>OX155957.1:24548452-25290952 GCA_944548615.1 Micropterix aruncella
ATATATATATATATATATATATATATATATATATATATATATATATATATATATATATATATGTATATATAAATATTAATATATATCCCAAATATAAATTTTGGATACTTTTATGATGTAAAATTCCTTTTAAATATAAATTTCTAATGAAAAGCATACGACACGGGGAGGGGCACAAGCGGGGTAAAACAGTACGTTAAGATTCTAAAAAATCCGACGCCATGGAGCGTTTCACTGGTGCGGACCGTGCTTTTTGTATACCCGAGTTTTATCGGAACAAAAATTCGGCAGCCATTGTGCGGCGTAAATTTCGAGAACATCACAATGTACACAATTTTAATGACACTTCAATTGTTCAAATGATCAATAACTGGGTTGCAAAGTTAGATCAGACTGGTTCGATGTTAGATAAACAGCGGTCGGGTCGACCAAGGACATTACGGACGGAAGCAAAAATCGACATATTACAGTCTGTTCGCGAACATCCTTTCCAGTCTACTCATAAACGTTCCAGAACATTAAACGTATCCAGAACATCGTTACAGCGGATTTTAAAGAAAGATTTACCTATGCACCCTTACAAAATTAAGTTGGTGTAGGAATTAAAAGACATTTACGCTATCCAGAGACTAAATTACGCGAATGAAATGTTTAGCCGCTTTTCTTCTTGTAATAACTCTCGGATAAAACTCACTTCTAAAAGTAAATAAAATTTCCGCTACTGGTGCCCCTAAAATCCAAATCGTAAACATCAAAAGCCAAAGTGAGAGTTTGTGCCAAAATGGCCCGTATTCCGTTTCTCGCAGGTGCCTAAATTGGGGGCCAATGAGCGACTTTAGTGACTACAATGCTTTCGGTGGCGCAGAAATCGACCACGCCTTTCCAAAAGCAACCGACCTCTAATGCGATCCTACCGGTGATGCTCATGGACAGCCAATGTATTACAACGTCAAGCCTTATATTCTTTACCCGTCATACGCCAAGCGTATCCTGTAAGAAACCACTTAAATCAGAGACCTTTCAGAGACTCGTGGGTGTTTTTTTATTGGCACTTCATTTGAGGCCACGATGACGTCACACTCTCTACGCTATGAGTCCACTGGGGCTCTTAACTCAGAGCGGCTGTAAAGCTTCCGTGAGAGAGTCCTTTTAAAGTGAGATGTCAGATGGGGTGACCGTCATTTGCTTACAAACACTACTACTGAGAAACGAGATAACGGTGACGAATAGAGACGATTGTTCTTTAACTTTAACCTTTGGGTTATTATACAAAAGTAGCTAAAAAATCGTTGTTTTTTCTTTCATTAGATTTCCTAATAATAATACTTGTTTACAATATACCAGACTCTTTTACACAAAAGATCCATATATAACCCTTTTTTGTATTTAGAATCGTAGGAATAATTTGACCTATCACATATGCTTTGTGGGTTTCGGGTTTCTTTATTTTATTTGTTCTACTAGATACGGCTTGTTCCGTTGGGGAGACAATATAGTGACCGTATCACGTACTTTCGTATTGATAGGGCAGCTAATATTGTTTTACTAGATACCTATTGATTTAGTTATGCACTATCGATATAACTTCCTGGGCTGGTGGGTTATATAAAATATATTACAAGCTAAATGCTAAATATTTTTTAATTAGTCACATTTTAGTGTTTAGTGTTGTAACACTAGTCAGCACACTTATTTGCAGCATTATTGAAAGTACTTGGTTTGAATAACGAAGAGGATTGGTAGAATAAAAAAAAAGCCTAGACCTAAAAATTACCTATGTAAGGGCATAAGGGGCGTTATAAAGTAGAGCTGATATAATCATCGCGGTCGTGGCGTCACGTAGGCAGTAGCGATAAGCGATGGCTATTTGTTTCTTTCATGGAGTGAACGCAGAGACTTAGGAACAACACAGTCCACTATCTAACTACACCAACAAGCCCACTAGAGTCTAATGCCTTACCGCGTGGCACTGAGAAGTGAAACCAGTGGTCCGACCTCACGCCCTCACTACCAGATTTGGACTGATTTCTCCGTCCTCCAGTCTGGTCAAAAATTCAAAGTCGCTTGCGCGGCCTCTACGGTAATCAAGTTCGAATTTATCGTGGACCGTGGCGCCGACAATATCACTCAGGTTCGGCTAGCCAACAAATCATTTCAAAGCTAGCTGAAATCAGGTCAACAACCACGTTCGCTGCTTAGGAAACGAATGTTTCCAGACATTCACGATGTGCAAACCGCCAGTATCGCCCGAGGTGTTCCCCCAGATTGAATCCCATCCCTGCTCTCCATGGCAAAGCCGTTAAATGGCTCACATTGTCCTTTTCAGGTTAGTCCCTCTTCGAGGAGGCTACCGGATGGAAGGTGAACAGTAAGTTGAACCGATCCAAAATAACAAACGTGTCATTAGTCCCAAAATGTACGAAACCGTTAGATACTTAAGCTTAAGGCGACGTGACACCTGGAAACGACCATATCTGAAGAATTTTAGTTTTATGAGTTTTTTGAAAAATACAAGCATTAATTTTAAAAAGTTTCTAAGTGAATTCCTCGACAAGGAATCAATTTAAAATTTGGACTCAAAAAAGTTGCTCATTGCCTTGGACATTAAGGCTTTAAACTGACTTCGAAAACTTTCAGGCGCGGTTACTCCTACAATGTAAGCGGTGAGTGTGTTTTATTATAATTTCATAATATTGACTGGTTAATTCTCTAGGGCAGCACTTAGCCACATTTTTAATCTAGGCCCTAAATTAATTACAATTAATTAAAACATGAGAGCGCTCTGAGATTTATTCTAAATATTCTTTGCCATTAACACCCTTATATTACCACTGCGTAAAGATAGTTATTCTGTGCTAGCGCTGCGATAGAGCATATAGTATGCGCCTAGCAGGCGGCGCGAGCGGACGTAGAATCTGCGCTTGACGCTTCGTCAACGCTGGATTTTTATTGGTCAAACGCTACAAAATTGTCCCCGCCTATTTTTTCGCGTGTACGCCCATTTCGGATATTTTTCTGATGTCTTACGTCGCCGTAATTGAAGATATATAAGATAGCATGTAAGAAACGGAACAGGAAAAAATGTGTAAATTCGCGATATCAGAACAATCTATCATAATTTACTCCCTAACGGTATTTTCGTCCAGTGCGGCTCAACTAACTGGTGTGAAATGACTTTTAAGCGACTGTGAAAATTTAATATCACCTGAACGACGCCGGAAGAGCGTGAAACGGAAAGAAGGGACATTGGAGAGGGAGGGGGGGTGGGCGGGGGGGGGGGGGGGAGGAAGAGGTGTGGATAGATAATAAAGACTCTTCATAACATTTAAAAGTTTATGAATGGAGGTTCGTCGAGTTGGCCATGGCGGGGCAATTTCGAATCCTACCCACGTGACGCAAATTAAACGGCAAAAATTTAATTTATAAACTTCCCCCTGACATCGACCCATCCCCCTCCCCCCCCCCCCCCTTCCCCTTTCCCTCCCATCCCTTTCCTCCATGATTTCCTCGACACGCGAAAGGCTGACAGGAAATTTGCTGGACGTCTGAGTTTGTATAAATTAATTTCCTGATTTGCAGTTTGACGCTGCGATCGATGATTGCGACCAACATCCATCTGTGTATACTAAACTAAACCTTACTGTAATATTCTCTATTATCGCTCTGATCACGACTTATCTTGATTTATAAAATTATTAAAAATATTTTGTCTAATTGACTATAAACATTTTTTTAACAAATTCATTACAGAAAATTAAATATTACACATATCCTAATATGTATACATTATTTATTACATATATCATAATTTCTTGTCATATCGCTATACCTCAGTATATACTGAGGTATAGCGAAAGTCAAACATTGCATTAGAACAATTAATCATATCTCGACATGTCCATAAGAATTGGCTCGAGTGACGTGATTCGCTAAGATCAGGCCAGTGACATTGGACCCGATTGCGTTTGTTTATGAACTAAAACTGAAATTAGTTCAAGTGGAATATGAAACGTTCGAGCGGAATATGAAACGAACGAACATCGATAAAAACTACCTGTCGAATTTGAACACATTTCGTGCCGTCTTAGATTCAGATGCTTTATCTTTGGTGGGTAGTTTTAATGCGAAAAAGTGACAACCGTTCATTTCACATTCCGCTCCAGCGTATTGCCCTGTCTCGTTCACACGAACTAACTTCCGATTTTAGTTCACGAAGAAACGCAATCGAGCCCATTGTGTCTGTTGTGTCAGTAATGATATAGTACAAATATCTTTAATATAGGTACATATTTATTTTTATTTAAGTTGCATACGCATTAGTAATAAATTGATAATATTTGATTATTCATTATGATTATATTGTCGTTGTACGTGTGACATTATTAAGCATTAATCTTTTATTTTGCCTGACTTTTTGGTTATTTTTAGTATTATTTTTACTGATTTGAAAAAAAGGAATTATTCGTTGCATTTATATTTTGATCATTGTGTTTTAAACAAATGGGGATTATGACATATCTAAGTGTATTTGCAATTTTGGATGAATAAAAGATTAATGACTATTGCCTATTGACTGGTACATTGAGTCAAATACAGTAATACAAAATAAACCTCTGTGTTTAACGGCTCTATCTATACGAACGTACGTGACACGCCCGTTAATGCCCGTTTTTGTAAAACCGACACACGCCCGTTTTTGTAAAATCGGGTGTATTATTTAAAAATCGTGAAGATATTTGCAAACTTTCCATTGAGATGGTAATCGAAATTAGCTGTATATATCTATCGGAGCTATCTGCATATGTTCTTTGCTTATATAGAAGTCCGGAGTCAGATTTTCTAGAGATAGTACTTGACAAGTTAGCTAGGGATTCATCCAAAATAATACTGTGTGCCGATTTTAACATCAATTTTTTAGAAAAATCTAATAATGGCGATAGTTTAATGGATCTTTGCTTGTCTTATAATTTAATCAGAACTATAGACTTCCCTACGCGAACGACAGCTAGCAGCAGTAAATGCATAGATAATATATTTACTAACTCTGATAAATTTTCCGTTCAGCCAGTCAGCTGCGGACTATCGGATCATGGCGGACAAATGATTGCCATTAAGTAGCAATGTAGTCAAGAAACTGGCACAGAATGTTAGCAGAAGAAAAGTAACGGCAAAAAACCTAATATTTTCCAGACAGCCTTGACAGAAAATGATTTTATCGCTTCCACGAATGATCCTGATCATCTGTATGGTGAGTTCTTCAGATGGTATCTCGCTGCATTGGATAGCTCAATTCCCGTGAGGCAATCGACTCAGAAACTTTCAAAAACTTTTAACGACTGGGCAACACCGGGAATCAAGATATCCAAACAGCGGATGCTGCATCCGAATGAAATACAGAAAAATAGTAATGATACCATAGTTCTCGAATACATCAAAGCATACAAAAAGACATACAAAAAAGTAGTATGGTTTGCTAAGCAGAAATATTTAAAATATACTATAGATAATTCAGATAATAAAATCAAGGCTGCCTGGAATATCATTAAAAAAGAATGTACACGGAACCAAACGGGTAATAATTGCATACGCCTCAACGTCAATGGCAGTTGTATAGATGATGCGACAACGGTTGCAGAACTTTTTAATGACTATTTCAGCTCTATACCCTTAAATACCAGTTGCCAGAATAAGGTAAATCACTCAGCTTTAAGCCTGCTTGAGGACTATCGTAATAAAAATCCAAATTCATTGTTATTCTCCCCCACCAATTCCTCCGAAATAATTAAAGTTGCTAAATCACTTAAAATGAAAAATTCAACAGACCTATGGAATATATCCACCAAAATCCTAAAGAGTTCTGTAACCGTAATCTCGCACAATCTATCTTTTATATTTAATCGATGCATGGAACATGGATTCTTTCCCACCGAAATGAAGATGGCCAAAGTAGTGCCGATATTTAAAAAAGGTTGCCCTGAAAACAGAGATAATTATCGACCCATATCGCTTTTACCAGTTTTCAGCAAAATTTTTGAAAAATTACTTCTTATCCGACTTGTTAATTTCTTTGCTGAAAACCAAATCCTCTCTAAAAAACAATTTGGATTTCAAAAAAATCTCTCTACGCAAGATGCAATCGCCAGTCTAATTAAAAAAACACTACTTGGGCTAGACAATATGAAAAAAACCGTAGGCATTTTCTGTGACCTCTCTAAAGCTTTTGATTGCGTAGACCACTCAATTCTACTTGAAAAATTGGAATATTACGGTATTAGGAATAAGGAACTGCAACTCATGGAATCTTATTTGCAAGAACGCACTCAGATTACGCAAGTCGATAATAGCAAGAGCGCGCCACAGAATATCCGCAAAGGTGTTCCTCAAGGATCGATACTTGGACCATTTCTCTTCCTCGTCTATATTAATGACATCCCAGAGTGCCTGAAATCCGTGGATGATGAAATCATTTTATTCGCCGATGATACTTCACTTCTTTTTAGCGATAAAAGTAAAGACACTTTGGCCCAAAGAATAAAAGAAACAATAGACAGGCTTAGTATATGGTTCCAAGTTAATAAATTGTCACTTAACGTAAATAAATCAAAATCAATATGCTTCTATTTGCGGCCGTCTGATTATAACGAAATAGACGTATACTTTGGGTCTGACCAGCTAGAAAATGTCTCCTCCACGAAATTCTCGGATTAGAAATCGATCAAAAATTACAATGGTCTGATCTCTCAGTAAAAAATTATGCAGTGCCATATTCGCCATTAGAAAGATAAGAAGTTTATGCGGTTTTGAAGCAGCTAAATCCGTTTATTTTGCATATTTCCACTCCCTAATAACGTATGGCCTACTGTTTTGGGGAATGGCACCAAATTCAAAAAGAATTTTTCTCCTCCAGAAAAGAGCGGTACGCAGTTTATATAGAGTCTCACCAAGAAGTTCTTGTAAGCCGCTATTTGTAAAATCAGGAATAATGACTCTATTTTCTTCTTACATCTACCAAAATATTATGTACGCTCGTAGACACCTAACAGAAGCTCCGGTGAATAGTGATTTTCATCATCACGATACGAGGAATAAATCCAATCTCCACATAAACCGACAGCGACTTAGCAAAGTGCGAAACAGTTTTATTCACCAAAATTTGTCCTTCTATAATAAGATTCCAGAGCAAATGAAAAGCCTTGGAGAGGACCAATTTAAAAAGATAATTATACATAATTTGGTAAGAAACCCAATTTATGGTATAAGGGAGTTTGAAAATTCTGAGTTTATTTTCCATGTTGATGATTAATGAAATGCGTAAAGTTTTAAACATAATGGTATTATGATAGCTGACATTCTAATTTTCATATAATTAAATTCATTTTTAAAAAAAAATACGAAGGCATATTGCTGGATTGGCAATAAAATATATATTTTTTGATTATTCTACATAGAATTTGCATTTCTATTTTAATATATTATTCTCCCTGACACATCACATTAGCATATTTTGATTATTTGTATGTAGGTAATATTGAATATAATATTACAGCCATGACAACTATCACGATAGTTATGTTTATAATAATGAAATTTTTAGCATTTAATTTTGTGACGCATCCAAGTGTAGGAATGCCTATCTACTGGAGTAGTTGATTGTATTGTATTGTATTGTATTGTTATATTGTCGCCCAAACGCAACAAGCCGTATCACGTACGTTCGAGTACAAAAACAAACAAAAAAAATACTCGAAACCCACAAAGCGTACGTGAAACGTCAAATTGATCCTACGATTCTTAATACAAAAAGGGTAATAAATTGGTCAATTGTGTAACAAAAATGTCTCGTACATTGTAACAACTATTGTTATTCAGAAATCTAATAAGAAACCCAATGACTTTTTACTTACTTTTAGACTAGATAGGGCGGTTAATATTGGTTCGTTTTTATTTTGTAGGCTTCTAAGAATCGGCAAGCAAACCTCGATGTTACGATTGTCTCCACATAACGAATTTCTTAATATCCCCTTCAAGTTCGTAATTTCGAGATATTCCGGCGCGCTCACTCGATACGTTTGCAGCTGCCCTATTTAATTTTATTTTAAAAATAAGTTATTAGTAAACACACATTTTGTTAAGAAGCTTTTATTAGATAAAATTCTCTGCGCTGAACCAACCCTGGGTGCAACAGCCTTATCATAGTGGAACTTAGAAAGGGCCATGACTATAAAGAATTTCGTGTTTGTGCTATTGAGCATTGAGGAGTCCCTCGTTGGAAGGCAATCCTGGGTGCAGCAGTCCTGTCGCGGTGAAACTTAGAACGGGCTGTCATAAGTAAATGCGTATACAAAATTTCATTTATGTGCTGTTGACCGTTGAGGAGTCCCCTCATCGGGAGCCAACCCTGAGTGCAACAGCCATGTCATGGTGAAATTTAGAACGGGCTATCATAATTGAATGCGTATACAAAATTGTGTGTCTGTGCTGTTGACCGTGGAAGAGTAGACTATTTGGGAGCCGATCCTGGGTGTAGAATGTAAATAAAAGCTTGTTAAAATGAGTCGCCATAAACATGAGTCGCATTAAACTTCAAACATTACAAGATTAGTTCTATCGAAACTTTACATTCGGATATTTGCTTTTACGCGGCGGAACAAATAGGAGACCACGTGACTATTTTCACTCATTTTTATGCCGTGTCCATTACCATTAATTATAAATGGTATTAGATTGTTCAACTTCATAGTACGTTTGAATGAATATAAATATATAGATTCACGTACTTCAGTAAACTTTGAAAACATTTGAGCTATGAAATAGAGAAAAAACAGAGAGGAACAGGAGGAATTTTGCATCAAAATCTATGCAGATTTGTCTATGCAGATTGTTATTTAATCTATGCAGATTTGTCATGTTAATGAAAGTTGCTTAATTCCTCTGATGTAAAACTTTCGTGAACGAAACTTGAACTTCCAATGAGAACTTTGAAGGCGTTTTTCACCGACTCTTCAAAATTGATTTTTTCCTTTTGTAAAATGACTTGTATTCTAAATCTAAATTCTGAATAAATATGAAACCCTATTAAAGCAATGTATGGTAAGTAGAGTGGGCGACCAAGAGTCTCCAGCCTCAACTCCTGCAACTTTGCAACTGTTTGCTACATGACTGTTGTCATGCAGAAGCAGTGGCTATGAGCGATTGATCAGGCTCGGTTATTTAATCACGAGCTTCTCCATTATTGTTTGCAGTTCTTAACAGTACACATTTACGCCAACTGTATAGCCAGACTGCAAGAAGCGGTAATAGAAAACACCGGCACAGAATCTCATATTTGAAAATAAAGCAAATTTTCAACTTTACCATGTTTGCACAAGCGAAAATATTTAAACATAAACAAAAAATGGAAAAACAAATAAACAGGTGATTCTTTAAAAAAAATAACATGGCCTTGAATTAAAATTTATTTGAATTTGAAATTTCAACTCAAACCCAAGTTATCCAAGTTCAAAGTGGCCAGTGAGAAAAAACAGCAATTACATGGATGAGGACTTAATAATAGAGAAGTGAGAGCGTCAACTTGATGAGACCGTTACAAGATTTCTTAGATTTGTTTTTAACCATTGAAAAAGTAATATTTCTAATGGCTTAAAAGTAAGTAAAGTAAAAGTTAGCAAGTATCGAGTAATGGAGTATTTCCGCAGAGAAAATGGACCTTTCCACAAAGCTTTCTCTCAGTTTGAACGGCTCCCGTGCTCACTCTCTTCAATCTTTATGGCGCTTAAGGCACTGAAGTGTTTGCGTAAGCCTGCATGCACTCCGGGAAAAGTAATGTTTATCCGTCTTGCATTTCGTCCCTAGAAGAATCTTTAACGACCGCAGTAAATGTCTCTGTAATATAAAAAAATCTATAAGAAATACTAGAGTTTATCATCTGGCTTCTCCGGCCGTATGATAGGATTTAAAAGGCCATTAAAAGAGGTCGAAGGGGGAAAAGTTGTTAAACAGTGGATATTGCAAAATATATATTAATTATAGCAAATACATAAGAATTATAACTTTATACGTAATTAAAAAAAACACATATACTCTGCGTCACTCCTAACTAGACAGCGCCATTTCCAAGAAAAACATTAAATTTATATAATAGCAACTAATTATGTAATTTTATGAGATGTTTTCTAATCTAATGGTTTCATAATCTAAAATCAAAATGTTACGAAATTGTTATAGTAAAATGGTGTATTATATATTATTTATCAAATACTCGGAAAAAAAATATAGGCAAAAAGTTTTTAAAAAAAAACAATGAAACAAAATGATCATTAGTATATCAATATAAATAATAAATAATATAAGTAATCGAAAATAAATTCAAAATAAAATTTTATATAATAAAAATAAAATCTGAATTCACTCTCTAGTAAATTCAGTGGGCCCGATTGCGTTTCTTCGTGAACTAAAATAGGAACTTATTTCAACTGAACGAGACAATACGTTAGAACGGAATATAAAACGAACTATCGTCAATTTTCCCGCACACACATTTAAACACATTTCGTGCAGTGTTAGATTTAGCTGCTTTATCTTTGGTGGGTAGTTTTAATGCAGAAAGGTGACAACCGTTCATTTCACATTTCTGTCGTACTGCTCTGTCTCGTTCACATGAACTAATTTCCGATTTTGATTCAAGAGAAACGCAATCGAGACGAATAATACCTAGGTAATTTATATTGGCAAAGATGTGAGGGTATGTAAATTGTGTATGTGTATTACGCTGGTATATTTTAAATGCCATGAGGGCAGAAACAGTTTTCGTTCTTCCTTTACTAATAAACTTCTGAATAAGGCATTTTTTAAGAACCACTTTTGTCAGTCCTGAAATATCGAAGTGTTTACCTTAAATATTCTTTAACCCCTCGAGTACCAGACGGCCCGAAACGTCCAGAATTGATATTTACCATCGAACCCCAGACGGCCCGAAATGGCCAGGCGAGGCCGAATAGGAACATAAAACAGGTCTTTTTTAGACGATCGGTGTGACAGTTTCGGAGTAATCGTTTTTTTTCTGAAACGCCATCTTTTTTTTGAGACTCGCGAATTTCTTACGGGCCGTAAGGCACACATTAAAATAAAACCGCGGGCCTCGAGGGGTTAATCTCGGGACAAGGTTGTAGAATATTGTACAAACGATGTAGATCAAGGAAAAAATATAAATGTTAATTAGAATTCTAACAATATTGTCTACAACTCTCGCTTACTTCATTTTTGAATAAATGAAACATGTTATAATCTAACAATTTAATATATTATCATACCGTTATCACTGATGAAAACCTTAACGGGACACAGCACGTCCAGTACTTATGTTCAAAATTAAATATATATATATATATATATATATATATACATATATATATATATATATATATATATATATATATATATATATATATATATATATATATATATATATATATATATATATATATATATATATATATATATATATATATATATATATATATATATATATATATATATACACTCTTAAAATTTTAAAACATATAACATCAGTAGAGACTCGCTTAAGAACATATTATGGCTACGTATATTCGCATCTAAAATACGGCATTATAATGTGGGGCAACTCAACAGAAGTCCAACGAATATTCAAAATACAAAAGTCCTGTGTTCAACTTCTAAATGGAGTAGCGCCAGACACTTCCTGCAGGCCGCTCTTCACTAGCATGTCTATGTTGACTGTGCCCTCTCTGTATATACTGGAATGTTGTGAATTCATTAAAAATAATCCCGATATCTACTCCTTACGGAGAGATGTACATTCAAGGGCTACGAGGAATAGAAACCTCATAAATTGTCCCTCTGTGAGGACAGAAATGTGTAAAAAGGGACCTGAGTTCTGTTGTGTTAATTATTTTAACGCTATTCCACTAAACATCAAATCAATGCAACAACCAGGATTCAAACAGACATTAAAGCACTGGCTCAAAAATAAATGCTATTACAGCGTGAATGACTTTTTAAACGATAAAGACAAATAAATAATATAACATATTTTTATTGTAATTCTCCAACATTTTAAATTTTAAACATTTATATTTAATTCTAGCTCTAAATCTGACAAACCATAGATAGCCTAATAATTCCAGTTTGACATTTTTAATTTAAAAACAAACTCACATTTGATTTATTAATAGTAATGGAAATTTACTAAATTTGTAGATAATATATTTATTATTTAATAATAATTATTATTTTGTTAATATCTATTTCTAAAACGTAATACTTTTCGGATTTGTTTTCCTTCAACTGCGAAGTAAACATATATTTAAATATAGAAAAATACATATTGTACGCCTGATAGGTAAACTGTATAGCACATATAATAGTACCTATCCATTTTGTACGACCTACTTACAGTTCACAATAAAGAATTAAAATTAGAAAAAAATAACGCTTAACTGGAAAACAAACGTATCTTAGAATCGTAAAAATAATGCCTATTAATATGGCTTTACGAGTTATATACTTTTTTTAAATGATATTACTGGTAGAAAAAAAATGAGAAAAGAACTGGAAAAAGGAATTATTCGTATTATAGACGATAATTAGAACAGCGACGCATTGTTTGCAGCTAAAACAAAGCAAACATTTAGAAAGTGCAATTGATGGTTGTAAATATTTTATGTAAAATAAAAAGTGACGAATATTTAGAGATAGTAAACTACTACCTGAAGTTGTCAATTTATTCGAAATGCTCCACATCATGCCTGCAACGACAGCTTCAGAGATCCTTTAGCGCCATCCCTCGCCTCAAAACGTACTATAGATCTACAGTGAAGTATAGGTAATAGACTGAAATATGTCGCCATCCCATCAAACAATACTTGGAAGTATTGAACCTGAGACCTCCCATTGTATGTAGCTTCATCAAGATGAAATTTGAGAAAGTATATGATACCGTGTATCAACCAGATTTTTAAAGCTATTACGACGATCCTTTTACATTTCCTATATTTTTTCTGGTTGAGCTATATTATATTATACTGCTAGACCACGCGCCCGGGTGCCTGTAATTAGTTTGCCGAATTGGATTTGCCGAGGGGAGTTTAGACGGAAAGCCTGAAGTCGAAATTCGATTTAAGCAATTTGCAGTGTGCCGTTAATGTGCCAACTCGCAAAAATCACTTTATTAATGTGCTCACTTTGTCGAGCAACTTTACCGAGGGAGAGAGAGAGAGAGAGAGAGTGCTCCAGCTATAACTGGAATGTGTGCCAGATGCTGTCAGCGAGTAATTCATCACACATTTTGAACAGTTTTAATCGAAAACACAGTTATAACTTTATTTCCATTTGATGCGATTAAAACTTAACTAATATGGAACAATTTTCATTGCAAATACGGTCAAAACTAACAGACGGGTCTTAAGTAACCCGTAGATTTGGTGAAAGAGGATTTCCGAGGTTGAACCTGGATAAGCAGGCTTTTTTACAATCTGTCATATTAGACCAAGAGGCAGCGATAAAAAGTGCAAGAGTTTTGTAAAAGCTGAATCTTCAGATAGTAATTTGGCCATAGATTCTGGAGTAGAGTCAGCAGGCCAGACTCCGGGTCACCTAGCGCTGGCGTGTTAGGAAAGGTGCACATTTAATTAGTAGGTACGCCCAAAGCGTTCTTGAAAATCTGAAAATTCATCAGTAGACAGTTGATGCAATACAGAACTCGAAACAAATGGGCAGACTTATTAACAATAGAATGCGTGACGTAAGCATTATCCCGTACATGTCACAAAAATAAAGTCAATTATATTAGTGGCACATTAGATCGATGCGTAATAGATACCGACAAATACGTACCGGCGTATTTACAGAGACTTCATTTTCGTGACATGTATGGAGTAATGCCGAAGCCACGCGTTCTATTGTTAAGCAGTCTGACGATTTGTTTCTAGTTTTTTATTGCATCCACTGTCTACTGATGAATTTTCAGCTTTTCCGAAACACTTTAAGGGAACGAATTAAAATTACACCTTTCCTAGTACGCCAGCGCCAGGTTTCCCGGAGTCTGGCCAGCTGACTCTACCCCGGCATTCTATGGACCGAATACTGTCTGATCTTAAAGTATCAGCTTTTACAAAACTCTTGCTCTTTTTTGTCGCAGGCTCCCCAACTATATACACAAATAAATACTGTGACAAGTAATAGTTATTTCAAAGTAAATCCATGTTACTTTTACGGCCTTTTACAACGAGAAGGAAAAGTGTTGTCCATGAGCAAAAAAAAATTAAATAACTATTCATGAAGCCGGAGATATCCATTTTCAGCCCGTCATTTCCAGATAGAAATCTGTCTGTTTATCTGTGATTCCTCCACGATAGCGCATAAACGCTTAATCAGATTGAGTTGAAATTTCGCATGAAGTCATCATTTGTTCATGGCAAGAGTTGAAACTGTGGTTGAAATCGGGCCACCAGAGGGCGCATTAGTAGTATATAAAATTCGAAATATTGGACTTAGAGACTTGAAATTTGGTACACAGATGTCTTGTTGGTCCGAAATCCCATTGAAATTTGCGTAAATGATTGAATCAAACGTGTCTAATACGATGTATTCTCATTGTCCGCGCTCGTCGCCGACTATCCCTTTCAATCAGGTTAACCTCCTTCCCAAAGGGACATCAAATTCAACATCCTTTTATAAGTCCTTGGCTAACTGTCGGTAAAGTTTTGGAGTGACACAAAAAGGTATAAAAAGTATCAAGCAATGGCTAAATATATATAAAAGGTTAACTCACCTTCTTCCTATGGTAGTTATCTGCGTGATGCAGTGCTCCTCGTACATTGTACACGGAGTCTACGTCGCAGCCACTTTCGCTTCGAAGACGACCGCGCCATTCCGATGAATCACCATCAGCTCCTCCATGTATTTGCACTGCCTCGTCACTGGTAGACACAATAAAAAACAGAATTAGAAAACGTCGTTAAAGAAAGGCCCGGCCAAAGACAACGACATAGTGGTTAGAACGCCTGATCTTGCATTGTACGCTTCCCGACTGTCACCATTTCCCCTTGGGATAAAATTAAAGGAATAGCATTTCAATTCTGTCGATCGAATGTAATAACGAGACACACACTTACACACAAGTTACACGCACAGATACATATAAACACATAGTAGGGTTAGTTGTAAGATATTGTCGTATGGTAATAAATACGCCCATTGTGAAATTACACATTTAAAGAAGAAACAAACTAACAAACAAGAAAAACAAAGGTTAGGAGCTCGTCCAAAGTACATTCAAAATTCAAAATGGAAAAATCTGTATTCGTTTCGTTAGTTTCAAAATATGTAAATTTTTTAACTATGTTGCCTTCACACTATGTTAGTTTTGAGCTATTTTAAATATTACCAGCACCAATGTATCCTGAAAACAGAGCCAAGGATGTCGCCAGGCAAAAGCCATGATGGAGCAACAACTTCCAAAGAAAACCAACGCTCAACACGAACAAGAAGAACCTTAGTATCACTATTGGTCTCCTCACCGTACACACGACCCTTTGAGCACATCTATTCAACATTGGCTTGACCGAGAGCAAGGACTGCAGAATATATGGTGAGGAACCTGAAGACAGCATACACAACGTTAGTCGCTGCCCATGCCTCGCCGCAAAAAGACACAGTTTAATGGGACGAGCCTTTCTCAAACCCAGCGATCTGCCCAGGATCACCGATCTGGTCAGTGATCTGCATGGACTGGTACAGGGCTACTAGCAGACCACTGACCCAACAACAAAGTGGGTGGTTGTAACTAACAAAAGATCGTATAGATCCAGATGGCATCAAGGGCTAGAAACAAATCCCCACTCCGTTTACTATTACTACTACTAGCACCAATGTACAGTGAAGTTGCTAAATATTACATTTTTGTCACTGACATAGTTTCAGAGAGATCATAGGAAATAACAAAATACTTTAAATTTACACTTTTGATTGGATCGTTATTTAGTGTCATATAAAATGTATTAATTTCTTCGAGCATTCCTTTAAGACAATCAATATTTTTAGATATAATTTTAGATAGTAAATGGTTTCTTAATAATATTAACACAAAATATGATTATATTACACATTATCTTCAAAAATAATAGATTTTTAGTTTTTGTATAAAAAATGCAAAATGTTATTCTATCTCGAAAATTAAAGGCAATTTGGTAACAAAACAATGCCAAATTCGGAATCAGCCACCTATTTTTTTACGACTGCCCAACAAAAACGAGTGTAATGTTTTCAGGGTTCATCTATGTATGTTTTACGTTTCTTTAGTCCACCATAACATCTAAACGCTTGAACCGATTAAAAAGTGTTTGGTATTTTTATGTCATCTCGAGTGTTATAGGGTACCTTAACTGCCCAAATATCAAGTAAGTAGTTGACTAGATGTCCAAAATGTCAATAGATTGACATAAATTATGTCGTGTTTATTATTAAATGAAGGATCTATTAATTTGCATTCCAGAAATATATCTACATGTATCTATATGAATATACATAAACCACAAATAATTTACAAAAAGCCATAATAAATATTATAAATACAATAGTTCACTTTCTGAAGAGGCAGTCGTGTTTTTTATTATTTTTAATAAATTTACTTGTTAATATAAATTGACTGCAAAATATATTGAATGAAAACCAATGCTGACCAGTTTAAACTGTAGTTATAGAATAACGAAAATATCAAAATGTGTAGTATTAAAATATTTAAAACAGAATGAAATAGTGATAAATCTTCAAAATATGCCGATTACATAATACCTTAACTGCCCAAATGTCAAGTAAGTAGTTGTCTAGATGTCCAAAATGTCAATAGATTGACATAAATATGTCGTGTTTATTATTAAATGAAGGATCTATTTAATTGCATTCCAGAAATATATCTACATGTATCTATATGAATATACATAAACCACAAATAATTTACAAAAAGCCATAATAAATATTATAAATACAATAGTTCTCTTTCTGAAGAGGCAGTCGTGTTTTTTATTATTTTTAATAAATTTACTTGTTAATATAAATTGACTGCAAAATATATTGAATGAAAACCAATGCTGACCAGTTTAAACTGCAGTTATAGAATAACGAAAATATCAAAATGTGTAGTATTAAAATATTTAAAACAGAATGAAATAGTGATAAATCTTCAAAATATGCCGATTACATAATACAATTTAGATCGTCACAATATTTATTTTTTAGTAGTAAAATGTGTTCTTGTAATTTACTACGTACCAAAATCAATATAAATATTATACCTAAATAAATCGTTAAATCTTTGTAAAAAATATTTTTTATTAAATAATTTGTCAAGTTGTTAATTTCATAGTCCAGAGTTATGATAAAGGATAACCTGCGAGATGTGCTTTCAAGCATCGAGTCTATATAGAGTTTTAGAATTCAGTCTTAAAAGTGAAGCATGCCAGAGCATAGCAAGGAAAGGATTAATTACTTGTTCAAATTGTTCTTTTGCCTTTCTTTAATTCATTAATTCCCGTGCTGGAGTTTAAACAAGATTAGGATGAGGAATACTCTTAACACAATCCTTTGCATAATCCGCGGGGAGCGAGACGGAGATATATGAGACCACGCCTACCTCCCTCACGGTTCCTGTGGGAGGGAAAGTGACAACGGGAGAGCCATCCATTTCTCCTCCGCCGAGCGGCTGGGGAGCGGGCATATTTTCCAGCATCTCGTCCCTCTCTCGCGTACTCCGTTAGAGCGGGAGGGCGCGAGCGGCGGACAGGCTGCCGGCAAAAATCAATGTGCTCGCGTAGAGTTCGTTTTATTTCAGCGAGATGCTCGTAATCAGTCTCTTGCTGGAGGTTATAACGCAAACAGACGATAAATCCGAGGAATAAACGCGCGTAAATTCATGGATCTGTCGAGAGCAAATAAAACAGAGCGACAACCGTCAAGCCAATTAAGTATGGCCAGGTTTTCCGTCTATGGTATTAATTCCGACTAAAAGTCATCTTGGGATGTGGCAGCTGGCTTCTTAATACTGGCTATAAGCGTGGTGCTGTTTACTAAGCGGGATCCTCAGTTTTTCATTAAACATTTCCTTATATAAAACAGGTACATTACAGTACCAGCAAAACCAAATCGCTATGTACTAAAAAAAGTAGGGGAGATCCGCTCAAGATGACACATTACGAGCTGAATATTTCAAATATACCTAGGTTAAATATACATTTAAAAAAAGGAGATATCAGTGCCACCGCTTTTCCATTAGTTTGAAAAATTAACTGTCAAGTACTCGTGTACTACCTCAAGTTAGCTCTATCTGTTGAACTACTCCTAAAGCGGTGAAGTGAAATCATATTTTATTAATAGTAAAAGAAAAAGTAGTTAAGCCGTTTTATCCACGCGCTTTTCATTAAGAGATGCGATTTATTGCTGTTTTTTTAAACGAAGTTTATTTTGGCAGCTCAGCTATGGGAAATTTTAGAGTTTTGCCTTTTTTTGCCAATAATAATCGCAAGTGGATTTGGCTGATATTTGGAATTTATAAATGTTATCCAATATAAGTAGTAGATTTTTACCAAAAAAGGATATAAACAATAATATTTTTACACGACTACCCCACAAAAAAGGAGTGTAATGCTTTCAGGGTTCATCTGTGTACTCGTATGTTTTCCGTTTATTTATTCCACCATAACTTCTAAACGCTTGAACCGATTTCTAAGTGTGTATAGTATTGTTAGAGTCGCTATATTATTACAAGTGTCATGTGGTCTCTTAACTGTCTATATATTAAGTAGGTAGTTATTTAAATGACTATAAATTAACCTAAATATATAGAGTTTTATTGTCAAATGAAAGGTCTGATTGAATACATTTCGAAAATACATATCTATTTTTACTGATAAATACCTAAATCACAAATTTTTCTTAAAAAACTGTAATGGAAAAAAAATAATTATGGAAACAATAGTTTACTTTATAAATAGGATAGAAAACGAAATTACCCCGTGAAATTTGTAGCACCCGATGTTTCGGTGACGTTGCACCCGCCGTTGTCTAGGGTAGACTGAAGAGCTGTCAATCCGTTGTTTTGCGGGTAGGCCGCATACCGCTGCCGCCGCTGCGTAGGTTATAACGGTGGTGGGGGGCCGGGCTCGGAGCGCGGAAATTTTGAAAATCCGTCTTGCACACAACACTCACTGTATCCTGTTTTACGTCTTTGCGTTCGGCGTTCGGCGGCGGGAACATTTTAAGAAGAGGGTTCCACGTAGAAGAGAGTTTGTAGCCGTCGTCTCTATTGAAGTTCGGGGTTCTTCTTATTTCAATGGCTTCCCGGATCATGCGAGGAAAGTAAAATTGTTCCTTGGATAGAACAATGGGATTTTGAAACTGTATCCAGTGGTTACTTCCGCTATCCAGTATACATATGTTCGCAGATCGCCGATTTTTCTCGCTGAACGTTTTTAACAGCTTTGATGTGTTCTGTCAGTCGCGTGGCTATGGGCCGTTTCGTTTGTCCAACGTAGGCTAGACCGCAGCTGCATTCGACTTTATACACACCCGGGGTTTGCAGTGGTATTACATCCTTTACAGGCCTCAAAAATCGAGCTATATTTTGGGTCGGTTTGAAGATCGTTTTTATGTCGAATCTGTTTAGCATCTTACTTATTCGATCTGTCTCGCCCTTGACGTATGGTAAGAATGCTCTTGATCTGCTTGGTTTCTGAGTTTCGTCTGTATTAGATCGTGTGCATGTCTCGTGATATTTTCCGTATCCATTTTTCCTAAGGACATCGTTAACATGTTCCGTCTCCTTCGGAAAATGCTCAGTGTCGCATAGATCGCGTGCTCGGTTCACGAGCGACGTTTGCACTGAACGTAGATGGTAGGGATGATGGTGTGACCTTGCATGCAAATATCTGTCCGTATGTGTGGGCTTCCGATATACCGTATGTCCGAGAGTATTGTCACTTCTCTTCGTCACTTTGACATCCAAAAATGGTAAGGAGCCGTCCTTCTCTAATTCATAGGTGAATCTGATTTTGGGTGTATGGAGTTTAGATGACCCAGGAATTCTTTCACCATTTGAATGTTGCCTTTCAGGATTTATTTTATTTTTATTTTATTTTATTTAGGAAACAAACAGTTACAATAGGTACTTATACTAAATTTCTTATAAAGCATGTGACAATAACCAAAATCATGTTTCCGAAAGTTAAACAAGTCAACAAAAGTTTTATATATAAATTTATAAATTTTATAATTAAAGAAAGAGAAGAAAAAAAAATATTTAACTATGTTAATCTACCAGGCGGGGAAGGAAGGGAGATGTGGGAGTGAAGGGAGATGTGGGAGTAAAAAAATAATATATATATATATATATATATACACATACATACATACATACATACATACACACACATATATATATATATATATATATATATATATATATATATATATATATATATATATATATATATATATATATATATATATATATATATATATATATATATATATATATATATATACATACACATATATATATATATATATATATATATATATATATATATATACATATATACATATATATATATATACACACATATACACACATACACATATATATACATATATCAATTAAATGCATGGTTTACCGGAGATGAAAGTTATATTTATAAAAATATAATAGATTTAACTCAAAATTTATCAGAAGTTTTTAGTATTTCAACAATAGCTGATTTAAATGCACCAATAGAGGTTGCAAAGGATGCAGAAGGTATCATCCACGTAGCGAAGCCAGAGAATGGGCTTGATTTTGGAGGTTTTTATGGCTAATTCCTCAAAATATTCCATATATAGGTCACTAACTATCGGCGATACGGGGCATCCCATTGCTACTCCGTCGATTTGTTTGTAATAATCGCCACTCCATAGAAAGTAGCAGGATGTCAGGCAATGTTGAAGCATGTCGGCGTAGCTAAAAGGGAGGTCCTCAGACCTTAGTTTATCTCTCACCACTGTAAGACACTCCGAAATAGGCAAATTCGTAAATAGAGATTCGACGTCAAAGCTCACCATTATTTCGTCTTCGGCCAGTTTTAAGTACCATCATCCCTACCATCTACGTTCAGTGCAAACGTCGCTCGTGAACCGAGCACGCGATCTATGCGACACTTAGCATTTTCCGAAGGAGATGGAACATGTTAACGATGTCCTTAGGAAAAATGGATACGGAAAATATCACGAGACACGCACACGATCTAATACAGACGAAACTCAGAAACCGAGCAGATCAAGAGCATTCTTACCATACGTCAAGGGCGTGACAGATCGAATAAGTAAGATGCTAAACAGATTCGACATAAAAACGATCTTCAAACCGACCCAAAATATAGCTCGATTTTTGAGGCCTGTAAAGGATGTAATACCACTGCAAACCCCGGGTGTGTATAAGGTCGAATGCAGCTGCGGTCTAGCCTACGTTGGACAAACGAAACGGCCCATAGCCACGCGACTGACAGAACACATCAAAGCTGTTAAAAACGTTCAGCGAGAAAAATCGGCGATCTGCGAACATATATTGGATAGCGGAAGTAACCACTGGATACAGTTTCAAAATCCCATTTTTCTCTCCAAGGAACAATTTTACTTTCCTCGCATGATCCGGGAAGCCATTGAAATAAGAAGAAGCCCGAACTTCAATAGAGACGACGGCTACAAACTCTCTTCTACGTGGAACCCTCTTCTTAAAATGTTCCCGCCGCCGAACGCCGAACGCGAAGACGTAAAACAGGATACAGTGAGTGTTGTGTGCAAGACGGATTTTCAAAATTCCCGCGCTCCGAGCCCGGCCCCCAACCACCGTTATAACCTACGCAGCGGCGGCAGCGGTATGCGGCCTACCCGCAAAACAACAGATTGACAGCTCTTCAGTCTACCCTAGACAACGGCGGCTGCAACGTCACCGAAACGTCGGGTGCTACAATTTTCACGCGGTAAATTCGTTTTCTATCCTATTTATAATGTCAAACAACCGCGATAGTCTTCGATTTTATAATAGTTTACTTTCTGTAACGGCAGTCGTGTTATTGTTGTATATATGTATATATGAATTTTAATATATTTACTCGTTGCAACATTATTTTTCGAGCATATTAGATGACATTTGTTTGGATGTTATCACCCTACTAGATGAAGTAGTATTGGAAGTAAATTTAACTGATATGGACTCATACTGAGAATAACTTTACAAATAATTTCACTATGAAGCAATAAATGACCAACAGGTGTCACTAGGCTAAAATAAACAATGACTAAAAGTGTTTTTTCTTGTCAGTGTTACTATCACTGAACTACGATCCTACGCACGCATCCCCCCTGATAGAGAAAAAAAGAGAAATTGTGGAATCGCATATTGTAGAGTTGCCCTGCGTCTCACTTTTATAATGTTTATCACTAAAAGTAGCCCCGAAAAATCTTGGAGAAAGTATGCAAAAGCAATTATTGTACAAGATATGCTAATACTATGTATGTAGGTACTAACATCTATTAGTGACAGGTGATTGGAGGGAGATTTTGTCTAGTGGCGCCTCGCACCAAATAATCACATGGACGTAGAACATTACATATATAATTGTTTTGTACACTGTTTCATTTAACCCAGTCTAACATCATTGATTTTATAGTGTAATTACACTATAAAATCAATGCTAACATGTTGTACCAGTAATAACTCAGGAGTAAGTACATATTCAGAACTATGATGTATCGGCACCATGCTATTCGATAAACTTTAAACATAGCTTATATCGCTATCGCTTTGTTCAAAACGGTATAAAATGACAAATATTCGTTATTATTCCGCCGGGATTTTAGACGAAGCGAGAAAGAGACGGCGCTCTACTCGCCTGTCGTAGGAAAGATAGAGATAACATTTATGTTAAGTTGTCAAGAACACCGTCACGGGCCAACGCCTGTTGGCCCGTGACGCGAAAATATACAGGCTGAGTTTTTTATTAGTGTCATCCTTATAGTGGGTGAATCAGTACAAGCAAATGAGAGACTTTTGATATTTTTTTAGGGTAACATTTTTTTTTTTTCGAAAATCCAAAAAAATAATTGTGCCCGTACATGTGGCAAATTTTGAAAAAAATATAAAAAGCCTTGTGCGCGCTGTGTCATCTGGCGGTAGGTAAAGTGAAGCAAGCAAACAATATTCGCGGTATTTTACCCACCGCAGTAGATGACGCAGCGCGCTCAACGCTTGTCAAACTTTTACTTAATAGTTACATAAAATGTTAAACAAAACATTTTTTTTGTTTTTCTATTTTTTAAATTGAAAGTTGATTATATGAGCCTATTATATGCAATCAGTATGAGTATACTGATTTACCCACTAAAAGGGTGTCACTAATAAAAAACTCACGGTGTAAACAAGGTTTACTGGTCTATTTGATGTTCCGCCGCCAATGTTGATCAGATTTTAAAAATGTATTTTTGTATCTCCTGTAAAGTAGTAAAAAAACATTAGTTGTCCATGGGAGGGACGAATGGACAGGAGATTCCTAGACAGTAGCAAGATTATGCATGCTCTCTATAATTTAGATGAATTTAACAAGTCTGTCTTAGATTTTAAAAGGTAATTATAGCATTCGTAAAATTTATCGGTTTATTGTTGAATAAACATTTTCGCAATGTGATATGTGATAATATGAAATGGATTAAATCTACATCCTATTGAATATATATTTGTTTTTTTTTAATATTTAATAATTTTGTTTTTGTATTTTGTTATCTTAGTAGTGTCTTTGGACCTGATTATTCTTGAAACAATATTTAATATTTTGAACATTTTATTGATTTTTGTTGATATTTTATTTGTAATTTGAGTTCGATTATTTTATATTAATTAATTATACGTACCTTTATATAAAAAGTATATATATTATACATGTAATGAGGTTACAACTTAATTTGCACCAGTGTAAAATGGCCGATTACACAGTCTGTATTTCTTGGAATTAATAAACTATGACTATGACTAATACTATTAGAGATATGTTAACAGATATAGGTAGGTTTACTCACCTAGAATTTGACCTCTTTGACGAGTCGTGTTTCTTCCCTCCTTGTAAGTTGGGTAAGTCTTTTTGTCTCTTTTTTGTCTCCCGCCATATTCGCCAGTAAAGGAAACACATGACACTCACTGGCACATAAAATGCGGCGATTGCCGTCCCAAAAGTAATGTAATGGTTCGTCTCTATGAACTGAATGTAACACGCGTTGGGAGGCACCGTGCGCTGCCCTTCTATGTAAGGCCACGCGTAGATCCAGGGCGGCCAGAGCAGGAGGCTGATGCCCCACGCGCTGCCGATCATGACGGCCGCCTTGAGGGTCGTGCGGCGCGCGCGGTACGTCAGCGGACGCGTCACGCTGAAGTACCGGTCGAAGCTGATGATGAGGAGGTTAAGAACGGAAGCGTTCGAGGCGAGGTAGTCGAGCGCCAGCCACGTGTCGCAGACGAACGGCCCGAGAGGCCAGTAGCCCAGGATAGTGAAGACGGTGAAGAGGGGCATCGAGATGAGGCCGATGGCGAAGTCGGCGACGGCGAGCGAGAAGAGGAAGTAGTTGCTGATCGTCTGCAGCTGCTTGTCGATCTTGAAGGAGATCATCACCATGCAGTTGCCGACGACGGTGAGCACGGAGAAGACGATCGCGATGAGGGCGATGATGACCTGCTGCACGACGCTGAAGCGGTGCGGCAGGATCTCCGCGGCGGTGGCGTTGGCGGGCGAGGTGGCATTCTCTAGGTCGAGCAAGCTCAGCGCGATGGGGTCGTCGTACACGCTCATGGTGCGCGCGGCCCGGCCGCTACCTCGCGCGGTGAGCGCCGTCGGGCATCGCGCGGTGCACGGCGCGGCCCACGGCGCGGCCCACGACGCGGCCTGACGCGAGGCCGGAACTCCGCACCCGACGCTCGCGTCCGCACTTAGCTATTCACATCGTGAAGCCTTGCCACCTGCAACAATATAAACACACTAATATTATTCTCTCGATCAGGAATCGCCGAGCCGAGAAAATTTGGCGAATAATAAGTATGGAGCCTCCTCCTCCCCCTATTTAAATTTCAAGCAAATTTTCAAATAAGGCTATCCTCCTCATTCGTAGATGGTTGATAAAATATCCCTAGGCACCGGAGGCAAACATTTTGTTGATTTCAGCGTTTTATTTCATTACATTACATTTACGTCGTATACAATTGATGGCTGAAAATCATACTTGGACGTGTCAAAATATTTGTGTTAGGTAGAAAGTCTCATTACTACCCTAATCTTTAGTTAACATGCATAGGTTGTCAAGAATTAAAAAAAAAATAGCATCTAAGAAACTTTGTAACCTACTAAAACTTATTCACTGTAAAATCTTATTACAAAACAAATTAAAGGCTTATTAATTAAAATAGTTATTACTTATAATGGCTACCTACTAAAAGGCACTTACTCAATACATTTTACTTGTTGGTTATGAGATATTCTAGGCACTGAAGGCCAGTCTTTCTCAAAGTGTTCGATATGGCTGGAGGATTTTCGGGGGGCGGTAGAAGGCTCACAGGAGATTAGAAGGCCTGAAGGTGATCTAGGTGGGAAATTTAATAACGTTATATCTAATGTATTTGAAAGGGCTTTAAGCTTCCTGAATATAATTAAATATATATAACAAGTAAATATTAAAAAAAAATAAAAACACGACTGCCGTTACAGAAGGTGAACTATTGTATTTATAATTTTAGTGAGACCCTGTTCATGTTCTTCTTTAAAAACGAATATCGTTTCTAATTATGAAAATTATTTTCAAAAAAAAAGTCCTTTTCAGCGAGAACAAATTGTTTCTAATAATTCTAAATTTAATAGTATTGTTTAAGTAACGGCAGTCGTGTTTTAAATTCTTTTAATTATTGTACTTAATTGCTTAATTAAAGACCACGACCTGAAACCCGTCGAATTCGACGGTCACTTTATTGACCGAAACGTTTTTAAAAAATTAATGACTTTTTATTTTTCTCTTTTGATACTACATCTACAGATCGAGAGATTTTTTTATACACTTCTATCATATATTTACACCTAGCCTGTCTCTCAATTTGGCGATTACAGGAAAAACACGTTTAAAATTAATATATAGGCTAGCTGAAACCCGTCGAGATCGACGGTCAATTTATTGACAGTAATGTATCAAAAATAAACGAAAACATAGTTTTTGTTTATGTTCAAATAATATTTCTTTGGATTAATTCGATTACGTTGCGGTGCCTTGCTCATTTGATCTACAATCAGGAATGTTACCAAGGTCTTGGAGAAAACGGACAGCAACAATCGAAGAGCGCCGCGTACGAGATTTTAAACAAAAAGTTTTGAGCGATGAAGCTTACTTTAGCAACTATACGCTAGATGGCGGTATAATGATTGAAATCTTTAAAATTTGTTTCAACTACATTGAGTAAAAAATTCAGTTGTGTCACCCCTAGACTTTCCCGGCAAGCAGACAATCCCCCTCGCGCGCCAAACCCCACTCCTAGAATATGTAACGTCCCTTCCGGGATGCAAAAGGTACGGCCGAGTTTTTACTTCACAAGTTTAGGGAATAACCCCCTCCCTCCACCCCCAACCATTCCTCTCTTTCACTCTCCTCCCCCTTCTCCCCCCAACCCCCCCTCCCTTTCCTCCACCCCCAACCTCCCCCAACCCTTCCTCTCTCTCACTCTCTCCTTCTCCCCCGACCCCCTCTCCCTACCTACACCCAACTCACCCTCCTCACCTCCCCAAATACCCCCTCCTCCCGCCTAACCTTTACCCCCTCTCCCCACCATATCCCCCCTCCCCCTCTCCACGCGGAAATCCAGCAGACGGCTTTTTGATGACTTTCTTTATTTTTCTTTTTTTTATGACTCATCTACAGACCGAGAGCTTTTTTTAGACACCGAAACCAAATTTTAATACCTAGCCTTTCGGCTAGGTATAAAAATGGCCGTTACACGAAAAAACACGTTTCAAATAAATATATAGATTGTCCACAAAGCAGTTTGATATACGGTACTAGTTTATTCCGGAGTAGTAGTTTCTCAATCGTTCATTTTGAAGCTATGCTCATACAATTCGCAGTTATACATTATTATATTGAACACTGATCAAAGAAGTATTCCGCTATACTTATCTCCTTAAAAAAACCAGAACCCATTTCATCTCAAACAATGCGGGAAAAGGCAATTTTCATTGACATTCGAGGTTACCCCAATTCTTTTATTTCTAGCCTTGTAAGGGGGGTGGATATCTTTTTATTATACGGCCGCGGCCTTCGTGGAATATCACGACAAGGTTCAACTTCTTAAAACGAATTTAATTGGTGATATTTTGCATTATTATTCCTATTATCATTACCGCATAGGAACTCATATAAATACTCTCTGTGGTATTCTAGGAAAAAGATTTAAGAAAAGGTGGGGTATTTTTTGTGTGATTTGAGGTGGGGTATATGTTTAAAAAATCGTCACTAGTCGATTTATAAGATCAGGATCAAATTATAAGGAGCAATAAGGCAGAAACCACTCTTGTCTGCGGCCCGCTAGGAATATCCACGACTCCTTTTTCGTGAAAGAATGTTTTTACATTCTTTTTGTATGTTCGTGAATATTTCAGCTTCAGAAATAACAATTATTTTTGTTTTAATAGTTGCGGCTATTATGAGAGTATTGGGCTTAGCAATACTTTGCGGGCGTTGAATATACACTAATATTTTGTTAGGGCAAAAATATTATAATATTAAAAAAGTCTATCATTTATCAATTCGTGACCAGGAAACTCGTCAGATTTAAATTATATTGAGAATTTGTGAAATATAATTTATAGGAAAATATTTCTAAATTATTCCCAAAACAAAACGAGAGCCTCAGGAAACCATAATTAAAGTTTAGCGCAATGAAATACCGAAAGAAGTGTCCTAAAACCTTGTTTATTTCATGCCTAAAAGACTGGCTGCTATAATAGAAACCAGAGGCCGTCCAATTTTAGATTATTAAAAATTGCATTTATTTTTTATATTTTCTATTCAGAAGAACTTAGGAAAACTCATTTTCTTTTTTTTCGGGATAGCGAATGATTTTAAATAACATTTTTTTGTCTGCGCTTTTTTTTTATGTTTTTTTTGTTGAATAACTTTCTGAAATCTTGTCTTTAAACTAATTTAACATATTGAAATTTAAAAAATCAGTTTTTTTTGGGATAATGAAAAATCGATCATTTAATAGCTTTGGCTTTGGTATATACAAAAAGCTATAATGTAGATGATTTTATAATCAGTTTTTAGAGTAAAATAATCTCCCGTAAAAAAAATGCTTTCTTCATAAAGGAATCATTTACTTGTGAAAATTTAATTATTTAATTAATTATTTTATTTAAATATTTAATTCATTAATTATTTTTTTAAGATATTTTTTTTGGAAATCGCAATTGAAAATTTATTATTGTCTCAATACAATATAAAAAAATAATTTATATTAATAAGTGTAATTGAAATTCAAAACATTTAAAATACAAAAACGAATATAAAAGAAATATAGCGATGTTGCTCAAAAATTTTCTCTCCACTAGCTCTGCTGCGGCGGAGCTAAAATACAATGAATGGGGCGCTTTAGAGAGCAATTTCGGCA
The DNA here is from genome assembly GCA_944548615.1 of Micropterix aruncella. Classification (NCBI taxonomy): domain Eukaryota; kingdom Metazoa; phylum Arthropoda; class Insecta; order Lepidoptera; family Micropterigidae; genus Micropterix; species Micropterix aruncella. The sequence goes on from OX155957.1 coordinate 24,577,203, forward strand.
TTTTTCGCGTATGTGAGCCCGCAGGAGATATAGCGGCGTTTCTTCATATTTTATGAGCAGGGCGACATGAAGAATAAAGGAACCCATCAGAGGATTGAGATAAGGCACTTCTCTCCGCCTCTGTCTACTCGTCCGCTTGCCTTATTCATAACACAGCTTCCTCGATAAATAAACCAAATTAACGCATCGTCCCTTAAACACCCTCGTATAGACTAAGAGCTTGCGATAAAAACAGAAAATTACTAAAAAGCAGGAATATGACCTTACAACATCAAAAAACTCCAATCAGCATAATTTAAGGTTCTTAGAATGTTATTCTTGAATCAAATAAAATATTGTAGTTATACGCAACCTCTAAAATGCTTCGATTTAAAACGCTATGTTTAAAACACCTCGATGAGTGACGTCATCGGTAGGTCCCCGTAATTATCTATAATCCACATATTATTATACTTATTGGGCTCGATTGCGTTTCTTCGTGGACTAAAATCGGAAATTAGTTCTTGTGAACGAGACAGGACAATACGCTGTTAGGTTGTGAAAAACTACCCACAAAAGATAAAGCATCTGAAATTAACACCGTACGAAATGCGTTCAAATTTATTCAGAAAAATAAAGTTCGACAGGTAGTTTTTATCGACGATCGTTCGTTTCATATTCCGCTCTAATATATTGCTTTATCTCGTTCGCTTGAACTAATTTCAGTTTTAGTTCACAAAGAAACGCAATCGGGCCCATTACCTCCATATGCGCATAGTTCCACTACTATAGTACTATTTTAAAGGGTGAGTTCAGAACGTACTTAGTCATTGGTCTACTAAGTTTACATTACTGTCGAACTGTAAAATTCAAATACTCTCGAAGGCACGTAGGATTATACTAGAGATTGTATTTAGAAATAAACCGCATACTCATTCAATGTTAGTATTTAGAAATAAACCGCATACTCATTTTTTTTTGTCCGAATTCCATATTGACTGTCTGAATTGACCCCAATTTTTTCAAGGAAACCATTTAGTCGTTTTTCGATGACCTTCTCCAAAATTTTTGAGAAATTACTCAGTAGGGCTACGGGTCGATAATTTTCTACGCTCGTGGGATCGCCCTTTTTTATATTTTGGTGTAATCTTGGCTACTTTATCACAATCTGGAAATATTCCCTCTGAAAAGCTTAAATTGTAAAGATATGTTAGACAAGGTGCCAGTACACATCTATGGATTTTAATTACGCTAACAGGTATGTCATCGAGACCAGTTGATTTTTTGTTCTTTGGAGAGTCGATACATTTTTCTATTTCTTGATTGTTGATCGATAGTTTGATCCTTATTAAATGTAGTTTATGTAGAACTCTTTAGATGCTTTCTATTTTTCTAGTTTTCATATATTTTTGTTATTGAATTGATGATTCTCTATGTTTTATGTCTTTGTTATTTTTTAATTTCTATGTTTTTTTTAATTATTAGTTTTTTTATAGACTTTTTTTTATAATTTTATGAGTAATTTGAAATGTAATTTTATTTGTAGAAATACCAATTTTATTTGATATGTAATTTCTATACCCAGATCGGGTTTTTTAAAATATTTTTTTCTTATTCTTCTTATTCTTAATGTTTACCTTCCCAAAAAACCTAATCGTGGGATTAATAGGGGGGGGGGTCTCATTTCGAGATATTGGGATACTGGAAATTTTAACTAATACTCCACATTTTGAGACACTCGGAATTTAAAAAGTGATTTGTGAAAAATGACTGTCTTCTGATAAACCCACTGTACGAGTACGGAAACAAGACAAACAATAGATACCAAATTAAGTGTATACAAGGATAGATCAAAATATATATGATATTTAAAAAGCTAATGGGAGCTTTCGCCAATTTAAAAAGAAATAAATCCGGTATTATTGGTCCTAGAAAATTATATAAATGTTTCTTAAAATTCTGAGGATTGCTTACAACTACTTTCGACAGCTTAAGCGGGGTTTGAATTTAAATTATTATAACCTGAAAAATGAATACTTCATAACTAAGTTATTAAAATCTATAATGGAACAAAAAAAGTATATTAGAATCCTGAGAATATTACCTCTTACTTTGTTGTTAGTCATTTTATAATATCTTCAGTTGTCTAAAAGTGTAACAATAAAAATTTTAAAATGAGGAAAAGAAAATATATTATATAATTTGAAGATCGAATATGAGCATCGCCATTATTATATCCGATAAATAGACAGCCATAATGGAGTTTAAAAATAGTATTTAAATAAATTGACACACTTATTATGACCAATAACTAAAGCGGAAACGTATTGTATGTCGCTTCATCAAGACGAAATTTGAGAAAGTCTATGATACCGTGATACCAAAACACCTTTTTAAAAAAAGTGTTGGATACATACACTTCTTTCAAAGTGCTTTCTTTTCCTTTCCTAATTTGATAATTTTCATGCATACATTTATATTGCCTGTTGACAACACATAATAATGGATCTAACAACTTCACCGCGACAACTCCATTAGTTAAATTAGGACTCCTCCAACCGCGAGCGTGAAAATTTACGAAAGAACCTTTAACTCAAAGCTATAACTCAAGCTAAACATCGATCGGGGGTGTACACCCAACGTTTCAACTGACTAAAACCAGTTGAAACTGCCAGACTTTCCTCACTTTTCTATCCTCATCTCGTGAGCTGAAAATTTATTTATGAGAACTCTCTTAACTCTCAAGTTCAATAAGAACATAATATTCTACTGGTTTGAAGCATGTATTGATGCTGGGTCGGCCATACAGTAAGTATCCATCGCTTCCTACTGAATACGTGATGACACGACTTCGCCTGTCCCCCTCTCCTTTGCTCCCGCCTCAGCTCAATGATTAACCACCCAACTTAACACAGTTCGCATCCACTGCGCGCCAGCTACAGCGTTCCGCGAGCGCCGCCGCCTAAATTGCGTATCCATTATTAACGCTAATTTCAATACCGCTGTACATTTTATAACAAAATTGTATTTGAACATCGGTTGTTCTATGTTCCAGAACCATTAAATTAACATGAGAGTCGGTTTAAAAAGAAACGGTGAATTATTGTTTAAAACTACCAATTTAAGCGTTCTTTAAAACAACTGGATATCGTGACAATTTTAAACAATACCTTTTTTCTCTCAAAAGAATTTTTGGCATAAAATAATGGGATTTTTTTGGTAGCCAGCTCTTAGTGTACTGTTTTTTAGCGGAGGGCTAAATCGGATATTGGGCGCTACGCGATCGTTACCAAAGCGACACTTTAAAAGCATAGGGGGGGGTTTATACAAATCACTTTTTTTCTAAAAGAACATGATTTATAGGGTTATTGGTGGGGGGATATATAATACTTTATGAATACGAGGCAGGCGGTTTTAGCTGTAATCAGCAGTCAGCACGTAAAAAGAAATTTTATATGTGGAAATTCCTTTGACACATTTCTGCCTACGTCTTCATCACCAATGCTTTCAGCACCCTAGACCACAACCTGCTATTAGTCTTATCTGCGTCCGCAATGAAATTGCTCTTCACTGTCTGTGCGGATGATTATAAAAAACCTAAACACATGACAAAGAGGGGCAGTTCCTTGTTTACTGGCGGTATTGGCATGCCATCGGGCCTCACTCAGGGAAAACTTCTGCATTCACTCTTCTTCCCTCTCTCTATGTGTCAAATATTACTTGCAATTTCCCCTATTGTAGCTACCAAATTTACACTGATAATATATTTCACTTTGAATCTTTGCATTTCCAATGAGTAACATTATATATACTTATATATCTTTGAAACCTGCAAATTTGTAAAGAACCACGATCAGTATTTCAAAATAAATAATGTTGAACACGGCTATAACACAAGAAATAAACATGAACTACAAGCACCCAAGCCAAATTTACCTCTAGTCAAAAAAGGAATGTTACACAATTCAATAAAAATCTATAACCACCTACCTGCAAATATCAAAGAATTAAAATGAAAAGGGTTTACCGCAGCGTTGAAAAAATGGCTAATCGAAAAAAGCTTTTACACGTTTATCGAATATTTCTCATAATATGGGCATGCATTCTTTTTATAATAATTCAATTAGGAAGATTACACATTTTAAATTATATACATTTCGTATTTATAGGCGGATTTTTGATTATTCCTTGATTTCGTTTTTTTTTTTTTTTATATTAATGGTGAATTATTTTTATTAATTGTCTTCTTCTTTTAGTGCTACTTATCCGGTCTGTTTAGATTTGTTATGTTATATTTCTTTTTCAGGTATTTCAGGCCATTCAATAAACATTACGAATTATTATTGATTTGATTTAGATATTATAGGCAAACCAGTGAAATAATGGATTTTTTTAATAAGAAATTACAAAATCAGCAGATAAGTAAATTTCTCAACCTATCATAATAACAGGTAATTGTGAGAGATATAATTTTACGCTTTATCACCATAAATGTATCACCACAATTTCGGACAATAAATATATTTATATTTCTATTTCTATATAAGACTTAAGAAAGTGTAGCATCAATAAAATATATATTAAAAGGAATAAAATACAGGACTGCTGTTACAAAAAGTGAACTACCATATTTATACATAGTACATAGGTTTTTTTAGAAAATATTTATGGTTTATTTATTTATCCATATAGATTTAGATATATTTTCGGTATTTACTCAATCAGATCTTTTTATTTGTATAAGGTCGGTCAAACGCACGGGCAACACCCATCCGGTGGCCTCCACGCAGAAGAGCGAGCGCGGCTAGGACTACGGCCCGAGGCAGGTTTCCCCTAGGAGCCAACCTTCGAGCGCTCCTGGACGGTTTGCGCACCGTGCGCGTCAGCCATTCGATTGTGCATTCCGACCGACAGCAGGGGGAGTCTGGAAACAATACTGTCTCCTATCGAGCGGGGGCGGTTGTTTAGCTTGTGGCTGCTGCCCATTCGGCTACCCGATACCGGGTAAACAGAGAGGCTATGGATGCCATGGTCTCCAATAGATTCGGTAGACACCGTATCTCCGCTGCGTAAGGGAGAGGACCGAGCAGGTGACGTCGAACCTGTAACCAGTCAGGAGACTGGAGTAATCTGATTGCAACTGGAAGTAAGGTAAGCGCGTAAGTCGGCCCGCTGAGTGATTAACTTGGTTATCACGCGGTAAGGCGTTAATCTCTTACTGGCGACTGGAAACAGTGCATTGATTTTGTCCAAGTCTTCTGCCCGTTGTAGTTGACAGCTGCTGCTCTAGTTGTGCATCCGAAAACTTGCTGGCAAACGAATCCAGAAGTTGCTAAACGCAACTACAAGATTCTGCTTCAGCATCCCACCAAGAAACAAAATATCATGCACACTATTTCCACTTGTGAATATTTTCTGATAGTAGTGACTTTTTCACAAGTATAAAAAATATTTGAGGAACACCTGTACTAGGGAATTTGTAACTACAGGCACTTGTGAACTTAGAACTTTGTGACTTGCTACTTTCGTGAAGCAGGTCTCTGGTCTATATATTTATACATCAGTCAGGTGCATATGCTGAACGTCGAAAGACTAAAGTATATACTTTTTATATTTAAAAAAGTCGACGAATTTTATAAGCTCCACTGAATAAACTGCGAAAGATAACCAGATGGCCATTTTTTTGGTACAATTATTATCAATGTGCGCTACGCTTCTACGTTTGCGCTACGACGCTACGAAGCGTAGCATATTATGTATGTATATTACAAAGCACGGTCGTAGCCCCGCTGTTGTGTTACCACCTGGCGCCAACTGGAATGGGCCTAAACTTTGTGCACTTTAAGCACTTACCGTGAAATGGACATATTTATACATAAAATATCTTCGAGGCTGAGTAGAGTAGCCAGAGGAAGAACAAAATATTTTATGAGTTGAGAAATAAGACGTGCTGGGCCCCGTTTGTCGAAAGTAAAGTCCCAATGTTTCCTAAATTTACAGGTTAATGATTTATTTAAGAGGCTTGTACTAGGTCAGCGATATGAGAACAAGCTTTTAGTACGTAGGTAATTTTGTGATTTTATTTTTCCGGAGCACCAACCGATGAGGATGGAAAGTACAGTGAACGGGGTAAAAAATCGAGATAAAGAGGGAAATATCTATTTTGAGCACCCCCAGAGACGATTAAAACTATTTCCAGATTGAAGTCTGTCTGTGTTTCTCTATGTATGTGTATTCCTCCACGATAGCGCCTAAGCGCTTCATTCGATTAAACTGAAATTCAGCATGCAGGCATTATTTGGTCATAATAAGAGTTGAAAAGTAGTTATGATTGAAGTCAGTCCACCAGGAGACAGACTATTCATATTCAATCTCAAAATATTGTACTTTAAGACTTGAAATTTGATACACATGAGCCTTTGTGGGCCGAAATCACATTTTAAAAATTCATTGAGATGAAATTATGAGTGTGGTTCGGTTAGTACTGAGTGCTGTGATTTATTTCGTGACTGCCAAAAGAAGGGTTATATTTTTACTGCATATGTATGTATGTATTTGCATGCCAGTTTGACTATATTACCGTTATTTGTGAGTGTCTTCTTGTGAGTGTCTTATTTGTGAGTGTCTTATCTCTTTAACCATTTATGCAGTAAAAGGGAAATTTTACGCAGTAAAAGGGAAAAGTCTTTTGTTTTAAACACTAGAGACGATAAATTTACTTATTTTGATAAGAATTCATAATTGTTGATAATATGACCAATATACATGACCTAACGATTTAAATTATTCTTTTAATTTATAAAAAACTACTTTTTGTGACTTAAATATAAAAGTTAAACATATGCTGTCGCTGACTTTTTTGTAGGTATTTTCAAGCTCTACAACTTTTTTCTAGAACTTAATCATATATCTCTCATCGTTAAGGCAGCGTTAGTTAGAAACCTTTTCGTTCGACCGTTTTTCCTCCGACTTACTTTGCAAATCCGACTACTGCGAAAAAGTCTTTTCAATTTTAGGATTAATAAGTAGCCTATGACACTCATAAATAACGTGGCTTTCTATTGGTAAAAGAATTTTTAAAACCGGTCCGGTAGATCCAGAGATTACTTCCTACAACCTCACAAACTTTACCTCTTTATAATATTAGAATAGATACAAGCTGTACTAAAAATATTTAAATTCCGCCGGACATTTTAATTAAATATTTACGCCATCGGTGCTTGGCCCGAAATCGCCCTTAGCCGAGAAACGTACACAAACCCCAAAGAGGTTCGTCCACCGGCCGAGAAAAGGCGCTCATCTATTTTATTTATGGAATTAATATTCAGCTTAAATCAGTCTTTGCTATTTTCCGAGAAATTTTGGGTGACACAACCGTTTTTTTAATAATTCGATAATTTTAAATTGGATTCCATATTTGACAATTGTAATATTTCTTTTCGAATTTTATGGTATTTTTCTGCATACACCATAATACATACTCGTATGTGTCAATTTTGCAATTTTAATTTATTTAATGACTTCTATCGCTTTATTTTAAATTTAATGCAATATTTTTTTTTTATATGAGGTTATTAATATTTCAATGCTTCTTTTGAGCAAGAAATTATGCTGTCATATAATAACAAATTACATAGTTATACCAAATAATTTGGAGCAATAGAGAATCTGATTAGATTTCTTTACAGAGAACTTAAAATGACCCTCGTTATTCTTTTGGCATATCTACCATCAAACTTAACATTTTTATAAGAAAGCTCCTTTTTATCTTAAGCCAACATAGGTTTTGAAGATAAGTAAATAAATTCCCACAACACACCCTCCAATCCATTTAATAATCACCACAGAGTTACGGATCGTTGCCGCTATAAGTAAAGTTGGAGTTTGCCTATTTGAGCGAAACGACATTGACAGAGACGGATGATGTCTTTCGAAAACTATTGCTCTACCACTCACACATCGTCATCCATTAAACGTAGAAAACTCTTTTTAAAAATGAAAATAAAGCGATTTATATTGAGCTCGATAGCGTTTTTTCGTTAACTGATATCGGAAAATAGTTCATGCAAGCGAGACAGAGCAGTACGATACACCGCAATGTAAAATAAATGATCGTATCTTTTCCTACATAAAAAACTACCTGCCGAAGATAAAACTATCTGAATTAGTTAAAAACATTTTATCGGGTTTTAGAATATGCCGCCTTATGTTCAATTAGTAGTTTTATGCTAGAAAAGTGACAATTATTCCCTTCATATTCCGCTCTAACGAATTGGCCTGCCTCGCTCGCATGAACTAATTCCGACTTTAGTTCGCGAAGAATATTATTATTAACCTTATTTCATTATTCCACTGTCAACGTGCTCATGTTATCTCTATCATAATTTGTTATGCAAGAATTGTAAACTTGAAATGATAGGTTTTGTTTAATTAAGTTTTGAACAGACTCGTATTCTGTACTTACTATCTGTAAGTTCATAATAAAATAAAATAAATAAGAATCGCAATCGAGCCCATTGTATACGCTATAATTCGTACGGGACTGACTTTGTAATCAGGCTTTCAAATTATCTTTTAAAACACCGGATCTTGGCTTCGAATCCGCCAATACGGGCTACTCCATCAAATCCAGCAATATACCTGATGTGACGAATTTGAAATTTAAATTGTCCCGCTCGACGCCGTAAAACGAAAGACGTTTCAGCGAGCCATGAAATCAAAGCGTTAAGATCGTCAATAAAATCCTGATTTGTAAGTCTTTATTTTCCCCTACAATTTATATATCGGGGATACCTATAGAGTGGGCGAACATGACAATCGTATATTTTATGACATACCAAACTACGTAATACGTTCATTCAACTTAAGTCTCCTTTATGGCTCTCCAGTCCTTCCATCATATAGGGTACGATAATAAAACATTTTGCGTTGCTATTAATTGAGGATACGGTAATATGACATCGTTTGACAACCCTACTGAATGACTGTTGAATTTAACGAGTGAGCACAATCATTCTTCATTGAATTTGATCTATATCACCTATGACATGTCAATGGACTATAATACAATATCAATGGACTATAATATTGTGTATTCGTCTTTATCTATTTTTAATCTATCTAAGCCCTATTTCTAGTAAAGTGGGGCTGAGCCAGTCAACCAAGTAAGCTAATATGAACCCGTAACTACCTTTCGCGACCTACTCCCAGAACACTACACCGTTAAGTCAGCCTTGGCTGATCGCAATTTCCACGTGACGAATCTTCGCATTCATCTGAATATTGGTAGGCTCTCTCTCTCTCTCTCTGGGCATTTTAACCGCTATAGTGCAGAAGAGCGCCGTCGCGTTTGTAGGTATATAGGTGGAAAAAGCGCGGTGCGATAGCGCTTCTTTCGACAGTTTACTTTTGGCGCGCGTTGGTGAAGGTCGTGTTCACGCTTCATCTTTTTTTTATTATATTGCTTTCTATCTTTCTTGGATCACACTTTTTTTCTACACCGTTATTTTTTTTTCATTTTCATGTTTTTCATATTGTTATTGTTTATATAAATTATGTATTTAAATAGAGTTTTTTTGGCATTTTAGAAAACTTTTACGAAATATATTCGGCACTAGTTTACTTAGTTTACTTTTACTTAGTTACAACACAGTTTTACTTAGTTACAGTATAATATTTATTTAAAATTATAAAGAGTCGATCCTAAAAATTACATGTCATATATAAAATATTATGCATATTTACGTAGTTACTAATTAAACAATTACGCATTACAAAGAGAATAAGATAGTTTTTGGTAAAAACAGTAAATTTGCATTCTTCTTTTAGTTTAATTTTATCTATTTATTTATTTAAAGTGAACATAATTAAATACATAATTCTTCAAAAAATATGTCCCTATGCTTATTATGACATCATCAAATGACGGGACATCAAATTGGTCTCTATCTGAATCCAACATTGCAATATTGAATCCAAGGCGGCTATTCTTGCGTGTGAACAATGACCTTGCGGGTATATTGTTTGAGTATACTGTTACTGGCAATATCAAGTATCATAAAAGCTTTTAAGCTAAAAAATAGCACCACTGTTCAATATCAGCTCTCAATATTTTGTTTCTCCTTCGCTATCTACACTAATATTATAAAGAAGTAATGTTTGTAAGTTTGTATGTTTGTAAGTTTGCGTGCCTCTAAGGGGGGGGGGGACGTCTTGCACTATATATCTAAAGGTAGCGTCTAAAAAGGCAAATAAACGCTACCCTACTTAAATTAACAAATCGATTCACAACTTTACTTGAAGCGAAGCCGCGGGTAACAGCTAGTTGCTAATAAATATCAGATATAAGGTCGCATCAGCAAATAAACGCTAACAATATCGCACAGGTATATACGGTCATAAATTAAAGAAATGTGTGTGTGCTATTGCAATCTTGGATTCAGATAGAGACCAATTTGGTGTCCTGTCATTTGATGATGTCATAATAAGCATAGAAACATATTTTTTGAAGAATTATGTATTTAATTATGTTCACTTTAAATAAATAAATAGATAAAATTAAGATAAATGAAGAATTCAAATTTACTCTTTTTACCAAAAACTATCTTTTTCTCTTTGTAATGCCTAATTGTTTAAATAGTAACTACCTAAATATGCATAATATTTTAGTATGGCATGTCATTTTTAGGATCGACTCTTTATAATTTTAAATAAGTAATGTATTGTAACTAAGTAAAACTAAAATTAACTGTTATAGTGCCGAATATACTTCGTAAAAAAAACTAAAATGACAAAAAAAACTCTATTTAAATACATAATTTATATAAACAATAACACAATGAAAAACATGAAAATAAAAAAAAAATAACTTTGTACAAAAAAGTGTGATCCAAGAAAGATATAAAGCAATATAATGAAAAAAAAAGATGAAGCGTGAACACGACCTTCACCAACGCGCGCCAAAAGTAAACTGTCGAAAGAAGCGCTATCGCACCGCCGGTTTTTTTCACATTACAAGCGCGACGGCGCTCTTCGGCACTATAGCGGTTAAAATGCTCAGAGAGAGAGAGAGAGAGAGCCTACCAATATCCAGGTGAATGCGAAGATTCGTCACGTGGAAATTACGATCAGCCACGGCTGACTTAACGGTGTAGTGTTCTGGGGGTAGGTCGCGAAAGGTAGCTACGGGTTCATATTAGCTTACTTGGTTGACTGGCTCAGCCCCACTTTACTAGAAATAGGGCTTAGAGAGATTAAAAATAGATAAAGACGAATACACAATATTATAGTCCATTGATATTGTATTATAGTCCATTGACCTGTCATAGGTGATAGAGATTAAATTCAATGAAGAATGTTTGTGCTCACTCGTTAAATTCAACAGTCATTCAGTAGGGTTGTCAAACGATGTCAAATTACCGTATCCTCAATTAATAGCAATGCAAATTGTTTTATTATCGTACCATCGATAATGGAAGGACTGGAGAGCCTCCAACATATCAAGTATTATAAAATCGAAGACTATCGCGGTTGTTTGACATTATAGATAGGATAGAAAATGAATTTAAAGCGTGAAATGTGTAGCACCTGAAGTTTCGGTGACGTTGCAGCCGCCGTTGTCCAGGGTAGACTCAGGGGAGTCTATCCTATCTATAATATCAGTATTGTGCAAAGCGTCTGAATCGAACATGTCAAGGGCATCTCAAATTTGATTAATTGTTTTAGTTTAAAGTATGTACTTACCATACGCCATACTTTGATCTTATGTTAGAACGATTGAAGCTGTAATATATTAATTAGTCGTTTGTGGTTCGTACGAACACGGGCGATGATTGCCGGTCGCGCAGAATGAAGCCCCAACCGTGAGCGCGGGCGACAAAGCGAGTAGACGGCAGTAACGTTCCGCAAACGGCTACAAACGATACTGATTAATCCAGTACTTACAATATTATTGTGGTCATCATAACATACATTAATGCGAGTGTTAGTTCTTATTCCAAACTATAAATCGCGTAACAGCGCCTTTTTTAATTTGAATATTTTGTTTTTCTTTTGTTATTATGATATTTTTTGTAGCTTACTGTTTATTTTATGATTTTTTGTAGCAAACGTAAAATTTTGTAATATAAACTTAGGGTTTCAGGTTAGCTGATAGACATTGCCGCAAGTTCGCTTTTTTATTGAAAATAGAGTTTTATTATTAGTTATTCATTACTTATAATTTAATGTGCTTATTAGTCTGAAACCAATTCTTGTAATGTTAATTTGCCAAAGCGAAGATCCAGTCCCAATCATTATTTTCTTAAGGCTCCCTTCCGAGTTGACGCGACTAAAAATTAAGGTATTTTTGCAATGCCACGCGCCCGCGCGCTTGCGATATATACATAAAGATGTATAGGTATACCGCGGAGACAAGGGAATATGTCCCACCGTTGGCAGTGGCCAATTACGAATGACGATTTCGGCTTCGCGCGTCGTCTAATACAGTCGATTTGGCTTTTCAATTATAATATAATAAATTATCAAATGAATAGTTTTTTATAAAGTAAAAATTAGATTACAATAATAAAATAACTTAAAATCACTATGTTATTTTTTATATCACTCAAAAGTATCTTTAATAAATAGAAAAAAAAGAATGTTTGGCCATAACATTTCTGTAAATTACGTAATTTCAAACATTTTTTTCTTATATTTTTTGTATGGAAGTTCCAAAAACTTGGTACTATGCAAATAGACCATACGCTGGTGTAAATCGTATTTTTTAATATTGAGAATCATCTCTAAGTTTTTCAAAAACTGAAGACAAATCTCGCTCGTTTTTATTTTTTGGAAAACAGTAACAGAATAAACATAATTTACAATTAATATGGAAATATTTTACCAATTTCGTTAAGGCGAATGATAGCTTAAGGACCGCGTTTTTAAAATCCGGCAAATTTGTATTGAAATTCTTTTTCGTTTTCTCACAACCAGGCCACAAAATTATGCTTCATATAGCTTTTGGCTTCCACGGCCTCTTAAATGACAATTTCGAAATACTTTAGAATACTCATTTTAAATAATGATATAGGGCAGGTCATCCAATATGGGCAGGTCATCCAATTAGAAAACCAATGTTGTTAACTTTTTTAAATGACGAGACATTTATCGAAAGTGACGCAGCGTTTGACCGTCAAAGATTAGGAAGACTCGTCGTAAATTCGTACACAACCAGCAAAGTTGTGAACTCACCTTTCCCACCCCATTTCTGCTCCCCCTGGCAAATTGATTACGTCGATGCGACGCGCCGCTGCCAACTAGGTCAAAGGCATTAATTGTGTTTGTTCTGCACCGGCGGACAGGCGCTGGGCGACATCGACACGGAAGCTTTCTTTCTCATCTTGCAATGTTTGTCCGCATCGCGCACGTACCCGACCGGACCCAACACAATTTCTCTTCCACTTACCAGCCACTGAAAATAATAGCCGCGATTAATCCCCAGCGCGTGTCTGTCGATGCTGCGAAAATTACAATTAAACGCACCACGTGCTTTTAAACCGCTTGAACGGCGATCGACGGCGTGTTTGTTTAGGTCGCTAAATGCAAATAGTGGGTTGCAACCCGGCACAGGTCCACGAAAATAAACTACCGGTTCGCAGCATTGTCTCTTTGTGGTTTAAACCTATCTTACTCGTAAATGATCAAATGTAAATGTTACCTCGCTCCTCCATTGAAAAAACCAACATAAAATGCGACTTCGTATCGTTACTCCGCAATACCCCTGCCGGTTTCAAGGGGCGTAGTGCCTTAAACGACGGCGGCATAGCAACTACACGACTAAGGAAAAAAATGCATTACCTTATAATTTAGGTTTTAATCTGTACGTGTCGCAGAAATTGACCGGATTTAGAACAATTTTTGTTAAAAAAAAACTACCCTCCTTATCAATTCACTCTTCCGCTTAATGTGCCAGATATCCCAAAATTTTCAAATATCATTATAAATACCACTTGCGAAGAAGTAAATTATTTACGTCTTTGATTATATAGCGTATCAGATTGTTCAACTTCGTAATACAATTTGGCAACCAGAATTTTACTACGAAACGCAAAGTTTAGATGTCACTCAAAGTTCCAAGAATTGATTAATCTTTTGTTATTATTTTTAATATCGCGACTTTCTTGTATAACAGTGCAGCGGCGCACTGTAGATGGCGCTCTAAACGTGCCTATACGGTATAAAATAATACGAGAAAAAGTATACGAATTTTTGTATATGAGTAAAATAATGGGTAATATACGAGTAAGAGTTTACGAGTAGCATACAAGTAAAAGTTGTAATACGTGTAATACTCGTAAAATAACGAAATATTTTTTAAGTCATAGCTCTTATTATTTTAATATTATTTATATTGCTATATCATTTTTTTATTCAGTATACGGTAGAATAAAATATGGCATTAATAAAAAGACAGTAGAATTATTGATAGCCTATATAAAAAAGCGATAGATAACACTAATAATTGGATGTTATTTATTTATTTATTTAATTTATTTACCAACGCATTTACAATAAATATGCATCGCTAATATTCATATCAATATTTGAAAAGTATTAAAAGTTATTAAAATTAAAATAACAATTCAACACGTCCGATATGAGCATTAGAATGTAAGTACTGCTGCTGCCCAACTAAGTGCCAGGACTTTTTCCAGGGCAGAGAGCTCTCTAGATTTGTATTCACATATATTCGGCAATTTAAAACAAAGAGAAAAATTATATATTATATTATATTAAATTATTATATTATATTAATTATATTATATTAAATTATAATTATAACACAAACGGAAATATTAAAAATAGAATACAGAAAATAAATAATAATTTTAAATAAAATAAAATGAAAAAAAATACAAATAATATTAAACAATAATAACCAAAATTGATAAATAAGTAATAGTAATAAAAAAAAGTCAAAGAAAATAACGAAAATAATAATAATGGGAATTGTCGAGGATAAAATTTAATGATTGAAACTGTCTGGGTATAATATTTTATGGATATTTTTCCGGGCGTCATGTTTCAACCAGGAGTCATTTTTGGCTTTAAAATAAGACTTAGGAATATACATTTTTAAAACTTCGTCAAGGATATTAAATATTCTGGGGGCAATGTATACAAAATGCCTCTACCCAAAATTGCTATCATTGGTTAAATCATAGGGATTTTATACTCAATCAACTAGAGCTGTCAACTACAACGTGCGAACGCGTCACCTCATGAAGTTTTATCGATAATGGTCGTTCTGTCTCCCGTGAGGTGAGCGCAGAAGACTTGGGACGAAAAACAATCCACAGTCTAGCTACGCCACATGCCCGTCAGAGGCAAACGCCTTACGGCCAGTCACTGGAAAAGGTACCCAGCGGGCAGCCTCGCCCTCTGACTACCAGTTTGGAAGGATGTCTTCGTCTGGAATTAACCTTCAGGATATCTCCTACCTCCTGACTTGTTACAGGATCGAGGTCGCTTGCGCGGTCTCTCCCTTATAAAGCGGTCAAACGGTGACTACCGAATCTATCGCGGACCACGGCATCCTCTGCCCGGCTTATTCACCCGGGATCATGTGTCCGAATGGTCGTTTCAAGAGCTGTTTCCATCTCGCTCTATAGGAAAAACACTGTTTCCAGACTCCCCCGGCTGTTAGTCGGAGTGCACAATCGATTGGCTGACGCCGCACGGTTCACAACCCGTCCAGGAGCGCCCGAAGGTTGACTCCTTAGGGAAACTGTCCCGCAGGACAGCATCGTACCCTAGCTCTCCCTTCTGCGTGGAGGCCGCCGGATGGGTGTTGACCCGTGAGTATGACCGTCCCTGCACGAATGAGTCATCGTGGCCAACTGCAACAGGGCCTATTAGCTCCCTATTTATAATCAGACAATTATAAAATAGCATTTATTTTCAATGGTAATATAGATGACCAAATAAAGTGCCATTATTTTGGTCATCAATACTGTCAGCGCCACCTGCATTTCACTGTTACAGAAATATTTCGAAAACATACCATGAAGTTTAGCAATCAAATACCATATATCAGGCGCGAGGCGACATCGACACGAAAGCTTTCTTTCTCATCCTGCACTGTTTGTCCGTTTCACGCGCGTACCCGACCGGACCCAACATAATTTCTCTTCCACTTACCAGCTACTGTAAGTAATAACCGCGATTAA
This sequence comes from Micropterix aruncella, assembly GCA_944548615.1. NCBI lineage: Eukaryota > Metazoa > Arthropoda > Insecta > Lepidoptera > Micropterigidae > Micropterix > Micropterix aruncella. The sequence continues at coordinate 24,593,393 of OX155957.1, forward strand.
TCCCCAGCGCGTGTCTGTCGATGCTGCGAAAATTACAATTAAACCCACCACGTGCTTTTAAACCGCTTGAACGACGATCGACAGCGTGTTTGTTTAGGTCGCTAAATGCCGTTTAAGCCCGATATTGATTATATAGCAGATCGTATCTATATCTTGCCCTGAAAATCCTGTGTATTTTATTTTGTAGGTTATGATAAATCGCACTGTGTATTCTTGTTTAGGCACATTCTCTTAATTATTGTTTGCCATTTTATTTCAAAACAAACGAAAACGCGAATCGACACACAAATACGAAACGGCGCGGCGGCGAGCGATCGGGCGACTGACCGGGCGGCGAGCTGTCAAAATTAAGACCCCGCTTTAGAACGGGCATAGATAAAATGGAAATTTTATGATTTAAGACCGGAACTTAATTTTGATGAAACAGAATACCAACAAAATAACGAAGGTGCTTAAGTTCTTAATTTTTAGCACCAGCTTAGTTTTTAAGCCCGCAAGAAACGGAATACGAACCGATTGCGGTTCGTTGCCCATCTAAAATAATGTCGGAAAACGCACCTAAATAAAAGCGTTTTTCATTAAAAAAATAGAGTCATTTTGCGATTCTGTTTCTAATTTTGGTATTTCAAAGCAAAATTTCCGACATAACCTATACATTTCTTTTGTCGGAGCGGCTGCAAGACATACGGAATTTCGTCACATAAGGGATTATTCCAACCCCTTCTATGTGCCTGCTGCAGCATTCGTTAATTTTATAGGCTGTTGAAAGAAACAGCGCACTTTTTAATTGACAGCCTCCACGATGATTTCTTTTTTTTGTTTTGCGATGTCAAGGCAAAAACGAAGATTTTAAAAGATAAAATACAAGAAACGTTCAATCCGACTATTGAACATAGTCGGATTGGACGTTTCTTGTATAGTGTTTTACCTTTTAAAATCTTCGTCTTCGCTGGCCGTTTGACGTTTGAAGCATGCGTTTGGCGAGGAAGCGTCCCTAATTTCCATAGACAAGCAACACATCAAGCATATAAGGTCACGTTTTTAAATTGAGAGAAACGCAATCGCAATAATTTTAGTGTATGCACTTGTTCGGATTAGTTTTAGGTAGCCCCTATTTTAATTATATTAACTATTATTTATTTATTCTTATATGATAGTTGGTATTCTAAGTGTCATTCTATTTGTATACTTACGGTGATATTTTATTAATTTTACTTTCAATGCCTTGGTTTTACTGTAATGTTGATTAGTAGTAAACGAATAATAAACAAATAAAAAATACGTGTGGCACTCGGGGACTGCCGCGGTAAAGCTATTGCATAGCATTTTTAACAACTTATGCAATTATAATTATTTATTTATTTTATTTATTTTATTTTTCTGATAGCAGATAACTGCGCTCTATCGGAAAACGTTGAAATTATTCCGAATCATTTGCGACTGCGGAAGCAAATGATTCGGAATAATTTAAACGTCTTCCGATAGAGCGCCGCGCACGAATTTTTTATTCGATAAAGCAAAAAAAAAATACGTGTGGCACTCGGGGACTGCCGCGGTAAAGCTATTGCATAGCATTTTTAACAACTTATGCCATTATAATTATTTATTCAAATTTTCTGATATCAGATAACTGCGCTCTATCGGAAAACGTTTAAATTATTCCGAATCATTTGCGGCTGCGGTAGCAAATGATTCGTTTTTTTTTATTCCGGCAAGCAAAACAAACGGATAATTCGAAAAAAATCGTAGATAAAAAGATAGGTAATTAAATTATCTTTAAAATGGTGTAGGTTTCATAATAATACGCCAGATAGTATTTGCGTAGTAGTCGTTTTTGTGTGCGGTTAGACCTAATTTCACAAATATATTACACTATGTAATATAAACAAAATCTAAAATATTCAAAGCTAAGAATATTAGGAAAATGTTCTTGTTTAACATATATTTTTTTCGAATCGTAAGCAATACTCGTTTAGACGTAATTATCAGTTTAAAATCATTAATTTTCGTTAGGAAATTTCTTCATTCGGTCGCCGCGATGACCTAGGCCCGCGATAAAATCTATGCAATAGCTTAAAACGGATTATTCGAAAAAAATCGTAGATAGAAAGATAGATAATTAAATTTTCTTTAAAATGGTGCAGGTTTTTAAAATGATTAATTTTCGTTAAAAAATTTCTTCATTCGGTCGCCGCGCTGGCCTAGGCCCGCGATAAAAGCTATGCAATAGCTTAAAAATCATTTGAATACGGAAAGAATCGCAATCGGCCCCAATAGTTAAATAGCAGAGCGTTTCGGAAATGGTGAGTCGCGACCCGGCACAGAGCCACGAAAATAAACAACCGGGTTGCAGCATTGTCTCTTTGTTGTTTAAATCTGTTATACTCCTAAATGTCACGTCTCTCCTCCCTTGGAAAAAAACAAACACAAAAATTGACTTCGTATCACTGATTTCTATGTGCCGCACCTCTACAATACCACAGCCGCTTTCAGTGGGCGTAGTACCTTAAATGATGGCATCATTTCAAATATATGACTAAAGAAAAAATACTATAGCTTATCATCAGTTAATAATGTGTACGTGTCGCAGACATTCCAGATTTATGGACATCTTGTATTAAAAAAACTACCCTCCTCGTCTGTTTGACGAATACGACTAGTGCACCCCCTCGGACCGGTTTCAATCGCAACGTATTTCCGTGGTTTTAATGGCTAGTTTCCAATATGGTTCATTTCTTGGCCTCGTTCGAGCCTCGGGCGGCTCGACGTTATTATTTCATTAAAATGTATGTCTGAATATAATTTTATTTGTGTCGCTTGTATAAGAGATATTGCAACAATGTGGTTTCAAGCCTACGACGCATCTGTGTACCGAATTGCAAGTCCCGTCCAATATTTGCATGACAAGCGCGACTCCTGATTGACCGATTTCAAACACAATATTTTTAAATCATGCCATGACCAAATGATGCCTGCATGCCAAATTTTAGCTCAATCGGATGAATCATTTGGGCGAAATCGTGGAGGAGTAGTACACACACACACAGACACAGACACAAGTGCGTTCACAATACTTTCTTTGCCAGGAAAGTAAAATGCCAGGCGAAGAAACAGAAGATGAACTGAAGATGATAGGTCCCGTATTGTAACGCAAGTAACGGATGTTATTGTATCATGTTTGATACGTTTAAACAGTTAACGGACGCTACCGCATAAACGGGTAAAAAAATCAAGGCAAAAAAAGTCAGTAGGGATTCAGTACTGTATTATATTGCCTACTCGATAACAAATAAAAAAAAAAATACGTGTGGCACTCGGGGACTGCCGCGGTAAAGCTATTGCATAGCATCGTTTACAACTTAGGTATGCAATTATAATTATTTATTTATTTTATTTATTCTGATATCAGATAACTGCGCTCTATCGGAAAACGTTGAAATTATTCCGAATCATTTGCGGCTGCGGAAGCTAATGATTCGGAATAATTTAAACGTCTTCCGATAGAGCGCTGCGCACTAATTTTTTTTTCGATAAAGCAAGAAAAAACGGATTATTCGAAAAAAAATCGTATATAAAAAGATAGATAATTAAATTATCTTTAAATTAATGGTGCAGGTTTCATAATAATACGCCAGATAGTAATTGCGTAGTAGTCGTTTTTGTGTTCGGTTAGACCTAATTTCACAAATTAATTACACTATGTAATATAAACAAAATCTAAAATATTCAAAGCTAGGAATATTTAAAAAATGTTCTTGTTTAATATATATTTTTTTCGAATCGTAAGCAGTACTCGTTTAGACGTAATTGTCAGTTTAAAATATTTCTTCATTCGGTCGCCGCGCTGGCCTACTAGGCCCGCGATAAAAGCTATGCAATAGCTTAAAAACTAAAATTATTTGTAAAAACATCGACCTTGCTCCTTATATACTTTTGTCTTCCGAGCTCCATGCATTTTCTGGTCCTCTAACTAACCAGGAAAAAATGCTATTGAATAAATTCGTAAATTATTAAAGTATTCTAGTTTTAGAGAGTATTTCTATTATATAACTAGCTGACCCGGCGAACTTCGTGCCGCCTAACAGTCAATGAATGTCGTGTTACAGATTAGCTGAACTAAATTTATGATTTTATGAATGTAATATAATGAATACAAAATAAATATTCAGTTCACTACTATATTAAGATAATAACACAAAAAGAAATATAAAAGTACAAAAATAAGTATATCAGTCGCGTGTCAGCAAGACATGATTGAATTAAACTATTTACATATTGTGCAGCATGGCATGCACTTTGTTTAATTCTGTTCATTAAAGCATCTTGTGATGAACGACATTTTTTGTCTTTTTATCAGGCGCAAGAACAAATAAAGCGGATGATTTGCCAACACGTGAACATTCCACGTACAACTTACCATGAGAAATACACGGTTTTACATTTTGTATTGGAAAATGTTTTTTGTTTTATTTTAATTTTTCGTCAATTTTCGTTTTCAATAGTTATTCTGCAATTCGGTATGGAGACATATACTACAAATTGAAAACCATAAAAATTGGTCCAGCTGTTTTCGAGTTATAAGTGTTCGAACAAACCCGACTTTGTTTTATACATATAGATTTTAAAAACTGTACACTGAAACAGAAAATGATTGAAGAATGACTCCGAACGCCGGCGCTTCCTTGGCCATTACGTTAATGCATACTGGGCGGCATACTCACCAATGAATTAGTAGCTAAGCTGTGAAAGCATGCATTATTTCAGTAGGTCACCGAGTGCCCTACTTCCCCTAGCCTCCTACCATCTCGACGATAAGTAAGCACTTGCGGCAAAATAGGCCATCTGTCTTACCGCCCCAAGATAATCTTGTATCTAAGTGAGTGCAGCCTCGCTTTAAGTGATCTTTTAAAGATGTTATTCGCTTTATATTACGTCATACGACACAGCCTACACAATCAAGGACACGTCAATTATGGGGAAGTGGTTGCTTAGCTAACGATGTGGAAGAGCGCTTACCTATTTTTATCGAGAGTAAATTGCGTCAGTAGACTTATAAAATATCAACACCGTGTAAGAAAATAAATGTCAATGTTTTTTTGGCAATTCATAAATTCATTTATTTATTTATACTTTTACTTAAGAGATTGTCTAAAAACATTGTCAACGATTGCTTTACTAAAAACATTGTCACCGAAGTAAATAAATTATACATCGTAAAAGAACAGCTTAAGATCGACACAGATCAAGTAATAACCGGTGCTATACACATCGTCTTGGTTCTGTAACTAGATGCAAAATTATGGAGTAAAAACATTAAATAATAGTATTATATTATTATTATTTGAAAAAATAGGAAGGATATCCTCCAAAGTTTACAATTAACACATCAAAAATATATTTATAGAGATGAAAAATAAATATTCACCACACAACATGTGATATAATATAAAATATATATATATATATATTCATAGAATAAATGAAGTACATACATAGATACAAAATAGACAAGTATGATTTTTTCTCGTAATAGTTAATTTGTAGAAACTTATTTTTCAAACGCAGGTATCCAATTTCTATCAGCCATCTGTTTATTTTAAATTTGAAACTCTCAATATCGGTATTTTTCTATCAGTTTGTCAATGCTGTTGAATGTTTTTGGCGCCATAAAATACATATGCCTATGCGAAAACATAGTCTTTACTAAGGGAATCAAGTGTATAATTAAAATTTAGGTAGCGAACGGTTTCGTGAAGCTTGGGCCACAAGATCCATTTTGTTCTCGAAACGGCACAACTCACGATTCAGCTCCTATTCAGAAGCCTTCCGCACGGGGTATTCTGCCGCGTCTCAGGCCTCACAAACTGGTGGACCGGTTTCTCCTGGTGGGATTGCATCCCCGCGCTGCTGGACGATTTGCGCACCGTTCGGCGGACGCCAAGCGGTTGTGCAATCTAATTGCTGAAGGAGTCTGGAGAATATGAAAATATACTGTCTCCTAAGCAGCGGGGGTGAATGCTGACCTGTTGTCATGCCACTCTTGAAATGACCTTGGGCCACTCGATCAAGTGTGGCAATACGGGCAAAGAACGCCCAGGTCCGCGATAAATTCAAATTGAATTACCGCTGTAATTACAATAGGTAAAGGCCATCTAAGCGACTTCGGACCCGCAACCAGTGCGGAGGATGGAGGTATCCTGAAGGTTAACTATAATGGAGTTATCCAACCAAAAGTGGTAGTTAGAGGGCCTGGCTGCCTGCTGGCTACCTTTCCCGGTGCCTTGCCGTAAGGCGTTGGCCTCTAACGGGCTTGTTGGCGGAGCTAGACGGTAGATTGTCTTGTCTCTAAGTCTTCTACGTTCATCCCACGGCTAAAAGAATGATCCATATCGTTATACCCACCTGGGGTGACGGGTTCGCCCGCTTTAGTCGATACCGCCCTACTGTATAATTAAAATATTATTAGAATAGATAATAAGACTCTTATATTTTGGTAATATGTCGAGGATGATGAGGATTTATCAATATCGTCACGCAGTGAAGCACTAACTGACTTTTTCGCCCTTCAAAGTGACGAACATCATATTTTTTCATACGAGGTATAACAAAACAACAATAACGTGTATTGAAAACGTATTTATAAATAGTAGTGGCTTCACTGTCGATGGGATTACGGTGCGATACCCCATATCACCGAAGACAGTAACTAAACTTGCATTACACTAAAGTTACCGTAAACTACCCTACCTATGACCTCCTGTCAAACAATGAACCTTTCTTTTTTTTTTTATTAAATCCAATGGAAAGGAAGACAGTTTGTACGATTATATTTATTTTGTCATGAACATGACTAGATGCTGAACGAATCGCTCTGTGAGTGATCAGTCGCCTGCGTGCAGTGAGATTGAGAAGGCATTTTTTGTGTTTCGGAATTATTTTTGCTATCAACGAACCTCGTTAAACTTAGTCAGGGGATAGGATGTGGTAAGCATCTAAAACCTCTCTTATAATTGGACTTTCAGGCAAGTTATCTGCCATCTAGAGTTTTGATAATAATACTTGTAATAATTATATATCTTCATGCAGATATCCAGATATCTTCATGCAGCTTACGCCAAAAAATAAGCATTGGCGTAAGCTGCATGATATCTGGAGCGTTCTGGAAATAGCCAGAAGATAAAGATCTGTATAAGCCAAAAAACGTGTTAAAAAATTAAACCACAAGCCATTTTGCCTTTTACGCGCAAAACTTATAAAATATCAGAGTTGCTAAACATCCAGGGCATTTGATGTATCATTCCTGTTAATTTTGTTTTCGACCTATCATTCAACTGATTGATATTTTTTTTTTGTAATTTAAAAAAAATATAAAAAATGATCGACGTTAAACTTATTTAGGATTTTCTATTGTTGAGGTAAATAATAAAATCACAGAAACATCCCGGGATACTTTTTCAATTATATTACAACTTTGCCATATACCTATTGTCAATAAAAAATACACTAATTATAAACTATAGCTAAAATTATATGAAAAGTGGTACATAGTTAGGGCAGATTACGGTACTATAAAACTACTCCTGCTGTTAGCGTTATTAAAACAAATGTTTCATGTAGCACTATAGAGCATATCAAATAAGCGTTATTTGATATGCTCAATAATCTTTAATCACAACATCAATGACCCTAATGCGTCATTTGATATAATATATGAAATGATGCATTAGGATCAATGATGTTATAATTAAGGGGTATATTTAATAAGTCCCGGAGGCAAAGTGATTAAGTCGCCTAATCTCACATTGCAAGATTCCGGGTTCGATTCCCGGCTGGGTTAGAATTTTACGTTGGGATGAAATTAACGGAATTGCATTTCAATTCTGTCGATCGAATGCAATAAGACACACACTTACACACTTGATACACTAACTGCGCGGAAACCCGTATAATTACTTGGTCGTAGATATATCTTCTTCTTCTTCTTCTTTTTGTTTGATGGCTCCACCCAAAGAGGGTGATTTCTGCCAAGTGTGCCGTTGAAATAGCAGGAAACTTTTTTGTGTTAGTGGACGTCACTGAAACAATTAAGACATCACTCCGTCGGGAACACAAAATTGAATAATAATAGATATAGTGAAATACATATATATACGTTTAACACACAAACACTATATGGAGGAACATTCATTAATTATTATTAAAGGGACATACTGTTGAGTTTAATAAATTTACAGATGATTTTGTAGACATTCGGGGTGTTGAGAGATAATAAAAAGTCTATACTAATAGGGAGCTGAATTTTGAGACTTAAGAGGTCCGAAATGAAGTTAGGATAGTTATTAACAATGGGACAATTAAAGAAGAGATGGTCCAGAGTGCAAAACGCATGACCGCAGTCGCACTGAGGAGAAGGGAGGACATGTATTCGGTTGAGGTGAGCGGGAGTGCAGCAATGACCGATGCGCATCCTGCAGAGGGTGGAGATTTCCTTACGGGTGAAAGGTAGGTGGTGGAACTAGGGTTTGGTCCTTATTTCTGTTTGGAGTAGATATATCTAATATTAAACATTTTGTAATTGTGTCGTAATACAAAGTAGTATTTAAACATATGTGTACCGTGTACCTACGTATTTAAATAAGGAGACCTACCTAACACGTTTTTTTGACATGTCCAACGCGGTATTTAACCGCCAATTGGATACAATTAAATTGTAATGTAACGAATTTTTATTTTTATTGTCGTAATTTTATATTTGTAATATTTCTAATTTTACTTGTATAACTGACTACTCGCTTCTATATTTTTACTATCTGTATTATTCATATATACCTAATAAGGCATTTTAGCGGGTTAGATTATTCTTAAAAGTTTTTATATTTTTATTATAAATTGTTTTTACAATTTTAAAAACAGTCAATCTGTACACAAATGAATTCTTTTAGTATACCATATAAGATAAATAATGTAAAATCAATTTGACAATACCAATAGTATGAATTCTTACTAACTGGCTTATTAAATAAATAAAAAAAGAAGTGTGGCACTCGGGGACTGCCGCGGTAAAGCTATTGCATAGCATTTTTAACAACTTATGCAATTATAATTATTTATTTATTTATTTTATTTAATTTTTTCTGATATCAGATAACTGCGCTCTATCGGAAAACGTTGAAATTATTCCGTATCATTTGCGGCTGCGGAATCAAATGATTCGGAATAATTTAAACGTCTTCCGATAGAGCGCCGCGCACGATTTTTTTATTCGATAAAGCAAAAAAACGGATTATTCGAAAAAAATCGTAGATAAAAAGATAGATAATTAAATTATCTTTAAAATGGTGCAGGTTTCATAGTAATACGCCAGATAGTATTTGCGTAGTAGTCGTTTTTGTGTTCGGTTAGACCTAATTTCACAAATTAATTACACTATGTAATATAAACAAAATCTAAAATATTCAAAGCTAAGAATATTAGGAAAATGTTCTTGTTTAACATATATTTATTTCGAACCGTAAGCAGTACTCGTTTAGACGTAATTATCAGTTTAAAATCATTAATTTTCGTTAAGAAATTTCTTCATTCGGTCGCCGCGCTGGCCTAGGCCCGCGATAAAAGCTATGCAATAGCTTAAAAATAAAAATAAATAAAGTACAATCATGTCCAATAAAGTATCTTCAATAAATGAAATTTTGTTAATTTTGACAATTTGAGTGAGGTAATTTAAGTTATTGACATATTGTTTGTTTGTTTCTTTCTACTCTTTATTGTGAAATTTCACAATAGGCGGGTTTATTGTCATATGACAATCTCTTACAACCAACCCTACTGTGACGTGTTTATATGTATGTGAGCGTGTAACATATGTGTAAGTGTGTGTCTTGTTATTGGAAGCGATCGACAGAATTGAAAATGCGATTCCGTTAATTTGATCCCAACGGAAAATGGTGACCGAGCCAGGAATCGAACCCGGGACCTCACAAGGATATTACTAGATATTATCTAAATCACCGATTTTGCAGACTATAGCTACGATTTCTCACACCACTAAATTGACAATCGACACGGTCCTGTTTCGAGTATACACCGAAAGTTAACGCATTGGCAGCTAAATTAAATTCCTGGCAAAATACCGTTCGGAATTCGGTCCAAACGAGCCCATTATTTCCGAGGCGCGTTCGCGGAGGGTAGGCGAAAAAAAGAAAAAAGTTCGTTATTCGAAACGATCCATTCGCAGCGCTGCTGGCCGCTTCTCCGTTAATTTGGAGCGCAAACTCCCAGATCTCGCGTTAATAAATGTGTCAAACGTGACATTAATTAAATCGCGGGGATAACCGGGGTCCACAGGGGGGGGGGGGGGGGGGATGTGGAGCGGCGCAAATGTTGACAGTAGTGTGAGTAAAGTGTGGTAACTGTAGCTTTAAAACGCTATCAACTATTCGCGGGTAGCGACTGTAAAAATAAACTGGACGCATCTGCGTTGATAGCATTCATAAAGCTACGCTATCCTAATTGAACCGTTGAGGAGTCCCCTTGTCCGGAGCCAACCCTGGGTGCAGCAGCCATGTCATTGTTAAAATTTAGAACTGTCATAATTGAATGCGTATTATATACAAAAGTGTGTGTATGCTGTCGACCGTGAAAGAGTGTCCTCGTCGGGGGCCGATCCTGGATGTAGAATCAGGCCATGCTCACCATAAAAATGCATTGTCATCGGAACTTAACCAATATGTAAAAGATCAACTTCATAGGAAGTGGTTCTAATATTGCAAGCTGAATAGCTTGCAAAATTTGACCTAAACAAACATCCATACATTGCATAGTAAATAAACAAAACTTGTAATTAATTGGATGCAGGTATTTCCACATAGAGTTTAACCCGTAGGGAACATATGAATAGACTTAGAGCCGTCATTATTTCAATATACCGTTTAAATCGGCGACTGTTCAATGACTTAATGGCAAATTCTATGAAAACATTAGAGGTAGGCTGTAACGAAAATCACTTTTCTCTTCATTTTGCACGTTATTTGTATGTTTTTTTTTATTTGCATGTTTATTCCTTGTCCTATTAAGTTGAGCAATGCAATACGATATATCAGTGCTTTTCAGCCTTTTTTAGATCGAGACCCCATTTTTGGTAAAAATAAAAACTCTTACTCGACCCTCCGCCTTAGATTTTTTCACATTTCTAAATATAAGCAGCCAATTAAATAAGGTTTTTGTAAAAACAATGGCTAAAACCCTATTAATTTTAACCTTTTTTCTTTTTCGAAGCTGTACCTAACTGTTTCCACTTAGATCAATTTAATTTTTTGCAAAGCAATAGCAACATACTCATACCTAATAAATATGTTTCTTTTTCGAAGCTGTAAATGTTTACATACTATACTTGTACAAATAAAGATTTTGTAATATTTTCGATTTTGATTTTTAGATAGCCTTCTAATCCCGTGGTTCCTTCGAGACCCTCCAGCGGGTCGCGCGCGACCCACTGGTTGAAAATGACGTCATTTGCTCCTGCTTCGGCTTGGATGACTTGTAAAATCTTAGTGTGTATTTGATTTAGATTTTCATTTGGTTTTTCAGGTATTCCCCGAATCTCTATATTGTTTTGCAGTCGAGTTTGTTCCGTAGAGTTGAATTTTGATTCGATGAAATCCATTCTTTTTTTTAAAGCTGAATTTTCATTTTCAATTGTATCCAGTTTTAGACATTTTGCTTCCATGTTTTTTTATTTTGATGGCGATTTCGTCGTACTGATTGGATATATGGGTGACACATTTTAAAATTTCTTCATTTTGCTTCAATATATTTTAATTGGCTTTATTAATTTCAACGTTCTTCTTATTGCTTTCGGAGATAACTGCTTGCCAGGCGTCCATCATCGTTGTTCTAAAGATTTCCATGCTATGTATCAATGATGCTACCTACTCCCAGTCTATGAGCCTAATGCCCCTTCCACACGTTGGCGTTGGTCAGGTGGAAGCGAGTCGGCACCACTGTGATGTCAGAAAAACGTATGGGAAAGAGCGAGATTTACATAGGCAATGCGGCCAACGCTGGCCAACGTGTGGAGGGTCCATAATATATGAAGGCAACGTAACGTTTGCATGTAGTGTATGGCTAGTGGTCGGATGTGTGCATCGTCAGACCGGCCAACTGAAATTGACTTACTGATGAATATAAATTATTTACCGGGTTTCATGGCGCAGTTAATGTTTCGCTGATGCTGTATAATGAGATCGCCACAGCATCCGGTGAAAATTGACGCCATTGCGATCCGCTGACGGCGAGATAACGACCATACAGCTATAATAATATATATCGACTATCAGAGCAAATAATCGTAGCTCGTACGAACTACGATGGCAATATCCCAAAAAACTACTAAAACGTTTTACATCTAGTGCTCTTATAATCAAACATTTGCCTAATTCCGTATTTTAACGTATTCCCCCCCCCCCCTATCAAATGCTTCTAAATAAATTACTAAAATCTTTATATGTCTTGTGAAAAAGGTTTGCTCTATTATCGTGGCTTTTTTCAGTGTGTTTTCTTTCAAATAGCTATATTTCGTATTTTAACGCATTGTTGCCGTATTTTTCGTTTTCTTTCAATTAGCTGTACTCCGTTTTTTAACGTATTGTTGTCGTATTTTAACGTTTTCTTTTAATTAGCTGTATTCAATATTTTAACCCGTTGTTGTCGTATTTTAAATTGACAGGATACCTGGGAACGACCATATCTGAAGAATTTTAGTTTTATGAATTTTGAGAAAAATATACGCGTTATTAAAAAAAAGTTTCTAAACGAATCCCTCGATAAAGAACTAATTTACAAATTGAACTCAAAAAAGTTGATCATTGCCTTGGACATTAGGGGTTTTAACTGATTTCAAAAACTTTCAGGCGTGATTACCCCTACAATATAAGCGGTGAGTGTATTTTATTTTAAATTTATTATATTGACTGGTTAATTCTCTAGCGCCGCGCTTAGCCACATTTTTCAGTCAGGCCCTAAATTAATTAAAATTAATTCAAACTTAGGAGCGCTAAATAAAAGACTATTGACTATTTACTTGAAAAGAGCGGTGCTAGTCCATGACCGGACGATCGCGAACGAGTTATATATAAATTGCATGTGTGCTATGGTTGTAGGATGGTCCTTAGGCAACATGGACCTTCCTTTGTTGTAGTCGGTTAAATTACATTAAAACAAATTCTTCTTTCAGAGTTCAAGAGGTTGATAAGGGCCACCATCCACTTATTTATTTGCATAACTGAGAACCAATGAGCTTGGGCCCCTAATGCAGTTCAACTGTGGAAAGGTACTGAGACGCCAACACAGAAGGCAAATGAAATATAAATATAACATAAATCTCAGAAAACCGCATCACTATTAGCACAGTATAGTAAAAGAACAGTAGACGCTCTCTCTAGCGACATTGCATTGCGGGGATAGGATTCGTGAGGTGAGCATAGGGTAGGTATGTGTCGACGAACGCCTTTGGTTAGCGTTACGCGCGGGTGAAGGTTGGGGTGAGATTTTCGAACGTTTGGATATTCGCGGCGGCCGAGTAGCAGATATCTGGCGGCCATATGCGAGCTTTTACGACTCGTTACGTAGTTCGACTTAATTTTATTTTGTACTAAGAGAAGATTAGAAAAAAAATATTCTTAGTTCTCTTAGAACAAAATTTGAATTAAGGTAAACATTAAGAGAGCGGCGCTATTCCATGACCGGGAGATCGTGATCGAGTTGTATTTGTAATTGATGGAAATACGGACGATAAAGGGCAATACGGACAGTCCTATGTTATAGTCTGTTAAAATTACAATACAATAATTGTCTTCTTTCAGAGTTTGAGAGACTGAGAAGTGCCACCACCCACTTATTTATTCGCCTAACCGAGAGCTAATGAGCTTGGGCGCAGTAAGAGCTCATTAGTAAGTAACCTTCATTTATACGGCTGTTTTAATTACCCCCCACTCCTTTTCGATTATTGCAGGGGTGGAATGACGTCATTATCGCTAGAATATTCCATGGCGTTCTTGATTAAAATGGCTTTTAGTGCTGGGCGGCGTGGCGCGCTGATTTAGCGTTCTCTATTTCCTAAATTGAAAATCTTGCTAATGAAGTGGAAACGACGCAGGAAATCATATTATTACGTTATTGCACTTTCAGCTGATCCAGATTTTACTTTTATAGAATCCAATTAGTAAATTAGGTTAATCAGTGTCTGCGTTCTCTCGGGCTTAAGGCGTGGCCCCATGTTGGACGCTATATCTGTCATTTCTGTGCAGTAAAGGGGTTTAGCATATCGTCAGTCAAACCTGGGATCGAAAAAAATATGATCAATGTACAAGAATATCGACAAGAATAACAGATGTGTCAAATAATAACTAATCATATCAATGTAATCTAATACTTAGTTATCATTTATATTTCCCTGAATTATGTCAAACACATTTAAAATAAATGAGAATATTGTTTTTCAAATAAGTGTATTCATATTCATATTCATATTCATTTTATTGGTATACTGGTATACAAGTCAGATTAGCAAACATTTATACATATTAGCAAACAAACATACATATATTTTTATAGTAAAGAAAAAAATAAAAAAATACGTTTGGCACTCAGGGACTGCCGCGGTAAAGCTATTGCATAGCATTTTTTAACAACTTATGCAATTATAATTATTTATTTATTTTATTTATGCAGTATGAAGAATTTTTTTTCTGATATCAGATAACTGCGCTCTATTGGAAAACGTTGAAATTATTCCGAATCGATTCGGAATAATTTAAACTTCTTCCGATACAGCGCACGAATTTTATTCGATAAAACAAAAAAACGCATATTATTTTTTGACTATTCGAAAAAAATCGTAGATAAAAAGATAGATAATAAAATTATCTTTAAAATGGTGCAGGTTTTATAATAATACGCCAGATAGTATTAGCGTAGTAGTCATTTTTGTGTTCGGTTAGACCTAATTTATTCTAATATTATCACAAATTCTAATATTATCACTAATTTAATCACAAATTAATTACACTATGTAATATAAACAAAATCTAAAATATTCAAAGCTAATAATATTAGGAAAATGTTCTTGTTTAAGATATATTTTTTTCGAATCGTAAGCAGTACTCGTTTAGACGTAATTATCAGTTTAAAATTATTAATTTTCGTTAAGAAATTTCTTCATTCGGTCGCCGCGCTGGCCTACTAGGCCCGCGATAAAAGCTATGCAATAGCTTAAAAAAAAAATACTTGTGGCACTCGGGGACTGCCACGGTAAAGCTATTGCATAGCATTTTTAACAACTTATGCAATTATATTTATTTATTTATTTTATTTTTTCTGATATCAGATAACTGCGCTCTATCGGAAAACGTTGAAATTATTCCGAATCATTTGCGGCAGCAAATGATTCGGAATAATTTAAATGTCTTTCGATAGAGCGCCGCGCACGAATTTTTTATTCAATAAAGCAAAAAAACCGAATTATTCGAAAAAAATCGTAGATAAAAAGATAGATAATTAAATTATCTTTAAAATGGTGCAGGTTTCATAATAATACGCCAGATAGTATTTGCGTAGTAGTCGTTTTTGTGTTCGGTTAGACCTAATTTCACAAATTAATTACACTATGTAATATAAACAAAATCTGAAATATTCAAAGCTAAGAATATTAGGAAAATGTTCTTGTTTAAGATATATTTTTTTCGAATCGTAAGCAGTACTCGTTTAGACGTAATTATCAGTTTAAAATAATTAATTTTCTTTAAGAAATTTCTTCATTCGGTCGCCGCGCTGGCCTAGGCCCGCGATAAAAGCTATGCAATAGCTTAATAAACTAAACAAAATGAAGAAAAAAAAACACAAGAATAGTGTAAAAAGAAGAAAATACAAGACAAAATGCAAAAAAGATCATTAAATACTTTAGCCACCAAAGCATTTTAGACTTCACTCGAGTAATATTCCTCCAGTGAGTAAAACGCCTTATCTGTAAGGTATCTCTTAAGGCGTCTCTTAAACACGTCAAGAGATTGCGCCTGCCTAATGTGCTCGCTGAGTTTGTTGTAAACCGCTGAGCCGGCGATATTGGCTAGCCTCTCCGACTTGGATAATGCATGACTTACCGAACGTAGCATGCTACGGGATCTTGTTGGATAGTGATGATGCACTCACTTCAAAATCGGCTAGATTTCTGCGAACGAACAGCGCTACTTCCATTATATAAATGGACGGCAGCGTCATGATGCAGAGATCTCTAAACAGAGGCTTGGCTGGCGTATCAAGCGCCACACGCGCTATTGTGCGGACTGCACGCTTCTGCATAACGAAAGCCCTCTGCCTGTCGGCTGCTCGCCCCGATAACTCCGCGCCGTACGTTAGCAGTGAATGAACGTATGCAAAGTAACACATGCGCAGCGCGAATAAATCGAGAAATGAAGCGATGCGATAGAGTGCATAGCACGCTCTTCCTAATTTATCACATAAAGCATCAATATGTAGGTGTAATCAGCGTTAGTAGCGTCCACCGTTGTTAACAGGTCTGCCTAACATAAAAATAGTGTAACGTGTTCAGGGTTCATCTATATGTATGATACGAGTTTCTTTAGTCCACCATAACTTCTAAACGCTCAAACACATAAAAAATATGTGGTATCTTTAAAATCATGATGTCATCTCAAGGGTTATAGGGCACCTTAACACTTAAAATATCAAGTAAATAGTTATCTGAATATCCAAATCTCCAATCGTCAATAAATTAACATAAATATATCGTCTTCCTTGTCAAATGAAATATCTGATCGATTACCTTCCGAAAATATTGTATACCTATATGTATACGAGTGGTATTACCCGGCGTTGCCCGTGTTATATCTGTTCTCAAATACCAATGTATACCAATTTTCATGGCGATCGGTTGAGCAGTATAGAAGTTGGTGTGCTGCAGCGCCGTCTAGTTGAAAGTTGCAACAAAGCGGATATATATAAAAACCTTAACCATGAAAAAATACATATATATGCCAACTTTCATGGTGATCGGTCAAACGGTTTCGGAGTCTATTAAACTCGGACAGACGGGCATACAGATATACCAACATCCATTTTTATATTATATTATTTTGGCCTGTTTTTAAAATTTAAACTTTGAATGCCTATATCTCGCTTATTTATAGCGACCGACACAATTTTCTTCCAGATTTAGCATTAAAATGAAAAAAATTGGAGAGAGGTTCCTATACTGCAGTTATTCCACTTTTATAACTATGTGATAATACTTATATGTATATATTTCAATTAAAGAGTTTTGAACAATGAAGCACAAATAATTAAAAAGCAGGAATAATTTCACTGTATTACCTTCACAATATTTTGAATTTAGAATAACGCTTGGCCGACTATGACGTTTGTAGGTTTAACATAGCAGCGCCATCTATGGATTACTCAATAGATAACGCCATCTGTTAAAATCGTTTGGAACTAACAGATAATTGCGAATGTCAAATAATAGACATTGCAATAAAATAATATCGCGACTATAAATTAAGACGTAAGCTATCCTATCTTTCAAGTTGGATCAAACTGCACATTGTGTGCAAATTTGATTCAAATCGGTTAAGTAGTTTAGGAGTCCATCGCGGACAAACAACGTGACACGTAATTTATATATATTAAGATATATGGATAAATGCAAAAACCATAAATATTTAATAAATAAACCGTATTAAAAATACCTAAAATTATAAAGACCGTTTTTCACGTTTTGAAACAGCAGTATTGTTTTTATTTATTTTAATATATTAACATGTTTGGAGGGATTAATTTCAGTTGAAAATAATTTTTGGAATTTATAATATTATTTTTCGAGGTTAACAATATTTTTTTTGGTCCGCTTAGTGCTTACAGGGTCTCTGCAGCCGACGAAGGCTTTAAAGCCATTTTAACCAAGACTTCACGTCAAAATATCCAAGGTCCATCTCGCCATTGTCCTTTTGGTAATATAGGGGGGAAAAATCTAGAAAAGAAAGTCCAATAATAAAACTAAGCGATACCTGAATCTGTAGTCAAGTAGTAGTGATCATTTCTTGATGTTTCTTTGCTGGCGGGGGGAGGGATACAGAAACTGCCTGTGATAGATTAGAGGCCATGTTTGTCCAAGTTAAGTCCAAGTTTTCGTCTCCGTTCGCTGTGTTAGACGTAATCAAGTGAAAATTGCTGTCTAGTCTAGCCCTAGCCTCGTTGTCACTGATGATCCCAGCACACAGTGCCTGATGGGCTTCTTGTGAGGTGCTCGACGAGGTTTTTGTAGTGGCATGCGCAGTTTGGACCGTACAAGACGGTGATCTGTCCAGCCGTTTACACCTCTCATTGCACGCGTTATGAGAACGTCTTTGAGATCTTTTCTTCGCACTATGATGTATTCTATGAGATGCCAATGATTAGATCTCGGGTGCATCCATGTGGTTTTGTGCTTTGTGGGAAGCCGAAAGAAGGTATTTGTAATGCATAGGCCAAACTGCGAGCAAAATTACAGTAAGTCGAGACCGTTGCTATTGCAACATTAATCATTTCTTAATCAAGCATTCCTAAAACACTGGATAATGTTTAAGCATCGGTTGTGTTGTATGGACAGTCGATTTCACTAAGCGATAAACTACAAGATTCTTCCGCTTCGTCTGGCAATATATGTACGTAAAAGTATAAACCATGAAACGAACAATATATCTCTTTCGTCAAATGCTCCTAAATGAAACACTAAAGTTTAAAGACGTCCTTTAATTGCAAAAAGTTCTTATTATTTTTGCAGTTTTCTTTCAGTATAATACCTAAATTCTGTATTTTAACGCATTTCTTGCTATTAAAAAAATATTACGACGTCATTCAATCAGTTCAAGGATATTAATAAAAAAAAACATAGAAAATTAATGAGTTCCAGAATCAAAGGCGGTAGAACCCGCAATCGTATAGTAAAATAAATTGTAAAGATGCATATATGTTGAAATGTAAAAATATTTAGAATGCATGACATCGATTACTAAGGAAACTAAGGAAACATCAGAAGGCAAGAAAATAAGCAGAGAAAGGAAATATATACAAAGGAATAAACGAGTAAATATGTTAACAAGTAAATATATAAAAAAGAATAAAAATCACAACAATAAAAAACAGAAAGTGAACTATTGTATTTGTAATTATTTTTATTACTGGTTTTTTTATGAAATATTTGTGGTTTGTATATTAATCCATAATAGATAGATGTATATTTTCAAAATGTACCTTATCATACCTTTTATTTGACACTAAACATATATTTATGTTAATTTATATATAAAGACATACTTATGTTTTTACTGACATTTAGACATTTATACAAGTATTTCTTAACATTTAAACAGTTTACGTTGCCTGTAACACTCAGGATGATATAACGATTTTAACAATATTACACACTTCTAAATCGATTCAAGCGTTTAAAATTTATGGTGTAATAAAAAATCAGGGTTTCGTCATTAATACATACCGCATTTTTGAGTACAAATGCGTAGAGTTATAATTTTCCAAAACGTTGGATCGGAATAAATTTGCAAGAACACAAAAAACGGATATTTAAACATCAGTAATATTTTGTGGAGTGTAATAATTGAATATTTTTTATAATTTATTTTCCTAAATAAATGTTTCAAATATTTCTCTTCGTTACTGGGCCTACGGGATCTATTTCTGACGACCGCGAAGAGGAAGAACGAAAAAACTAAACTATCAAATAATGAATGTCAACACGCACCGCTTAATAAGACTATTTATATTGAAGACGCTGCTTTCTCCTTATATGAGAGCAAGGACGAAAACAGAAATGAAACAGTACTGATTAAAAAAATGTGCCTGTTAGCTCTGACGGGCAACTGGAGTTTACTCTTTAAGTGCGATTGTCATTGAATTTACAATTGGCAAATGAGCAAATTGTTTCATTGATTGATTGATCGATTGATCGATGTCTCGATCGATTGATCAATCAATCAATAATCAACCATCAGTCAATCTATCATCGCTCATCAATCATCAATCAATTATCAATCAATCATCAATCAATCATCATCAATCATCATCATCATCAACAATCAATTATTACAATCAATCATCATCGATCAACTATCGTCAACAGTCATCAAGCAATCATCATCAATCAATCATTATCAATTAATTATCTGCAATTAATCATCATTAATCAATGATCAACAATCAATCATCATCAAGCAATCAGAATCAATCAATCATCATTAATCAATCATCTACATCAATCCATTAAACTCAATCATCATCGATCAGTCATCAACATTAATCAATGATCATTAATCATCAACAATCATCATCAATCAGTTATCATCATCATCATCACGAATCAACCATCATCAATCATCATCAATTAATCATCATCAATCAATCATCATCAAGCAATCATCAATCAATAATCAATCATGAATCAATCATAATCAATCAATCATCGTCAATCAATCATCATCAATCAATCATCATCAATCAATTATCATATCATCATCAAACAAGCATCACCTTTTAATTATAAGCAATCAATCATCATCAATAAATTATCGACCAATCAATCATCAATGAATCAATTACGTCTAATTAACGTGACTCCCTGGTATAAAACTGCAAAATTAGGCATTTTTGAAAAATATTTCTTTCAATATCGCTCTATTTAATTTTCGAACTTTACTGACACTAAATGTAACGCTTTTTATTAAAACTAGATTGTGCTACCCATCAAATTCTCATACCGGTCGGGTGGATGCCTTTAAATGAAATCGATTCTTAAGGAGAACACTCCAAAAAACTCGAGGATTACTTAAGAATGAGTCAATGCTTAAGCATCGACTGTAGATTCTATATCAAATGTCCTTGTGCGGATGAGCGGTTCGCTTATGTGTGTGTCATGTGTGTGTGTGAGTGATGGCCATCAACTCCGCCTCATTGGAATTCAATAGAAAGGGCTGCAAAAGGGATGGATATAAATCCCGCATCAAATGGATGAAATTCTTCGCGGCAATTCCCTTCACGTTAATGGCTCACGTATTCCTACTGGTCTTTCAAGATCGAGAGGCAATTTTTTGTAGCTTCAGAGCACGTGCCCACCGCGTAAGCAATTTCGACCAAACGCAGGAAATGATTAGAGGTGAAATGACGGCGTGTTAAAGGCTCTGAATTTCAGGTTATATTCACTTACTTGCTCAATAAATTACATAAACGTAAAAGTGCGACTGCCCGGTTTTTACTGCAGTATATAATATATCATTTATAACAATACTTTTTATATAGGATCATGAACGATCCTAAATGACTATTCATAATTGCTAAATTTACGAATCACTAACAAAAAAAATGGTTGTGTCACCCCAAGACTTTCCCGGCAAGTAGACAAGCCCCACCGCCTAACACCCCCCCCCCACTTCCCCCACTCCAACCGAACCTCCCCTGCGCTCCAATTCGTAGTATATTTTTCGTAATTTCCGTCGTATTAAAATAGTATTTTCCAAAATAAATCCAGATAAAATTTCACAACATGATTTTGGTCCAACAAGGCATCTGTGAACCGAATATTAAGTCTCTAACTGCAATATTTCGAGATTGAAGTATAACTAGGGCGCCCTCTGGGGGACCGATTTCAACTACAATCTATCTCGAATATCTCATATACGAGGGGTGCATTTTTTTGTAATATCGCCGTATTAAGGAAATACTACTATAATTTTTGGAAAAATACTATATTAATACCACGGAAATACTACAAAAACACGCGACGCTCGAATGGTAGGTTACATTTGAATGGTAGGTATTTTTGCGTAGGTATTGCGCAATTTTATTTTCGTTACGGACAAAAATATTCTTCTTCTACCGTAGGTTCCTATGCCGCCTTCTAGAGTGCTTTAACTTCGAAGAAGATAAACCAAGTAGGTACTCAGGATGCGTAAAGTTTCAGATTAAAATATTTTTCTTCTTCCATGGGTTCCTCTTCCACCTTATAGAGTTCTTTAACTGATACTCGAGTATTTTTTATTTTATTTTATTTTATTCCAACAAAAGAGAAGGTAGGTAGGTAGGTAGAGAAGGAAGTAGGTACTCAAGATGTATAAAGTTTCTGACGAAAATATTTCTGTTCTTCCGACATTCAGATTCTGTCATGGTTTCCAATCCCGCCTTATCTACAGTGCTTTAACTTCGAAGGAGATAGAATAAGTACTCAGGATGCTAAAGTTTCGAACTGAAATATTCTTCTTTTTTCGATATTTTTTTTCCATGGAATCCTATCCCGCCATATCTAGAGTGCTTCAATAGATACCCAAGTAGAATGTATGAAGTTTCGGATGGAAAAACCTTCTTTTTAGATATTTTATTTCTACCGTGGGTTCTTTTCCCGCTTTATCTAGTTCTTAAATAGTTACTTAATTAGGGGAGAGTGGGGACCATTATGCACTTTTTCAGAAATCCCTTCAGCAAATCGTTAATAATGAAAATGACGCCATGTATTATTTTTCAATAGCCTATACATCTGGCTTCTTTTATACATTACCACAATAACGGAAATGTTTTCAGTTTCAGAGAAAAAATGAAAAAACTAAACCTCGGAAAAAGTGCCCAATCCTCCCAACGTGGGGCACCATTGGGTATACATACATATAGGAAGGATTGGGCATGACAAAAATATGTCAGAAAATGTTGCAAATATAAATAAAGAACTCAATAAATTAATATCAAACAATTTTATTATTATATAGAAAACTTTTTATCTACATAGCCAATCAAAGATTTTCAAATCAATTAAGCCAATAAATACAAAATGATAATTTTACTAATACTTAAGGAAACGACTAAATGTATTTGACAATTAAATTTCATATAGGGAACAAAATTATTCATTTCTTATTTTTAATTAGGTAGAATATGTAGGGCTCAAATACTTTTTTTTGACATCCTCTTTTTAAATGTTGCGATAGAGAATGTGGGGGAATGTCGTTTTAACATTCTATATCGACATATCTGTAATTTCCGGAAAATAAAAAGTATTCTTTATTTTTGTTGGCATCATAAGAATCACCGTTGCAGTTGTGTTTTGAATTTATTTAACGTGACCGAGATAATGGAATGTGGTGTTTTTGGGAGACCTCAAGATCTTTACCGCATAGTCGCCTTCTTCGAAACTTTTGTTTATTGTGACGACATAATCTTCGCCCTCAAAGAAGGCATGTAAGCTTGTATGAAATATGATTTAGGCTCATATGTACGAGTACCTATGTTTCGTATTATTGGTACATGCATGACAATACTAACTACTTCAAGAGGGCGGCATCCCTACCAATTTAGTGCCCAATGCTCACGGCTCACAGGCAAAAAAAAACATATATTTTTTATGTTAGGATGATGCAATTGAGCTAATATTCAACCCTAAATACATTACTTTCATTTGAATAATACTATTTTTAAAATAGACATATATATCTAGTGAAAACAGAAATAAATTTACTCAAAAAATACTTACTTTTGAGGACTAAAATCGTAAATTATTTCCGCAACTTTTACTGACATGTTCATTCAGTTCCATTTGACGTTTGTCAGTGGTGCCGACATAAGTACAACAAACTATTAAATTTATAGAATTTTAAGGGCCTCTCTAGACGATCAAGCAAGCTTGTCAAGCATCGCGTCGCGGGCTGGAAAGGATCGTAAACCGCAGGAAATATGCAAATATTTTTTGAAATATATACCAAAAATGCCTTATTTTGTAGTTTACACCAGGGAGTCACGTTAATTAGACGTAGTTGATTGATGAATGGCGTAACTCCCTGGTATTCTCCCTGGCGTGACTCCCTACAAAATTAGGCACTTTTGGTAAATATTTATAAAAATATTTGCATATCTCCTGCGGTTTACGATCCCCTCCCAGCCCGCGACGCGATGCTTGACAAGCATACCTGATCGTCTAGAGAGCCCCTAAAACTTGCGTGGCAATATTTAAGGGGGGATGGCCAAGCCTTCCAACTGCCCAATAGTTTCAGACGAAAACACATTCGCTATCGGGGAGGGTGTGGGAATATTCAGATGAAACAGTCCTTGCCTACTTGCAGGGAAAGCCTTGAAGTTACACAACCGATTTTTTTGACGCGTGCACAAAAGTTTCCCTTAGGCCGGGAAAGTAAACACCCAATTCTATTATGAAATCGGCATTGAAATTGAATATAAAATTCCGTTAAATAGAATAGACTTCAAACTAAAAGAAATATATAAAGACAGTTATAAGAAAGAAAACAAAAGAGAAGAAGAAATAAAACGTCATGAGAAAATATAAAAAAGTTATTAATGTGAAATATATGGTAAGTAATGTAAAATTTAACATAATAACAATAATATCATGGATTTTATCTTGCTTTTGGTATTCGATCGATTCGAAACTTGCCCATTTGTACATTTTAAACACGTTAACGTTTCACAATCACAATGTGATATGTACAATACATGTTTTTAAATATATCTAGTCTAAAAACAGTCATCAACTTTCGTTACCTATTATGACATTAAGGGGGCAGCCTGGTTTAGACGGCCATAAAACAATGTTTTTACGTTTTTTCTTAACTTAAATCTGAAATCTGTCCATCAATCTTTCACCTTTAGAATAGCTGATAGTCTCTGATTGCTGTAAATCAAAAAAATAACCACTTTTCTTTAAAGAAAATTTTTAAAGGCGTTTTTCTCAAAACCGAATTTTTCGGTTTTGCGCCGGTTATAAAACTCCCACTTCGTTCATTTACAGAGTCAGAATAATATCCTACGTATCCCAAAACACAATACCACTTTTTTCCTACTCCTTCTCCGTACATGCAGCTCGACTGTGGAATCAGCTTCCTTAAAAAATTACAAGCGCTAGCTCGCTGTTCACCTTAAAGCAATCATTGAAAAAGCACTTCCTTTCACAATAAATATGAACCATAAATTCCAACCTTTCCGTTATCCCCTCCCTCTCCTTACCTTATTATGCCGTTTATTTATTTACTTATTTATTTATTTATCCTACTAGTATTAAAAACGCGAAAGTTTGTAAGAATGTATGTATGGATGTTTGTTACTCTTTCACGCAAAAACTACTAAATGGATTTTGATGAAACTTTACAATAATATAGCTTACACATCAGAATAACACATTGGCTATAATTTATAAAGATATATAGTTTTCTATCATCATTATTCCATCACCACGCGGGTGAAACCGCGGGGCGCAGCTAGTTTGTTAATATATTAAAATATGTATGTATATATCCAACTCAAAAATTTATTTCTTTATTCACTTTTTACTTTAGATACACACACAATGTATATTATATGCTCTTCTTTTCATACCAGCATGTTGGTTGACTGGAAGATATTGTAATGTAACAATAAGTCCGCCATTGTACCTTATTTTTATTGTACAATAAAGAGATTTTCATGCAATCATTCATATAAAAGCTACTTGACGGATCGTGCTATTCCAAAAAAAAAGCTTATTAAATTCTCTTCTACATGAACTAAAGAAAATCAGAGAAAAATGCTGTTATATATTTTTTTACTAGTTTACTACACAATTTTGAGACGAAAATAGATTTAATTTCTTTAAATCCTTGAAAAGTTATAAAAAATTTACTTTTGTTTTTTTTTTGTTCATCTACAAAATACATATGTAAAAATTATTATCTTCGATTATTTTGTTTGTTTAAAGCAAAATTACGCTAGCTATTACTGGCGCGAGCAGATGCCCTTATTTTAGCAGCGGTAGAAACATTTGCAATTCAATATCTCAAATATAGTTTTTTTTTCAATTACTAAAAATATTTTTATTTTTCAAATATCAGATACCAATCAAACTGATATTAAAAAATCAAAGTCAGATTTCAACTTTAAGTTATAAAAAATGTATGATGAAAAACATTATTTTCTAGCTTTCTAAACCAGGCTCATCCTTTTAACCTAATTTTGGTCTGCGGTGCTTTCTATTTTGCTACTATTTACATTTAAGCCTTTAATGTTAAACTTACAATGTACTGCCATAAAAATGTGCTTTTCGTTAATAAATAAATAAAATTAACTAATATTTTACATTGTTTAATTTTTCAGAATTCTGAAGCTAATCTTTTCTGTATAGATTTCTCTCTTTTCTATTCTATATTGTATCCACTTCCAATATGGTGGTACGCAGCGTCCCGCGATGTCATCTCAGTAAAAGTCTTGTTTTGTCTTTGTTGCTAAGTAAATGGAAAAACTTCCAGCCTTTGTTACACAAATATATCCCCGGCCGACAATCCGCTGTCCCATTAAATGTCTCTTCGATTCCGTAGTTCCCAGGCGAGGCGAGTATTCATTGAAGGTGTGCGCGTACTGAGAACTTCCTAATGAGAAAACTTCGCATCGTCAAGATGCAAAACCGTGTGGGACTTTCATTTCACATTCAATCGTCACGGATGCATAATAGCTTACCTTGCACATGAAGCAGCATTACTTATTTAGAGCATTATAGCATATAAATTATTGTATAACGTGGAATAGTGCTGGAATATTATTATTCCTATTAGAAAATAGTAAAACTAGCAGAAGTTAATCTGTGGCAATTAGGCAAAACTACATAAGTCAGAAATACCATTTTCTCAGGGAAGCATTTTGAAATTTATGACTAAAATTGGCACATGGAATAAATGATGTGTGCTCTGTTAAACTATATGTGTAATTTTAAAATAATATGTATCAATAAAAAGATAATTATTTTATGCTACTATGACCACCTATCAGTAGTTAAGAAAAAGTACGTAGGTTACACATATTATGTAGTTTTGCTCATCTGAACAATATATAACTAGTGAGAAAGTAGGTGCTATAACTTCTTTTATATTGTGCTTCGAGTTATGTAGTTTTTCCCAATGAAAGAGTAAAAAAAACGCTGTTAAATGGTCATTATAACTCATTTTGGTCAAAAAACGACTTGTGTAGTTTTGCCTATTTGCCACAGGTTTCTCCACTGTTGTTTACTTTCCCGGCCCACCAACTATCGAGGAGGGGAGTGTTGTGAACGCACAATTTTTTTTTCGAGATGAAGACGGAATATATATATTTTGAGATGAGATCCCACCCTTAGATGATTAAGACCATTTCAAGATGGAAGTCTGTCTGTGTGCCTGTCTGTGTGTCTGTGTGTATTCCTCCACAATAGAACTCAAAACGGTTAATCCGAATGATATGAAATTCGGCATGCAGGCATCATGTGGTCATGGCAGCTTTTCTGGGGGTAAGCGGTGAACTGCGGACTAACGACCGGCTTAAATAGGTTTAAGACACCTGTCTCGCCACATAAGAGCGTCCACCTTACCACCTATTTATTCCCCCGTTCGAAGCCAAAAAATTTGAGATGCGGAAATTGCAATTTTAATTACTTATTACACTACTGCCCAACAAAAAAGAGTGTAGTCTGTTCAGGGTTCATCTATGTATGTTTTCTGTTTCTTTATTCTACCATAACATCTAAATGCTTCAACTGATTTAGAAGTATGTAATATTGTTGGAATTGCTAGGTCATCTCAAATATCATAGGGTACCTTAAATATCCAAATATCAAGTAAGTATTTGTCTAAATGTTGAAATGTCAATAAATTAACATAAATATATCATGTTTATTGTCAAACGAAAGGTCTGATTGAGTACATTCTGGAAAAATACATGTACATATATGGATATATACATAAACCACAACTATTTCATTAAAAAACCGTAAAAAAATAAATATATATAAATACAACATTTATAGCGACTTTTCCATTTTCATTTTTTATAGTACGTTGCATACTAAAATTATCATATTTTGGAAAAAGTTGTAACTTTCCATCTTTATGGACCACAGGGATACCTATGTTCTATCAATTAATACAAAATCTATAGAACCAATTTTCACAAAACTTGACATATATGCTATTTAAATCGCCCTTTAACAGTTTTATGTATCGAAAATTACCATACTCTCCCTCCAGCAAACATAGGTCCTCAAAGGGGTAATGTCTACTACCTAAACTAATCGAATCGAGAATATCGACTTATTCAACTTGAATGAGACTAAATTTAAAGAGAATAATTATAGATATATAAGATTGGATATTTATATTTTAGAGGACTATTTGTTTTATTTTTAAAATGTTAATTTCATTGATAATTTATTAATTAATTTTGTTTCATGATTTAGCAATCGTGATTTCATTGTCTTTTGTGTTCTACATATTTTCCTTTATACACGACTGTCCCACAAAAAAGAAGTGTAATGTGTTCAGGGTTCATCTACGTATGTTTTCTGTTTTTTATTCGACCATAACTTCTAAACACTTGAAGCGATTTAGAAGTATGTGGTATTGTAAGAATCAATATGTCATCCCGAGTGTCATAGAAAGCAAAAACTCTTTAAATATCAAAAATTCAAAAATACCATAACTGCCCAAATATCAAATAAGTAGTTGTCTAAATGTCCAAATGCACAAATGCACAAATGTTAATAAATTAACATAATTATATCGTGCCAAATGTAAGGTCTGATCGAGTACATTCTGGAAACATACATGTAGCTATATGAATAAAGACATAAATCACAAATATTAAAAAACCTAAATAAATATAATTATAAATACAATCATTCACTTTCTGTAATTGCATCTTGTTTTTTGTTTTTTTTAACATAACTACTTGTTATGTATTGTTTTATATTTTGCTTATGCTTTGTACCTACTACACATATATTAACACCATTCCTTCATTTTCCGTTTCCCATCTCCTACTGTTCAGTATTCAGTATTCAATTTATTCATTCAGAATATACAATAAAAGCATGAATTATGAATTAAAGCTAATTATCGCTTATTAGAATTCGTCAGTTTAAATGTAGATATAAAACGATTAAAGCATAAATATTAATTCGACAATAGTGTTGACTAAAGTCGGCTTTACACGGCAGACAAATAGAATTTTTAAAAAAATAGAGCTGAATCCATGTACATGAGTATACATATACATACAATAGATAATTATTATAAGAATATTAATAGTCATCAAGCACTTTATACAAAAAATAATCACACAATAGGAAGTATCAAAACAAAATTGGAAAAAACAATGTATGTATATGATCAGGTATGTTACATTACACATTGTAATCTACATATTAAATATTAAATTCATAATATTATTATTAAACAATAAGAACTAAAATGAGGTACCTGAAAGTTTCATATGTTATTCCCATTTGAAAGAATTGGCATGTTCAAAAAAATCACCCAGCTTATAGAAAGCATGTGTGGATTGAAGCTTTTGTTTAATAAATCTTTTAAACGCCTTTGTTTCCATCTTTCTTGTGGAGAGTGGTAGCTGGTTAAAGAGCTTATAGCTCAAATATCCAAAGGACTTTTATGTCTGCGTAAGGCGTACTTTAGGCAGGATAGTTACTGTTAGTACTGTATTGTGAGTATTGGAGATAATTCATTGAAACTATTGTTGGAAACATGTCATAGGCCGAAATATTGTATTTAATGTAATTATATATTTTTTTAGTAGTGCTGTAGGTGTTCCTTAAATCCTAAGCGGCCATGCACGCCGATCGGAGTTTTTTGTATTATCCGTATTATATGCGTATTTACTTAATTGTCGGCCCTATTTCTCCCTTCACTGCAGTGAAAGCCTATCATTGAAGGCTGTCATTGTATAAGCCACCGTTATATATTAGTATGCTTGCATACACCTACTACAAACAAATTTTCAAGAGCTTCGAAAATTTTGCATTGAATGACTGGCTTCCGAAAGGTTAATATGTAAATATAAAAATAAATGAAATTGAACGACCACTTGAAAGATGATACAGACGAAAAGCAAAACGGCTGAGCTGAAACAATGACATCGACCGCTAGATCAACATAATAGACATTTCAGCAATTTCGAAAACATGGCCTTTTGACTTGGAGAAAAAACGTGTGTTTAGCAAACGAATTGCAGGTTTTTGGTCCTTTAAGCGATTCGGTAGCGAACGGTTTCGTACAGCTTGTGCCATAAGAACCGTTGTGGTTTCAGGTCAGTCTAATTCACGATTCAGATTCTATTTAGCAGCCTCCTCGTGTGGAGGACTACCCCAGGTAGAATTCTCGCGTGGCAGGCCTCGCGGCTGATAGATCGGTCTCCCTTGGAGGAACGAAAGCCTCTTGGCGCTACTGGACAGTTGACGCACCGTACGACGTCAGCCAATCATTGTAAACTGAGACTAATAACAGAAGGAGTGTGGAGACTATGGTAATATAATGTCTCCTTAGCAGCGGGGGTGGATGTTGAACTGTCGTCAACCACTCTTGAAATGATCAATTGGCTACCTGATTCTGAATTCAGACCAGGGCAAAATATGCTATTGATCCGCGATAGATTCAAACTGAATCACCGCTGAATATACGAACCCGGAAGCGACTTCGGACCTGTAACCAGGCGGAAGGTTGGAGGCATCCTGAAGGTTAATTCCAGACGAAAACAACCTTCCAAAACTGATACTCAGGGGGGGAGCCCCGCTGGATAGCTGGAAGCCCCCCTTTCCCGGTGCCTCGCCGTAAGGCATTGGCCTCTGTTGGGCATGTTGGCTTAGCTAGAGGGTAGATTTGTATTGTCTCTAAGTCATCTGGTAGCGAATAGTTTCGCGCAGCTGGGCCATAAGATCCACGGTGTTCTCGGATCGGTTCAACTCACGATTCAGCTCCTATTAAGAAGCCTCCTCGTTCGGAAGGCAACCCCGGATAACACTCCCGCATCTCAGGCTTTGAAGCTGGTGGACCGGTTTCTCCTAGGGGGGTTGCATCCAGGCGCTACTGGATGGTGTGCGCACCGTTTGGCGACGTCAATTGGTTGTGCATTCTGAATAATTGCTGAAGGAGTCTAGAGACTATGGAAATATACTGTCTCCTAAGCAGCGGGGGTGGAGGTTGACCTGTGGTCATGCCACTCTTGAAAGCGTGGCGTCATTACCCAAACTGTACATCATGTAAATTCATTTTCTATAGTGTACAGTGTACGTACACCTTTATATCACTGCGACTCAACAGACGTCTATGCGGATTGTATGTACTTACACTAGTCATAACCAGAAAGCGGAACAATAAACGACTCTCAAGCACATTCATCGTATTTCAATACTCCGCTCAAGCGCTGGCCGATTCGCGATACCCGAAATTAATTATTAGTTAGAACCCCGGAAAAAGCAGTAGAGGACTATCTACGCCTATCCAGGAAGCTCTACATTTGGCGACCCTGACACTCCAGTGCTGGCCGATTCGCGATACCCGAAATTAATTATTAGTTAGAACTCCGGAAAAAGCAGTTAAGGACCGTCTACGCCTATCCAGGAAACTCTACAAAATGACCATGGGCCACTCGATCCCGTGTGGCACTGCGGGCAAAGAACGCCCAGGTCCGCGTTTTATTAAATTAAAATTGAATTACCGCTGTAATACAACAGCTAGAGGCCGCTTAAGCGACTTCAAACCCGTAACCAGTCGGGAGGTTGGCGGTATCCTGATGGTTAATTCCAGACGGTTATCCTTCCAAAACTGGTAGACAGGGGGGCAAGGCTGCCCGCTGGGTATCTTTCCCGGTGCCTCGCCATAAGACGTCGACCTCTGTCGGGCATTTTGGCTTAGCTAGACGGTAGATTTGTATTGTCTCTAAGTCATCTACGCTCACCTCACGGGAGATAGAACGATCACTATCGGTAAACTTCCTGAGGTAATGGGTTTGCCCTTTGTAGTTGACAATTCTTGTTCTTTATGTTTCTAATTCTATGAATGACCTTAATAACAATAAATTTATTGATTGAGGTAATATTCAAAATAATAAATCATTTATTCGAGAAAAAGCTAATAAGGAAACCGTCAGATAATATGAGGAGACCCTAATATTAAGGAAACCTAATTTTCCAAATCTACCAATTAAAATAGGTATTACTATTAAAACAAATAAAATGCTGGTCTATCCATCGGTGAAAAGTCGTGTTTTGCAAACGACTTGCAGGTTTCGGCCCCTAGAGCACATTTAATAAATCTATTGTTTCGCCTCTTTGTGCAACAGAGAAGCTATAGCGTACATCACAGCAATAAAACAAAGTGGTGGCCATTTTTTGAGTCGTTTTCATGAGTGGCACGGAGGTGGCAAGTGGCCAGCCGTGTAATTCAACGGCATTGTCGGCCGCCCGCCGAGAACAAAAGGCGCCAGTGGCTGAGGAGTAGCGTCGGGCGTCGGGTTGGGGAAATGCATTTACACTCCCGCATTGTTTCGCCGGCCGCGCCTCCGAATGTAACAAACAGATTAGTTTGCAGAGCGTTTCAGCTTCAAGTCTTTAAAGGAGAAGAGCCTCGCCCCTCCTCAAGTGGCTAGGTAAACAAACGCCTGCCGTGTAAAGAGATGAAACGCAACCACATCGCAAAGTGGTTATATCAATAAATTAATAGTTTAAAAAAAACACTAAAAACACGTTTTTGATGATACGATATTCCATCATGGAATGCCAGTGCTTGTCTTTCGGCTTCATCATCAGACCTTGAAACCTAATCGTGGTCAAAGTTAATTCCAAGACTTTTCTAACAAGTCCAAACACAGCTATGATACGATGTTCCATCATGAAGTTCCAGTTCATATCTTCCGACTCCATCATCAGATCAGTTCGACAGTACCATATTATTGTATTGTCATCAGAACTACTTACAGCTGCCAATGTTTATGACGCTACGATCCTTGGAAGACGGTTAAATTAGTTACCTTAGATTTAATTACATAGTTACATACAGGTCGACCTAATAAAAGCGTGTTAAAAACGGCATCGTGTTTATACGTACTTTCCCATTTTGTGGAAATATATCAAATTATTAGCTCAGTAGTAAACTTGTAGGTCATAAGAGTCTATTTTTACCCGACTGACCAACAAAAAAGAGTGTAATGAGTTTAAGGTTTATCTATGTATGTTTTCCGTTTCTTTATTCAGCCATAACTTTTATACGCTTTGACCGATTTAAACCTCTTCAAAAGTTGTGGATATTTCCTCGCATCAGCTCCATTTTCTCCATCGACACGTCAACTTCCAACTGTTATTGTTCCCTAACTATACTATGCTTTTTTACACGCCTACCCAACAAAAATATGTATAATGTGTTCAGGATTCGTGTATATATGGTTTCCGTTCCTTTATTCCACCATTTCTTCTTAACAATTCAACCGATTTAGGTGTGTACTATTTGTCATCCCGAGGATCATAGGGTACATTATCTATCCAAATATCAAATAAGTAGTTCAATGTCAATAAATTAATATAAATGTATCGTGTTTAGTGTAAAATAAAAAGTCTGATTACATACATTTCGTAAATATACATTTATCTCTATGGATGTATACATAAACCACAAACATTTAAAAAAAACCATAATGACAATAATTATAAAGAAAGTAGTTTAATTTCTGTAACGGCAGTAGTGGTTTTTAATCTTTTTAATATATTTACTTGTTCGAAGTCATCAAAGAATTCCTTAAATATCATTTTATGGCTCAATATCAGGTCTTACAGATGCACGAAATAATAGCTTAGGGAGCATGTGCGAAATCAGTCTAAGCTCCTCTAGTGAAAGCCCGAAAGATTTTGTTGGGGGTAATCAATAGAAAGCCCCCACGATATAATTCATCCATGCTATTTCAAGAAAATAGCATGTTAAATATACGCCAGCTGTCTGTGAATCAGTCACTCATGTTTTTTTATCGAAATCTAGCTAAACGACCTCAAAGTCAGCAATAACATTTTCAAGCCAACATTTTGCGGTTTCCTGAGTAAATTCTTCATTTTTCCAAAAACAATTTTACTATTTAGAATGTAAAATATTCAACCGTTTCTATGACGATGAAAAATAATGGAAAGTACTATTTATTCAATAAAAAATGGCTTCTTGTAGACATAGGTCAAACTATATAATAAAGAAGAAAACTATATATTAAATAATAATATACCGACATAAATTTACTATTATACTATATAGTGTGTTATTATATTATAATAATAATAATATATTTTAAATCAATGTCGAACTTCTGCAAATGATCTCTTAAAGGATTATATACCTGCATATATTTACTATCATACTATGTAATATGGTATAATATAATATAATAAATATAATGTAATAGTATAATACATAAGAGTAATATTATAATACATATTAGATAGTAACATTTATATATGTATGTGTATATGAATGTACATATGCAAATGAATTTTTATTATAATAATATTTTATTTACAATAGTTATTTAACATTCAAGTACCGATGAGGTACATAATTATACTTGCATATGATGAGAGATGTCCTCACTTATTTTATAAGTATACGTCAGTTATGCTTCTCCACCCGTCAGACAAAATACGTCGTACGCCCAGATACACTTGGAGGTGTCTACTACAACGGGCGAACATGTCACCCCAGGAAGTTTTAAAAAGAATGATCGTTTAGTCTCCCGTGACGTGAGCGTGAGAGAACTTGGTGCGATACAAACCTCCCGTCTAGCAAAGCCAACATACCCGACAGAGGCCAACGCCTTACGGCGAGGCATCGGGGGTCTGACCCAGCGGGCAGGCTCGCCCCTGAGTACCAGTCTTGGAAGGATATCTCCGTCTGAATTTAACCGTCAGGATACCTTCGTACTCCCGACTGTCTACGGGTGCGAGGTAGCTGGCGCAGCCTCTACTTGTTGTATTACAGCTGTATTAATTCAGTATTAATTTATAGGGAACCTGGGCGACTTTGCATGTCATACCGCTCGGGATTGGGAGGCCAATAGGTCAAGAAGGGCATGACAATAGGTCAACATCCAGTCTCACTGCTTAGGAGAGAGTATATTTCTATAGTCTCCACACTCCTTCAGTAGCTCCACATTTCTTTACAATCCTTCACACTCTTTCAAACCTACTAAAATTAACTAATCGAACCGAATCCACGCAAAGCGAAACCGCGGACATCAACTAGTTTCCACATATTTTACCTACTAGTCGAGAAACCGCTTAGTTTAACAACTAAGAAACTAGTAAATTTTCAGTAGTTCCTAATTATTCTTGCTCATTATATCGTACCACTATTCATTTATTCAGACAAACATAACTAACATAACATTAAAGCGTTTATGCATAAAAGCTATTCCTATGCTCTACACTAACTTTAATACTACATTAATACTAACGTTAATACTACATTAACCCTTCAAGGACCATAAACTATGCGGTAGAGTATAAAATATTATTGTCAAGTTTTCTGAAAATTGGTTTGATCGATTTTGTATAAATTTATGGGACATACTTGTCCCTGTGTTCCATAAAAATTAAAAGTTACAACTGTTTTTAAAATTCGATTATTTTATTATTTAACTCAGAAATCCAGTATACTAAAAAACGTACTAAAAGAAAAAATCTAGTTGAAAAAGTCGCCATAAATATATTATATATTTATTTAAAATAACCAGAGTTCGTTGGTCAATGGTGATAATTTTAAAAATATATTATGGTATATTTTTAAACAATATTGTATTTATTTTGCTAATGTTAAGATTCTGATGACTCAATATTCAAATTATTCATATTCAGTCACTTATAAAATGATTTTGAAGGCATGGGTCACATATGGTCCTTTAAGAGTTAAAATAAATATTTACAGAAA
The DNA here is from genome assembly GCA_944548615.1 of Micropterix aruncella. Lineage (NCBI taxonomy): Eukaryota > Metazoa > Arthropoda > Insecta > Lepidoptera > Micropterigidae > Micropterix > Micropterix aruncella. The sequence goes on from OX155957.1 coordinate 24,629,197, forward strand.
ATACTGTTGAAAATATAATTTATAACAATAATTAATTAGTAATAGTAATCTTACTCTATGTTTAACAGGATATGTAGCACTTTCTTCAAATGCCGAAGAGAAGTGCAAACATGAGAAATTCGTAAGGTAGTCTGTTTAAAATTTTGGCTCATCATACCATTGATTATATAATGAATAGATTTTATTTTAATAATAAATTATATACTGAAAATTTTTCAAGATTACTGAATGCCATTGTAAATTTTGGCAGCTAAGGTTACTAAGAAACGCAACGTGTAGATAGTACTCATAGATAAAAACATTGTAAAACTGATGGCATTGTAAGACTGAGTTTACTTCGTGGTATGGCATTATAAAAGCGCAATATAAATGGCGCTCTAAACATGCTTATATGGTATCCAATATCAAAATAATATAATTTAACCGCTGTATGGTCGGGGACTGCTTATTTACGTCGTTCACTAACTACCATCTGTGACCCCAATGGTAGCCTACAGCTTAGACAGATACTAAATGCAAACAATTGATAAGTTACATATGTATTGCCGATGTCGCTGATATATATTGCAATATCTTAAAATTGTCGCTGTATTACCGCAAACGGAAATCGAGTATCTTCGGGACGCGCCCTGTATTAACCGCGAGTGAATCCAGATTGTAGAATTGCACTATATTCACTAAATTTATTATTTAATTACGATTTAAAATTGAAATAAATTAAAAATATGCTGACATTCAAATTTCGAATGTTAAATATATACATATATTTATATGAATAAATACATAAACCTCAAAAAATATATAAAAAAGGTTTAAAAAATATATATTTTTTTTGGTAGCAGTCGTATTTTTAATCCTTTTTTTTATATATTTACCTATCAATACGGTGTTTCTATTGGCTCCACTCAGCTACACTTGTGCTAGAGCGGACATTACACTGCATTAGATATACAATCCATTTAAAAAATATATATATTTTATCTTATATAATAGGATAGATGTTGGATAATTATGTAAATATACATATACCATATATATGGATATAAACCTACACATAGAAAATATATACATAAAATATAATATATAAATACAAGATCTAGGATAATGAAAAGTCGAAATAAAACTGTATATAAAGAAGTCGAAATTAAAAAATTGTCGTGGTAAGGGGAATACCAAAAAATCACAAGGTACATACTCTCTAGGAGTTGGATACTTAAAATGAGATTTTTCGTGATATCAAACCGTCGCCGATGGTATTGACTGTAACACTGTAAAACGGTAGATGTTAACGGTAGTTGCCTTAAGTCGCCGCTGCGCCCTCTAGTGGTGGCGGGTGTGGCATTCTCTCTGCCCCTAAGACTTTCAGTCACGTGCGGATGCGCGCGGAACCCGATAAATCCCGCCCCTAGATGCGATCGCAGCGGACGTCGACCGCCCGCAACTTTGTCCTTACGGCTCAAAGCAATAATGCAACAAGGATCCGACGATCAACTATAACGTTGTGAGAGCGAGTTTCCTTTGCAATATAAGTGATTGTTCGTTGTTATGTACAGTAGATAAATTTTATACAGAAGTCTACCTTTGAATGTACCGGTCTCATACAAGTATACGAGCTTAAAAAGCTAAAAGTGCTTTGGGTCTAAGCAGAAGACTGGCAGGGAAAAATAAAGGCCTTAACCCCAAGATCTCCCACTGGCTATACACTGCCATTGTAAGGCTGATAATCACGTACGCTTCTGTGGTATGGTGCAACCAAGTCAACAAGAAAACTGTGATTACCAAACTAAATAATATCCATAGGACGGCGAGCCTCATGATAACTGGCGCAATATCCTCCACTCCTGGAGCAGCTCTAGATGCACTACTGAACTTACAGCCCCTACACATTCACTTGCAACAGGTGGCGAAAACCAGCATGTACAGGCTGTCTGCCCGGGAGAAGGTAAACTGGATCTCAAAGCACTAAGATCAGTTCTTGACTCAGTCAGTGAAAATTCAACCCTCAACATGGTATCAGACACCATGCTTCCATTCCTAAACTTTGGGAAACTTTTTACAGTGGAACTGCCGCCCAGAGACGACTGGCTAAAAAGCCAACTGCACTAAGAGGCCGATAGACTTAAATGGTATACTGATGGGTCCAAATCGGGACTGGGCATAGGCTGTATTCCAAGCGGAGGTATACGCCATTATTAAATGTGCGGATATCCATCTCCATAAGAACTACGTCAACCACCGTATCTATATCCTTGCCCAATTCATCATTTGCCCAAAGACAATTAAATTTTATAGCACCCAAAATATTCAACCGTCTTGATGACGACATAAAAAAAATTGAAAGTACCTTTTTATTCAATAAAAAAATAAAAAAATGGCTTCTTGACGATATAGGTCGTTCAAGGACAGAGAATGATCTTCTGCAAATCATCTTTTAAAAATAAAATACCTGCATAAATGTGTATATATATGTATATGTGAATGCGTATCTATGAATATATTTATATATGTATGTATTTAATTATATGTATCTATATATGTGTACATATATCTATTAATATATTTATATATGTGTGTATTTAAGTTTATGTATCTATATATGTGTATATGTATGTGTACGAGTACATACGTCAGTTATGCTTCTCCACCCAAGTCTGAAAATCGTATGCCCAGATACAGGCTATATTCGGCCTAGTTGGGCATGCGCTGAGCATGGTCATTTGAATGTGGGTCGTCGTTTACTTCGTACCATTACTTAGTATGACCATTTTATGAATTCTGCATGTTATGTTTAAAATAAATAAATAAATAAAAAAATCCACTCGGATAGCAAGGCAGCTCTTACGGCACTAGCCTCGAATACTATTTATTCAAAGCTAGTGCAAAGCTGCGTATCACTACTGAATTCCCTGGGCGAAAAGAACAGGGTAATTCTAAGATGGGTTCCCGACCATGCATGAATCGAGGGAAATGAAAAAGCCGACGAACTTAGTAAGACGGGAGCAAAGGGAACGTTATACGGCCCTGAACCTTGCTGTGGCGTACCAAAAAGCCTTGCAAACCTAATTCTGAAACTAATATGTTTAGAACAATCCGTCAACCACTGGAACAACACGCCAGGGTTGAACAAAGCACTGATTAAGGATGACGCCCCTAAGACAGCCCGTGAGGCCTTATCGCTAAATAGGAACAATCTACGCATACTGGTGAGGGCGCTCATGGGGCATTGTAGCCTTAACAAACACATGTACAACCTCAGGCTCCGAGACACAAAAATGTGCTGGTTCTGCCAAGGGACCGAGGAAATACCCCTGCACCTCATGTGCGAGTATCGCCCGCTGATGCGTAAAAGATACATTAACTTTGGTGGTCATTACCTTCAACCTGAGGATGTAAAACAATCTGGCGTTAAAAGCTTGTTACTGTTCTTAAATGTCACGAGGCTTAGCGCAGAACTATAGTAGGTAGCGAATACAATAGATCACCAATGGTCGCAGTGTTGCAAGGCTCATAAAAACCTTAGAAAAGCCCCACACAACAAATTAAAAAAAAAAAGTATACGAGCTTAATATTGTGAAATTCTTGTTACGATCAAAAGTCAATGGTTATTATTTTTTTATTCATCCGAAATGTCAAAATAGGAATAAACTAAATATGAATATTGACCAAGTCAGACAAAATAAAGATAAATGATCAATAATCAAGTGAAAAGACGATAAGTATAATGAATAATAAAACTATTCCTACAAGGTTTATCTCGTATGTTATAAGAACAAGTAAATATTTTTAAAAGAATAAAAACACGACTGCTGTTACAGAAAGGGAACTATTGTAATGATAATAATTTTTATTACGGTTTTTTATGAAACATTTGTGATTTATATAGGTATGTATACCAATAGATTAGTACATGTATATTTCCTGAATGTACTTAATCAGACCTGTCATTTGACACTAAACACGATATATTTACGTTTATGTATTGACATTTGGACATTTAGACAACTACTTACTTCATATTTGGACAGTTAGGATACCCTATGACTCTCGGGATGACATAACGATTCTATCAGTACCACACAATTCCAAATTGACTCAAGCCTTTATAAGTTATGGCGGAATAAAGTAAATAAAAACATACATAGATGAACCCTCAACACATTACATTCCTTTTGTTATCGGGCAGTCGTATAAAAATAAGATGAATGCTCAATAATTAAAAAAATATAAAACAACAATAATTTTAATGAATAATTACACTATTCTTAAGTTTATTTACCTCATATGTTATTAGAATAATAGAGGTACCTTAGAGATATGATACTGTATTTTATAGTAAGTTTTTTAATATTTTTTTGAGGGCATCTACCTTATATAGGTACATAGCATGTGGGATAGCCAGTCTATAGTCGAACACTTTTGGTTCCAAAACTTGTGTTGACTTTGGGAGGTTATAGAATAGTTTAAAGGCCAAATTTTTCTTTTTCATAAAAAGTCATCTCCTAGCGGAGGTGGGCGGTCATTATGGCCTCATTACGGCCTCGTTATGGCATCATTATGGCCTCATTATAGAGGTAATTATGGCGGTCATTATGGACCGTAGCATCACGGGCACAATCCCGTGATGCTGCGGCGCAGAACAACTCGGTGGTGCTTGAGTTGAACCATTCAACGAGGTTTTGTAGCCAGTGATTTCTTCTTTCGGCCAGGTTTTGGAGAAGGTGTTATTTGTTACCACGCATTATGTGGCCTATGTATTGTAATTTTCTTTTCTTTATGATCTTCAGTAAATGCAATCCTTTGTGCTTTATTTGCAGCACCGTCTTATTTGTGACTATGCGTCCAAGATATGTTTAGTATTCTCCTGTAAATCTACATTTCAAAAGCTAACCTTTTGCACAAAATCTGGGTTAAAGTTTGCGCTTCTACTTCGTAACAGGAGGATTGAAAATATTTGACACCGCACCAGGCGGCGAGTGAAGAGTTTCAGCTCTAGCTTGTTCGATCGACATCTGACTTCTACACTATGGTCTTCTTGATCATTCACAATACAGTCAAGGTATTTATATTGGCGAAACCTCTCCAGAGGTTGGTTTTTGATGTAGAGTGTGACAGCTGACGATGTACGTCCGACAACCATGAACTTGGTCTTTTTGATTTTTATATTCTCAACCCGATCAAGCAGACTATGAAGGTCTTTCATAGAGGCCAAAAACACAAACAAATTTTGTATAATAGTGAAAAGGTCTTTGGAGAGGGATATGCTTGCTTTGCTTCGAGTATCGTAATCATGTACATGCATGTTAAGCGTTTAGTACTCAACTAGTAGAAAAGGGAAAAAATAAATTATTTTGACATAAAAAAGTGTTTTAAACGGCATATAGATGTAACGCTTATGACGACTGGTCGTATATATGTGATTCGTAACAGTTGTATAAGATTATACAACAAAATAGTTACATTAACCTATCACATAAACGTTTACTCGACCGCTTCGTACAACGCATAAAATACAGATGTTAATCGGTACTCACAACAGTGATTATAGAGCAATCATGTTCTATAACAGGCTCTCATGATACCGTTATAAAGCAAAGGTAAACTAGTGTGGCTCAGAATCACTAGTATAGCGCTAGTATTATAAAAGGGACTATTGCTGCTGATTCATGATACAGTAGATGTTATTGCATTAATTCATATACGCTTTAAATAACGCCTGCATTTAAAAAAATCAAAACTAGAATTTCTTTATAAATAGGATAGAAAACGAATTTACCGCGTGAAATTTGTAGGACCCGACGTTTCGGTGACGTTGCAGCCGCCGTTGTCTAGGGTAGACTGAAGAGCTGTCAGTCCGTTGTTTTGCGGGTAGGCCGCAAACCGCTGCCGCCACTGCGTAGGTTATAACGGTGGTGGGGGGCCGGGCTCGGAGCGCGGGAATTTTTAAAATCCGTCTTGCACACAACACTCACTGTATCCTGTTTTACGTCTATGCGTTCGGCGTTCGGCGGCGGGAACATTTTAAGAAGAGGGTTCCCGTAGAAGAGAGTTTGTAGCCGTCGTCTCTATTGAAGTTCGGAGTTCTTCTTATTTCAATGGCTTCCCGGATCATGCGAGGAAAGTAGAATTGTTCCTTGGATAGAACAATGGGATTTTGAAACTGCATCCAGTGGTTACTTCCGCTATCCAATATATGTTCGCAGATCGCCGATTTTTCTCGCTGAACGGCCCATAGCCACGCGACTGACAGAACACATCAAAGCTGTTAAAAACGTTCAGCGAGAAAAATCGGCGATCTGCGAACATATATTGGATAGCGGAAGTAACCACTGGATGCAGTTTCAAAATCCCATTGTTCTATCCAAGGAACAATTCTACTTTCCTCGCATGATCCGGGAAGCCATTGAAATAAGAAGAACTCCGAACTTCAATAGAGATGACGGCTACAAACTCTCTTCTACGTGGAACCCTCTTCTTAAAATGTTCCCGCCGCCGAACGCCGAACGCAAAGACGTAAAACAGGATACAGTGAGTGTTGTGTGCAAGACGGATTTTAAAAATTCCCGCGCTCCGAGCCCGGCCCCCCACCACCGTTATAACCTACGCAGTGGCGGCAGCGGTTTGCGGCCTACCCGCAAAACAACGGACTGACAGCTCTTCAGTCTACCCTAGACAACGGCGGCTGCAACGTCACCGAAACGTCGGGTCCTACAAATTTCACGCGGTAAATTCGTTTTCTATCCTATTTATAATGTCAAACAACCGCGATAGTCTTCGATTTTATATTATAGAATTTCTTTACCACTAGAAAGATATATAAACGCATTGTGTAAAACTCCTATATCACCAGGTAAATATTAACATTTTTCTCTTTTTAACACGCCTTTATGAGCTTAACCTGTATGTATTATTTATTCGAATTTCAACCACTTCTGATAGTCGTATCAACATGCAACTTGGCAATTGTGTGGCAATATATAAATCATACATCTGTATCTCTCGAGCAATACGGTATTATAACAGTATTTGAGAGCGTTTTTTTAATTCGAGCAAGTAGTAATGGGCACTAAATGCCAGTCCTGCCTAATAGTGCGATTAATCGGCGTTATAAAGTGGCGTCAGAGGCGAGCCACCCCAACGGTTTCTACCCTTATTCCCGCGCAGGTTATCAAAGTAAACGCGGTAGATACGCCTCTCGAAACCGTGTTTTATCCGAACATATGACATAGGATTATCCCAACATTATGCTGCTATCAATTAAAATCGTAAGGTGTTATTGTTGACAGTAAGTAAAAAAATGAGATAAAGGTGCGTTTAATCTATCTATCCATGAATATTTCGAATAAGTCGATATATATCGACTGACAGCGATGTGATGACTACTCATTTGTACATACACTACGCTCCCAAAAACTGAGGATTTCCACCTTGGGAAACAACCGCCTCGACCAATCAGTTGGTTCTATTAAGTAGTCATATAATGATTTAAAAGCAGGCTCCCTTCGTCAGAGCTGATTTGTGTTTGCTATATGTTAGACAGTAGCCAGATTTCGGTACATAACCGATAACGAAACTAACAGCGGAAGACCAAACATCCTAGGAATAAACATGTTATAATAAAGCGTAAATTATGTAAACCTTGTAGACTTATTCAGTAATTAATCTTCTTTTTAACTATTTGGATAATGTTTATAGTGTTCATAGTGTTTATCTATTACTATTAATTAGTTTATACATAATGGCTGTCTATCCTAAATAACAAATATAAAAATTAAACGAAATGATACGTAATTTATCGATATTTGTTTCAGTGTAAGATTTATTTCCCATAACGGTATAGGGCCTATCTTCCTTTTTCTTTTGCGGATTCGCTTCGCCAACCTTTCTATGAATAAATTGCGTCTAGGCCTCTGCTTATTAAACCTCTCCACCCGCCTCACCTTTCGCTACACTTTCTCCCAATATTTTGAATTATTGCCTTCATCGTTAAGCAATTTTTGCTGAGGTACATCTTTTAGGTAGGGTAGGTGTGGTAGTGTATATACATCGCCACGTACACTTACTATAACATATTACCAATTACTTTTAATATAATAATAACATATAATTAATTAAAATTATTATTAATTTAATGTAATAATATTTTATGGTATTATTAATTGAATGTATTAATAAATTAATAAGAGTGACGATTAATGTTAAGCACAAAGCAAAGATATTTAAAGGATAATACAAAATACACATGAAATTAAAAAAAGACGAAAATATTACGAGCCATCGAAGAACACTTGCCCTCCGCACACTTACCCCGACAGCCCGCAATAAAAACATAGTAGTTTTATGTCAAACACCGCTCTAATTCTGTTCAACTTAATTTAGTTCAAACTACTTCAATAAACACGAATTGTATCGCCAGTTAAACCAATAAGCTATGACGCATTGCTTCAGAGACACACGTGATGAAAAATTTAAAGAAACAATACACAATTTTAACGAAAGAAACCTTAGAACGGGCTATCATAATTTAATGCGTATACAAAATTTGGTATCTGTGCTGTTGACCAATAAGGAGTCCCCTCGTCGGGAGCCAACCCTAGGTGCAGCAGCCATGTCATGGTGAAACTTAAAACGGGCTATCATAATTGAATGAGTATACAAAATTTCGTGTCTGTGCTGTTGACCGTTGAGGAGTCCTCTCGTCGGGATCCAACCCACCCTGGGTTGGGTAGAATCAGGTCATGCTTACCATTTTAAAAAATTCATCGTCATCGGAATTTATCCAAAATTTAAATTTGCAACTCCATACGATAAAATTTGAGGAGTTCTCTCAAATGCTCATGGATCCCATTACCAGAACAGGATTTTGATTAAAGTGGTACCAAATTGTAAGTTTATCCTTTCAAATAAAACAAAGAATTTTCCAAATCGGTTGATAAATAGCAGAGTTCTGAGGTAACAAACATTAAAAAAAAGATACAACCGAATTGATAACCTCCTCCTTTTTTGAAGTCGGTTTGCAACAAAATTACGTAAAAAAACTAACGTGAAAACATTCTACTATGTACAAACAGGATGGCACAGAGCAGGGCAGCCATAGGCATCTCATTCGAGGGGCATGCGGGACGTGACTAACGTGATATCACCATACATAATATCAGAAGCCGCAACCACACATTAATAAACCCTAAATCCGCTCATTTCGTCCTGCGCACGCGCCCTCTTTCCTGAAACCTAATTAAAAGGCCAAGCACTCGGTCAGGTCGGCTGAAACGCCGCGCCTCCCGCCGCCTGAAAGAATGTTTTAATCCGTGAAGAATTTTCATTAGGGTTGACTACCGGCCGATCCTCACCCTTTTACGACGGTCCAGTCGATCCAGGGGTCGCTGGGCACGACTGATACTATCGCACAGTTGCGTCAGAAGTGACATAATTCAAATAATTATAAATGGTCCGACACAGCTCGGGCTAACTTATCCAGATATTACTAGGTAAACCATAATTAAAACTTTAGCATCCACAGATTTATTATTCATCTGTGTAAAAGAACTAAATCTTGCATTTTTCAATAAAATCGATGATGCCGTTGAGGAATAAATTCAAAGCTCTATATGTTAGTTTCTAACCCCACTTTTCGGTCTTAAATAATTTAAAATTATAATAGTCTCCCAAAAAATATCCAATCATTGAAAGAGCCAGCGTGTTTCCAGGTAAGCAAATTTATGCATAGTAAAAGCTTAGCTCTCATTTTAATGACTTTCTTAGTTTTCATTAATATGGGAGCAAGTAGTTGCCATTTTTATATTTTTTTTGTAAACGTTATGTAAATATACTGCAACAAGGTCATTTTAAATAAACTTTTATTAGGCTCAGACCCTTAACTACCCGGCTTGAGATCGACATCTAACAAAAGGACACTCATTTACCAGTGACGCTTTAGAATTATTTAAGCACGACCAAGGTCCACCAGCCGACTCCGATGACGAAGATTACACAGGTTGATTTAAAATTTATTTATATATTTTAAATATGTAGCATTCAATTAGTTTTAATTGCATTGTTTAAAAGCGTTTTATTTCAAAAAATACCAAAAAATATATATGGCCATGTTTTGAAATCAAATACTCCACCGTGCAGCGTCGCGCGTGGTCATTAATTGGATTGGTGACAGCCTGAGTACTGCAACGTGATGTTATAAAAGCCGGCCGCCTATAAGATATTGTTCCTGGCCATCATCGCCGAAACGTCGGTTTCTACAGACCTCACGCAGTTCATTCGTTTTTATCCTATTTATAATGTCAAACAATTGCGATAGCCTTCCATTTCATATAAGATATTTGTCATTAGTTTTTAAGCTCTTAATGAGCTTATGAACTCTGGTAATTCTACAGGGCATTTTTACCCAACATTATTTGTATAGATTTAAAAATAAATATGTAAATGGATCGACAAAAAAAATGGTCTTTATTTTTTCTATTATTAAATATTATACCTTATTTCTGTTATTCTCTATTATTTCAGGTCTTATCAAGAAAACTGGACGAGACCATAATACGATAAGCGGATATAATATCCGCTATAGTTCGCTTATTTGTTTTAGGAAATCGTTGTTATTCTATTATCTTAACTTATTAAATGGTAGCGATCCTTATTAAATGTAGTTTATGTAGAACTCTTTGGATGCGTTCTATTATTTTTGTTTTCATATATTTTCGTTATTGAATTGCTGATTCTCTATGTTTTCTCATTATTTCTGTTTATTTTTATTTTTCTAGTTTTTATGTCTTTGTTATTTATGAATTTCTATGTTTTTTTTTTCAATGTTAGTTTTTTATAGACTTTTTTATAATTTGAAATGTAATTTTATTTGTAGAAATACCATTTTTTTTTATATGTAATTTCTATACCCAGATCGGATTTTTGAAAATATTTTTTTCATATTTCTCTTATTTCTTATTTTTTATTATATAGTTAGGTTACATTTTTTTCCTATATATTCCTTTCGGTAACGGCCCAACTTAATAACTAATGACAATTATATGAAATCAAAGGCTGTCGCAGTTATTTGACATTATAAATAGGAAAAAAGCGAATTAACTGCCTGAAGTCTGAAGCAACCGACGTTTCGGCGATGTTGGTACTCTGATCACTCTGACACTCTAATATTACTCTCTCCATTTTTGGAATGTTTTAAAATGGATCCCAACTGCGTTGGATGTTATATAAACTACCGGAAAATATTTAAATTATATATAGAAACAGGGCTATGAAGTAATAAACTCGGATAAATATCAGTTCGAGTTCATTAGTTTAGAGCTCTTTAAAAGTTCATTGAAAAAACATTATTTATTGGAATGAATGCCGACTTCATTTTACGAATTCACGAATTTACGAATTCACGAATTTACGAATTCACGAATTTACGAATTCACGAATTTACGAATTCATTTTACTGATCTACTATGGTTTATGTTTCCTCCCCCCGTTGGAAAACCCCTAAAACAGCATGCCGTTGCCAGAATGAAAGTAAATTAGGTGGTCGAGGTGAATTTTCGGGTTACAATTTCGTTGGTAATTCAACTGTGTGTGCCGTTAAATTGACTCTTGTGGCGAGAAAGGGCGGAAAGTGATCGTCTAGAGCAATCTGAGACTAAAGAACATATGTTGGAAATACCTATATTTAAAATATATATCAGGTATACCAAGATAATCAGATACCAAGGTTATCAGATTACAGATAACAGATAGATAAACGAAGATTTGTCTGCCGTGTAAAGCCGACTTTAGTCAAAGCTGTTGTCAAATTAATATTTCTGCAATTAAAATTAATAGTTTTATATCTACATATATTAATATATTACTAGCAACTGACGAATTCTAATATGCGATAATTAGTTTTAATTGATAATTCATGCTTTTATTGTATATTCTGAATGAATAAATTGAATACTGAATACTGAATTTAAAAATATTGGTCTCTCGGAAAATAATCTCTGGGAAAATAATCAATTTCTTCCTAGAAAAAATATCCAAAACTGCGATCTCCGCGTGTCAAATTCTTTGGCTTCGAAGGGGGAGTGAATGGATAGTAAGGTGGACGCTCACATGTGGCAAGACAGGTATCATAAACCTAGCACAGACGGTTGTTAGACCGGAACCCACCGCTCACCCCCCAGAAAAGTAATAATAGTATTATGATGGGCCCGATTGCGGTCGGTGAATTCCATGGCAGCTCCGTTTGTATGTATTTCGAAGAGTGTTTTTGTTCGAATTTGCTGTTTTTGTTTTGTCTTTAAAAATGTCAAAACTTTTTTCTAAAAAAACAACACTTTTACAATGTTTGAAACTTTAAGATAATTCCGTCGCTGAGAAAAGAGACCAACCCGGTCCCATCATCCTATCAGCGCGCACCCGCAACTAGTCTTCTAATCAAGGGTTTGTCTATATTTTTCCCGAGTCGTTGGTTTCTCAACTCTTTAGATTCTGCGAAACTACAGCAACATTCACATAGCGCATCTTTCGGCTCCATTCCGATAAAGGTTCAAGCGAAACACGTCATCAACAAGCAAGCTTGGCTCTGCGCGAAGCAGCAAGGCCTTTTCAAATCGAAGAGCTATTAAAATTTAAGAGAACCCCCCCCCCCCCCCTCCCCCCATAAATAACTAACCAGGAGACTCGTGCATTACTGCCACGAGGCAAACATTTCCATTTTTTTCTTGCAGAGGGCGATAGCGACCTTGCGAGATTTTGATCGATTGATTTTTATTATTATTTTAGATTTCTAGCCCTTCTTTGTACATGTTCTAAAGGCTAACATTTAAATAATTGTTTGTGTAGAATACGCGCAAATTTTACCAAAATTCTATTAAACTACATAGATTTTCTCAATAGGACGTGTTCTGGTCTGTGCCTATGTAAGATACTTTAAAATAAACATAGTCGTATGTTATACCATGACTGTCTCTTCCGCAGAGTTTGCTCTTCGGTAAGTGTATCATATTTTTCTATTTGGGGTTCTACTCTGCATGTGTACTGCACACGTGTATTGTACATGTGTATTTTATAGTGCTTTAGAGCTGTCTGTCATACATTTATATAAATTTATATACATTTTGTATACATTTTGCCATAGGCATCCATTATTGGACGTCTCACATTTGAGGGGTTAAAGGACGAACACGCTACCCCAGGACGTTATAACAATTTGAAATTGTTCTTTCAACCTGGAGTGAACGTGAAGACTTAGGGACAACACAGTCCACGGTCTAGCTACGCCAAGTAAGCCCAACTCCATACCGCGAGGCACTGGGAAGTAAAGCCAGCGGGCCTACCTCACGCACCACTACCAGATTTGACCAGATTTCCCCGTCCTCCGGTTTGGTGACGGATCCGAGATCGCTAGCGCGGTCTTTACCAGACGTAAGCGGTTATTCAGTTTGAATATATCACTGACCGAGGCGCCCTTTGCCCGCGATAGTCGCTCGGGATCGGATGGCCAATGGATCGATTCAAGGAGAGAAGACGTCAGGTCGATAACTACCCCCCGCTGCCATAGGAAATATACATCTCCAAACCCCCCTGATTATTCGCCGGGGAGCTAATGGGCCCTTGTTGAGGTGGCCACGAAGACCCATTTGTTCGGGGTCGGTCACACTCACGGGTCAACACCTTTCCGGTGGCCTCCACGCATGAAGTACGAGACCGGGTAGGACTCTGGCCTTAGGTTCTGGATGGTTTGCGCACCGTGCGCGTAAGCCAATCATTTGTTCATTCTGACTAATAGTCAGGGGAGTTTCGAAACAGTACTATTTCCTATAGAGCGGGGGTAGTTGTATACCTTACGGCGACTGCTCTTGAAACGACCATCGTCTACCCGATTCCGGGTAAAGAGCCGGACAAAGGATGCCGTGGTCTGCGATAGATTCGGTAGACACCGTTTCACCGCTACATAAGGGAGAGAACCGCCCATGCGACCTCGATTCTGTAACCAGTCAGGAGGTAGGAGGTATCCTGAAGGTTAATTCCAGACGGAGATATCCTTCCAAACTGGTAGTCAGGGGTGAGGCTGCCCGCTGGGTACATTTGCCGGGGCCTCGGCGTAAGGCGTTGGCCGCTGACGGGCAGGTGGCGGAGCTTAACGGTGGACTATTTTGTCCTAAGTCTTCTGGGCTTACCTCGAGGGAGACAGAAAAATAACATTCGTTAAAACTTCCTGAGGTGACTGGTTGGCCCGTTGTAGTTGACAGCTCTAATTGATTATTCGCCGGATGGGCAGCGTGTCTAGCAAACCGGACAGTGCACCAGTTCTATCTCCCGTGAGATGAGCGTAGATTATTTGGAGACGAATATAAACCTACCGTACAACTCAGCCAACATGAAAAGCCAACATGATGCAACGGGGAAGGTTTCCGAGCGGGCAGCCTCGCCCCCTGACTACCAGTTTTGGAGGGATATCTCCGTCTGGAATTAACCACCTGGATACCTCCAACCCCCTGACTGGTTCGAAGTCGCTAGCGCGACCTCTACCTGGCGTATATTCAGCGGTGATTCAGTTTGAATCTGTCGCGGACCATTGGCATATTTTGCCCGGTTCTGAATTCAAGATCAAATAGGCAATTTGTCATTCAATAATGGTTGATAACAGGTCATCATCCACCCCTGCTGCTTAGGAAACAGTATATTTCCATAGCCTCCCGAAACCTTCAGTAATTAGTTAGAGTGCACATACGGATTGGATCCAGCACAAACCGTCCAGTACCGCCGGGAGGCAAACCCCAGGGGAGACCGATCCACAAGCCCTGAGGCTTGGCACGCGAGAGTCCTTCTTGGGATAGTCTTCCACTCTTGTAGGCTACTGAATAGGAGCTGAATCTTGAGTTGGACCGCGTCGATTCGAAAACACATTGAATATTATGGCCCAAGCTGCACGAAACCATTCGCTTCCTAAGTAGAGTTCTGTACTGTTTATATAATAATATACATGAAACAGTGAATAAGCCTTTCTGTGTGGTTTAGTGGCCTACACTGCTGTTACGTATACTGCCGTTATTCTAATAAAACCGTACAAGAAGATAATTTTCAATTTTATGAAAGTTCCCACCTAGTTTGCATTGGAAATTCTGAGGGTTCCTCCGCTTCGTCTAAGTGCGTGTCTATCCTAAGAGGGTAAAAGCATTGCCGCGTATCCCCTCTTGCCCTCTCTTTCTTTTATCGAGTCCGCTCTCTTCTCAGGCGTCCCGATAAGGGGAATCTGCCATCGCAAGCATCCCCAGGCTATATTGAGGGCTGGGCGCCGCCACACACCTGCGCTCGCCCGTAACACGCCGCGGTAAAACCCCGACGATTGGCGGCAGGAGCACCGACGAAAACAAGGCAAGTCGACTTATAGCTGGGAACAATATTTGGGCCAATTTACCTCACTGTCACGTCACGTGCCAGCTAAGTAACGCGGCGGGTTATCGGTCATGTCGGCCTGAGTGCAATTCCCACTGATATATTTATTAGGAGCTAAAACATGTATATTTATAAAAACCTGTTATATTTATCTGTATACGATATGGTAGCCAACGGTTTCGTGCAGCTTGGGCCATAAGATCCATTGTGTTCTCGGATCGGTCAAACTCTAGATTCAACTCCTATTCAGAAGCCTTCTCGTGTGGAAGGCTACCCCTTCTAAGACCCTCGTCTCAGGCCTTACGACCGGTGGATCGGTTTCCCTTGGGGAATTGCGCACCGCACGGCGACGCCAATCGGTTGTGCACTCTGACTAATTGATGAAGGAGTCTGGAGACTCTATATACTGTCTTCTATGCAGCGGGAGTGGATTTTAACATGTCGTTATGCCATTCTTGGAACGACCTATCGGCCACTCGATCCTGAGTGGTATGACGGGCATAGGACTACCAGGTCCGCAATAATTTTTATTGAATTACCGCTGAAATACAACAGGTAGTGGCCGCGTAAGCGACTTCAGGAGGAAGCAAGTATCCTGATGTCTAAATCCAGACTGAGATATTCTTCCAAAACTGGTAGTCAGGGGCGAGGCTGCCCTCTGGTTTCCCGGTGCCTCGCCGTAAGGCGTTAGCCTCTTTTGGGCATGTTGGCTTGTCGCTAGACAGTTGATTTTTATTATGTCTTTAAGTCTTCCAGGCTTACTTCACGGGAGATACAACGATCACTGTCGTTAAAAGATCCTGAGGTGACTGGTTCGTCCGTTGTAGTTGACAACTCTAACTCTGTATACTATATGGTATAATGGTAATATTTACCAATGTATTAGTAAATATAATATAATATAATGGTTATATTTACCATATGATATATTTGTATGTGGTATATATTTATCTGTATACCTATGGTTAGTATCTGCCACTTCAGAATTCCATCTCACAAGGATATTTTTATAAAAGCGTAAATTATTATAGCAAGTTGCCACAAAACTTGAAAGATATAAGTAATTATGTTGAATTTAGAAAACGTGCGAAACATTACTCCTTTTCTAAATGTTTGTACAATTTGAGTAAGTCTTAATTTAGGGATTAAAGTTAAATTATTTCATTGTTTCATTTCAATTGTATATTTTTTTTCAACCCAATATGTTCGTATCCGATAACTACATTGTTGCTCGAGCTATGCGTCACTTAAACGGTATTCAAGCGATAGATTCACACTTTGATTTATTTATGGACAATCCTACTAAATCTAGGAATATGGACATATTATTTCTATCGGCTTAAAATGTTTAGTCTATTATTGTTATTGGTCGTAGTTTAAGAGGCACTAATAATTTATTTTTAGGCAACGAATTAGTTGTATACTGTAACGTCGTATATTTGTATATTATTACGAATGAATAAATTCGGTTGTGTCACCCCAAGACGTTCCCGGCAAGTAGGCAAGGACTGAATTCATCTGAATATCAATTTCATAAATAAAATCGCTAAGTTTCGTCTCGCGGCCGCCGACGAACACGGTTTGCTACCGTTACAACACCTCGGGCGGCGGCAACAACTTTGTTTATCGGCTAATGGCGGAGTTGGACCAAACGCCAACAGTTAGCGCTTTAAATGTATAAAATATCAGAATTTAAATATTATTAGTTTAGCTTGTATATGAGATATTCAAACAAAAAAATTACAATATAGTGTACCAAATTTAAAGTCTCTAAGTCCAATACTTTGAGATTGAAATATGACCATCCGAAATTGGACCGATTTCAACCACAACCTTTTCAACTCTTGGCATTACCAAATAATGTCTGCATGCCAAATTTCAGCATTAGTGCTCTATCGTCAAAGAACAGACACACATACACAAAGACAGAGAGACAGACTTCAATCTGAAAATAGTCCTATTAGTCTCAGTGAGGCTCAAATTGAACATTCCCGTCTTCACCTTGAAAAAAAACTTTGCCCGTTCACAATACTTTCCCTTCCCGTCGGTTGTTGGGCTGGAAAATTAATAAATATAAATACGCCTTGCGATTTAATAAATAAAAATTAATAGACAGCTTATCATCGTATTAAACTAGCTGACCCGTGCCCACTTCGTTGGGCGGTAAAACTTTTTACTTGTGATGAAAGTATGAGTGTGGTTCGGTTAGTACTGAGTGCTAAGATTTATTTCCTGACTGCCAAAATAAGGATTATATTTTTACTGCAAATATACGTATATATGTATTTGCATGCCAATTTGACTATATTACCGTTATTTGTGAGTGTCTTCTTGTGAGTGTCTTATTTGTGAGTGTCTTATCTCTTTAACCATTTATGCAGTAAAAGGGAAATTATATGCAGTAAAAGGGAAAAGTATTTTGTTTTAAATACTTGAGACGATAAATTTGCTTATTTCGATATGAATTCATAATTGTTGATAATATGACCAATAAACCTAATGACTTAAATATAAAATTTAGAGTTATGCTGTCGCTGACTTTTTTGTAGGCATTACCATTGATTTTATCACTATAAAATCAATGGCATTACCAATCTCTACAACTTTTCTCTAGAACTCAATCATATATCTCTCATTGTTAAAGCAGCGTTCCTAAGAAACGTTTTCATTCGACCGTTTTTTCTCCGATTTACTTTACAAATCCAACTACCACGAAAAGGTCTTTTCATTTTTCGGATTAATATAGAGCCCTATGACACTCACAAATAATGTGGCTTTCTATTAGTAAAATAATTTTCAAAATCGGTTCAGTAGATCCAGAGATTATTTCACAAACTTTACCTCTTTATAATATTAGTATAGATAAATAAATGACGACACAAAGAATCTGCAATGTTGTTTTTCCCGGCTAAGTGGAGCAAGAGATTGGCCAAGATTCGTTGCCGTCGCTGTCTCCGGCGCCCGAAGCGATTCCCCAAGGCAATTAAAAAGAGATCCGATCGCCGGTTAAGCTGCACTTAAAACAGGAAAAGCGGACTAACGAGGAAGGAACTTCCTTGCACTCGACTCGCTCACTGCTGGGTGACAGCAGCTTAAAAACGAAATGAAAGGAAAAGGCGACGTCGGTGAGATGACAAGTTTAATTCAACGTAATTAAAAAAAATGTTGGATCACCCCAAGGTTATCCCTCTAAGGGCTGATTTTATTTGAATATTACATTTATAACTAAAATCGATGAACGCCCCCCCTCGGCCGGTGGACAAACCCGGTTGGATTCCCATACACAGCAGCCTCTTGTGGCGCGGTTCGTTTCTCCGCTAGGCTCAGGCGGCTCGGCGTTAATATATCATTTAAATTTATAGCGGAATTCAAATAATATTAGTGCAGCTTGTATATACATGCCGCGAAGGAAAAATGCTCCAATTTAAAAATAAACTCAAAGAAAGAGAATCTCACTCTATCTCACTCTATCTCACTGAAAGAGAATTGTACGACATTAACGATCTCTAAAAACTGTATGCATCTCGACTATATCTCTTTCTGTAATAGGTTTTTAATCGATTTTCAATTTGACTAAAATGTATTGAATATTTCTATTATTAAGTAGGTACATATTAATTATACCTTGACTATTTTTATTTGCAATATAATCACTAAGACATTTTATTTTTCTTTTTGACAATCGTTACATTTTTTTTTTGTTATTTTTGACATTACATTTATTAATTTTATACTAAAAAACTTATTTTTATCGGTATTTTAAAGAATTCATTACTCTGTGTTTTTATCTGGTAAACTAAATGGTGAGACTCGATTTAATTCCACAATAATACCTTCTTTATTCTTACGAGTAACCTTTTATTTTTTTATTATTAATAGAAGAATTTGATCAATAATAAAGAATTCAATCATATCACGTGTAACAAAAACCGCATATTTTGTTGTTTTGTTTTCGCGCCTGTGTGCAGATTATGTTCGCCGAACCTGTTTTTCATGGTTTACAGGTGTTTTTTATGTATCCTGGTGGTTTTCGATGTTTTCCGTGCATTCCTTCATACTTTGACGAAAAATAAATAATGTTTCGCAAACTTTCGTGGATGCCGGGTTTGACAGATAGGGATTCGCCTAGCTCTCGCGTGATTGGTCGAGACCGCGGTTTTGTCTTTTATTAAAGAGCGATACCGGCCAAACGGAACGTTGCCATCAACGAATCCGACCTGTCAAATTCGGGCGGTGGCACAAGCTCTGGCGAACGACAGTGGGTGAGGGATTTGCTGGAAAGAAAATCTCCGTAATCTGCCGGGATGAGCAGTTTTACCGGGAGGCGTTTAGTTTTTAAAATGTGAAGTGGTTTTGTTTTGTTCCTGGTAAGATTTTACATTCGTTTGGTTTAGTTTCTGCTCCTGATCGGCTCCGTTTTAACGGCTGTGTTTCTTTTTCGACAGCGGGTGGCACCTTTGTTAAAACGGTTTTTTTACGTAATGCTGCTGAGGGGACGTAAATTGTCCTTGAATATGAGAATTTAACCTTACCCTTCACTTCACCGGGATTTTTGTCTCCATGTGGAAAAGGAAATAACCCTTAATCGCTGTGCGGGTGCACGTTTGCTGTCTGCGCACCTTGGACACGACGGGAAATTTGCCGTGGGCCTTTTAGGCTAAATTAAAAACGAATTTTTCACTTACTAGCGTGTTTTTATTTAGTCTTTAGAGCGTTTTGAGGGAAAAGGATTTTCTGTGGGCCAAATCCAATGCCCAAAAAAAAAACCACCAGGAAAGATAAAAAACACCGGGAAACCATGAAAAACAGGTTCGGCGAACATAATCTGCAAACAGGCGCGAAAACAAAACAACAAAATATGCGGTTTTTGTTACACACGGCCAATTGTAAATGTAATACAACTGTCTATACAACTATGTATCAGTTTTTAGGACAATAAATTATTTGATTTGATTTGATTTGACATATGAAATTTATCATATGATAAATTCCAACCAAAATTTCACAATGTGTTTTGGCCCAACTAGGCATATGTGCACCAAACTTCAAATCTGTAAGTCCAATATTTCGAGATTGATCCATGTCTAGTCCGCCTTAATGTACCGATTTTAACCACAATATTTCAATGCTTGCCATGACCAAATGATGCCTGCATACGAAATTTCAGCTCAATCGTTTAATCGTTTGGGCGCTATCGTGGAGGACACACGCGCAGCAGACGCACATACAAACATACTTCAATCTTGAAATGGTCTTAATCGTCTCATGGTGTCGACTACAACGGGCGAACCCGCCACCCCAGGCTGGTATAACTATATGTGATAGTTCTTTCAGCCGTGAGATGAGCGTATAAGACTTAGAGACAAGACAAAGCCACTGTCTAGCTCCGCCAACACCACTAGACGTGGCCAACGCCTTACGGCGAGGCACCGGGATAGGTACCCAGCGGGCAGCCTCGCCCTCTAACTACCAGTATAAATATGGATGTTGGTATATCTGTCTGTCTGAAAGTTGGCACATACTCGTATATTTATTTTTTCATTGAGAAGGTTTTCCATTTTAATCCGTTTTATGTGGCTGCATCACATCAACTTCTATACTGTTCAACCGATACACATGAATACCGGTATACATGGGCATTAAAGGATAATATTTTTACGCTATCGACTTTGGTGTAACTCGCCACTAGATGGCGCTGCAGCACATCAACTTCTATACCGTTCAACCGATCGCCATGAACCCGCCATGAAAGTCATCAGGGCAAAACTGGGTAATATTCCATTAGTATCGTATATCTCTCAGACCGTTTACTTCGTAAGTTCTATTTATTGGATAATTATACATTACAATAATGTCGAATTGGATAATTTAGTCTCGAAATTACAAGGATAAAATATTTCTCAACGTTTATTTGTGTTTTTAATTGTTTTAACTGTGAAACGAGCTATGTCGGCTTACATACTATCAGCATTTGTAAGTGTACATATGACGTATATATTTTATTTAATGTGATAAGGAAACATTAAGCATAAAGATTTTTTTATAAACTTTGGAAGGTCGTCTATAAACTATAAAAATAAAATAGTGGCCAGGGCTATGTCATAGCTCAAGCCCAGGAAATTACGTAGCTAGTATTCTTACCTACATTTCAAAGTAATGAAATGCGACACGTTGCTCTGTCATGCTTACCTGTAAAAAGAAAGAAAGCATTGTTTTAAATGCTATAGAAAACATTGTTTAAAATGTGACCTAGGGCGACAACACGATCCACGGGAGGTCGCGATGCGTATTTACGTATAAAGCATGTTCAGATTATAATAAATTAAGCTATTCCTAATAGAACTGCCACCTATACACAACTCTTATTAACAATAAAGTATTCGTATACTAATTAATTTTCCGTTTTCAATAAGTTGAATGACTCACTCATCCACGAACAGCCACGAAACCATAAATGGATGACCCGATAGGCACTTTTATGGGCAAAATTTATAGTGCAACGACCCGTTGCGGGTTTAATGGTACCTCTCAATTTCTAGAACATTCAGCACAGTTTTATCACTCTCAGACTCGGTAGGGTGCAATGAATTTACAGCTCGCCGCAACTGAAATAGCCCAAGAGCTCATATAGTGGAGAGGCATAAACAAAACATAAATGTTAACGTCTAGCAATACATATTTTATAGTAATATTGGCTGATATATTGATGATTGATTATTGATTTTTGGCGTCCTTTATACTTGAATAAGTCAACGGAAAATTGGCGGTTTCGTGACTCCTCTTTTTTATGAATTTGAGACATACAAATATATCTGAAAATTAAAACGTATAAAACTCCTAACGTTTAATTGCAGGACAACCTAAATTTGTTTTTTGGGGATCGGGGATATAGATTATTGCAGTTCGAAAGTTTCGAAAGAAGCTGCGTGTGCACGCTGTATGTAGGTATGTTTGCTTATTACACTGAGGCAAATATTGGATTGCCATTTTGTTTTTACGGTTTTATACAGAATAACGAGGTTTTAATCGTAATTTTGTTGAATTACAAAGAACTATATTGAAACTCAATTACTCGATTGCATGTATCAACATTTTCCTTGCGGTTGATATGGAAGTAACAATGTACTGTGTTTCAACATGTTTAATGTGTCCGACTAAAACCGTACGTATACTACTATATGCTGCCATGTTAGAAGCGAGATCCCAAGGTTGCGACGTAATGAGATAACATTATGATTTAACATTACGACACGGTAACTACCATCATACCAACACCGTTACACGTTATGTTAATTCATACGTTTAGACCACAGTACGAGTTATATACGTTTTTCCTTGTTGAAACATGCGTATTCCGTGTATTATACCGTTATATTTTTCTCAGTATAGAAAATAGGAATTATTTACTTATTCTTTTTTAAAAATTATAATTGAAGTAGATTTTCATTTTAATATACCAATGTCTGACAGGTACTAGTACACATGTCGTATAGAGGTACTAGTACACATGTCGTACTAGTACACATGTCGTATATAATATAACTTTCTCTTGATAAAGGTAATCTTTCTGTTTTCCTACAAAAAAAAATATGTAAAATAATTATAAAATACAGGAAACATCGGGACTATTATGGTACATAATGAATAAAGAATACCATAGAATAAAATGTAAGTACCTTTATTATCATTCTCGAAAAACAGTGCAAAATAACGAAAAATAAATGAATTGGGTATGCCCTTTTATACGAAGTTACTTGGTTTTAGATGATATTACTATAATCAACTATGTATATAGGAAAGATCTGCTCATGATTTTCTTTAAAGTTAAGATTGTTGATTTTGGTAATTCATTTTAATTTTTAAAATGTGTATTTATTTATGACTTGTAATTGAAATTAACAGCATGGATATGCATTAAAATTGTTAATTGTTTATTCGCTTAATAATAATGAATATTCAAGTATCAATCTTTGTAAGATGTCTCTTGAGTAGACGACCAAGACTATTTCATTTTTCTAGCTGGGCTGCGATGTAATTCATCGTTTTGTTGTTACATTAAGTTGAGAATTTGTTTTAAAGCTTGACGGGTAATAACTACACCGTTGGTTAATACTGGTTATTAGATTACTCAATGCCATACTACGTTTTGGCAGCTAGGATTTTATTAGCACTTATAGTTCCAAACATTGATTATCTCTTATGTTCAGTAACCCAATATATGATGTTCTAAACATACGGTATCCCATCTTAAAATAAAATAGTAATAAAATAACAAGCGTTTTTTTTTATTAGAGCTCTTTATTATTTAATTTAATTATTAGAGCTCTTTATAACATTATTTACAATTGTTAATTTTTATAATAATTTTTTAATTATAAAATCGAAGACTATCGCGGTTGTTTGACATTATAAATAGGATAGAAAACGAATTTACCGCGTGAAATTTGTAGGACCCGACGTTTCGGTGACGTTGCAGCCGCCGTTGTCTAGGGTAGACTGGCGGCTAGTCTACCCTAGACAACGGCGGCTGCAACGTCACCGAAACGTCGGGTCCTACAAATTTCACGCGGTAAATTCGTTTTCTATCCTATTTATAATTTTTTAATTATTTAAACTCGAAGTTGTCAATTTTAATTTGATGTATAGGTTTCAATATAAAATAATTTTGCGCTAGACCAATATATGAATTCTATTTTTTCCGTATCCTTTCTGTAATGGAATCACAGCATATACAAAGTGCGATATATAGAAAAGAACAATGTTATTATTGTTATCACTGGTTAAATAATGGTTTTTATACTCAGTCAGCTATTTATCGAAAACCGTTCATTATCAGTGTTATAATAGATGGCCAAATAAATTGATTTTAGTTTCGCAGGACAATGCTATCAGCGCCGCCTGCATGACGCCGACGCAGGAGAGTTTCTAAAACGTGCTGCAGGCATTAAGCAATTTAATACTATATATATAATGATGTATAATCATTTTAAAACGGGTGGAAATACTTTCTAGATGATATTTGTTATTTTTCATCAATATATTTCACTCCCAAAATATAATGTCCCAAGAAAGATTTCATTGCATCACTGCTTATTTTCGTGTAGTAACATCTGTTATCTGTTTGTGACTTCATAGCGCGACTATTTAAAAAAATATTCCTACTGTCATTTTATCTGTTGCCCTAAAACTTTGAAACAATATTTTCCTTAACCACCATCAATCCGTGGCATATGTACTCGTAATATTGTTCACGAATGCTTTTCTATATGGGCGTTTTTTTGAAAAGTGTACAATTTCCAGACAGAATTTCCTAAATAATATTTTAGATATAAGGTTTTAAGGCTGTTACATCAATTATGATCAATTAAATAATACTTTTATAGGCTATAGTATTATTTCATTGATAAAGCTCCAAATGGAAATCGATACCTCCTACGTATAGTATTGTAACTATTAAAAATGGTATTTCTGTTTTTTTTTACGTAAATCGCATTCATTTATGGTATACTCTTAAAACTAATTTAACAAAATTCCGAAATTCGCACTATAAGTACCATTTAATTTGAAAACCTGAATTTCGTTAAATTAGTTTTTAGTATACCATAAATAAATGCGATTTATGAAAAAAAAACAGAAATACCATTTTTAATAGTTACAGTACTATACGTAGGAGGTATCGAAATATAGCAAATAGATTTTCTTCTCGGGGAATTTTTACATCCAAAGGAATAAATAGTTAGGAAATTTCATCCAAAATAGGGACACTTTAAAAAAACGCCTAGTTATAACTTACTTACCTACATTTATAAAACAGTTGAAAAATCTAAAAACTCCCATCATCCTTTTAGATATAGTTACTTCACGTATATGTACGAACTTCAGTTCTTTTCCTTGTAAACATATTATCAAACACCATCGTAATGAGCTCTGCGACTAAAACTAAACGCATAAATCCAGGAGGCGCGCTGCGCAAACTGGATGAACGCAGTTAACTCTCGTTTTATTTGACGGTAAACTTTAAAGTATCTGCTAGTCGCTGCCTCTACGGCGCCTCCGGCGACATATATTACACTTGATTAGAATGGATAAAGTCTTTAACGTACTTTTGAAAGCACGCTTGAATATTTATGCGCCTTGCACCCGCGCGCGGGGTGAACGAATGAATGGATGAGAACGAACTGAGAGCGGCGGCCAAAGGAGTGCACCCTACGTCATCAGGCACACTGATCAAATCTCGCTATCTGAAGTGAGACGTCTTATTTAAAAATATAACACGCGTCCGTATAGGGAAGCCGTATAGCTTCTTTTTTTCATTTACTCTGTAGTGCAAAGGCGTGGGCTCAGGGAGATGGGGTCATATGTGTACCACTTCACGGGGATTTATTTGCTATTATTAGCTCCACGTGCTTTTTGCGTAGGATGTCTATTATCCGATTTATATTTCTCATCAATACTGGTTAGTCGTCTACCAGTCACGAAACTGAATAGACTACGTCACATGTTTTAATTCGTTGTCCCGGCAGAAATCAATTCAAATTTGCCGTGTGCGGTATCGCCACCCACGCGAATTAATTAAATAATATATAATTGTCACGTCACTTTTACTAACACATATCATGTAAACGCGAGCGGGTCTCAACAAGCTCAGCTGCTCAACAGTCTGAAATAAACCATCCGCCAAACAACTACTCTGTGTATTCCTCTCCGCGCGCCTTCGGTGTAACTGCCATCGCCACAAACCGCTAAACTTGGTCATCAATTATCTACACGGACCACGACCGCGGTAAAGGTGTACTCAGCCACGCTAAGCCGGTAATTAACCCCAACGACCCAGTGGTACAGGATATTTAACACTAGTACTGTATACATATAGTCATAAGCCACTACATTTATCTGGACCACAACATCGTATGGGTGGCGAAAACCAAACGGCAGAAATCGAGAGGCTGATTTTCCAAGCCTGGCCCGTTTTTGGCGGCAATAAAATAACAATGCGCGTGGAACTTCTAATACAAGTGAAGACCAAAGTGTTCAAGCACTTTGGATTTGTCAGCTACTACGGGCGATCCCGCCACCCCAGGAAAGTATAATTATATATAATCATTATTTCAACCTTGAGGTGAACGCAGAGACTAAGGGACAACACAGTTCATCGTCTAACTATGCTAACAAGCTCGTAAGAGTCCAAGGCCTTACCGCGAGGCATTGGGAAGTGAACCCAGTGGGCTGACCTTGCGTCCTTACTGGCTTTGGACAGATTTTTCCATAATTCAGTTTGGTCGTGGTTCGAGGTCACTCGCGGGACATCTACCCGACGTTAGCGGTAATTGCTACTGAATTTGTGGCGAATCCGTGGCGCACGTTGGCCGTTAAGGTCACTCGGGATCGGGGGTCATCGGATCGTTTATCAGGATATGTGACGCCAGGTCAATAGCCACCCCCGATATTTAAGGGACTTACATTTCCAAACTCCATCAGTTATTCGCCGGATTGCCTAAGCATGGCTGACATCCTGGTATGCAAAACGGTTCAGCCCAAGGTGTCCCCCGGAATATACTCTTCTAATCCCAACCGCCTCCGACTGCAGGTTACTGTTACAGGCAGAGGTCATAGAGGCCCTGCCAAGTTAAGTCCCTCTTCAAGACTTGAACCGTTAGTTGGCCCGAACAAGGTAACACAAAGAAGGCCATTACCACCCAACTACGCAGAACCATTAGAAACCGAACTGTTGTTTAAGCAATCGGAGGAGTTGACTACAACGGGCGAACCCGTCACCCCAAGAAATTTTTACCCCATTGTTCAAGCAATGTGCCTTACTTGTCTTTACTTACGTATCGAAGACTATACTCTTACTCGACAGTAGAAAAAAATATGCTCAAAAAGAACCTTCCCTTACAATATGCAACAAACTGATATGGAGCAAGACAAGAGTTAAAGACGCCGTGGAAACTATTGGACCTTTCATATAAAGGTGAGCTGTACATATTACCAGCATACATCATATTCACTGGACCAGGAAAATACTCGAATTCACACCACGTCTGAATATCAGACCGCGAGTCCGTCCCGCTCTACGCTGGGTAGATGATGTCAGACGACACGGAGGACGATAGTGGACGAGAAGGGCTCAAAATCGGCGAGCTTGGAAGACATTGGAGGAGGCCAAAATCCAGGAATGGACCATACAAATGTTGCAATGATGATGGCGATGACTAAAGGATAGAAGTAATTAAAACAAAATAATATATATTTTGAAAAATGACAATCCACGGTCCGTAAGAGCTCAGAAATTATTCAAATAGTGGGAGAGTCGAGTAAACAAAATTCATCACTGTCCGTTCGCCAATATATTAACGCCTTTTTTTACCGTCGCCGCACTCAAGTTTTATGTGGGATTTGCATCTTCGCGTGTATTCAATTCCAACAATGTCAAATTGAAATTGACAGATAACGTAATTTTTAAAACTTCCCACATTCAAGCCGTCCCCCCCCCCCCTCCTGTCACCCTCCGGCGCCACCTTGCTCATTTCCGCCGCCTTCCCGGTTCCTCCCGCTTCCTTTCATCTCCTCCGACCACCAACCACCACCACCGCCTCTCTCCCCCTCAATATCTTAGATTTACCTAATTAATTATTGGCATGAACAATTAACTTTATGAGAGCAATCCAGCCACTCTTACCTATTTGTAATCAATATTACGACTGGGATAGCGATGTAATAATATTATTAATAATAAACTCTTTATTGCACTTAATTATTATACAAAAAGGCGAGCTTATTGCCACAGATGTAATCAAGAGCAAATGAGTAAATGTGGTTGTGTAACCAAAAGTCTTAGCTACAAGTTAAAGGAATTTTAGCAACGTGACGGATGTCATATCAATAACATACGTTTTACCATACACATTTTTATTAAATGTATTTTGACAGAATATCAATAAACATATTGAATATTTTGTAGTATTGTTTTAATCTTGCTTTCATGCAGCCATTACCCATTTTAGACATTTTGTATTAGGAATACGCATTATAACTGTATAGACAATCTTAAAAAATATAAATTTCTTAATATTATGGTGATATCTGCCGGTATTTACTTGCTGACGCTTTTTTAATACCTAAATATAGATTCTCTCTGACCGGCAGATTGCTTTGACTGTGAGTATAGATTTATTAATTTTATGATTCGAGTAAACAACCATTAAATAAACGTATAAAACCATCTTGTATAGTATATTTATTTACTTATTATCCTAACCAGCCTCATAGGAAGCCAACATTCATTAATCTTAGCTAAGCTCGTCCATTTCCTCTTATAACACTCCCTTGCCCTTTTACTTTTCCCTTCCAGCGTAAACGCCACTTAATTAATAAAAATGGCGTAATAAAAAGCAAAGGTCAAAGGAAACTTTTAACAAACTCTCTCCTGTCGGGGTTTATCCGATACTTTCATAGGCTTCCATTAATGAATCGTCCAAATCAATTACAATTTCAATTTCTCCTCTACAAAATGGGATTATCGAATTTATCGGGCGACACAATTTGCTCTTAGGGTGTGGTTTTTTCCTCGCAATGTTGTGAAATAGATATATCAGGAAATTTTAGTGGATTTGGGTCACTATCTCTAGAATCTGCGTCATGCCATTTCGACTCATCTTATTTGATATTTGATATTTTACCAAATCGTAAGATAGCAAATTATAATCGTGAGATTTTTATTGACGTTATTGACAAATATATACATATAGAGGTCTGTCCAATAAATACGTCAACTGATATATTTTAAAGTTTATTTTACAAAATTTAGGGTAGATCATTCTCATCCCCTTCGAAAGGCTCCCCATTTGTAACAGGGCACTTGTCCCACATCCGTTTCTATTGTTCAAAACATTCCTGGAAGTCTTCAGGAGTCAGGCTCTTCAGCTGCTTTGTCGTTTCTCGTTTTATCGTCTCCACGACGTTCCAGTACCGCCCCCGCATGACCTTTTTACATTTTGGGAACAAAAAGAAGTTGCAGGGGGTAATTCTGTTGAAAAGGGAGGGTGATCAATCACCAAAATCGCATTATGGGTCAAAAACTGGCAGACAATCAGTGCTGAATGTCAGCAACTTGGGTTTCTGTACTGATTGTCAGCAACTTGGGACAATCAGTGCTGAATGTCAGCAACCCCAAATGTTTCGTTAAAATTTAGTTCATCAGCAATCATCCGAACAGGTAATCGACGATCGGAAAGCATGAGACCGCACATCGCACATGTTAAATGATTTATTAAACACAGAAAGTCGACGGTAGTTCTGGACTTACATCGTTCCTGCAGTCATCACGGCCCTCACTAAAAAGCTCGCTCCACTTAAAAAGGGCAGTTTTTTCAGTGTCTTATCCCCACAAACAGCCTTTAATATTTCATGAATTTCCCGAGATTGTTTCCCAAGTTTCATCAACTAGAGCTGTCAACTTTAAAGGGCGAACTCGTCACCTCAGGAAGTTTTATCGAAATTTATCTTTCTGTCTCCTGTGAGGTGAGGTGAGGTGAGACTTGGGACGAAAATCAAACCACAGTCTCGCTACGCGACCTGCCGTCAGAGGCCAACGCCTTACGGCGAGGCACCGGAAAAGATAGCCAGCGGGCAGCCTCGCCCCCTGACTACCAGTTTGGAAGGATATTTCCATCTGGATTTAACATTCAGGATACCTTCTACCTCCTGACTGGGTACAGGATCGAGGTCGCTTGCGCAGACCTCTCCCTTATGAAGCGGTGATATGGTGTCAACCGAATCTATCGCGGACGACGGCATCCTTTGCCCGGCTTATTCACCCGGGATCGGGTGGCTGAATGGTCATTTCAAGATCAATTTCCATAAAGTTAACAACCACCCTCGCTCTATAGGAAATATTACTGTTCCCAGACTCCCCCGGCTGTTAGTCAGAGTGCACATTCTATTGGCTGATGCCGCACGGTACACAAACCGGCCAGGAGCGCCCGATGGTTGACTCCTAGGGGAGACTGGCCCGCAGACCTGCATTTTACCCTAGCTCTCCCTTCTGCAGGGAGGCCGCCGGATGGTTGCTGACCCGTGAGTGTGACCGACCCTGAACGAATGGGTCTTCGTAGCCAACTCTAACAGCGCCCATTAGCTCCCTCCCAAGTTTCACCAGAAATTTAATGTTAACTTGTCGTTCGTCAATCTCTGTTTTCGACAAGAACATAAAACACACGCCAACTCTAACAGCGCCCATTAGCTCCCTCCCAAGTTTCACCAGAAATTTAATGTTAACTTGTCGTTCGTCAATCTCTGTTTTCGACAAGAACATAAAACACACGCCACAAAAAGAAGTCCTGGTTCGAGCGATACACTTGCCTCGACGCTTTGGTGATTACTGACGCGTCAGTGGCTCACCCTGCAACAAAGTAGCCAGTTCTCTCACACGAACTTCAACTCAAGGCCACCCGAGCAACGCAGTTAGCGTATGTATTGGACAGACCTCGTTTATCAAAAAATATATATTTACAGATATAATATACCTTATATTACAGATGTAACTAAAACATCAAAACGAAATGTTTCACTTTCCATAGCTATTAATTACCAAAGCAATTTTCCGTAGAAGAAAATTGTATGGTAGTATCCGATGACGTTTGCTACGCCTGCTACGCCTGCCGTAGCAGCCGTAGCACTTACCCGCCTACGCAGATCAATTAAGATGATCCGATATTTCCAGTACCCGAATGAAATCTCTTATAAATGGTAGCACAAAGAAATATAACGGAGGGGCAGCGACAATATTACGAGCGTAGCGGATGCCTGGAAGGTTTCATTGCTGGGCTTTATATTACAACGTCCAGATTGAAATTCTCGTAGCATGGCAAAATGCCTAAGATGTCAGCAGCTCCAGCTGCGGGGGCAAGCAAAGAGGGAGAGGAAGGGGGGACGGGATTTTGATATGGTAGGTATAGGGTGACCTGTGATTGCAGAGTAAAAATAAAATATCAATAGCATAATTTCGAGAAAATCACGAGTATACAAATATATATGCAATGCAAGAATAGTTCATACAAAATAAAAAACAACATGATAAGAAATATGAAATACAAGACCATCGCGATTGTTTGTCATAGTCATATAATTAAAAATTGATTTTACCGCTCGACGTTTCAGCACTAATGTAAACACCGTTGTCCAAGGCGAACTGCTAAGGCGCGCAATGCGTTGCCGTACGTTTTTTTACCCCAGACAGAAAAACGCATTTTTGTGGTACGCGCAATACGTTGAAATTTTCGGACTTTTTTGTCATTCATTGTCTTAGTAAGTCTTTGCCGGCGATCTGCGGAATAATTAACTCTATAGTATAGAAACTCGACCTGCAGAATATATAATGTGGAAAAATCCATCTTGCGACGCACCGCAGCAAATCTACAGCAATTCACAGAATTTAAATCCGATCGATTTTGTTTCAGTAGTGCGCGCGCTTTCATGTGATTCTATTATATATATTTCACAGACTTTTAAATAATAAAATGCACATAATTCTGCCGCAGTGCGCGGTAAGCGTAATACGCAAACAAAATACATTTTAATGTTGCAGAAAATGTATTTAATACTATTAAAACTCACTTCTTAAAAGTAATTCTAACTATTTTCGGCTGCTTGATAGAAGCATTCATGAAATTATACCATATATTTTAAGCTGTGGAGAAGCGAAGGAACATAATAAAAAAGAGATGCTAATCACGCGATTGTTAACTGCTGACTGACTAGCGACCTTTCACGAAGAAGCCATCTGGCCTCTTTTACTCGGCATAACTGCTGATGACCAATATCAGGTATGTATATTTATACGTCCTATTATTTATACGTCCTATTTACACGTCTATTTAAAAGACTTTTAAGAGAGAATTTGGTGGCAACCGACACGGCCCGGTGGCATAGTGGTTAGGTCGCCTGATCTTATGTTGTAAGGTCCCGGGTTCGATTCCCGGCTGGGTCACCATTTTCCGTTGGGATCTAATTAATGGAATTGCATTTTCAATTCTGTCGATCGAATGCAATAACAAGACACATTTTCACACACATGTTATACGCATACATACAGATAACACGTCATAGTTGGGTTGGTTGTAAGAAATTGTCATATGACAATAAACCCGCACATTGTGAAATTTCGCAATATAGGGTAGAAACAAAACGTTTCGGCGCTATTGCAAACTCTGTTACCTAGTATTGGACTGGACAACAGTGTTTGTAGCCCTACAGATCGATTTGAAATCGACTTGATATGGTGAGTTATAATTCGACAACAAAAATTATATGAGCATCGTTATAAAACTCTTAGATTGTATTTTTGTATGATTGTTAATATTACCATTTGTATAAAATCAAATCGAATAGATTATTTTCGTTTTTAGTTTATATCAGATCCGGCTAACATAATGTTTCCATTCTTACTTAATTATATAATTATTTATTATTATTACCATATATTTTATTATATTGTATCAAATATACGTATATGTCCGATTGCGTTTCTTTGTAAACTAAAACTGAGATTACTACAAGCGAAGGGGATACAATTTCAATTTCAATTTATTTCCAAAAAAAATCTTAACAGATTGTAGAAACTTAATATTTAGGTACATTTAAATTACAGTCTATTAGTCCGTTTTTACAATATTTAAATTTATCACCACGTACATACAGTTACTTCATTATTGCTTTTAGGGCATCAAAATCATTTTTAAGATTTATTTACTAAAACCACAAATTAAAATAATCGATACAAATAATCAAGAAATTAAAATCAGAAAAGGTCAGAATAATTAAAAAATGCTACTTAAAATTGTCAAAAAAATGGGCAAAAAATTTGAAAAATTATTTAAAATTAACAAACTCATCGATCGAGTAAAAAGCTTTGTCTAATAAGAATTCTTTAAGTAACTTTTTGAATAAGCTTTCCACTTGAATTGTTTTTAAACTTTCCGGTAGCCTGTTAAAGTAATATGGCCCGGAGTATTTTGTGTCTTGCCTTGCTGTGTTTAGTTTAATACATGGTATAAAAATGTTTAATTTTTTTCTCGTATTTTTAGTATGTGTATCTGAAAACTTTCTATAATGTGTTTCTTTATTCTTAAAAAACTCAGTCAGTAACTTAAAGAGATAGAGTGAGGTTAAGGTGAGGATTCTTAGCCTTTTAAAAATGGGTCGACACGACTCTTCCCTTTTCACCTTTGCAATTATTTGCACTGCTCTCTTTTGGAGTATAAATATGGGTTCCCTATGACAAGCATAACAATTTCCCCAGATCGTAATGGCATAACTTAGGATAGCTTCAATATAGCTGAAATAAACATTTCTTGTTTCAGCAATACGTTAGAGCGAAATATGATTCGAACGATCGTCGATAAAAATATCTGTCGAACTTATACTCGTCCGAATAAATTTGAACACATTTCGTGCCTTGTTCGATTCAGAAGCTTATATTTGGTGGGTAGTTTTAATGCGAGAAAGTGACAACCGCTCATTTCACATTCCGCTCTAGCGTATTGTCCTGTCTCGTTCATACGAAATAATTTCCGATTTCAGTTGTCCGAGCCCAATGAATGGGTAATAAAATGCCTATAAATAATACATATTATTATCTAAGAGGCGGGTAAATAATTCCGTGACTTTTTGAATGAAAGACAGTTTTTAGATAAAACAATATTGTATTTGTCAACATAGTCTCCTTTGAGTTCTATACACTTTGTCCAACGTTTCTCCATTTTTTTTTATCCCATCCAAAAAATAAGATTTGTCAAGGTTTTCTAAATAGGTATTTGTTTGTGACATGATTTCATCGTTGGAGTCAAATCTCTTTCCGCCGAGCCATTTCTTCATGTTTGGGAACAAGAAATAGGTACTCGGGGCTAAATTCGGAGAACATGGTGGATGAGAGAACAATTCATAGCCCAATTCATGGATTTTTGTCATGGAAACTGCACAAGTGTGCACCCTTGCATTGTCCTGGTGGAAAAGAACTTTTTTCTTGGCCAAATGCAGTCGTTTTTTTCAAATTCTCATTAAATTGACCCAATAAGTCAGCATAATATTCGCCATTGATTGTTTTACCCTTTTGAAGGTAGTCAATGTGGATTATACTGCGTGCATCCCAAAAATCGGCCGCCATGACTTTATTAGCTGACAAACCCACCTTGGCCTTTTTTGGCGCCGATTCACCCAGATAAACCCACTGTTTTGACTGTTGTTTGGTCTCTGGTGTGCTGTGGTGGATCTAAGCTTCGTCCACGGTTACGAAACGGCACAAAAACTCATCCATATTGCGGTTGAACAACGCCTAACACTCTTGCGAAGTTGTCACACGATTGCGTTTGTGATCGATTGTGAGCAAACGCGGCACCCATCTTGCGGAAAGCTTTCTCATACCCAAGTGATCATTCAAAATGGAAACCACTGAGCTATGTGTGATGCCTATGACTTCCAAAATCTCTCTCATTTTCAATCTCCGATTTCAATCTGCCAATATCATATCCTGATTTTTTTTCAATTGTTTCGGGTGTAGGGACCTCAACTGGGCGTCCAGAACGTTCGGCATCCGTGCTCGTACGGCCACAATGAAATTCAGTAAACCACTTCTTTACCATTGAAATTGATGGGGCAGAGTCCACATAGTATTTATCGATTTTAGCCTTGGTTTGAGTGATGGTTTTTATGTAAAAAATAATTCTTAATATGCAAACGAAATTATTTTTTTTCCTTTTTCTCCTCAAAACACGCGGTAGTCTGTTATCAATGGCTGTCATACACAAACTAAATGACGCAGCTTGTTCAAATTTTGACAGGAGTCAACTGACAGTTGCCTGTTGACAGGAGCAGTGTTGCCTTTTCAGTTAAGAGGAGGAAAATACAAAAAGTCGCGGACTTATTGACCCGCCCTTATATATTAAATTTAAATAAGTAACTTTAGGTAATTTGTCTTTTCTCTTTTAAAATATTTTAAAATCTGCCGTAGAAAAGGTGGCAGCCTGTCTGACAGTAAAGCTTTATTGATTTTTGTAAATATTTTTTTATAGCAATAAATTATTTGATTTTTTTTTATATTATTTAAATTTCGAATGATTAGTCTAGTGTATAAAATCTCTCTGATCCGTTTCTGCCCATGGCGTTCACGCAACATTTTGAGTCATCATTTATTTGAACCAATCCCTTGTCCGCTCTCTCAGTTGGTCACCCTAATAGACAGAGCTACAACAGCCTTCGCCCGGCTATCCCCCATACTAACCCGATGCTCTTGGGCTTGCTACTATGCGAAACGGGGGAGATGTTCGCGCTCCATTGATTTGATTTTAAATGTGGACCCCCCGAGCCGTAATAAGCCCGCCGCCATTGACATCGATAACGGCCAGAGTTATTTTTTTCCATTTCTAAGAATGAGTTGACATGAAGCCTGAATAGGATCGATATTCGGTAACGAGATAGGCTCAGTGTTATTAAAATCATGAGTGATGGATGGCGGTATTTAGATAAAAAAGATGATAGAAGAAATTGTGTCATGGTTAATCATAACGCGAATTGTTAATGATAGGGTGACCTTACATTCGCTTTTAAAAGCAACATTTTAGATATACCCTAATGAGTATGTTCTAATTCTTAATTTGTGTAAGCCAGTTATGTTGGATATCGAATTAGATAAAATTTTGTCATATTTTATTAAATCGAGAGTTAGACTTAGAAATGACACCACGGATTCGATGCTACAAACATAACAAATAGCTCAAGGAATCGTTCTAGACTGACAATTTACTCAATGAATTGATCCTGTCATCGAATAAGGACTGTACCGATAAATCCACTCAATACGGCCAAATATGATCAGATGCTTCACGACACGACGTGCGTCATTTACCTCTTCCACCTAAGCGACGAGCAGCTCGATATAAGCCAACAGCGGTGCATCGGCAGACAGTAAAGATATATAATACAGGTATATAATATAAAACGTGGGAGGGTTACCCTTTCATTTTTCAAATTTTCCTTTTTCTATTAATCTCTTTTTGTATAATATTAATATAATTCTATTACTTTAATTTTTACACCATAATTGTGCATACACTGCATGCGTAGATACAGACCTAAGAAGCCCCCGTTGGATGTGCATAGCGCCGTTTGTTATTTGAGCTGTGTCGATATTAAGCTGTTATTCTTTAATGTTTTATCTTTTTACTTCAGTGACATTGTAACTATATATTTTGTACAATCATTAAATAAAATAATAAAATAGTTAATCAGTCGAAAACATTTAAAAGAGTCAGCAACTAAACAGCGATCACGCGCGCGCAGAGATGTGCGCTCAAGCCATTATTGCAATATGTTACGATCAATAAATACATTATTATAGCGAATAGTCAACCATTTAAACTTGGCTATAATTGGCGATTATGACGATTAATATCGCTATAGCATCAACACGAACATTCCAACAAGTAAATATATTTAAAGAAATAAAAAACATGACAGCCGTTACAGAAAATGAACTATTGTATTTATAATTATTTTTATTACGGTTTTTTATGGCATATTTGTCATTTATGTATTTATCCATATAGATACATGTATATTTCCGGAATTTGTTCTATCAGACGTTCCATTTAACACTAAACACGATATATTTATGTTAATTTATTGACCTTTAGATTTAGACAACTACTTACTTGATATTTAGACAATTAAGGCACTCAGCACTCGGGCTACCTGAAGACACTCGGGATAACATAAGGATTCTAACAATACCACACCCTTCTAAATCGGTTCAAGCGTTTAGAAGTGGGAAAATTAATATTTTATGGTGTTAAATTTTTATGGTAATTTTTTTTTCATGGTAAAATAAAAAACGTAAAATATACACTTTTTGTTGGATAGTCGTGAAAAAATAACGATATAACAAATTTATAACGAGATACCATGTTTATAACGTTTAAAAATACCTCATTTATACAAAAGACCTAAAATACTCAATTATTTTGTTTACAGTGTTACTTTCCCGGCCCACCAACTGACCAGGAGGTAAAGTTTGCAAACGCGTTTTAAAAGAAAATCGAGATGAAGACGGAAATATTTACTACCCCCCCCCCCCCTCCCCCCCCCCTCCCCTCCCCCCCCCCCCCCCCCCCCCCGCCCCTTTGGACGATTAAAACCATTTCCAGAAGTCTCTCTGTGTATCTGCGTGTCTGTGTGTATAAGTTCCTCCACGATTGCGTCCAAACGCTTAATCATTTGCTGAAATTGGCTGAAATTCGGTATGTAGGTATCATTTGGTCATGGTAAGAGTTGAGAAGATTGTGAATAAAATCGGTGCACCAGAGGGCGAACTAGTCACGTATCATCATCGAAGTTTTTGACTTAAATTTTGGTTCACAGATGCATTGTTGGGCTAAAATCACATTGTGAAATTTTGGTTGGAGCATCTCACATACAAGCTGCACTAATAATACTTAAGTTCCACCATATATTTTAAACTAATATTACGCCAATACGCGCTGCCTGAGCCGTCGTAATGGAACCCAGGCGGGATCGACCGCCGGCCGAGAGAGGGCGCTCATCAATTTTATTTATAAACTTAATATTCAGATTAAATCAGTCCTTGGCTACTTGCCGGGGAGGTCTTGCGGTGACACAACCGATTTTTCGTATTACAGTACCACATTTGATGATTCCAATTCTCTGCTCTTTGCATAAATATGATTTTATGTCATCTCTTAAAAATCCAACTATATAAACGACTAGATCTAATTGAAGATCGAATTATTTTTATCTTCCCCAGCAGTTATTCTTCGCTTATTTTTCCCTGGAATAATTATTGGATTTTTTTGTGAGTTTTGACAAATGGCTTTTTGGTGAGCCAAAGCATATGAAATTGAAATGGTTCTCCTTATACAAATTTAATGTTTTTATATGGGAAGATCTCGATTTTTTTGTAGTATTTTTTTTTTTTTTTTGCAGACAACCGTTTTGTTTTAAATGGCATATTTTAAATTTGGCAATTCAATCTTAATGTGTTTTTAGCGATTCGATTTGTATTATATCATTATGTATGTTTTATGGTTTATATACAGTGTGTAATAATACTAATTCCTATTTTCTAAAGTGCATCTGAAGTACTTAGTAGTACTGCAATATTATTTATTTAATCGAACAATTCATTTACAATGCATATGTATCACTAATATTTATATCAATAAACAAATATTTATATTATTAAAATTAAAATTAAAATTGAACTCGGCCGATATGAGCATTAGCATGTATGTACTGCTGCTGCCCAACTGTGCCAGGACTTGTTCCAAGGCAGCGAGCTCTCTAGTTTTGTATTCACATACATATATTCGGAAATTTAAAAAAAAAGAAAAAATAAATATTACCGTCACTATTACAAATTATTACTAATAATAATGATTATTAATTGATTTATGTGATATATAAATAAATAAATAGTTAAGTAAATCATTCGAAATTTTCTGTAAATCTCGGTGTCATTTCTTTCCGCATCCGATTGCAGGAAACTCACTTTCTTTGCAATCGAATCGCAATGCAATTCGATTACGCTCTGTTCCGAGCACGAAGGATAAGGAAAAAATCCCGGATTGAGCTGTAGTCGACGCCGGAAACTGACAATTTCAAGCAATTCCTCTCCCCCGTATTCAGTATCTAATCGAGCCCTACAACTCAGTTTACAATTTCGTCATAGACGATGTGAAAAGTTCAGCCGATCTACATATACCTGTCGAAATATATATTTACAGAAAGCCTATTATAGATTTTTTGCTCTTTGACTATAATTCTATCGTCTCGTAAGATCACAGTATCACTTTTATATGTTAAACTATAATTTCGGGTTGTCCTCTTTATTGTCTTTTTTGAATATGTCGAGTGTTATTTTGTCTGTTGGCGGTAATCTGATCGATACTAGTTTTCGAATTCCCGGCACTTGGGCAGAGTGTAGGTAAAATATATCGGTCGTCAACACATTTCAAACGGAGTTCAGGTAAGACAACTCGGTAACTTCGTTAGTTGTTTTAACAAATCGTCGTCGAGTTGTCTTATTTGGTAAGACGACTCGGAAACTTCGTTACATGTTTTTCTCTGGTTTCTACTTCCTTTTAAAAAGCAAGTTTGCTTTGCTAAACTGAGAGGAGGCAAACTATGAGAGAAGCGTTTTCATTTTTTTACATTTCATATATTATTTTGACAATGAATTGTACTTTTTTTTTGACTAGGTATTTTTATATTAAATTCTATATTACTTAACATATATTATATATTAATGACTGTTTCTTTTGTTTTCTCACATATAACTTTATTTATATTATTTAATCGAATTTTATATTATAATAATTTCATTTTATTTATTGTATTATCTTTTAATATTTTTCATTATTATTATTTTTATTTTGAAGACCACATTTTAGGGCAATTTAGTGTTATTAGCTTTTTACTAAAACTTTTACATAATTGATTGTAATATTAGAGCCCTGTCCACCCTAGAACGGGCTAGTCCCAGTTGAATAGCTCGTCCAGACAGAATCAAATAAGCAAAAGGTTAAGGTTTTGCAATTCGGTTCCTATTATTTTTGTAAGCAAATCAATGTTTTATAGTATTTATTTCTTAAATAAATAAATAAATAAAAATTAATTGACACGTTATCCTTCAGTCGAGCCTGGCAAAGGGTCAAATGACAATTCCGGGAAGAATTTATTTATGTTTTTGTAGGAATCTATTATTATATTTTCCTAATAAAGTATACTTAATCGTTGTTCGCCTAAATAAACTTTAATAGAAATATATAATTAGGGCTACCTTAAATAAAATTAATAAATTCCTACCAGAATGTATACATTACCCCTTTATAATTAATGTCCA
The DNA here is from genome assembly GCA_944548615.1 of Micropterix aruncella. Taxonomy (NCBI): domain Eukaryota; kingdom Metazoa; phylum Arthropoda; class Insecta; order Lepidoptera; family Micropterigidae; genus Micropterix; species Micropterix aruncella. The sequence goes on from OX155957.1 coordinate 24,669,494, forward strand.
AGACCTTTATTATATGGTTTATGGCCTATTAGGTAATAGACGATTCAGTGAGGTACTCAAATATGCATAAAAACAGATTTTTTTAAATCAGGTTATTTGAAAATTCTTGGAAAGAAATTATTCATTTTATTTTAGGTAGCCGTAATTATATATATTTATTTATTTATTTAGGCGAACAACGCCAAAATAAGCTATGCGTTGCTATGTTCATCAGTAAGTCGCAAGAGCAGTCGCTGAAGGTGGCAGAAATCAACTTGAGGGAGCACTGCTTCTCACATGGGCAGTTAGATGTGGCTTGCTCCAAAGTGAGCTCACCTAGCAGTATAGTTATACTAGCGCCTGACGGAAGAACCACTAATGTTTTCTACAACGAGGTCCTTAATTAATAAAGTGGTCCTTTATGAGATGTGTACAATCTAACTTTTAAAAGACCGCAAACAATAAATCTTTTCCGCTGAACTTCCAAAGCCGTTTTTATTGAATGCTCAAGTAAAACAACAACTAATTAATATAGTTTGACCTTGCAATTCTCCTAATATGGTTTAAAATCTAGTTTTCCTAATAGGGATTAACTCATTTCACCCCAATTTCACTCTTTAGATAAGTTATATCTTTTTTGGATTTCGATCGAATATATTAAACCACGAGCAAAAATTCTCTTTATCGCAGACGAAGCCGCGGGTAGAAGCTAGTCCCTATATATTGAACTTTTAACTATTGCATAGCTTTTATCGCGGGCCTAGGCCAGCGCGGCGACCGAATGAAGAAATTTCTTAACGAAAATTAATGATTCTAAACTGATAATTACGTCTAACCGAGTACTGCTTACGACTCGAAAAAAATATATGTTAAACAAGAACATTTTCCTAATATTCTTAGCTTTGAATATTTTAGATTTTGTTTATATTAAATAGTGTAATTAATTTGTGAAATTAGGTCTAACCGAACACAAAAACGACCACTACGCAAATACTATCTGGCGTATTATTATGAAACCTGCACCATTTCAAAGATATTTTAATTATCTATCTTTTTATTCACGTTTTTTTCGAATAATCCGTTTTTTTTTGCTTTATCGAATAAAAAATTCTTGCGCGGCACTCTATCGGAAGATGTTTAAATGATTATTCCGAATCATTTGCTTCCGCAGCCGCAAATGATACGGAATGATTTCAACGTTTTCCGATAGAGCGCAGTTATCTGATATCAGAAAAAATAAAATAAATAAAATAAATAAATAATTATAATTGCACAAGTTGTTAGAAATGCTATGCAATAGCTTTACCGCGGCAGTCCCCGAGTGCCACACGTATTTTTTTTGTGAATATTATGGTAGAACCACAGATTTACCATGCCTTCACCAACAAAACTCTAAGATGCAGGTGGCGTAAAAGCACCCCTCTTATGAAGCCATTCCGGAACCGCTGCTCGTCGATGTCGCCGCTAATGAGATGGTTTACGATCGGGCTTCCCGCGCGATAACGCCATTGTAGCGTTAATAGCAAATGGCGCCAATCGATCGGGGCGGAAGTTGCCGCTCCTTTTTAAAAATCAACCGACAGGAAGTGGCAGTGCGTAGCACGAAAGGTTACGTTAAAACACGAAACAAGTAAACATGGCGCATGTTTATTCTCTTACAGATCGTTATAATTGGTTTAAAAAAAGCACTTTCCCTTCCGCTCTCCCTAAATATAATCAATTTCCTTTTCTATTGATTGGTTTGCACTTCTGAAATATAGCTAGACTAGATTTTTCGCCATCTAAGCGCGTCCTGAATTTGGCTTCTTCATAACATATTATGTTTACTAAAATGGTGAATTGGGAGAGGAATTATCCATCCACCCACTGGGCAGCTGTAACGACTCCGGACGTCTTTTCTACCCGGTTTTATGACATTTGTTGACTGTATAGCTCCTATTTCCACTCAGTCCACCTTGTCGCTGTTTATTGGGAGCTAATGGACCCTGTTGCAGTTTGGCCACGAAGACCCATGTGTTCAGGGTCGGTCATACTTACGGGTCAACACCCATCCGGCCTACTCCACACATAAGGAATAGGTAGAGTAGGACGCTGGCCTACGGGCGTGTCTCCCCTAGAAGTCACCTATCGAACGCTCCTGGACGGTTTGCGTACCGTGTGGCGTCAGCCAATCGATTGTCCATTCGGACTTACAGCCGCGGGAGTCTGGGAACAGTAATGATTCCTATAGAGCGGGGGTAGTTGTTAGTTATCCTTATGGCAACTGCTCTTGAAACGACTATTCGGCCACCCGATCCCGGATGAATTAGCAGGGCAACGGATACCGTGGTCCGCGATAGATTCGGTAGACACCGTATCACCGCTCCATAACGGAGAGAACAGCGCAAGCGACCTTGATCCAGTCAGGAGGCAGGAGGTATCCTGAAGGTTAATTCAAGACAAAGATTTCCTTCCAAACTGGTAGTCAGGGGGCGAGGCTGCCCGTTGTATACCTTTCTCGGTGCCTCGCCGTAAGGCGTTGGCCTCTGACGGGTAGGTGTCGAAACTAGACAGTGGATTGTGTTTCGTGCCAAGTCTTCTGCGCTCACCTCACGGGACAGAACGATCTAATATCGTTGAAACTTCCTGAGGTAACGGTTTCGCCCATTGAAGTTGACAGATCTAGTTTTGGCTGTTTATTGGGTTCCTAATGGCTCCGTGCAGCTTGGGCGGTGTTGGCCAAACTCTATGTCCTCTGGCCTACCCAACTCTCGGTACAACTTCCATCTGGTAGCCTAATACGGTAGGAACTAACGTATTAGGGCCGCTGTGAGCGTCTACGATGGATGTAATCCTTCAGTCAGAGGCGGTTGTAATCAGAAGATCGCGGATTCGGGGGAAAACCTCGGGCGCAACTGGGCTGTTTACGTGCCAGGCTATGTCTGTCACGGTTACGCATTCCGGCGAATAACCAGGGGGGTCTGGAGATGTATGTCTCCAATGACAACGGGGGTAGTTGTCGACTTTGACTTGAAATCTTCGTTCCATGAATCGATCCGTTGGCCACCCGATCCCGTGTGAACTTGACGGTCCAAAGGGCGTATCGGTCCGCAAGAATATCTGGAATTATTGCAGTATAGGTACCTTTCTCAGAAATCGAAAAAACAAAGAAATACTACTAGGTTAGATCATTGTAATGCTAAATGTGAAAGAAAAAAGCTTCGGACGTGTAAATTTTCGAAACCAAATTTACATACAAAAAAAAAAAAAAAATTTTTTTTTACCTCAGTTTTTAAGGTTGTTTAAAAAAAACCTAACCTAACCTAACCTAACCTACCGCCAAATAGGTGTTTATGTATTATTTTTTTTAAAAACTACCGAAATGTATGGGTTTGGCGCTTTTTTGAATGCCTATATCTCGCTTATTTATTGAGACCGAATAAATATTATTGCAGATTCGGAATCAGCGTGGTGAATATAGTCTGGTGATGTTAAAAAATCAACAATCTAGAAGAGGTACCTATACTGCAATAATACCGAATATCTTACTTGAATTACCGCTAACGTTAGGTAGACGTCTCGAATCTGTGACCGTTAAGCGTAGCAATTTCAAATTTTCAAAAAAAAAAATTGTTTTGTTTTTATTATTTTTTTTAATTAAAACTTACTAATTAAAAACTCACCTGTATATAAATATGTAAAATAAGTAAGAACGATAGACATAAAGACAATAAATACTATTAATTGCTCTCACAATCTTAGATTACTCACCCTCACCCTACTACTTTCCTGTATCGACTCTAAGTTGCTAGTGTACTGGTCGTTTTATTTACCTTTCCCTCCTTTATTTACATTTTTCTCCCTTTCTTCAAGGCCGGCACTCCTCAACCTTAAAAATGTGCCCCCTGGTGTATTCGATTTATCGTCTCAAGAATGTTATCTGTTAAAGACAAGCTAAAGAGACATTTTGATATGCTTATGTGACAGTTCTATAACTACATAATAGACAAAATTTTAACAAAATAGAAAACGACTCCAATTTTTTTTCAAGTGCAGCAGCCATATCATGGTGATACTTAAAACGGGCTACCATGATTGAATGCGTAAACAATATTTTGTGTCTGTTTTATTGACCGTTGAGGAGTTCCTCCTTGGAAGCCAACCCTGGGTGCCGCAGTCCTGTCTTGGTGAAACTTAGAACGGGCTGTCGTAATTGAATGCATATACAAAATTTCGTGTCTATGTAGCTAACTATTTGTATTTGAATATGATGATTACCATTATTGTAACTGTTTATAATCTTGCAATTAAAACTATGATATTTGACATTTTGAATTTCATATGTTATTTAACATTTTGAATTTTGAATTCATAATCTCGTTTTTTATGATTTTCCCTTATTGCCTAATAAATAATATTGTTAGACAAGCGGTTAAATGTTTATCTATACAGGTCATTGTTGTGATTTACTTCGAGTTTCCTGCTAAAATAATTCGTAGCGCTATTTATAATATTTACAATCTTCTCAACTGCGAAAATTATGTAGTAACAAAATCCACAAGGTTGAGAGAGAAGAAAACATATATGCATAACACTTTCGCCTCAGGTAATAAGCCATCGCATATTTGCTTAAAACACTAGATGTTTGTGTTGGAAATTAAATGCAAAGTTTGCTTGTTTACTATCATACTAGTAGTATGATAGTTGTAACGTTAGTAAACAAATTTGCTTGTTTACTAACGCAACTATTATATTACTGTTTGCACTGTGTTCAGTTATTTTAGTATCTCTATCATTAGGGCGATTTTCAATATTGCTCGGCCGAGATCACAGTGATTCGTTGGTTGGAATATATCATATACAAGCTGCACTGTATATTATATATTTCGCACTGCAATATTTAATTCCACCATATATTTTAATCAGATATTATCGCCGAGCCGCCCGAGGCTAGCCGGAAACGGACTGCTCCGCTCGATGTAATTGCAACGGAATCCAGTCTTTCATCCGCCGGCCGAGAGAGGGCGCTCATCGATTTTATTCATAAAAATAATATTCAGATGGAATCAGTCCTTGGCTACTTGCTGAGAAAGTATTGGGGTGACACAGCCGTTATTTTTATTTATGTGACTATTTATGCGATTATAATTTTCAACAATTTTTTTTGATGTAATAATTCTTTTGACTTTGTACATCTCTTTTGTATCTCATTTGCTATTTCGTTTTAAATGTTTATGGAAACAAATCGATTTTTATACGTTTTTCATTTTTTTATGGATTACATACAACTTTCTGTTTACAGACAATTTAGAATGAAATAAATTATTATTATTATTTTAATGAATAACCCTCCATGTCAGAGGTGGGGTATAACACACCCCAGCAGTTAACAATTCGTAATAATTCTTAAACAATGAAGACGCGCGAGTTCCTATTCTCAGTAGGTGCAAATGCGATGTTGACGTGCAAGTGCATTCATTCAAATCGGCACCAGCCTCAGATCGCGCGACAAGTTAGTAAAGTGCGCTTGGGTATCACACACCCCACCTTGTATGGCTTCTTTATATGAGTTCCTAAGAAAAGACTTAATACGATTATAAGTTGAAGAATATGGTTATTTAAAAATAAAAAACACGTGTGGCACTCGGGGACTGCCGCGGTAAAGCATAGCATTTTAAACAGCTTCAATTATAAATATTTATTTATTTTATTTATTTTATTTTTTCTGATATCAGATAACTGCGCTCTATCGGAAAACGTTGAAAATATTCCGAATCATTTGCGGCTGCGAAAGTAAATGATTCGGAATAATTTAAACGTCTTCGGATAGAGCGCCGCGCACGAATTTTTTATTCGATAAAGCAAAAAACCCGGATTATTCGAAAAAAATCGTAGATAAAAAGATAGATAATAAAATTATCTTTAAAATGGTGCAGGTTTCATAATAATACGCCAGATAGTATTTGCGTAGTAGTCATTTTATTGTTCGGTTAGACCTAATTTCACAAATTAATTACACTATGTAATATAAACAAAATCTAAAATATTCAAAGCTAAGAATATTAGGAAAATGATCTTGTTTAACATATATTTTGTTCGAATCGTAAGCAGTACTCGTTTAGACGTAATTATCAGTTTAAAATCATTAATTTTCGTTAAGAAATTTCTTCATTCGGTCCCCGCGCTGGCCTAGGCCCGCGATAAAAGCTATGCAATAGCTTAAAAGTCTAATAAAATGTATAAATAAATATGGGTTTTAATTGAATCCATTCATTATTAGTTATTACAATAACTTTCCTATTAATAACTGTCATAAAGTATTAGTTGTTAATTTTATTTCATTTCATTTTCGGGGTATGTCAAACCCCACCTAGTAAGGCTTGTGAGATTTGGTCGCCTAGTATACGGAGGGTTAATGATTACTGTAATGCAGTGTTTTTCAACCTTATTTAGATCGCGAACCCTTTTTGGTAAAAAAATAATATTCTTAGGCGACCCCCCTTAGACTGAAACTTAGTTCTATCAACCCCCCCTTAGTCTCTTCCATAGCTATAAGGGGGCGTCCATTAATTACGTGAGGCGTTTAGGGAGGGGGGGGGGGTCGAGCCAAAACTCACATAACATCACGTTGAGGACAGGGGTCTCAGTAAATATCACGTATTTTTTTAAATTCAATTTAAAAAAAAAAAAAATAATTAGGCAAATTACTTTTTTTTTTTAATCCATCGAAATCCAGCACATATAAACGTATTTACACTAAAAATACGCATTTTGAAAATTCTCACATAAGATTAGGGCAGTCGGGGGAGGGGGGGGTCCAGCCAAATCTCACTAGGGGGGGGGGGGGGGAGATCGAATAAACACCAAAATCGCTTAACTTATTTAATGGACGCCCCCTAATTGTCCAAGATATAGGTATTCCTAGATATATCTAAGATATATCCAAGATATATCCAAGATATATCCAAGATCCAAGATGTATCTAAGATATATTTTTTTGTAAAAACAATGGCGAAAATCATATTAATTTTAACTGTTTTTCACTTTTGAAACTGTACTTAATTGTTTTCATCTTAGATCAACATAAAGTTTTGTAAAAACAATAGCAAACCGCAATAAATATAGCTCCTTTCCGCAGTTTTAAATGTTTTTATATTATACAATAATTGTAATATTTAAGGTTTCTATTTTTAGATATCCTGAGACCCCCCCCCCCCCCTCCCCCCCCCCCCCCCCCCCCCCTGAGGTCCTTAGGGGGTCACCACACACTGGTTGAAAATCACTGCTGTAATGTATGTGCATCTAATGTATGTGCATCTAAATAAATGCGTCACAAATATAACTTCAGTATTTCCAGACGACGAATCAGTGAAAACAGAGCAAATTTTTCGTTTCGCAACGCGTAGCAGGGTAATGTTTTGTTTTTCCAAAAGCAAACAGTGCGGCCATTCATGCGGCGCGGAACGATACGGCGCGACGCGAATGTTTTTCATGCCCGAAATTACCAGCTCGCCCGCACCGCCCCGTTGCGAAAACGGCCGACGAAATTACTCAACGCGGCCATTGTTCACCGAGGGCGAATGTAGCGTGTGCTCGGCGGCTGTACCACGTAAACACGACGGATGCATATCGCGTCGGTGTTAACGGGATTGTCAAATCACATAAAAAAAATCGGTTATGTAACCCGAAGACTTTCCGGGCAAGTAGCGAAGGTCTGATCTCATCTAAATATTAATATCATAAATAAAATCGATGAGCGCCTTTTATCGACCAGCGGACGAACCCGGTATGGTTCTATTGCGACGCCTCATGTGGAACGGTTTATTTCTTGGCTAAGGGTAAGTTTGAGCCAAACGCTGACAGCGTTAATATTTATAAGCAAGACGGGCTCGGTTGCACTTTACTTAGCACATTAGAAAATTAATATCTAAATAATTTATGACCTATTTAACCTGGGCTAAGACAGATGTATACCTAAATTTAGACGGTATAAATATTACTACTAAATGTAAAATATAACGGCTATTCCTAAATTGTAAATTATTTTTCTTTTCTTCTGTGATCTTGCACTTGAATTTGTATGTAATCCATAAATAAAATTAATTATTTTAATTAAAATTTAGGTCGGAATTTCAATATTATTAATCTAGCTTGTATATAAGATATTCCTACCAAAATTTCACAACGTGATTTCAGCTCAACAAGGCATCTGTGTAAAAAGGCAATTGTCAAGTCTCTATATTCAATAATTTGATATTGATTATGTGATATTGATTATGTGTAAAAAGGCAATTATGACTAGTGCGGTCCACCAGAGGGGGTGGTGGATCGATTTTAACCACAACCTTTTCAACTCTTGCCAAGACCGAATGATGCCTGCATACCAAACTTCAGCTCAATCGGTTAAACCGCTTGGGCATTATCGTTGAGGAATACACACATAGAGACACACAGACACCCAGACAGATTTCAATCTGTAAATGGTCTTAATCGTCCCAAGGGGGCTCAAAATGGATATTTCCGTCTTCATCTCGAAAAAATTCTTTAGCGCGTCCACAATACTTTCCTTACACGTCGGTTGGAGGACCGAGAAAGTAAAAACCATGTCAAATGAACATGATAAGGCAAAAGTCATGTCAAACGCCCATGTCGCACCCATACCGGTACATGTTGGGAAGGATATTATTGAAGCCGTCGAACAGTACCTATGTCTATTTGGGTCAAACAATCCAACTAGGCAGTCTTACCTTCGACAAGGAAGTCTGCCGACGAATTCAACTAGGATGGGCAGCGTTCGGGAAACCGCAGAGCCTCAACACGAAAGTCTATAATCAGTGCGTGTTGGCAGTGATGGCATACGGTACGAAAACGTGGTCGCTATTGGCCTCATACGCAAGCTCAAAAGTCGCGCAACAAACCATTAAGAGAGCTATGCTTGGAGTTTCACTGCGTTATAGGATCCGAAATGAAGAAATCCGCAGAATAACCATGGCCAAGAACATAGCTCGTAAAATTAGCAACTTGAAGGCCGGGAAGGGGCAATGGGAGGCAATGGAAAGGCCGTATACATAGCTCTCAAAACCGACAACCGTTGGGGAAAGAAGTTTCTCGAATAGCTACCACACAGGTGTTATGCCCCCCCACAATATGGACCGATTACATTGCTATTTTCGAAGGAAGTAGGTGGAGGGAGGCAGCTCAAGGCAGTTCGTCAGGGAATACTATGGGGAGGGCATACTCCCGTAGCATGCTACGTTCGGTAAGTCATGCATTATCCAAGTCGGAGAGGCTAGCCTATATCGCCGGCCCAGCGGTTTACAACAAACTCAGCGAGCACATTAGCCAGTCGCAATCTCTTAGCGTGTTTAAGAGACGCCTTAAGATTTACATCATAGATAAGGCGTTTTACTCACTGTAGGAATATTACTCGAGTGAAGTCTAAAATGCTTTGGTGGCTAACGTGTTTAATGATCTCTTTGAATTTCGTCTTGTATTTCCTCTTTTTACATTATTATTGTGGTTTTTTTTTCGTTTTTGTGTTTCTTTTTATTTTTTATTTACGATATAAAAAATGTTTCTTGCTAATCTGTATGGATGTTTGCTAATCTGTATCTGAGTTGTATAACAGTATACTATTAAAATGAATATGAATATGTCAATCAGTGGAAGTCTAACGGCTGGTAATGATGATGATAATGAAACGTGATTGTTCACTGGATCCATCTATACGGTATGGCTCGAAAATTCGTATCAGGGAAAAATCATGCAAGGCAGACACGGGAACTTAGTAATTAATTGTGTAATTTCGTAATAGACATCAATGATCTCACATTCGGGAGCGCAGACACGCGCGCTTCTCCTATAATGTATGTGAACTTCTATAATACACTCATCATGCTTATATAATGTCATGAACTATCCTACATCCCACCTACCTTAAGGACGTGGTCGTACTTTTGACAAGTCATGATCTTTCCCTGCGATCAAGTCAGGAAAATCGTCCTATTATTTACTTCAATTTATCCATGATATAATCAACTAGAGCTGCCAACTCATAGAGGTAGATAATACACATAAGTATCTCGGACTACTAATCGACAATAATCTGAACTAGGGACCTCACATGGATTCGATATGCGAGAAATTAAGATCAGTCCTAGCAAAATTCTACATAATAAAAAATAGGACCTCAAGCCACACTTTACTAACCTTGCATCATGCTCTTGTGGACTCTATTATATCACACGGACTAACTAGCTATGGTCGCACTTATAAGTCGTATATAGACTCAATCTATACACTTAAATCCGTTTTTTTACCTAAACGTCCCTAAAAAGTAAAATATAAGGTAAGTATTACAGAACTATTTAAATATTTTAAAATACTCCCTATTTATAAAAAGGTGGAGCATGCTTTACTCGTCGAACCTTTCTTTCGGAAAGATATACAAATAGAAATAACCCGGGAAAGGGGACCGAAAACTCGAAGTGTGACAAATAAAACAATACGTATAGGTAATTAAAATCATGAATGCCTATAGCAGACGAAGGACAGAATATGTGATTTCTGATTTGAATAGCATGTCTATCGAAATGAAACAATCATTAAATTAACAAAACATAAAATCGAAATTAAAAATCATTTCCTATCACAATTAAAAATTTAAAACAAATTAAATAAAATAGAAACGAAACAACTAAATAAGAAGCAGCCTGTATATACGCGATTCGGCCAGACATTATAGTATCAGGTGCGGCCGAATATAGCTTTGTAAATTGCGGGTACAACTAAAATACTATTATCCAAGTAATTTAATTAATTTGGTGGTTATTTCATTCACTGTAAACTCGATACTTATTCTAAGTGTAGAGGCTTTTTTTATATCACAATCAAACCAGACCTGGTTTTAGTGATATATCTAATGACTAACTAATGTATTCATTCTGAATTGTTTTTTTGTATAAATAAAACAATAAAAATAAAAAAAACTACAACGGGCGAGTTGTAGTTCCAAAAAATGATTAATCCTTTGTTAAATATGACTGCGTTTGTGGTGAAACAGTATGGCTCAGAAGGGAGTGGATAAACGCAGACTTTTAGAGAAGGTCCAGACCCACAGCAGCCGCCAGGCCAACCATCCGAACAGTAGAGCGGGCAAAGACGCGCTGATGCGCTGAAGTCTGTGCGGTGTTGTGGAAAATATAGTACTTTTATAAAATACTGCACTTTTCAAAAATATCGTACTACAGTCAATATTGTAATTTTATAAAATTGCGTACTTTTAAACATTGTGTGCTGTGTATAGTATGATTTTAAAATATCGTTCTTCAAAAAATTTGAAATCGTTCATTTTAAAATATCGTAATTTTCAATAAAAATCGACAACATGTTTTTGATGACTTTCGGGACAAAAAAATCGCCCAAAACAGTGTTCCTGTTACACCATAGCAGCCGCCAGGCGAGCGATCCGAACAGTAGAGCGGGCAAGGACGCGCTGACTTGCGAGCTATAAAATTGCGTACTTTTAAACATTGTGTGCTGTGTATAGTATGATTTTAAAATATCGTTCTTCAAAAAATTTGAAATCGTTCATTTTAAAATATCGTAATTTTCAATAAAAATCGACAACATGTTTTTGATGACTTTCGGGACAAAAAAATCGCCCAAAACAGTGTTCCTGTTACACCATAGCAGCCGCCAGGCGAGCGATCCGAACAGTAGAGCGGGCAAGGACGCGCTGACTTGCGAGCTATTGCGTACACGAGATAAAATATGGCGTACCTAGTATTATTAATCTAATGCATTTGTACCTAGTTTAAAATACTATTTAATGTAGAATAGATGCATCAGCCTGTGATTCGGTGATTTCGGGTCGTCGGTTCGGTGATTTATAGGTATATTCGATACGTTCGGTACGGTGCAATTATAGGATATCCCCTACAACGGAGAAATGCTTGGTCCGTACGAAACTTCGAGAACATTGGAAGCAATCAAGGATAAGTCCACGGCTGTTGCCAATACGATCGAGAATACGTTTAATCCTCAATCGCCGGACTTAAGCCGAATGGGATAACAATGCGATATACTCGTATTTACGCTGGCACTTTAGCAGTAATTTATGAGGGCGATCCACCCCGTGAATGCGGAGTGAGAATTTAGGTAAATGTATAACTTTATGAAAAAAATCGGTTGTGTCACCCAAGAATTTCCCGGCAAGTAGACAGGGACCTATTTTATCTGAATATTTATTTCACAAATGAAATCGACGAGCAGTTGGCGAAAATTCCGGTTTAAATGCGACGCAAAGCTATGAAAATTTGCAATTTACAAAATCAAATTGCAAACGCGGGTCTCCGTGAATTTGAATTCGAATTTCGAACGATCCACGCATCGCAAGCATAGCCGATTTTAGGGGCCTTACTATATAATTAATGTATGGTAGACTTTAAATATTACGATGTAAAATATTTACGATTATTTATCTCGACTAATATTATAAAGAAGTAATATTTGTAGGTTTGTAAGTTTGTATGTAGGGGGTAATCTCCGAAACTACTTATCCGTAAGGGAGAGGACCGCGCAAGCGACCTCGAACTCGGAACCAATCGAGAGACCGGAGAAATTTGGTCACAATTGGAAGCAAGGGCGCGAGGGTCGGCCCGCCAGGTAACATTACTGGCTATCTCGCTGTAAAGGCGTTGGCTTCTTGCGGGTTGCGACGTAGCTGGACGTTGGATTTGTTCTGTCCAAAGTCTTCTACGTTCACTGCAGGGCGACAGAACGAGAAAATCGTTAAAACGTCCTGTGGTGACGGGCTCGCCCGTTGTAGTTGACACCGCAAGTTGTTGGTCAGAGTGCACAATCGATTGGCTTACGCCGCACGGTGCGCAGACCGTCCAGGAGCGCCAGAAGGTTTACTCCAAGGGGAAACTAGCTCTAAGGCAAGAGTCCTGCCCGGCGTGGAGGCTGCCGGATGGGTGTTGACCCGTGAGTGTGACTAACCCTGAACAGAATGGGTCTTCGTGACCAACTCAGCAAGGGCCCATTAGCTCCGCAAGGGAGGGGACCGCGCTAGCGACCAACGCCTAATACGTACGAAATTGCTGACGAGTATTTTTTGTCAGTCTCAATTAATAGACGTACGGTTAATATTATTGGATTCGGTAACCGCGGTCGCTAGTCGACCTTCACGCGCATAGCCGTGGAGATGATTACGTCCACGTCTAAACTTACTAAACCACGCTTATACAAAGCTACGAGAAGGGGCTTCATCGCCAAATACCAATTGAAGTCTCTGGCCACACTTTAACTGAATTAAGCCGCAGCGAAAATAATTTTTCGATTTATTTTTTCCAGCTGCCCTATTTTGTGGTTATTGGCCGTCAGGATAATGGCCACTACACTTCTCTCAAAGAGCAGCACGAACGCATACTCCACCACTATAGACCGGCTGCTGATCCGCAGAAGGAACAGATACCACAGCGACTCATATTTAACTGCGTAACTCTAATTTAGCTACCTTTTATTTGCCCTATGGAAATCTTACCCTATGGAAATAACTCTGCACATTAATTTGAACCAGTTTAGCAGATCGCGGAGATATTACCTAAAATACTCTCTGTTGCCTTAAGGGAAGTTTGTCGTGTTGTCGAGGATGGGCGTAAAAAGTATGTTCATAACTACACGTTACCCATCCCCAAATACGGCAGAATTTTTTCATCACATAGCAAGCTAAAAATATGGCTTCAAATTTCACTACGGCCACTGCGAAGCCTGCGGCCATTTTGCGAATTTATCGCCAGCGACCAAAGTTTACACTTTACATTATGGAAAGTGTAGAGTGCAGTGCGGCATACTATGAAAATGGCCGACGCCCTTTGACAAGCGGCGAGTGCAAATCATTTCGCGAGCGAAAAAGAGAATTTCCATCGCCCTGCCGGATTATTTTGGCGCGAAAGCTCCGCTATCATGGCGCATGGGGGCTCCGCATAATCGCCAAAGGAATTACGGCCTTCGGGTCGTCAGAATATCGCCTATATTTCAACGTATCTGTAGGTCGATAAACCGCGTGTGAAGCATTGCCCAGTATACGTAAACATTATTCTATATTATGCATTTAGGGAACTAATCGAGAGTACGCACAAAGATTAGAAAATAAAACATATTTATATAAGTATCAAGAAGTCCGAAGTCACAGCACTGGGGGTCAAGAAGCTCGCGACACGACCCGATGTTGCAGACAGCGCGGGGACAAGTGAAGGAAACCGCATCATCGTTTCATCTGTTGACCTTGGCCCGGGACATCGTCCAAGCGTAAGACCTATTATATTAGATTTGAGCGGAAAACCTCATGACCCGGATTGATGACCCCGCCCCGGATTGCATGCGGCAGATTCCACTCCTACCTGCATGGTTTGTTGTCAAAACGAAATCGCGGCTCCAGTCACAACACCTCCTACTTTAAGGCTCATTACGCACTGCCGTCCATGGTTTCGATGCCATGGCTGCGGAGCCAGAACGTTACTAGATAATTTATGGGGGTGCACGCACTGGGCAGCCAGGCTTCGCTGGCTCCAGGAGCCGGCAGCAGGCTCACGCGATATAAGCGTCCAAAAGTGGGAGCCACTGGCTGCGAGCAGCCCAAATGTATGTGGCTCCCTATGCGTGCGCGCACACGAGGAGCCGGCTCCGCAGCCGGTTGTATGCCGCTGACAATGAGCGGCGACTCTGGCCACCTAATCTGGCTCCCTATTTTTTCTGGCTCCGCAGCCATGGCTCCGGAGCCATGGACGCCAGTGCATTATGAGCTTAAGTCGACGGGCCGCTGCGCTTCTCTGGGGGATACAAATTCGCGCATCGAAGAAGGGATTCGGCAAACCCCAGAGCCCAGAGTGGTGGGTAGAAGCGGCTGGGCTAGGATTCGGGCAGCTGGTCGCTTCGTGCGGCTGTTCCGGTGACGCGGACTTTGGGGCTTTCCTTGTTTTGTCGGTCCAATTAGGCACTAGCGCGCTTCCCTCTCCAACACGGGCTTTGGGGCTTTCTAGACGAAATGTACTAACGCGGTTCCCGCGCCGAATAGGGCGTTGAGGGGTTTCCAGTATCAGACCGTACTCAAGCGGTTCCGCGTCGCTAGGACCGCACGACGCGACCGCTCGTGGCCTGCTGCCTGTGCCCTGTAAAAAGCCCATGACGTCTTACACTTGACTTTAGCCTTTTTGTGGGACATCTCGTGAACTGGGCTCATTGGCCCGGCTTTCAGAATATGGCATCTATGCGAGGTGCCAGGTATCTATGCGAGGTGCCTGATTGTTCAGGCGCCGCAAACTATCGAGTTAGATACAATAATACTGACGGCTAATTGACGAATGAAAGTGAGCACAGCGTGGCAGACAAGGATGGATGACCCGGGCGGCGAGACGACGCTGGCGCCGGATCATTTTTATATATTTAGAGCAAGACTAAATGAGAAGGTAAGATAATCTATTGTAATTATATAAAACTGCATAAATTATTATATAAATATAAATTATTATATAAAACTGCATAACTATTTACGATGCCTATAGATACAATTTCTGGCGGGTTTCTAGCTGGCAAAATTCGAAGCAATAAAGTTCAATTTGATCCTAAATAACTCAAACAAATATGCTTTTATTTCATATTTTTAATACCTCTGTCATTTTCTATAGTAACTACTGTTTATTAGGTGCTCCGAGACCTTTCGGAAATGGAATAAAGTGGAAAAGAGAAAATTATCTCATTTGCTGCTCGGCTGCGCGTTAACCTCAAGTGGCCCTCTTTAAATCGGAAAGGTGGTAAAAGGTAGAGAAATAAAGACAGGCGCCTTTTTGGAAGGTGTAAATAGGAGTTAATTTAGGCTACGAATGTAGGTTTTTATTATATTTCATTTCATTTTATTTATTATGGACAGCCGTCACTATAAAAATTAATGAATGTCAAGGCCAGATAAGTCTCCAATCAGTTACATTGAGGTTATTTAATAAAATTATAGTCTCTAAGATCACATTTGTTAGGTTATACATTTATTTATTTATTTATATATCCTATTTTTTATAGTTACATAAAATAGATTGCGTTCATTTTTTTAACACATTAAAAAAAATACATGATGAAAATCGCGAAAGAACATTACTTGTCAGGATTACATCACCCCACTAGGTATACGCCTGTGTTGGGGTGATGGATACAAATTTCTGTGGTATTTGCTGAGCCTGTACGCCTTGCCTGCTGCCCTTCTTCCGTCTCATAAAAAACAATACGTAATATAATTTAGCATAATATAATATAAATAATATAATATAACATAACATATTACAATATAATATATTATCATATGTTATACCATATAAAATAATGTATCATATTTATGTATAATATAGTGAAAACATAATAAAATATAACATATTATAATCTGTATATCTGTATATCCATATTTTACATCTATATATCCTATAATTTGTGGTTAGAAATAAAATATTTTAATATATCATACTTTCGCATTCATCTCTATTATAATTTGAGATCCAATGAGACACCCGTCTCTTGAACTGGTTCTCGGTTATGTTTAAAATCTGTCCTGTGTACGAGTTAAATATATTATAGAGTTTAGGTCCGAGATATGCGTAGTGTCGTTGTCCGTATACAGTCCTCATTTTTGGTTGAATCTGTTTGTCTTTGTGTCTAGTGTTGTGTTTGTGCTCTGGTTTGTCTTTATCCGTGTTCCTCATGAGGTCCCTCCGATAGCGCACCAGAACAGCGCGTATGTATAGTTGGCGTACGTCAAGTACTTTTGTATATATGTCGTCTGACGGAGAGCGATATGGCTTCTTGTTAATGACTCTGAGCAAAACCTTTTGCGCTTTGACCAGTGGGTCAAGATTTGTTCTTGCCATACCGCCCCAACCGATTTGTCCGTATGTAAGTAGAGTCTGCGCCAGTGCATAGTAAACAGTCCGTAGTAGGTTAATGTTGAGTATGCTTCTTATATTTTTAAATATATAAATCAACTTTCTAGTCCGTTTAGTCGTAGCCTCAATGTGTTGCGTCCATTTTAGATTTTAGTCAATGACTATTCCTAGCTATTTTATTGTGTTCGTGCGTTCAAGTGGTAAACATGTACAGTTCATGTAGTCGCATTTATGTAACGTAATATGGTGGTTAGTATTGGGATGATGTTTATTGTCGAATATTATATTATACATATTATAATACATTATAATAACAGAAATATAATTAAATTTCATTTATTATTATTAAATTAAATTTCAAGATAATTTTATACCAAAATATATTCAGTATATAATTATATGAGCACATACTATGCGTGCTTTCATTCGAAGATGGCTTATGGTATTTTGACCTGGGGTAATGCACCAGATAGTAATCGTATTTTTGGTTCGCACTCAGAACGATATGTGGTTTAAAAAGAGGAGATCACTGTGCTCCGATCTTTAAAAATAAAAAAATATTGACTGTGAAATGTGAATGTGTTTCTAGTGTATTAACCAGTGTTTAGTTTATGCGAGAGCAAATTTGGAAGACTACGAAAAGCACTCGAATTTTCACGAACACACGCAATAAGAATAACATCGTGATTCCAAAAGTCCGGCTGGGTTTACACCAGAAATATTTTTTTATATTTGGGCTTTAAATTTTTCAATCTGCTGCCAACAGAAAGTAAAAAACTCAAAGAGGTGGCATTCAAAAAGTGCATAAAAAGAAACCTAACCAACCATGCTCTCTATAACTTAGATGAATTTAACAAGGTTGTCGATGAGTTTAAAATGTAATTATATAATTGAAATCTATTTGTTTATTGCTGAATAAGCTTTTTTTTATATAAATAGTTGTGTTATTATGATATGGATTATTTCTATATATTTTGCAGTATTTTATTTCAATTTTCTTTTAGAGTAATTTCGTTTGTATATTTTGTTATCTTAGTAGTAGGTACTCTAGTGCTGATTATTCTTGAAAAACTTATTGATTAAGAACCATATATTTTTTTAAATATTGACTATTATTGTATTTTTTTTTGTTATTTGTGAGTTTTTTATTATTGAACCATGCGTACATTTATATAAAGTATATGTACATGTAATGACGATATTAATAATTGTACGATAATGAAAAATGGCGCATTCCACAGTATGTACTTTTTGGAATTAATAAACTTTGACTATGACTATGACTATATGTATATTTCTGTTACTATGTACGTATTAATAATACTTTCACTATTAGTATTTGTAATGTAATCACATTAGGCATTTTATTTTGGTTTTTAACAATGCTAATATTTTTTTTTGTTATTTTTAACACTACATTTATTGATTTTTTTTAAATTTCCATTGTAATGAATTCATATAATATGTCGATAATTAAACGTTATTTTTTTACACGACTGCCCAATAAAAAGGAGTGTAATATGTTCAGGGTTCATCTATGTATGTTTTCAGTTGTTTTACTCAACCATTACTTCCAAACGCTTGGACTGATTTATAAGTGTGTGGTATTGTTAGAACCGTTACGTCATCCCGAGTGTCGAGTGCCCGTAACTCCAAATATCAATTGAGTAAGTAGTTGTCTTATGTCCAAATGTCTAAATGTCAATAAACTAGCAATATATCGTGTTTATTGTTAAATGAAAGGTCCTATTAAGTACATTCTGGAAATATACATCTATCTATATGGATAAATACATAAACTACAAATATATTATAAAAAACCGTAATGAAAATACAATATTTCACTATCTGTAATGGCAGTCGTGTTTTTTATTCTTATAAATAGATTTATCTTATATATAAAAATGAATCGCCGTGCGTTAGTCTCGCAGGATCTCGGAAATAACTCGACCGATTTGAATTATTTTTCTTTTATTTTGTTTGGCTTGATTCAGGGGTGGTTTACAAAAAAAATATTTAGGAAAAACTCAAAGAAACAACTGAAAATCGAAAAAATCGAAATTGGTCATTTTGGGAACATTGGCCACTTTCTAGATGGCTATCGAGGCGATCGTATTGTTTGACAGCTGCGCCATCCATAACTGTTTTATTCTGTGCGATTGTTTGAATGGTCATTAAATTATAATTATTACTTTCCAAAAAAGTCAAAAAAGTCGAAAAAGTAAAAAGTCGAAAAAGTAAAAAAGTCGAAAAAGTCAAAGTAGTAAAAAAAGCCGAAAAAGACGAAAAAGTCAAAAAAGTCGAAAAAGTCCATAAAGTCAAAAAAGTCGATAAAGTCAAAAAAGACAAAAAATTAAGAAAGACGAAAAAGTAAAAAAAGTCGAAAAAGTCAAATAAGTCAAAAGGGTAGAAAAAGTCGGAAAAGTCTAATAATTCAAAAAAGTGGAAATAGTCGGAAAAGTCATTAAAGTCGAAAAAGTCGAAAAAGTCAATAAAGTTTATGTTTATTTACGCGCCGGAAAACAAAACTAAAAACATAGCTTACCAGATTTTTTTCTGTTGAATGTGAACTGCATTTATATTTCATCATGTAAATTAAATACATTGAATTTATTTTAATTACAAACGACTTTCATTTAATAACCAAACGAAACTCAAACCGGACACGATACAGCCATATTATAGATTTCAAAGAATTGGATTTAAAAGGTTGATTAGGATTAATAAACGCTTATGAAGAGTTACAATCAAATCAATTTTAGGTGGTACGAAGTTCACCGGGTCATCTAGTTTATTATAATTTTCATTACGTTTTTTTATAATGATAATCCACAAAATTTCTCAATGGTCAAGTAATAATATTACCAAGTAATTTATTGAGAAATATATTAAATAATAAATAGAATATATGTTATTTTGCTTAGGTGAATTCTTGCAAGCTGAATTAAAACCACTTCCTATTATCCTATGAAGTGGAAATTGTACATGTTGGTTCAGTTCAGATGATAATGCATTTTTATGGTGAGCATAACCTGATTCTACATCCATGAACAGTTCCAAACGAGGCTACTGTTTCACAGTCAATAGCACAGACACACATTTTTGTATAAGCATTCAATTATGATAGCTCGTTTTAAATTTCACCATGACATGGCTACTGCAACCAGGGTTGGCTCCCGACAAGGGGACTCTGCAACAATCAATAGCACAGAAACAAATTTTTGTATACGCATTTTATTATGGTAGCCCGTTCTACGATTCACCGCGACAGGGCTGCTGCACCCTGAGTTGGCTTCCAACGAGGGTACTCCTTAGCGGTCAACAGTACAAACACGAATTTCTGTATAGCTTTCAATTATGATAGCTCGTTTTAGGTTCCACTTTGATATGACTGCTGCACCAAGGGGTGGCTCGAGACAGAGCACTTTAATAAAAGCTTGTTTTTATTCAATTCGATATTTCCATTAACTTATTTACGCTTTTAATAAAGAATATTTTGGTAAATTCGTAGAAACGATATAATCAGAAAACCTTTGATGATTACCGCTCAGAGAAATTCGAGACTGACGACAAAAGTATTGTTTTCACTGAAAAACAATACTCTTTTGAGAATGGTTTCTTTTGCGTAAACCCTCATCGTCCGTTGTTTGGCGGTCTTTTCATCTCTCATTTTTGTTTCTTATTTTCTACCCTGAAAATTCCTATTTTTTACACATCCTTCGTCGACAAGAACACGCCTTCGTCAAAAGAAAAGTCCTAATTGAATTATTTCATTTTTCTCTACATTTTCCTTGAGGTAAAGTAGCGTCTTTGATATTGTTTTAAGGTCATTATATTCACGTCAACCCCAATAGCCTCGTATTATAATATCATCACATTATTTATTCTGTATCTGCCCGTATGTACTCTTAATTTAATCCGCCATTTTGCTCGCATTAAATATTTTAAATTAAATCATGTCGTCATTAATACTGGCGTCATTAATCCAACCTTCTGCACTGTAATTACCACTGATCTACAGGTGTCATCGACGTTTATTTTTGCATTTTACTTTCCCATATAGCACCATTTCCAGAGTGAAGTCTCTCCTTATGTCTGTCTGTGTGTATGTGTATGTGTGTATATTCCTCCACGATAGCGCCCAAACGCTTAACCCGAATGAGCTAAAGTTTGGCATGCAAGCATCATTTGCTCAAGAGTTAAAAAGATTGTGGTTAAAAACGGCCCACCAGGAGGGAGCGCACTAGTCATATCTCAATCATATCTCAATCATATCGAAATATTTATTTATTTATTTATTATTTCACAAAAAATTACACCGTTAGCACTTAAACATAGATTGTGTTGCTCCTAACTAGGCAGAGAATGTTCTAAGGAGAACACCAATACAAATGATTATAAAATACATAACGTCAGAAGGGTAACGCCTAGGCTTTCATATTGAACTTAGAGACTTGAAATTCGGTTCACAGATGCCTTGTTGGGCCCAAATCACATTGTAAAATGTTGGAATATCGCATATACAGGCTACACTTATAATATTTAAATTCCGCATTAAAAGTAATCAAATAAAAAGAAACGAACCGTGCCGCCCGAGGCGGTTGCAACGGAACACGACCGGGTTCGTCCGCCTATCGAGAGAGGGCGTTCATCGATTTTATTTGTCAAATTAATTTACAGATGAAATCAGTCTACTGAATTGTCGATGAAAACAAATTTTATATTCGGAGTAAAATACTAGTGGCGCGATTCGCCACACAATCAATAAATATTTTAGCATACTATAAATAAAAAAATCGCTATCTGGACGTATTCCCCTATAAATACGGCCCCGTTTCTTGAAAGTAACAAGTCGCATAGTTACGAGTTCACAAGTTCAAGTGCTCATAGTTACAAATTCACTAGTATAGGTTTTTCCACATACAGGACTTTGCATTAAGTCCGCCAACTTAGCCACATATTTAAGGTACTAAGAAATGTAATTGAAAAACCATTCTTCTACTTGAAATCCAATGTCTTTCGTTGTGATTCCTCTTTTCAATCGTACGGCAACAATGATTTTGTCTTTAACACGTTGAATGCCATGACGGACACCATATAATGATGGAGGAGGAAGTTAATCACAAGAACTGCATAACGAAACAAAATAAAGGGGAAAACAATATGTCAACAACCATTTATACTATAAAAGTGAAATTCGGGGAAATACTCTTTTTTTTAAATAATGAGATATTAGCGTTTTTTTAAACCTTAAAACTGGGAGAATCAATGATCGGGAGTTGAAAAAGGGAAAAATATAACATTTGATTTAAAAAAATATATATTTATGAAGCAATAAAAAATACCGGTTTAAATTTAGAAATCCCCATGATGTCTAAAAATTATATTTAAAAGTTTTTCCCAAAGAACTACTAAAGAGAATCGGAAAGTAATGAGAAGTTATTTGTATATTTCTTCTATCACCTCTCATGATGAAACTTTCCCTCGTGTGGGTCCTCTTGAAGGGTGATGTTTTAGCGGGGCAATTATCCGAATTCTACTGAAAATAGAATATGGAGAATATCACGATTGCGAGGGGAAAATGACCATCCCTGCAGGGCAACGACAGTGAAGATGATCCTCGCAGACCTTACATCCAGAATTTACTGATACTTACTGATTCTTACGCTGATATCTATGGACTGGTTGTGCGAGCGAGAACAACAAGGCTGTAGTCATCAGACACTTTGCTTAAATCATTCGAAGGTGCAAAAATTGAGTAGGTCTATGGACTCGGTGGTACACATAAATGATGCGTTGCTATGACCATCAATAAGTCCTAAGGGTTAGTCACTGAAGGCGGCAGGAATCGACTTGATGGAGAACTGCTTCTCACATGGGCAGTTATATGTGGCTTGCTCCACCAGAGTGAGCTCATCTAGCAGTCTGGTTATACTAGCACCGAGGGGAGAAACATCAATATTTTCTACAAAGAGGTCCCTAAGTAAACAATATTTTTTTTTTATTTTATTTATGAGGTGAGTACAACCTAACATTAAAAACACCGTAAAACCCTAAGGGGCTCTCAAGACGATGAAGCATGCTTGTCAAGCATCGCGTTGCGGGCTGGGAGGGATCGTAACCCGCAGGACATACGCAAATATATTTTTAAATAATATTTACCAAAAATGCCTAATTTTGTAGTTGTATACCAGGCAGTCAGGTTAATTAGACGTAATTGATTGATTAATGACGTGATTCCCTGGTATAAACTACAAAATTAGGCATTTTTGGTAAATATAAAAAAAACATATTTCCTGCGGTTTACGATTCCTTCCCAGCCCGCGACACGATGCTTAACAAGCATGCTTGATCGTCTAGCTAGAGAGCCTCTTAAGATTTTACGCTCAAGTTTTTATTAAATGCCTAAGTAAAACAACAATAAATTAATATAGATTGACTTTGACATGCAACTGAGAATATAATTTAAGTCTCATTTTACCTCAATTTAACCCTATAGATAAGATATATCTTTTAGAGTTCCGTTTGAAAATATTAAACCGCTGGCAAAAATTATCTTTAACGCAGACGAAGCTGCGGGTAGAAGCTAGTATGCATATAATACTACAAGTGCCGAAATATTAGAAATATTGCCGTCATCACTATCAAAGATTATACCTACTTCGAATCAAAAGAGGCAGATATGAATAATACATGCCCTCCCTTGTGGCCTCAACCCTTCCAGAATGTTAACCGCAAAGCCGACGAATTTGTGCCGCACCCTTTTTCGTATATTTTCGTATACTAAGGTTCATAGTCAGTAGGTAAGTATGTATGTACTGGCTGATTTATTTCTAGATTAGATAAGCGTTATTTGAATTTGGTATTGCTTTTGTTATTTTAGCTGGAAAATTTTACATTCGTGAATGGCTCTCGAGTTATCTTTATAGCGGGACTCAGATGACACGTTGATGAAGCTGAGGCCTGCGGTACAGGAGAATTTAAACGGTAGGTTAACTCAGGGCTGTCGCGGGAATAAATGGTTATCTTTATTTTATTTTATTTAAAGAGACACAGCGCTTAACTTTGTGTTACGTAATGATGTTACATTTGTTAAGTTAATTTGATGTTACATTTGTACGTCCAAAACATGTTGCACTAAAACAATTAACTAAAATGAATTAAATATAATTACATGACAGTTCATTTGTTCATAATATCATAATAATAATTTATTTCTTTAATTGTTAACTATATTCTACACTAAAATGTTACATCACAAAAAAAGTATGAGACTAGTTCGACCCCGCAACAAAAGGTTAGCGCGAAGCGTATTGCATTTACCTTTTATATTAAAAAATAGATCTAGCTCAAAATTAAATTAATCCAGGTTAGGACATTTAGAACCAGAACAATTAAAGTGTGTCTGTATATCTGTCATCGATATCACAAGAACCCGTTGTCTGATGTCGAAAATTCTTTCGCCAATCTGTTTTATTTGTAAATGGGAAAAGTCGATTAGATTTAGAGTTCCGTATATACAATAGAAATGGGATCTGCCATTCAAATGGACGACTGAAAAGTCACATTTTTAGCCTTACGGTTACCAACGTTTTCTTGATTCTTTGAATGAAAAAGAAAAATCTATTACCGAAAATTTGAAAAATCAAACTATGCGTTGAGTCTTGCGAGAGAACCTTGACTTATATTGATAAGTTTAAGATGTGAAATCGAAGACTATCGCGGTTGTTTGACATTATAAATAGGATAGAAAACGAATTTACCGCGTGAAATTTGTAGGACCCGACGTTTCGGTGACGTTGCAGCCGCCGTTGTCTAGGGTAAACCCTAGACAACCAGTTTACCCTAGACAACGGCGGCTGCAACGTCACCGAAACGTCGGGTCCTACAAATTTCACGCGGTAAATTCGTTTTCTATCCTATTTATAAGTTTAAGATGCCCTAACTCAAGAACGCGTTGTCTGATTTCAAAAACTCTTCCTTTAAGCTGCTTTATTCTTCAATGGAAAGAGCGGATAAAATTTAGGATTTCGTACCTACGACATAAATGGGAGCTGACATATAAACGGACCTCTTCGAAGTCCCATTTTTGACCGTGCTTTGCCTGATTTCAAATATTCTTTCGCTGATAGGTTTTATTCATCTTTTGGGTGAGCTGAGTAGACCTGCCATACACACACATCCGAGGCCAGTACTAACGTTTTTAAAAGTACTTGTACGTTTCATATTACTACTGGTTTAGGTACGAGTATTAATAGTTACAAAAATATACTATAAATTAGTATATTTTTGTAAGTATTAATAGTTAACCTACCGTTTAAATTCTCCTGTACCGCAGGCCTCAGCTTCATCAACGTGTCATCCAAGTCCCGCTATAAAGATAACTCGAGAGCCATTCACGAATGTAAAATTTTCCAGCTAAAATAACAAAAGCAATACCAAATTCAAATAACGCTTATCTAATCTAGAAATAAATCAGCCAGTATATACATACTTACCTACTGACTATCAACCTTAGTATACGAAAATATACGAAAAAGGGTGCGGCACAAATTCGTCGGCTTTTCGGTTAACATTCTGGAAGGGTTGAGGCCACAAGGGAGGGCATGTATTATTCATATCTGCCTCTTTTGATTCGAAGTATAATCTTTGATAGTGAGGACGGAAATATTTCGAATATTTCGGCACTTGTAGTATTATATACATACTAGATTCTACCCGCAGCTTCGTCTGCGTTAAAGATAATCTTTACCAGCGGTTTAATATTTTCAAACGGAACTCTAAAAGAACTATCTTATCTATAGAGTTAAATTGAGGTAAAATGAGAGTTAAATTATATTCTCAGTTGCATTTCAAAGTCAATCTATATTAATTTATTGTTGTTTTACTTAGGCATTTAATAAAAACTAGAGCGGAAAAGCTTAAGAGGTTCTTTAGACGATCAAGCATGCTTGTCAAGCATGGCGTCGCGGGCTGGGAAGGAATCGTAAACCGCAGGAAATATGCTTTTTTTTATATTAACCAAAAATGCCAAATTTGAAACTATATTTATTCTAAATTTATTTCTGACTTACTGCTTATTTTTAAATTTAAATTTAAATATTTTTAGATTATATTTCTTTATATTATTATTTTTTGATTGATTTTTGATTTTAAATTCTGATTTTTTAATTTTGATAATTTTATTCATGTTGTTTTTCAATGTTAGTCTTAGCCTTAGTTAATGTGGTTTCTCACTCTAGAACTCTCTTTGGATGCTTTCTGTTTTTCTAGTTTTTTTAAATATTTTTGTTACTAAATTACTGATTTTTTCGTGTTTTTTCATTATTTCTATTTTTGTGTATTTCTAGTTTCTTTTCCTGAGTCTCTGAATTTTTATGTTATTTTATTATTAAGAATTTTCATTAGACATTTTTATAAATTTGTGTGTAATTGAAAATGTAATTTTATTTGAAATAATTTTATTCGAAATGTAATTTCGATACCCAGATCGGGTTTTTGAAAAATAAATACTTACTTACTTACTTACTTGGTACGCTTGCCTTAGTATAGTCCTAGGCCTAGTAAGGCGGGGTTGATTTAAGAATATACTCGGCTGCGGTTCTCTCTTTTTTGCTACTGTTTAGACTGAAGTCTCTAATAGTGATAATGGAGTTCAGTATATACTGTGGTTTTCTTAGATGTGTATATTAATACTGTGCTTTTCTTAAATAAATAATTTTAAAAAATAAAAAAGTTAGGTTTTATTATTTGGGTCTCAGCGTAAAAGCGGGAAAATTTACTAATGTGTATGTAATGTGTAATTTATTCGTGCAAGATTTTTCTTTTCTTCTGTGACGGATATACAGGGTATTCGAGACAGCACGATAATCCATTCACATCAAGGGGTAACTCTAAATGTAACTAAATGTAACTCTAAAGGTAACTCTAAAAATAACCCCAGAGAAGAAAATTGGAAAAGAATAGACTGACTTTTTTGCAAGAAAATATATGTTTGAAAAGCGTTTTTTATGATCATTTTTTTGTCTTAGTAACAAAAGCCTAAATCAATAAGAAAATAAATGTTTCAAACTCAAAACAAAATCAATAAGAAAAGAGTTGTTAATGAAAATAATCTCATGTAGGATAAATGTGCTAATATCCAAAGTAGCATTTTTTTCTCAGATTTGGTCCTATGTAGTTTAAATATGGGGTGTCAGAGAATATTTGGAAATCAGCATTTTCGGGTGCTGAATAATTGAATCGTTAGTAGATTTGTGTAACTAATATATTGACGTCCACAAATATGTAGGTGTACATACGTATGTCTATATTACAACTTCCTATTGATCTGTTTAACCCTACTCATCAATGTCAAATACAGAAACTTGTATGTGATACACATATTTTATAATAAACTAAAGAATCAGATAACATTACATTATTTTATCAAATCAGTGAATATCGTATAAAACGACAGCATAGGATTCGATACGGAACAATTGAGAAATCTTTACACACAGCTCTATTTTCGCGTTGATATAGATAGTTTGATTTTTAGGTCCTGAACACCCATAAAGTTCGCAGCAGTAATTTTCAAAATTCATCTTGTGAGCTCGCGCTTCATTCCATTCACATCCTACTCAAAAACGATATTTTCTCGCCAAATATCATAGGTAAAGGTTACAAGCCTAAAAAAGTTGCTACGCAAAGCGGGGTTTCACCGCCTTCTGGCCCACCGGGTGTCCCGATTCGAAGTAACCCTACCGTAGACTGTCAGCGACCTCACAGACCCCCCTCCCCTCCTTCACCCGGTAACTGGGCCTGGTGACGCTTATGGGCGGCTTGCACCAAGATCGGTTAAGATAGACAAGCGTGTTTAAAGAGTCTAATCACAGTTAAATACTCGAAACCGCTTGCACCATGCTCTGTTAAACTGAGCTCTGGTGCCCGGTTAGCGCCACTAACCAGCAGTTAGCGAGCTGTTAATTTTCGAGGTTAGATTTGATGGCGTCGCCTGCGCCGCCGTTTTTTCGTTTTTTTTTGGTTACCGCACTCGTAAAACGTTTTCCTATATGTCTGATGTTAATCAGGGAAGACGCGAAAGCGATACATGAACAAAAGCGCGGGCAGTTTGACAGCGATGAGCTGAGAACCTCCCGTCCGCCATTTTGAACTGTGCTGTGATTGGCTGAGGTGAGCAATCTCGATTTCAGTTGTGTCTATGGTCATGTTCTAACACTAAAAAAGGTATTTGCTGACTCCGAACAGCGTTAGTTAACCGGGACATCCAAATAGTTGGCGCAAGCCGTCATAATTTAACCGGCTGTTAAATTGTTTATCGTGGTTAGCTAACCACGGTTAGCAGAATTTAACAGGCCGGTTGGTGCAAGTCACCCATAGCATATGATTTTATACAACCGCCGAATAAGTTAAAATGCTTAGATATGCCTTGCCGACGAAAAATTCGCAGCATTGGATGATGACCGCAAAAAATCCCATCTTTAAAACTAGGGCCACGAAATCTATGCTGTAAGCGCTAACCATTCTCGAACCCAATTCGCTTGTCCGATTCAGTCCCCAGTCCGCATGTAAGGCCGGCAACACACGTCCGATTTTCTCTACGATAGTCGGATCCGACAGTCGGAACAGACTATCGAAGGGCGCTATTGCCATACAATTGTTTGAACATTCAATACACGTCTGATCCGACTATCGGATCGGACGTGTCTTGTATGATCGAACAAATTTATGAAAAGAGTGCTTTCCGATCGTCTGATCGGACTATCGAATCCGACTATCGTATAGAAAAAATCGGACGTGTATTCCCGGCCTAAACAACAGCCGACGGCGCAGTGGTTGCGAATTCCCTCACTGCGTATTTCGCAGCGTCTTACAACGCCACATCGTAGGCCAGTGCTTATTGATTTATACATTTAAAATCAACACTCGACAAAAAGAATCAACTTTAACAGAGCATCTCAGGCCGTGACCCTCGGATTAGGGTATGATTGAGAAGACAAGTATCCCGGATTAGCTTTTAGGTTTTAATTAAATAAGCGATCTTAAATAAAGCAATATTATTTTAGACGCCCTCCCATTTTAAAGGGTAATAAAAAATAAAAAAAACGGTGTGTAGATATTTGAACCCCTGTTTTAGGCATCCCTGCTTGGTACACTAAGCAGGAATGCTCTTGCCCATGATTGTTGTCGGTTTAACTTTTAACTCGCGGTTTGGGTTATTATTCCCGACGTCATAATTGGCGTCATTTGATAGTTAGTAAGATTTTTTTTCATAGTATATTATTCATAAACAAATCATTTAATACAATCTTATTTCCTTACAACTTTTTGATTTTTTTGATAATTACGTTTTTAAAATTTACTTACCTAAAAATGACATTTAAGCAAGGGATTTGAGTGAGGAAAAAAAACGAGTATACCTATATCATCTAAAAACCAAATATATTTAGGTTTCAAAAAATATATATATAATTATACGACAAAAAAGTAGACTAGTCTTTCTTTCCAAAATCGATTCATGTTTTGATCCGCTTGCGAAAAACCCACAAGCCACATCATTTTCCCTCGTGACCTGTACGATAAGTACGATATGTACGATAAGTGTACAAAAACCAACAACTAGAGCTGGCAACTACAATGGGAGAACCCGAACTCAGGAAGTTTTAACGGTATTAGATCGTTCTGTCTCCCTTGAGGTGAGCGCAAAAGACTTGGGATGAAAAACAATCCACAGTCTAGTTATGCCACTCGCCTGTCAGAGACCAACGCCTTACGGCGAGACACCGGGAAAGGTATCCAGCAGGCAGCCTCGTCCCCTAACTACCAATTTGGATGGATATCTCCGTCTGGAAGTAACCTTCAGGTTACTTCCTGTCTCCTGACTGGTTACAGGATCGAAATCGCTTTTTGCGGACCTCTCCCTTACGTACCTATCGGTGATACGGTGTCTACCGAATCTATTGCGGACCACGGTATCTGTTGCCCGGCTAATTCACCCGGGATCGGGTGGCCGAATGGTCGTCGCAAGAGCAGTTGCCGTAAGGTTGAAAACTGCCCCCGCTCTATATGAAACATTATCGTTTCCAGACTCCCCAGGCTGTTAGTCGGAATGCACAATCGACTGGATGACGCCGCACGATGCGCAAACCGCCCAGTAGCGCCCGAAAGGGAGTCTGGCTCTCACTTCTGCGTGGAGGCCGCCGGATGAGTGTTGACCCGTACGTTTGATCGACCCGACACAACTAATTCTTAGTGGCCAAACTGCAACAGGGCCCATTAGCTTCCACAGTATGAACTTAGCTGCCACAGTATGAATTGAAGATGTGTTCCATCGTTGTTTGATCTTGGTACAGGGTTATTACAAAAGTGCCCATAGTACTCTGTAATGAAAGAGTAATCAGATACTAACAAGACATCAAAGTCACCTTCCCAGCAAGTTGAATGAAACTTGATCAATATATCATGGAAATTGTCTCATTGTGGGGTGTGTATAAACACCACGAGACAGACATAGGGTAAATCTTTCTTTTTCGGACTTTGAATTGCCACTTTCTTGGAAGGTCGACGTTGATATCGTTTGCGTGCTACTTCATCGCAGGTATCCGCTTTGATTACTGAATGTATCTCTGTACTTAATGTGCCTGGGTGTCAGGCGTCAAGGGGCGAATACACTCTCGGACGCGTAAACAGTATGCACAGTCGTTTGGGACGTGGCTTGCCAGATCTCTATCGGACGTCCGAAGCCTCGAGGTCGCGTCCGCGACTGACGTCCGATATCGTGCACGGCTCAATAGAAATTCATTACACAGATCGCGCCCATAAGCCGCGGCAGCGGACGCGTCCGAGAGTCCGTGTGTTCGCCCCTTCAGTCGGGGGTGTGGTAAACGATAGAGAAAAATGAAGAGAGGCCATGCCGCGCGTTCATGAATAACCTAATAGTAAAAACAAATTTTAAAAACAAGGTTTTATTAAAATGCTCTGTCCCGAGCCAACCCTGGGTACAGCAGACATGTCATGGTGAGACTTAGAACCTGCTATTATAATTGAATGCGTATCCAAAAATTCGTGTCCGTGCTGATGACCGTTGAGAAGTCCCCTCGTTGGAAGTCAACCCTGGGTACAGCAGCCCTTTCGCGGTTAAACTTAGAACGGGCTATCATAATGGAATGCGTATACAAAATTTCGTTTCTGTGATGTTGACCGTTGAGGAGTCCACTCTTTGGAAGTCAACCCTGGGTGCAGCAGCCTGCAGCTTAGAACGGGCTATTATAATTGAATACGTACCCAAAACTTTTTGTTTGTGATATCGACCGCTGAGGAGTTCACTCGTTGGTACTCAGCCCTGGGCGCAGCAGCCCGTTCGCGGGGACTCTTAGAACGGGCTATTATAATTGAATACGTATCTGAAAATTCTTATCTGCGCTGTCGACCGTTAAAGAGTCCCCTCGTTGGAAGCCAACACTGGGAGCAGCACCACTGTCGTGGTGAAACTGAGAACGGGCTACATAATTGAATGCGTATACAAAATTTATTTTTGGTGCTGTTGACCGTTGCCATTAGCTCCTTGTAGAAACAACAACTAGAGCTGTCGACTACAACGGGCGAACCCATCACCTCAGGAAGTTTAATTGATATTGATCTTTGTGTCTCCTGTGAGGTGAAAAAACAACAGACGTAGTAGGAACCTAACTTGTTGAGTATAAAACAGTATAATTTTAATTTCTTGAATACCACGAAAATAATATAATAATTATATCCCAATTAATAGAAACTTGTTGGATCCTTATTGAAAGGAAGCTATGTAATCCCTCTCAGGAGAACTGCATAGTATTATTTGTCTCGTAACAAATATTTATGTTACTTTTCTTCTTTCAACAATCATCGATTCATTTAATGTTACGGCTATATGGTCTTTTACATAATCGAGTCATTATATCTAACAAATTACAATTCACCTTTGTTACTCATTCAGTTTTTTATGAATCATCCCGGAGATAAGCGACCCGGAAATTCGTCTACTCATGATCTACTTCTTTTCATAAAACTCTCCCTTTCTTCAGGAACTCTCACAGCCGCCTCCACTCCTCCCACCGCTCTCTCCGCCTTCCCGCTCCACCGGGGCATTTATCTATAAGGAAGTTTCCCCTGTCTTGAATTACCATTGTTTATATCCCGCGTACCGTGACAAGGCACTACAATAAGAGGGACCTGGTTATATGTCAAGTGTACAAACATTATTCAAGGTTCTTTCTTCGAAATTTCAATAAACATAGGTAATTTATAATCCAGTAGATTCATGTATAGTATAGCTTTCGAAATGAAGTTTACCTCGTTTTGATTACACTAAAAAAATATAAAAAAATGTGCGTGTTAGTCCCGACGCGCGACTGGCGTTGACTCTTTAAGTACGATTGTCATTGAATACACAATAGGCAAAGGGGGTAAATTGATTGATTGATTGATTTATTAATTGATTGAGTCATTGACTGATTGATCGATTGATCGATCAATCAATCAAACAATCATCAATCATTAATCATCGATCAATCAATCAATCCTCAATCAATCAATCTTCAATACATCAATCAATCAATCATCGGTCAATCAATCTTCATCAATCAATTATCGTCCATCAATCATCATCAATCATCATCATCAATCAACATCAATCATCGTCAATCAACCCTCATGATTATCATCAATCAACCATTATCAATAAATCATCAACAATAAATCGACGTCAAACAATCATCATCAATCAAACGTCATTAATCAATCATCATCAACCAATTATCTTCAATCAATCATCATCAATCATCCTCAACCAATTAACATCAATCAAGCATCATCAACCAACCATCGTAAAAATCATCATTAATCATCGTCAATCAATCCTCATCCATCAATTTTTATCAATCAACCATCATCAATCAATCATCATCAATCAATCGTCGTCAAACAATCATCATCAATTATCATTAATTAATCATCAATTAATCATCATAAATCAATTACCATCAAAAAAATATTATACCACATAAGGTATAATACCAGTTACTCAACTTGACTATACCAAGAGTAGGGATTCCTACCAACTGGCTTATTTAAATAAATAAAATTAAAAAAAAATAAAAAAAAATCATCATCAATCAATCATCGTCAAAGTGATCATCAATCATCGTCAATCAATCCTAATCAATCAACTATCATCAATCAACCATCGTCAATCAATCATGATCAATCAATCGTCGTTAAACAAACATCATCAATCATCATCAATCAATCATCATCTGTGCAAAATTGTGCGTGTCAGCTCCGACGCGCGACTGGAGTGTGATTCTCTGAGATTGCAATCTGTTGATTTGATAATGTATGGTCAGTATGGGTTAGCTCGTAAGCTGGCAAATTTCATCGAAGGTATGACTTCCTGTTGGGTATTGTTGTACTCTTTTCATTTTCGAACTCTACTGACATTAAACGTAAAGCTTTATGTTAACGCTTGTTTTTTTAACGTTTAATTTTACTAGTTGTAAACATCGAACGCTCATACCGGGTGCTTTAAGATCGATTCTTAAAAAGTTAACTCAAATATACTCCAAAAATATATGTTGATGCCAATCGATTGACCAGTCGAAACTTCATTTTTATTTGACATGTGGTTTACTGGTCGTCATTTTTGTTACTTCTTTATTATTATCTTATTTTATTTTACGCTAATTCTTAATAACTATAACCTAATTTATAGTTTACTTTACCATTCATTACCATATAAATATCATTCTTTATTAAATTTTAAAAATATTTATTACTCTACACACTGTATAAATATAACGAAGTTTAGTTTTTATAGGTCTCGAATTGATTAAATATAATCTGATAAATATGCATTATCTCTAATATACGTATGTCAATCAGATCTTGGCCTGCTGTATTCTTTTTAAATGCCTTTAGAAACCCGGAATTCGAGTCTTTATTTTTTCTTGGTCGTAACGTCCTTTATTAGTGGTTTATTATAAGACATTCATTCATTACATTTATTGCGGTGTAGTAGAGCGTCTAGTGGTAGCACCTTTCAGGTTACTTCAGCCGGCTCTCGTTACGGAGGGTCGAGAACCATACTGGTCCACAGGCGTTCTACAAATCTCTCACCAGTGGCTCCAAGTAGCTGTTGTTCACGCAGCAGCCAGACCGCGGTAAACCACGTCGTCTCGTGGGCTAAACCTGGTCGAGGGGGGCCTGCACGCTTCGGTGGACAGGTCTGATTGCGGATACCTCCTGCATAGTGTACGAAGACTGGACCGGCGAAGAAGGCAACTCGACAGCTTGTAAGCGACGGATGTTGGCGGAAGCGGCGGGACAGCACGACATCGTGGAAGGCCTATGGCGTCCGGTTGAGGGCTAAAAACCGGCGGCCAGAAACTGCATCCCTCTTTCCTCCAATCGTGGCGGATCTCCGCTCCATTGGCGCACGGATTGCAGGGACGAGAGAGTGAGTGCACCAGCGCAACCGCGTACTCACTGTAAACTATTCACGCCAGATGACCTCTAGTTTTTGAACATCGGACCGGACTTGTACCCAAGACCTGCGGCGATAGTGCACTGGTGGTGGGGTCGTGCCTTGTAATCGGACCTTTAAAAACAAACTGGGATTCACGAGTCACTTCCGCGCGCATCTTCGAAGAAGTCCTGTCAACCAAGAGGTCGCCGTCGTCGGATAACGATGAGGAGGACATCATTATAAGACATTCACTTGAGTATCATTGCTTTCGAATCGATGGGTTGTGCTTTTGTTGTGCTAAAGGTCTTTCCTATTTATAATATACTTACCACCTTTTTATTGGTTATTCTTACTAAAAAAGCAGGCCGGCAGAGAAATAAAGTTAAAAAAACAAAAAAAAACAACATAAAGTAAACTATAGTATTTATAATTATTAGGAAAAAAATGTTTCCGCGGAATAGCACGTTTTTAAGAGAATAAATATCTTCGTTAAAACGAATTTCGATATACGCAAGTCCCGTTTCAGCCCCATTGACGCGTGTTATCCTTTAAACATCCGCCAGTGCTTAAAGTCGATTTCGCATTCTGTGAGTCACTCGATGGGCCTTGTCCAAAGCTCCTACCTCTGGGCAATTGCCCTTTAGTGGAGCTTCAAATGAGCCAAGCCTTGACTAAGCTTTCTGAGTGTGACGTCACAAGGGATGCGTACCCTGTGGCAGGTACCTCGTAGCGATCGCGTTTCACTCGTTACGCGGTATATAGCCTCGCGTCGACTGCAGCCGCCGCACGCAATCGGTTACTCTAGGTGCTCAAACAATAAAAGGTTTTTTTATTAAATAGATGTGGTTAATGTATATAGCCATATGTATGTATCTTAATTTATTGACATTTGGACATTTGATCAGTTATTTATTTTACATTTGGGCAGATGAGGTACTCTATGACACCTGGGTATCAAAATTCTAACAATACCACACACGTGAAAATCGGTTCAAGCGTTTAGAAGTGATGGTGGACTAAAGAAACGGAAAACGTACATATATGAATCCTGAAAACAAACACATCTTTTTTTGATCAGTGTATAAAAAGTGTTCTTTAGTTGCCTTTTCCGCGACATTTCTGACTGTACCTATTGACTATAAATATAGTTTTTAGTTGTTTTCCTTATTAATTCTACACTGTGTTACAGGGTTTTTTCATTTCATTGTAATAGAACAAAACGAAGCTCAGGATTTTTTTCTCAAACATCCAACATATTTCCATTGATTTTATAAAATCAATGATATTGCTGATAAATGACATTATCGCCAGCTATAAGAGTTACTGTTTTTAAACAAAATAATGTGATTTACTGTCCCCAAGCATTTCTGCCCGGGGTAGACAGCCCCCCTCCATATATCCACGCTTGTTTGTGTCTGTATCTATAATAGGTATAACATGAAAGTGTTGTTACTCAACAGAGAATATTCACATATTACACGCGCCACCAACTCCATTAGGTACTTAGGTGCGGCAAAACTATGAGGGTCCTTCTCAAACATGGCCTGTGTATTCGACTGTTTTTGCCGGAAACCCGCTATTATTGTAGACACAAGCCGAGCCGCGTTTCGATAGGAAAAACATCGATGGCAATTCAAGTGTCGTGAATATAATCGACATATCGCGAGTTCTATAAAATCGATAACAATTAGCGATATTACAAAAGCAATAACATAGTATTGAAAAAACATATCTTTGCGATATTTAAAAAAATGACTATTTGGAGGTTTTTTTAATGACTGATTATTAATAACGAAAGATATCCCGAAACAAACGAATATTCTTAAATATGGAAATAAATCCGCAGGCGAAAAGTTTTTTCGAGTTTCGCGTGAGATTTGAAATAAAAATCGAAATTTTCGGCGCTAACGATGTTAACATGTGTTTGCGATAATCTAAAAAAATAATTTATTATTATTTATTATCGCGTCCAATTATTGGACTATTTTCGAGGTTTTTACGAGATTACTTTGGGTACCTATTGATGACAAAAGGTAATTTGAAAAAGCTTGTTGTTTGACAAAAGGATTGATGACAAAAGGTAATTTGACAAAGGACAAAACGATATTTCAAGATATCTTTTGTCATCAATTCGCAGTGATTGAAAAAAACTTCGAAAATAGTCCCATTTTTTTTAAATATCACAAAGATATGTTTCTTCGGTACCCTGTTTTTTCAAAATATTGCTTTTTACTAAAAACTTGGCAAAATGTCATAATTTATTTTAATATCTATAATTGTTATTGATATTATAGAACTCCCGATATACTCAACTATATTTACGACTATTATCCAGAAACCAAATGGCCGGTCTGTTTACCTATTCAATGAAAACTTTGAATGCCTATATCTCACTTATTTATTGAGACCGATTATTGCAAATTCGGAATCAGCGTGGTGAATATATATAGTCGGGTACATTAAAAAAGAATAGGTTGCTAGAATCCAGCAATACCATATATGTAACTTTGAAATTTTATTGTCTCGAAATATTGCTTATTTCAAGTGTCCGATGCAATTTTCTTACATATTTAGCATAAAAATATCGAATCTATTACTGCGAATCTATCTATTATTTTTATTTTTGAGAAAGGTTCCTATAATGCATATATTCCCTCACTTTTGTTGGTGGTTGTTTT
Organism: Micropterix aruncella; assembly: GCA_944548615.1. Lineage (NCBI taxonomy): Eukaryota > Metazoa > Arthropoda > Insecta > Lepidoptera > Micropterigidae > Micropterix > Micropterix aruncella. Next base: position 24,706,558 of record OX155957.1, read on the forward strand.
TAAGTATACAACATCATAACTATATAAGCTCTAAAATTCTTCCAATCTGATGATGCTTGCTTCTTCTCCATCACATTTATCTCAGGGTGACAGTTGTCTAAATTGTTCTTCATTGTCTTCCCATTAGCAATTCTGCTGGTGACTTGTATGTACAGGGTGGGCCAAAAGAGTGTCGGTGATTTGATTCCTTAATTTCTCGGAATCTGCTCATTGCTGGGAGGCGGGCGTATATTGCTAGACGCATCGCTTCTTGGAAATTAAGTCGCCATGAACGACGTTGCCAATAATCGACTTAATTTCGTTAATCTGAGGCTCGACATTTTCAACGATTTTTTAACGTGATGTTCACTGACGAATTTTTATCCTAATGGTCAAGTGAACAAACAAAATTATCGATTCTGGTCAAAGAACAATCCCCAATGTCTGCATAAACGTCCACTTTACAGCCCTGAAATTGTCGTGTGGGCTGCAATATCGGCAAACGGCGTTGTTGGGCCATACTTTTTTCGAGGACGAAAGAGGGCGCGAGGTGACGGTGAGAGCCCACAATTAATAAAACATGTTAAGAGGGTTCGTGGTCCCTGATGTGCAAGAATTTCAAAGCGTTACCTCGAGAATATGGTTCCAACAAGATGGTGTCACATGCCATACCACTAGGGTGTCTATAGATCACCTGCTGAAGGAAATGTTCCCGGGAAGACTTGTTTCAAAAAGAGGTGATATTGAATGACCCCCACGTAGCCCAGACCTAACTCTATGTGATGTTTTACATGGGGCCTCCCTAAATCGGTGGTCTATGAAAATAAACCAATAAATTTGGAGCAACTCAAAAGAAACATTACACAGGAAATCAAAATATTACAAGAATAATGTTTCGCCGAGTTTTTCCAAAATCTGCGACTTCGGTTTCAAGAGTGCCAAGCAGCCGAGGGTCATAATTTAGAAAACATTCTTTTTAAGACATAAAAATTCCAAGTTCATATATGGTTCATATATACGTTCATATCCTTAATGGAATTCTTTGCAGTCTTGACTATTCTTTCGGTTTATCGATTGCTACTGGGATGGTATAGCGGTTTTGTTTTCTACTTGACTCAATTTCACTGAATGAATTTATCAATTTCATGTTAGGTAAAACGTCTACCAATGTCAATAACGATCACTTCGGGTAGTCCGTGCACACTGAAAAACAATCGTAATGCTGATATGACATTTGAGGTTGATAAGAAGTCACGATGGAACTACTTCCAGCCAAATGCTATCGGAATACACTACAATCAATAAGTAATTTAAGCCATGCACAAATAATCAATTGTGGTGGCTTGTGACAGCTTGATTCACAGATTTCGCATCTTCTTACAACTGATTTCAACTCTTCATCTATCTTTGGCCGCCAACATACCCTTGCGTTAGTCTTTTCATAGTGGCAATACACGGGTGATGCGCATGGAGTTCTCTCAGAAGTTGTTGCCGAAGTGTCATAAGAACCACCTTGGTTCCTCATAATATGAAATTTTTAGAGATTGACATCTCCGACACTTTCCCATCCACGTCGACAATAGTGTAATATATATTAATTGTTTGATTAAGAATAGACACCTGAAAAACGGTTTTGAAGCATTATTTATTTCATTGACTAATAATAATTAAACGACGAAACATTCCAGAAAACAAATTGTAGAAAGTGCTAGTCCCGTTTAATTGCTCGTATTTGTTTCACCACATAATTATTATGTTGTTGGAATACACTATTCGGCGTCCTACGATTCTATTTATTTATTTAAAGTAATTCACAAATAATATTACAATTAACAATTAAAACATCATACAGTCTGATTTTAATATATATTATACAGTCTGATTTTTTAATTAGTGACATCCTTGCAGTGGGTGAATCAGTACGACAAGGTAAGCAAGTTTTTATATATTTTGTTTTGGAAAAACAAAATGAAAACACACATATTTTTTTTTTTGTTAAATTTGTAAACCGTTATGAATAAAGAAATATTTGAGAAGCGTTGAGCGCGCTGCGCCTTCTAGCGGTAGGTAAATTGTCGCTAATAAACAATATCAGCGGTATTTTACCCACCGCTAGATAGTGCATCGTGCTAGATAGTGCATAGTGCATCGTGCACCATTTTACACTACTTAAAAAAAACAAACAACCTAAATAAAAGTTCTTTTTGTTTTTTTTTTCTATTTTTAAAATCAAAAGTTGTTTAGTTCGTCGTAATGATTCAGTCATTAATTAACTAATTTAAAACTCACCCGGTATTAAATTATCTAATCCACAGCAAGAAATTAAACTCAATTTTTAAATGATGTTTAATGTCCGATGTCTCCCAACTAAGCAAAGCTTGTGCTTGGGCGGACATTCTATAAAGGTAGAGTTAAAATCAAAGTAAACAATACTCATATAAAAACAAAATCACAAATAACTTAGATTATACAAAATAATAATAGGTAAAAAAACTTAAAAACTTGATAGTTATTGAATAATCATAATCAAATAATAATAATATATCAATTATGTAATACAAAAATTAATTCAATTATAATAAAATAAAATTACAATACCTCATAATTTTGAAAGTATCAAGTCGGTTTGAATTCATATTAATCCTATCTTCTTGCAACATGGCTTAGGATTATAGCCGGCCATGATTTACTCGTTGACAATATGTATGTAGTTTAAAGTCCGTGCGGGCCTGCCTAAATCAATTTACCGCCCTACAAAGGCGCATTATGTCGACGCAAAATATACGGGGTCGCATTTAACAGACTATGCCGGGAGAAATTTCTACGCTCAACTTTGGAAATTAGGTTCCGTCCGTCTTACACCCGTCCTTAATACATATGGATTAGACGGCAAACTCTGCTTAAGGCAAGGCCAAACGTTTTAGTACAACAAATTGTGTTTCTGAGTGGCTCAATAAATTAGCACACACATTTCAGAAACCCCTGCCTCCTAGGAATACGAGTAGGTAGGTATAACGATTGATTCAATTGGCAACGCCTTTAAAAAAATCAAGGTCAGCTAATAGGGCTCTGTACATTTTTAGAAAAAAAACAGTGAATTTGCAATTTGGATGTTTTTAAATTAAAAAAGGTTACAAAACCATAGTGCGAAATACGGACGATAATCTGTAAAAAGAATTATGGAAATCGACAGAAAAACCGGCGAGGAATAGAACTTTTTATATTATCGAATTCGATAATATTTACTTGGTCAGTACCTACTCGCTTGTTAAGGCGACGATGTAGGTAAATTTCGAAAATTACATTTTTTGGCAATTTTTGAACAGTCATACTGAAATAACTGATGATGTTAGCCAACAAAAAAAAAATATCGTAACTCACAGTACCTTTCTTAAGTAGATAGCTATTTCAGATTTTTTTTTTAAGTATTGGAAAATTGAGGAAAATAATTAAATCTGGGAGCTATACAGGAAATTTTCATTTTAGAGCATTTTTTGAAACGTGCCTCACACTAAACTGCACGATCAAGAAACTCAAAAAAAATACTACGGCATTTTAACAATAGTTGTAAAGAGGAATGCTTTCGCATAAATTTAAAAAAATAAGTTTTTCTTGTTAAAAAAAATTATATAAAAAGTGTAACTTTCATCCATATTCACTGTTAAATATTACTTATTAATGTGTGTTTTTTTTCAAGTTTGTTTTTTTTTACATAAACTATGTACAATAAACTTGTAGTACTGACGATTATTTTTTTCAAATAAAATATCAGTATATTTTAAAAATAATATTTTGCAGAGCCCGTTTATATTATTTTTGTCATACAATGAGATGAGCGCGCTCTTCTCGCGACGACGCGCTGGCATTCAAAATGCCGCAAGCGACATTGGGTCAATATGGTTCTTATGTGGGGATCAATTACTGATTCAAATGGCATAACAGCCAACCTTTTATAATGAAATGTTATTGGCTCTTAGAAACGTGGTTCATTTCGGCTTCGAAGGCCGACATATGCGGTTGCGTTCGCGACGCTCTGTTTCATGACTTATTATTACCAAATTGACATTTCGATGGATCGGAGATGTGAAGTAAAAAAATATCGGTTTTAGATGGCTATTTCACCGTGTAAATGAAAGAGGTTTAAAAACATGATAAATCATATGTTGAAAAATAGAAACAATAATAAGTAAAATAATATTTAATATTTATTTTTTTTTTTTTTAAATTTACAATATTACTTTTTTTTAATAAAAAGTGTTCATTTATTTCATAACAATGTTTCTTTATGTATAAAAACAAAAAAAAAATATACATATCGGTAGGTTTTGAACCTACGACCGGTGTGATCTTATGCGAGTTTAAAACAAGTGCGCCACTTCAGCTTGCTTCCCGCGAGTCAAAATGTGTCATATATAAGGGGACAGTAAATAATGCCAATACATTTGCGTTAGAGCCATATGACAGAGCTATACACCATGTATAAATATAATATACTATTAGGCTACGATTCTGACCGTTCTAATATAGAAAACCGTCAGATAGGCAGAATTGTAATTTAAAAAACAAAACGTAGGTATCTACTTTTTAAAAGCTTTTATTCAACTTGTAATGTCTGTGAAAAAAAAACTAAAAATGCGAAGAAATATTACATCAGCAGTAGCTTATAATAAATGTCAAAACTTTTCAATTGATGAGAAAATTGATTGCCTGTATAATGACATTTTGAACGCCCCGATAGATGCATTTGGAAACCATGATAAATGTAGAAGTTTTTAAAATTGTTTGTCGGAAAATGAAACACTGGATGCAATGAGTTGTTTGATGGGTGACATTATTTGGGAAAGAATACGTTACATAACTTAAAACGTAGGTAGCAATACATGCAAGAAGCCTAATTCATGATGTAGATAGTAATGTTCTCGAAAGGTTTAACGGCATCATTGCAAAATTTATTGGTGGTAAGAGGACAAATTACATCCAAAAGCAGTCTTACCAAGCGCGATGTAATGCGGCAGTTATATCATTTAATACAAAACAGCCACTCTCAAGATTACATAAAAAATATATAGGCAAAAGTCCCTCTGGCAGGATATCAAAAGTGGAATAAAGAAGACAGAGGCAGTTAAGTAAATCCATTCTTTATAAAAGAAATAAAAGCAGAAAGTTTTTTTGAAAAAAAAAACAATAATTCGCATTATGGAGAACATTGCAACCAACCCGATGTTCCATCAGAAATATTCGAAAAAAGCAAAGCTCTGTTATTTCAAGAATTGGAAAATAGAAAAATGATCGATTGCGAATTGAAAAACTTACGGTTATTCAAGGTGAAAGCAGCGAGTGGTTGGAATTACGAAGAAAAATGGTAACTGCGTCTAACTTTGGCAAAATTGTCAATAGTTAACAACACACAAAATGCGCCAATTTAGTTAAATCCATGACTGAAAATGGGATTTGAGCAACGTAGCATCAATTTGCCATGGAAAAGAAAATGAAACAACTGCACTAGAATGAAAAATATGTCTAGAAAAAGTGGAAATTCAGCAATGTGGATTATTCATTGACCCTAAATTTCCATTTTTGGGAGCTTCTCCAGATGGAATATCTGATGATTATACTTTTGAAGTCAAATTTCCCATTACAGCGCATAGAATCTGGTTAACGGAAGCGACAAGAAAAAGAAAAGTGACATTTTGGAAACAGAAAGATGGAAAACTTGAAATCAGCATCAAACATCACTGGTACGTTCAAGTTCAAGGACAGGTCCATATATAATTTCTTTTTATTTATTTATTTTTTATTTTATTTCTGGAAAAATACAGCGCATACAATATACATACGTGTGCATAAATGTAGAAAAAAAGAAAAACATTACGCCTATAATCGTTTATTACACATTTGGATTTCAGCATATTACACTTAAAAATTAATTATAAAATAAACAAAGTTCATATTAAATATAAAAAATATATAGAAAACCGATGGGAGAGGTAGGGAATTGGAAGTGATTAGGAAGAAGGAGTTAGACGATGGTATGTGTATATGTATATAGATATAAATAAAGATATAGATAGGTCGTATAGTGGATATATAAATACAGATATTTATTGATGTTTATAGGTATTTATAGATATATAATAAATATTTATAGATATTTAATAAATATTTGTGGTAGCTACTGATATGTTGTATATATATCCTTCTAGCCGTGTTCGGCCACAGCGACTGCATTGTAGATTCTAGTGACTTCTTTAGTCTTCTCAGAGTCCACTGTTCGGAAGCAGTCAAGTGCGCAGGCTATATTATAGTGCACAGGTGGGCGCGCGACCACGGGTGCACTCTCTCTTCCTCCCTCTTCTGAACCCGATGGAACGGAGACCGTTACGACCAGAGAAAAGTTTGGATGCAGATAAAATAAAATAAATCAATTAATCGCTAACGCAGCAATGACTGTCATTGTTAAATTTTTACTCAATATTGCAGAGCTATTTTTTCGGATTTAGTTCGTTTTTCACACTGTCATTTATGAAATTGGTAGTTATGGCTTGTGGTGATGTTTGAGTTTTTTCTGGAGCTATTGTAGAGATGACCGGTGACTTATTGGTAGTTGTTGTAGTAGGCGGTGATATAGAAGATGCATTATTGGATTTATCCTGGTTTTCTGATGATCTCGTGTTGTTGCTCATGGGGCTGTGTTGAATACAGCATACAGTCTCTTGTTCCGACATTATACAAAATTGTGATAGTTTCCCTTTTGGCAAATCCCCCTCAGTTTTTGGACAATTTTTCGCCGGTAGACATACTCCTAAAACGCCATTTATTTCACATGACTCTTCACGGCAGTGTATATGCCAGGTCCCTTGGCACTTCCGCAAGGGCTCTTTCCAATACTGGTAACGGTGATTATGTTGAAAAGGCATTGGTTGTCAGCTATCGCCACTTGCAGAGGTCCACCACTATCGCCTCCACAAGAGTCTCGTAATCCTTCTAAGCTGCCAGCGCACAATTGATCGTCCTTATACCTTGCGGTAACCTCCTTCTGAGAGTCTTTGCATATAGTCTTCGAAAGGTGGCTGGTCAATCAAATCCACCACCACCTTCAGTAAGTCCTCCGATGTATCTTCAGCAAAGTCGATCTGCCTTCAGCCAGTAACTACAGCTCGCTTGTTTTCGATGGTCGACTTTTCCATAGACACGCTGGTCGAATATTTAAAGTGAACAGCTCAGACCGATCAGATCCTTCGGGACGCGTCCCGTGTTAACCGCGAGTTAATCCAGACTATAGAATTGCACTATAATCACTAAAATTTATTATTTAATTATTATTTAGAGGGGAGAAAATTTTAAAATATGTTGACACTTAGAATTTAAATTTCGAATTTTATTTTGTTGTATAGAAAGTATATAACTAATTACTATAGGTATTAACAAGCTCGTTAGGTGCAATTGATTTGAATAATTCTTTAACGAACGTCGGTTGGTTGAGGTTGAAAATGTCGATGGTGGAGAAACAAGAGTCGTACGTGCATATCAGCCCATAAGCGATGGAATGTTTCCCGTAGTTGGTATTGGCACGAGATACCTCAAACGTGCGTGAATTGCGAATTAATCGCTGAGGAACGAAAAAACGTAAGTTTTCAACAAGGTATGAACTATCTGTGGTATTGTGGATAACTTTAAAGAAAGTGTGCTGGAAAGAAACTGTAACTGGAACGATACATATAACTGGAAAGGAAGTGTGCCTATTTACATTTTGGTCTGGTAAAAACGATCTCCTCAAAACCGAATATATACAGACGAATGATTTGATTTGGACAAATGTCATGGAAAAAACTTGTTTGTTTTTATATGGACTGTGTATTACCTGAAATTATCGATCCAGGAGTATGAAGGAATATGGATTTAAGGGAGCCTGAATACACTTTGAAAGAAGCAAATAAAAGAAACGACACGATAAAACGAAAGAAATCGGTTCCTCTCCCTTGTCCAACGCTTAAGCGGTAGTTAGTTTTCAGTGATTCCATCACAAAGTGAGCAAAGAACTCACAGAGAATGTACTTGCCAATAACACTCCAAAGCAAAGCACAAGCAATATAGAGCCACCGAAAAGTACACGATATTCCAAATCTGTGCTGAGTACAGATCTAATTAATAATGATGAACAGGCTTTTGAAAATGTATTATCATTTGATGAATTTTAATTACAAAAGTCGGCGCACCACTACAAAGCGACACTGTCAAGGCTACAAAAAGGAAGTCTCAAATGTACTGCGCAATTTTAAATGTATTTATTCGTCTCTTTACATTTAATATGTATGTATCTACTCAGAAATAACAGACTACTTTGCCAACCAGAAATGTCTTCATGATTTTTTGTCTTAATGATTTTATATTTTAATTAATAATTATTTATTTTTAATGATGTGTATTTCTTTAAAGTTTACAATGATGTGCTTACAGTATATAAAATTAAATTATATTACTTTTTAATTAAATAATTTTTTAATGATAATGTACAAGGCGATGGGTGTCGTTATGTCCTCCTCAAAGAACTATTATACCGCGAATAAATAGTTCGATACACAATGTTGTTTTTTAATTCGATTCTAAATGTTTTTTCTGCCAAAAAATACTATCAAAAACTGTCACTACAACTATCAAAAAAATACTAAAGCTGTATCTCACGGAACATGAATTGCGATTTATGTCATTTAAAAGCCCTTGGAAAACTGTATCCAAAACAGTTAACGGCATTTCTCCAATTGTCATCTATCACCATTTAAAATAATTTTAAAATGTCGAAAATTAATTAGTGACAGGTGACTCTTCTTAATACAGTTTTTCAGGGGATTTCAAATGACATATCGCAAATGAAATTCTGTAAGATATGGCTTCTGTCAATTTTTGACAGTGATAGTTTGGTTTAACAGTTGACAGCCAAAATCTAATGGGCGCATTCCAGGGTGATACTATCCCTATGTTCCAAATTTCAACTCAATCGGTTCAACGGCTCGGCAGTTATCGTGAGAGATTACATACAGGCAAACAGACATACATTTCTCTGAAAATGGTCTTAATCATCTTGGTGGACCTCAAAATGGACATCTCTATCGTTATCTAAACATTTTTTTCCGCACGATCACAACACCTTCCCTACCAGTGGCAGCCGGGAAAGTAATATAATGTTCAAGTTTAGATGATGATAAAGCGTAGCCTTCTTCACCAGCGTAGGTACATGACACTTGCATAATCCCAAAATATAAATCCCATTGCAATAGTGTATACCTAGTGTGTTTAGTCCAGACATCGATAGCGAGTGAATATCGCTGCGAGATGAGTCAACATAATAAACACCTGCCCCGTCGCGAGGGGAGGGGGTAAGTAGGCGGGGCTTAAAAACTCAGATACGGTTTATTTTTTAAGTAGTACGTCGCCTTAATATAGACAATCAATATTGACGCCCACTACCTACCGTACGACCAGTCATAAATAACGTTGCTGCTAACCTGGATCATAATTTACAAATATATATATATATATATATATATATATATATATATATATATATATATATATATATATATATATATATATATATATATATATATATATATATATATATATATATATATATATATATATATATATATATATATATATATATATATATATATATATATATATATATATATATATATATATATATATATATATATATATATATATATATATATATATATATATTTTATTTATTATTTTATATATTTTATATAATTTTAAATTCTTCCATCTGTCAAGTAGCTCGTCTTGTCTTGTTATTTCCCCTGAAATAATAGGAAATTGAGTGAGTTTACGTATAAAGAAGGATTGTAGCTTAATTTTTGAGATAATTGGATGAAGGGTGAGCGTTTACTAGTTGAAAAATGGGCCCAACTTAAACCTACTCCTCTTTCCGCAAGTGAGAGGCATTCATCATTCTCATTAACACCTAAAGCATTCCCGAATCCGATCAAGGGAATCCTTCGTCACGATGTAAGTGGCTTTTATAATTATTTACTTTATAATCATCTTATTGATCAATTCTAAAAAGAATATATACACAAAACTATCAAATATTTCAAAATATTGAATTTTTACATATTTTATGTTTCGTTCATTGTAAATAATCCATTTAGGTTAAAGGTAATCTTTCCAACTAATAGGAAAGAGCTGACTGCTTCCTTTCATTGATATGAGGGCATGTCACGCTTTTAGTTTTAAGTTTTCAGCTGAATATTGATCGCAGCTTCTTTATATCGCACCTTTAGAAAATAAAAAAACGAAATTCGAAATTTTAAATTCTTCCATCTGTCAAGTAGCTCGTCTTGTCTTGTTATTTCCCCTGAAATAATAGGAAATTGAGTGAGTTTACGTATAAAGAAGGATTGTAGCTTAATTTTTGAGATAATTGGATGAAGGGTGAGCGTTTACTAGTTGAAAAATGGGCCCAACTTAAACCTACTCCTCTTTCCGCAAGTGAGAGGCATTCATCATTCTCATTAACACCTAAAGCATTCCCGAATCCGATCAAGGGAATCCTTCGTCACGATGTAAGTGGCTTTTATAATTATTTACTTTATAATCATCTTATTGATCAATTCTAAAAAGAATATATACACAAAACTATCAAATATTTCAAAATATTGAATTTTTACATATTTTATGTTTCGTTCATTGTAAATAATCCATTTAGGTTAAAGGTAATCTTTCCAACTATATATATATATATATATATATATATATATATATATATATATATATATATATATATATATATATATATAAATTATTATTTTTTCAAATTGAAATTATGTTTATCACTAAATAAATGAAATGATAAAATAATGAAAGGGCACTTATCTGGTCTGTGGTGACCAGGAGTGACTCCACGCCTTTTTCGTTTTCTCTTCTCTCAGTAATTTAGGATTGGAAGCCATTTCTTATTTTCTTGATGAGAGACCTCATCCTCAAATACCTTCTACGGATTTTCTTTGCAAATTAGCCGAGTTTGTCTTAACGTGTAATGCTTTCTCCTTTGAAGATGAATTTTATCTTCAAATTAAAGGGACTGCTATGGGCACGCGAATGGCCCCTTCGTATGCCAACCTTTTCATGGGATTATTCGAGCAAAATTTTCTTCAAACGCAAAATTTAAAACCCATATTATGGTATAGATTTATTGACGACATAGTAATGATTTGGCCACACGGACAAACTACTCTAACAACCTTTCTTGACGACCTAAATAATTTTGGCCCTTTGAATTTCACTCATACCATTTCTAAATCACAAATTACTTTCTTAGATGTTGATTTAACAATTTCCGAAGGTAAAATTAAAACCGCGATTAATATAAAACCTACAAATAAAGAACAGTATTTACACTTTGATAGCTGTCATCCATTTCACACCAAGAGATCCATTCCCTACTCAATGTCCATTCGCGGACACCGTTTAGTTAACAACAAAGAAAATTTAGATAAATATCTCAATAATCTAAAGCAATCTCTTCTTGAAAGAAAATACCCTGCTCCTCTATTGGATAAACATATTCTAAACTCTGAAGTAAAATATATACCAAAACCTAAAATTTCTTCAAATAAAAATAATAATAATAATAAAATCTTTCTTAGCACCACTTATTTTCCTGGTGCTGAGAAACTGCGAGATATATTATCTGATTTATTCCCCATCATTTCTAATGATGCATCCACTAAGGATCTCTTAGATTCACCGCCAATTTTATCTTTCCGCAGACCACCTAATATTAGATCAATATTAAACAAAACAAAAAATAATCAAAATTTCTCTATTGGTAATAATACTTTTGGGCTTCAACCTTGTGGTCGTCCACGTTGTAAAACTTGTCCTCTGTTAGATCTAAGTCCTTTTTTTACCAGTCCAAATACTACTAATAGTTACAGGGTTCCCTTTCATTGCAGTTGTATTTCAAAAAATATAGTATATCAACTTCTGTGCAGGACTTGTGATGCCTTTTATATCGGTGAAACAACAACACCACTTAATATTAGACTAAATAATCATAGGGCTAGTGTAGGAAATGAAAGCCAACTCCCAATATCTTTGCATGCCAGGGCGCATAATTTATCTTTTGATCAATGTTTTAAAGTTAAAATAATAAAATGCCTTGGGGATAATGCAAAAGAAAGGGACGTCAAATCTTGGGAATTGGCTTATATTTATATTTTAGGCGCTTGCAAAGGTTCCGGCCTCAACAGGCAAAATTAATAAGGTTTATCATATTATCATAATCATCAAATGCTTTTTCTTTTAATTTATAATCATTCATTTTAAAATAACGTTTTGCACGGTTGGTTATGGTACCTTAACTAAATCGTGTAAAATATTATTAATCCATTTCTTTTTGTTCGATTCCTTGAATTTAAATTTTCAACGAATTGTTCGATTTCAGAAATGTCATATATCTTGACGACGGCTGAGCCGAAATATTGATATACATTTTATAAAAATCATTAATATTTAAGAAACACTAATCGCCTATTATTTTCCAGCATTCATTCTCGTCTTTCGCATTGTTGTGTCGCCGCTGTAGGATAAAGTAGAAAGGTTCGAATACCACAGTAGGAAACCGCAAATACTGAGAGAAGAGAAAACGAAAAAGGCGTGGAGTCACTCCTGGTCACCACAGACCAGATAAGTGCCCTTTCATTATTTTATCATTTCATTTATTTAGTGATAAACATAATTTCAATTTGAAAAAATAATAATTTACACATTTACAATCAAATATATATATATATATATATATATATATATATATATATATATATATATATATATATATATATATATATATATATATATATATATATATATATATATATATATATATATATATAATAAATACAAATGGAGCTGCCATGGAATTCACCGACCGGAGTCGGGCCCATCATAATACTATTTTATTTTTTTTTTTTTTTTTACACTTCTGGGGGGTGAGCAGTGGATTCCGGACTTACGAACCGGCTGTGGTAGGTTTAGGACAGCTGTCTTGCCACATGTGAGCGTTCACCTTGCCACCCATTCACTCCCCCTTCGAAGCCATAGAATTTGAGATGCGCAAATCGCAGTTTTAGATAATTTTTCTAAGAAAGAGTTGATTATTTTTCTGGAAAGGCCAAGATCTTTAAAGAGGTGAAATAGAGATTTAGCTGGCAGGCCACGAGCGCCAACTTCCACCGCGTGAAGGTGAACAGTGAAGCCGTTCCGGGTTACGGCATTTGCAAGATCATGGTATTTATTTAATTTGTACTCGTGGTCTTTTGGGATATTTGATTCCCATGGAACAGTTAATTCTACGATAAGAGCCACCTTCCGAGATAGAGAGTAAAGAGTTATATCTGGACGGAGGGCTGTGCATCCGAGACTTTCAGGGAATTTATACTGCTTAGAGACCGAATCAACCTCCAGAATCCAATCTGTAGCTTTCTCGATTATTGAGAAAGGTTTTGTAGTTAAATGTTTTTTGCCTTTAGAGCCATCCCGCACAAACTGTATTGGGGGTTTGGAGGATACTGTCAAACCCTTGTTGGCACGAGCCACTGAGAGACTAATTACCTCGCGAATAACAGCGAGAACTTTGTCATGGCGGTAAGTGTACCGTCCTTGATCTAAGGCCACCTTGCAGCCAGCTAGAATGTGTCTAGCTGTGCAAGGGGTATTGCTACAGAGGGGACAAGAACTATCCTCGGCAAAGCTCCAACGAGCGAGGTTACTGGGGTCTGGAAGTGTATGCTGAAAGGCATTCAAATAAAATTTCAGCATCTCTGGCGTCCAGTCATAGAGCATTACCTTCCAGTGCATATATTGATATTTTAAGGGTGTAATTTTTTTTTTAATTATTTTCAATAATATGTAAAATTAGATTCATGAAAAGTTACTTATCTGGGGTCCTGGTGGAGCAGAAACATTTAAACGATAGTTAATGTCCTCTTTAAATACTTAGGGCAGCAGTACCTGTTTCCGCAATTGATAACTTATGATGTTCTTAGTTACTTGATGTTCTTAGCAGCCGAATTACTGTATGCCCTTGGATGTAATAAGTATAGGAGGATGGTTTCTGTAACAGAAATGGATGTTAGTAACTTATTTTAGAAGAAATTATATGACTGAGAATATTTCGACACTAGTCGTATTCATCTCTATGACATTTCTGATAGAACAATTTTTTCAAAATTTAAATTTTAAAAAAACTGAACATAGAGAAATGGGTTAATAATATTTTGCAATATCGTTATAAATGCACTATAACCGACCTTGAAAAACATTATTAATAATGATTTTTAAATGAAAAATATTAATAAGCTTTTAATGAATATGTCTGAACAAATATAATTACTGTATTAATTTTGCCTATTCAGACCGGGACCCTTGCAAGCGCCTAAAATATTTATAAAAGCCAACTCCCAAGATTTAACGTCTCTTTCTTTAGCGTTATCGCCAAGGCACTTAATAATTTTTACTTTAAAACAATTATCAAAAGTTAAATTGTGTGCCTTAGCATGCAATGCTATTGGAAGTTGACTTTCATTGCCTACGCTGGCCCTGTGATTATTTAACCTAATGCTAAGAGGTGTAGTTGTTTCACCAATATAAAATGCATTGCAGGTCTGGCAAAGTAATTGATATACAATATTTTTTGAAATGCAACTACTACTAAAAGGAACTCTGTAACTGTTGGGAGTGTTAGGACTAGTAAAATAAATGCTTCGATCTAATAAAGGACATGTTTTACAACGTGATCGACCACAAGGCTGTAGGCCCAAATTTTTGTTATTACTAAGATAATTTCGATTATTTTTATTAAGTATTGATTTTAAATTAGGAGGTTTTCGAAATGATAAAATTGGTGGTATATCTAATAAACCTTTGGTTGATGGGTCGTTAGCTATAATAGGGAATAAATCTGCTAAAATAGGTCGCAGTTTCTCAGTGCCAGGAAAATAAGTAGTACTTAGAAAGATTTTATTTTGATTTAAATTTGACACCAATTTAGGTTTAGGTGAAAATTTTGTTTCGGAATTTATTATATTTTTATCTAACAAAGAGGCAGGATAATTTCTTTCTATTAGTGATTTTTTAAGATTAGAAAGGTACTTATCTAAATTTTCTTTATTATTAATTAAACGGTGTCCGCGAATGGACATTGAATATGGAATTGACTTTTTGGTATGAAACGGATGACAGCTATCGAAATGTAGGTATTGCTCTTTGTTTGTAGGTTTTATATGAATTGCAGTTTTAATGGTGCCTTCGGATAGAGTTAGATCAACGTCTAAGAATGTAATTTGATTTTCTGATATAGTGTATGTAAAATCTAAGGGTCCGAAATTATTTAAATCTGTAAGGAAGTCAGTGAGTGTGTCATGTCCATGTGGCCAAAACAGTATAATATCATCAATAAACCTATACCACATTAGTGGTTGTAAATTTTGAGTAAGAAGAAATTTATTTTCTAATAACCCCATGAAAAGATTCGCATAAGAAGGTGCCATTCTAGTTCCCATTGCTGTACCTTTAATTTGGAGATAAAATTCATCCTCAAAAGAAAAAGCATTCTTAGTGAGAACGAATTCAGCCAACTTACAAAGAAAATTTGTAGAAGGAATTTGGGGGCTGGGCCTTTGATTAAGGTAATGGGAAATCGCTTCTAAGCCTAAATCATGGGGAATATTAGTATAAAGAGAGACAGCGTCAATTGTAACAAGTAATAAGTTGTCAGTCTTAGGAATTGTGGTATTTTTTAGAATCTCGATGAAATGGTAACTATCTTTAATGTGTGACTTGAGATTTTTTACAAATGGCTGTAGAAACTAATCGACAAAAGCTGAAATTCTTTCTGTGGGTGAGTTATAACTAGCTACTATCGGTCTTCCTGGATTATTAGGTTTATGAATTTTTGGCAATAAGTAAAAATTTGGTGTTCTGATAGGGTTAGGAATTAAAGTGTTAACATCTTCATCTGATAATTTTTCAATGGTTTTTTGTTGTTCAATATATTTTTTAATTGTATTAGCAAAATTTTGATTCGGATCACTATATATTTTTTTATAGGAAGTTTCGTCTCTGAGTTGCCTCAAACCTTCAGCTACATAGTCTGTTTTATTAAGGATGACTGTAGTTGAACCTTTATCAGCTGGCAAAATGATGATATTGGTATCATTGCTTAGATTGTTAAGAGCTGAAAGTTCATCAGTTGTTAAGTTAGGTGTAGGTTTGAGGCTGTTTAAAAATGTTGGTTGTGTAACTTTGTTCATTAAAACTGTAATAAATATTTCTACAGGATGATTTTTTGGAAGAGAGGGTGGCTCTTTATTAGAATATTGTCGAAATTTTGCCAGTGCGTCATGTAATTTACTATTATTACCATTTTTGTCCCTTGAATGCCAAAACTCACGCCATCTCAAATTACGACAAAATTTTGGTATATCATTTCATGTCCATATGTTTTGGCCACATGGACATGACACACTCACTGACTTCCTTACAGATTTAAATAATTTCGGACCCTTAGATTTTACATACACTATATCAGAAAATCAAATTACATTCTTAGACGTTGATCTAACTCTATCCGAAGGCACCATTAAAACTGCAATTCATATAAAACCTACAAACAAAGAGCAATACCTACATCTCGATAGCTGTCATCCGTTTCATACCAAAAAGTCAATTCCATATTCAATGTCCATTCGCGGACACCGTTTAATTAATAATAAAGAAAATTTAGATAAGTACCTTTCTAATCTTAAAAAATCACTAATAGAAAGAAATTATCCTGCCTCTTTGTTAGATAAAAATATAATAAATTCCGAAACAAAATTTTCACCTAAACCTAAATTGGTGTCAAATTTAAATCAAAATAAAATCTTTCTAAGTACTACTTATTTTTTTGGCACTGAGAAACTGCGGCCTATTTTAGCAGATTTACTCCCTATTATAGCTAACGACCCATCAACCAAAGGTTTATTAGATATACCACAAATTTTATCATTTCGAAAACCTCCTAATTTAAAATCAATACTTAATAAAAATAATCGAAATTATCTTAGTAATAACAAAAATTTGGGCCTACAGCCTTGTGGTCGATCACGTTGTAAAACATGTCCTTTATTAGATCGAAGCATTTATTTTACTAGTCCTAACACTCCCAACAGTTACAGAGTTCCTTTTAATAGTAGTTGCATTTCAAAAAATATTGTATATCAATTACTTTGCCAGACCTGCAATGCATTTTATAATGGTGAAACAACTACACCTCTTAGCATTAGGTTAAATAATCACAGGGCCAGCGTAGGCAATGAAAGTCAACTTCCAATAGCATTGCATGCTAAGGCACACAATTTAACTTTTGATAATTGTTTTAAAGTAAAAATTATTAAGTGCCTTGGCGTTAACGCTAAAGAAAGAGACGTTAAATCTTGGGAGTTGGCTTTTATAAATATTTTAGGCGCTTGCAAGGGTCCCGGTCTGAATAGGCAAAATTAATACAGTAATTATATTTGTTCAGACATATTCATTAAAAGATTATTAATATTTTTCATTTAAAAATCATTATTAATAATGTTTTTCAAGGTCGGTTATAGTGCATTTATAACGATATTGCAAAATATTATTAACCCATACATATCTGCTTAAAATCAACATGTATGCCCATAACGACTTCTTAAAATATTTTGAAAATACATAGCATCGTATCTACCCATTTAATCTAATACATATTATTTACCGTTAATTGTTTTGTTGTAAACTGTTATCATATAGTCTATGTTTTTGTAAATTGGTAAGTTTAAAACTATATATTGTATATCATCTCTTGTCTAAATTGAGTAACTAATTTAAGATTAATTACTGTCATTCCTACACAATTGTATGGTTGTATTGGAAATAAATACCTTTTACTTTTTTACTTTTTTTACATTTCTCTATGTTCAGTTTTTTTTTAAATTTAAATTTTGAAAAAATTGTTCTATCAGAAATGTCATAGAGATGAATACGACTAGTGTCGAAATATTCTCAGTCATATAATTTCTTCTAAAATAAGTTACTAACATCCATTTCTGTTACAGAAACCATCCTCCTATACTTATTACATCCAAGGGCATACAGTAATTCGGCTGCTAAGAACATCAAGTAACTAAGAATATCATAAGTTATCAATTGCGGAAACAGGTACTGCTGCCCTACGTATTTAAAGAGGACATTAACTATCGTTTAAATGTTTCTGGTCCACCAGGACCCCAGATAAGTAACTTTTCATGAATCTAATTTTACATATTATTGAAAATATATATATATATATATATATATATATATATATATATATATATATATATATATATATATATATATATATATATATATATATATATATATATATATATATATATATATATATATATATATATATATATATATATATATATATATATATATATATATATATATATATATATATATATATATATATATATATATATATATAAATTGATAATTATTCATATCATCAGTCGTAACCCTCAATCTCAGGAGATCACTATCAGCTGCCTCTAAATAGTGTACTGTGAACGTGTGCAATATGACTATAAGCGTATAAACTCAATTTCTATACTATTGATTATATAGACGGTTGGAGGACTGTTTACACCATTGTCTATACTAGAATTAGTTTGTCTATGTGAACCAGCGGCCAGATTTGTGCGCTCGTCATGGAGTTCAAATCATGCGTAACCGTAATCTTCGAAGGCGATCAGGTGGTTTGCAATTCCTGTACGGGCTACTTTAATTTTCTGTGTGCTGGATTGACCAAATCGATGTATCGCAAAATGACACAAACAACTAAGCAAAACATGGATAAGCCATCACCGCTGTAATATATCATTTACGAAACAAATTCCAAAAAGCGACAAACCAGCAGCGAAAACAGAGCAACTTTCAGATGCCGCATCTCCTAATCCCGATGCTGATACTTTCATGATTTTCGTCAAACTGGTTTTAGGCTTTGTACACAAAACTGCGACTCGGCGCGATGCGAATTCGCAACGCAGAAAACTGCGACACGAATTGGTGCTATGCGATTTCGTGCGGCATGGCATCTCCCTTTCACAATTCGGGGGACCATTCCTTCGACGATATCAACCGTACTGAACGTATTTTGTAAACTAGGTGGTGACATGGATCGTAAAAAGAAGTTCTCACTTCTGTTATCGCTAAGAAGATACAGGAAAAAGAAACAAAGAAGATTTCTTGCAATGTTCCCAAGTTCTTGCAATGCGTCGCGCGAGCTCGTAGATTTTTACGATGCGACGTCGCATCGCAGTTTTGTGTAC
This sequence comes from Micropterix aruncella, assembly GCA_944548615.1. NCBI lineage: Eukaryota > Metazoa > Arthropoda > Insecta > Lepidoptera > Micropterigidae > Micropterix > Micropterix aruncella. The sequence continues at coordinate 24,725,943 of OX155957.1, forward strand.
AAGCCTTTACTCATGACTCCCTATCAATTCAATATATTATCGAACCGCTACTGAAGAAGATACGTTCACTTCGCCGAGATTTCCATAAGATGAGGAAAGAAGCTAGGGAATGCTCCTGTAGGGATATTATTGAAGAATCAAAGCAACAAGTCACATTGGTTAAGGAGAAAGTCCAACGCTTCGATGTTATGGAAAAAAGAAATAAAAATCCTAAATATTGCGTTTTAGGACCTCAAAACCGGGAATAATACTCGTGATCAGTGGAGTAAAATGAATAACATTGAGATCGTAGATATACCTGAACATGATGGTGAAAACCGAACTGGCGTCACCTGTAACATTGCAGCAATTCTTGGTACAACAATGCAGCCCAGCGACGTCCAATTCGCGCATTCACACCTCAGAGCTAAAATACTCCTAAGCCGAAAACAGTGATTTCCAAGCCGTCAAAAATCGATATTAACACGTTGCACGCCAAACTAAAAACCATGTTTAGGCCAGTGGGCCGCGGCGGACACCTTGTGACTGCCAGCATATCGGGTCCAGGGGGCCGCGTCGACACTACGTGTCCGCATGTCCTCGATCATTTCAGAAGCGTGTAGGCGGCCAACGGACAGCGTTTCCACTGATTTTACTAAGGCAAGTGACCCGCGCGGCCCCACAGTACAACCTGACCACTTGGCACAAAAAAGGAAAGACGGTTGGACATTCTCACAGGCTGAGACGGACACTCGTGTCTGCCATTTGACATCTCGGAAAATAATGAGTAAATCGCTGTTTCCGTAAGTCACCCATTATTTTTGAGTTAATTGCTGAACATTTTTGCGAAAAAGCACCTCAACGATATTTGGACGATTCTAGATTTATTGGTGCGGCCCCGGGGGAAAGTATGCTGTCGGACACTTAGCCCTTCTTCATCTTCTTCTTAAAGTGCCTCTCCTACAGGAGATTGGCTGTCAGATCTGTGATTTTTTCCCCTGTCTTTGGCCAAGCGAAATAGTTATTTTACGCTTGAGATGTTTGTCCACTCTCGGATGTTGCGTAGCCAAGACTTTTTCTTCTTCCAGCCCGTCGTTTACCGCAAACTTTCCCCATAATAATAAGCTAAAGCAGTTGGTATCGCTCAGTTGGTATCGCAGGTGGCCCAGGTACACCACTTTCCTTTGATTAATTATGGGTAAAAGTTCGCGATCTCTACCGTCAAGTTGGAGTATCCTCACATTGGGAACTCTCTGGATCCAGCTAATGCGGAGCATTCTACGGCAGCATCATATCTCAAATGCTTGGAGATGCTTCTGGGTGTCAGCTTTCAGGGTCCAAGCTTCTCTCTCATAAGACACAACACGCCACATATAGCAATGGAGAATTTGTATTCGGAGTTTGATGTCAAGTCTCCGGCCGCATATTACCTTTTCCATTTTCTCAAACGATGCTCGGGCGATTTCAATCCTGGTACGAATTTCTTGTTCGCAGTCCCATTCTTCGTTTACTCACGCACGGAGGTATTTGTGCTGCCGGACTCGCTCTAAATCCGAACCTGACAGTTTGATTCTGGGATTTAGGTCTTTGTTCATTGATATGACTAAAAATTTGGTCTTCGAGACATTCATGTTTAGCCCTGCATTCTGACTTCATTCATGTACCCTGTCTAATATGAGTTGTAAGTCTTGTTCTGTTAAGGCTAGCTGAACGGTGTCGCCTGCGTATCTTAGGTTGTTAATAATTTTACCATTTATCTTGACACCAATTTCTAGGTCTTCTAAAGCTTCCGTTATTATGGCTTCAGAGTATAGGTTGAAGAGCAAGGGCGACATAATGCATCCCTGTCGAACACCGCGGCAAATGTCAACTTGTTCGGTTTCTGAGTTTGGTACTCTTATGATTCCAGTACAGTGGCCTTTTGTTTCCAGTACAAGGTTCTGATGATTAAGAGGTCTTTGTCATCTAAGCCGAAGCTGGTGCTTCAGAACCTTCTAGAGAATCATCAGAACCTTCTAGAGAGAGAACCTTCTAGAGAGAGAGAGCTCCATCTAAGCCGGCACCAGTTGGTGCCGGCTTAGATGGAGCTCCATGATACCATATCATTGTATTGTCATCAGAACTACACACTATTGCCAAGTTTCTTGTTGATACGACTATCAGAAGTGGTTGAAATTAGACTTGCAAGATTTCGTTAATTGATAGATTCCTACATACAGCGTGTTTGGCAGATAAACCGACACAATTTTTTGGGGGATGGGAGGTCATTTGCTGGCTTTTACACATCGATCCTATGTCCTAAAAGATACTTTTTTTATCCGAAATGTTGCGTTTAAGTCGTCATAACTTTTTTGTTTGTGGCAGTAATATCATAAAATAACTTGTATGGTATTCTGCAATACAATGTTAATGCATGCGTTGACTGCATTTTTTAAAATCAGGTTCATTATTAGAGTGAGTGTTCAGCCCTGACAAAGAATTGTCTTTTATTTTGATATAACACTGAATATTTTCTATGATATGTAGTATGTCATTGGAACGGCTATAAATTACAGAACCTTTTAAAATAAAGCTAAGTGCAAAATACTTGTCAGTTTTTTTTAATAATGAATCTAAGACTTGCCAATTTTCAAACATTTACAAATTTTAAGGAGTTTGGATGCCCGTTAGTCGTTTTCTTAAAACTGTTTACATAAAGCATTTAATTATTTGGAATAAAAAGTGCATTGCAAAATACAACAAAAGTTATTTCGTGCTATTATTATCATAACCAAAAATATAATATTTTTTTTATTTATTTTGTTTATTTGCTTATTACTAATCAATATTATAGTAAAATCAAGGCATTGTAAAAAAAATTAATAAAGATATCACCGTAACTATACAAATACAATGACACTTATAATACTAGCTATGTATCATATAAGAATAAATAATTAATAACCTGCAATTTAAACGAGTAAGGGTTGGTGGTAAAAATATCGAAATCTGGCGCCATCGAGTGAATTTCATTTACGCGCCGCAAAGTACGCGCCAACAAGTTCCACCTCGTAAGGTTAGTGCGCGAGAACGGCTCCGCGAAAAGATGGTGCTATCGAGCACGAAGATAATTATTAGGTACGAAAAGATCCACCTTGGCTAGTAAGCTAGGGTTATCAGTTTTACCACGAATTAGATTGAAAACATAGGACATGGTTACCATTTCTCTTCTGAGACAGTCAGAATTATAGCCAACTATGCCTGCGATAAATGCAGTCGGATATAAAAATGGATAATATCCATACAAAAATTGAAGTACAAAAATCTCAAAAAAACACTTCTGTACTTTTTCCAGCATGCGGGTTCCATGCGGATTCCAAATAGCTGCATTCGTTTCCATGCGACTTCTAACAATCGAGTTGTACAACGTGCGCATAACCCGAATATTATTGAAATATTTGGATTGACGTATCACAAACCCTAGAAGCTTGAAAGAAGTTGTAGATAGTTGCCTAATGTGTTTCTTATAGTTTAACTTGGGGTCGAAAAAAACTCCCAAGTCGGAAAATAATAATAATAAAAAAACGGTGACAATTAGGGCATAGGATCTGTAGGTGAAAGGTAGAAAATCACCTCTACAATCCCTCAAAAAAATGTGTCGGTTTTTTTTACCAAACACCCTATACATGTCAAACTAATAAAAATATCTCTCTATATATCTAGTTTGCTGAACATCATAAATACCATTCACTAATCGCAGGGACGTCTGCTGGGTGTCTACGAGCGTACAAAATATTTTGATAGATATAAAATAAATTCATGTATAGAATTTAAAAGGCCGATCTGTCAAAACCACGTGCCAACACTAAAAGCTACAATCGATAGCGATCCACTCGACTTCAGCTGGAAATAAATCGTCGAATCGATTACTTTAACCTCGATAAATTTCCCGCCGGCCAGCATGATGGGCGTCGGAAAAATTATGATTTTGCGAAGTGGCCTCTGGCTATCAAAAAAATATAACGCGACGCGCGGCGACGATGGAAATAAAATACGAGCGGGTAGACAAGCTGTTCAAGATATCTAGCTTCATTCCAGTAGGCAAAATGCTATTCACATCATATTCCAATGCATTTTACTTTCCCGGCTTAACAATCAACGAAGGGGGAAAGTATTGTGAACGCGCATTTTTTTTTCGTAATGAAGACGGAAATATCGATCCCCCCCCCCCCCCCCCACACCATTTCCAGATTGATGTATGTCTGTGTGTCTGCATGTGTATTTGTATGTTTACTATAACAATTTTTTACTTCTTTTTCATAAAACTAAACTTTAAAATTTTATATTAAAAAATACGATCATATCAAATTTGCCTTTTCCTTGGAACAGCCTAGTTACATAGATGTGTCGCAAAATCATTGCGTAAAAAAAATCCTAAATATTTTCTTTAAACAAATAAATATATAAAAATAAAATAAAAACTATCATAAATAGTATGAAAGAGTATTTCCGAGACATGACCCTTAAGGGACTCCCGAAATAGTCTTTCCAGGTTCCGATGCAAATAGGAATATCATCAGACTACGTCTGGTCTACAGTATATACCAGAGACGAGGAGGCAGATTACGAGCAAACGCGTTGTTCGATTTTCTTGAATATCGGCACAAATGTTCTCTGGTCATTAACCCTTCGAAATCCAGCCATTCTGATGCAAAAATCGAAAAACGACGCCGGGCCTTTGTATTATTAGGTTGGTTTTAATATATACATATATACTAACAATATATCATGAATTCTCTCTTGTTACCTAATCTATATAATAAAAATGAGTCGGATTTTATGTATGTTACCTAATAAATCACGAGCGCCTGGCCCGATTTGAACGATTCTTTTTTTGTTTTGTTCGTAATCATTTCGGTGTTGCTATAGGATATAAAAAAATTGGAAAATCTCTCGGAAAAGTGAGAAAAATGAGAAAAACCAAAAATTATTTTAGTACCGAGCTTGATCATAGATGGCGTTGTTTGACAAGAATAAAAATTGGAAAATTCGAAAATCAAGATGGCGGCACGGTGCAAAAACTGACAGTTGACAGTAAGTTGAATTTTACGAACTTTTCATAGCGTTTTCGTGATTCTGAAGGTAACTCAACTGAATTAACTGAATTTGTGTAATTCGCGAATGTTTTTGCAGGTTTTACAATCATTTTTCACAGTTATACTCTTGCACAGACGCTCCAATCTCAGCAAGGTGACCGCTCGAGCAAGACGACAAAGAGAGGTTCGACCAACTGAAAGCGATGAGCATCGCCAAGAATTGAATGAAGCGGCACGGATCCGTAATGTTGCAGTGCGAAGACGATTGAATATGAGACAAAACACTTACAGAGAGGCATTCTATTATAATCTGGCGATTATGATTGCATGGAAATTGGAAAAATGGACCATTTGTGCCAATATTGCAATGCCTTTAAGTACCGCCACGAACCACTCGGTTTGTGTTGCGCAGGAGGTAAAATGAGATTAACGCCATTAGTTCCACCACCAGAGAAATTAGGATCGTTGGTGTCTGGAAATGCACCAGATTCTAGGCATTTTCTGCCGTACATACAATATTACAATAACTGTTTCCAAATGACTTCATTTGGTGCAACACATATTATTCGCGACAATTTTATGCCCAAATCTGAAAAAAAAGAGAAGAAATCAATGGAGAGTCAAACAAAATCGTACTGTTTACACACTTTTCTCTTCCATTTCGAACACAACGAGCACAATGAATCCACAAGTGCCAATTAATGAAACTGCTCTTTTGGAAGATAAAAAATTAACAATCTTTAAATTTGTAATAATGTCAAACAACTGTCAATGAAAATTACCTAAGTTAACGTCATCTGCTGCCAAACGAACAAATTCGTGGCGAGACGAAGTTCGTCGGGTTCCGCTAGTCTTATATAATAAAAATGAGTCGGGTTTTATGTATGTTACCTAATAACTCACGATCGGCTAACCCGATTTGGATGATTCTTTTTTTGTTTTGTTCATAATCACTTCGGTCTTACTATAGGCAATAAAATATCCGGAAAATCTCTCGGAAAAGTGAGAAAAATGTGAAAAACCGAAAATTATTTTAGTACTAAGCTTGATCATAGATGGCGTTGCTTGACAAGAATAAAAATTCGAAAATCAAGATGGCGGTACAGTTAACATTTGACAGTTGAGTTGAATTTTACGATTTCTTGATAGCGTTTTCGTGATTCTGAAGGTAAATCAACTGAATTAAATGAATTTGTGTAACTCGTGAAGAGAGGTTCGAGCAACTGAAAGCGATGAGCGTCGCCAAAAATTGAATAAAGCGGCACGGATCCGTAATGTTGCAGTGCGAAGACGATTGAATTTGCTACAAAACACATACAGAGAGGCAATCTATTATGACCTAACGAAACAATACAGCGATTATAAATGCATGCAAATTGGAGAAATGGACCATTTGTGCCAATATTGCAATGCATTGAAGTACCGCCACGAACCACTCGCTTTGTGTTGCGCAGGGGGTAAAATGAGATTGACACCATTGGTTCCATTAGGATCGTTCGTGTCTGGAAATGCACCAGATTCTAAGCATTTTATGTCTAACATTCTCTGTCAAACAAAATTGTACTTTTTACACACTTTTCTCCTCCATTTAAGACACAACGAGCACTAGCAATCCACAAATGGCAATTGATGAAACTGCTCTTTTGGTGAGACAAAAAATAAACAATCAGACTGCTTTCAATGAAGAATTTAAACAAACAATGCAAATTTCAAACAACTGTCGATGAAAATTACCTATGGTAACGCCATCTGCTGCTAAGCGAACAAATTTATTTATTTATTTATTTGCAGCTCTTATAAAAAACATATACAAAAAAAACAAGAACACACAGATTAAAAATTAAAACTATAAATAGACAAAGACTATGAAATAAAGCTACAACGCTGCAAATTAGGGGTATCCTCAGGATATCTCTTATCCTGGTTTTCAGGACACACCTATTAATTATTGATAGGTATATGATTTTTAAAATAAAATAACCAAATCAAATAAATCTTAAAACAAAAAATTCAAATAATCATAATAAAATAAATACACAAATCGAAATAATCAAAATCAAGATATTTAACATCAAATGATATTAAAAGAAAATAACTTAATTACATAAATTTAATAATCTACATATAATAAATCAAAAATAATCAAAATCAAAATATTTAACATAAATAATCAGGTTACAAATTAATAAATAAACGAAGACAATAGTAATAATCCAATTAGCAATAGTTATTTTAAAATAAAATCAAATTATGACATCTAAATATCTACCTTTAATAATAAACTTTTAAAGTGGTCCTTAAATACTGCAATTGATTTCGATCGCAAAGCCATTCCCAACCGATTCCATACAACCGCAGAATAATACGAAAAGCTGCACTGGAAATGTGTAGTTTTGTGCTTGGGTATTATAGCAAGTTGTTCACGTGCCCGTGTTAAATGGACATGCCGGTTACGGGACCACGTCATAATCGAGTAAAGATATCGCGGCTGTTTATTGCGTACTACCTTGAGTACAAGGGTCGCAATATGGAGCTGCCTTCTTTTACTCATATTCAACATGGAAGCTTTCGCCAGGAATGGTGACACAATGACATGATGACGTGGAGGAATCCTAAAGCAAAATCTTGCGCAGGCATTTTGCAGTCTCTGAAGTCTCCGCTCAGTCTTCCTATATAGACAGGGGCCGTACACACAATCGCCATAGTCCATTATAGACAATATAAGGGCATTTACAAGTAGTATTCTGATTCTGACGCTGAGGTACTCCCGAATTCCGTATAAGGCCTTTAGAGGTGAGAAACCCCACCCAACGCTTTTGCTGACATGTTCCTCAAACCGTAATTTTCCATCAAATAGAATACCCAGATTTTTAGCCGTAGTGATCAGTGGTATTGTCAAACTGTCCACCATTATAGGAAGAGAGCCATAGTTAGCAATTTTAGTCCTGCCCTGTTTCGACCCAATAATCATAAAACATGACTTCGAAGGGTTGATTTGTAAGCCATGTTTATTGGACCAAGCGGATAACCTTTCAAGATCGGCATTGATTAGGCTGACTGCTGAAAATGGACAATTCGTGTCTATGGAATGCATTAATTGAGTGTCGTCGGCATATAGATGATAGCGACAGTTTTCAAAATTTGCAGCTATGTCAGAAGTATATAGTGGCGAGACGAAGTTCGCCGGGTTCCGCTAGTATTATATAAAATTTACTTCTTCCAGAGTAGCTAATTGTTCAAAAACAATCGATCGTTTGCTCCCAAATAAATATGAAAAATGGTTTTTAACTTATGGGGTGTCATTTTATATATATTACTTATTTATACGTAAACCTCGATATATATTACACATTACTATATAAAATTTTGTGAAGTTTTTGACGAATATTTTTAACTCACGACTGCATGTTTTCAAACCTCGAAAATTTGTTTGTAGGGGAATATTAATGCACCCATACTAATATACAGGATGTTATTACTGCACTGGTATTTTTGTAGTGGGTGAATCAGTATGACTAGAGATGCAAGTTTTGTTTTTAAAAAATGAAGAAAAAAAACATTTTTTCAAATTGTTTTTTTTTATAGTATAAAAAGCTATGAGCACGATGCGCTATCTAGCGGTAGGATAAATATTGCTAGAATTGTTTATTTGTAATATAGTAACTACCGCTAGATGGCACAGCGCGCTCAACGCTTCGGAAACTTTCTTTAAGGCGACATGATATCTGAAGAATATCTGAAGAATTTTAGTTTTATGAGTTTTTTGAAAAGTATAAGCATTAAAAAGCAGCAAAAAAAGTATAGGCATTTAAAAAGTTTCTAAGTGAATCCCTCGATAAGGAACCAATTTAAAATTTGGACTCAAAAAATTTCTCATTGCCATCGAAATTAGGGCTTTAAACTGACATCGAAAACTTTCAGGCGCGTTTACTCCTACAATGTAAGCGGTGAGTGTGTTTTATTATAATTCCATAATATTGACTGGTTAATTCTCTAGGGCAGCACATAGACACATTTTTTATTTAGGCTCTAAATTAATTAAAACGTGAGAGCGCTCTGACAGTTACGCTAAATATGCTTTACCATTAACACCCTTATATTACCACTGCGTAAAGATAGTTATTCTGTGCTAGCGCTGCGATAGAGCATTTGGTATGCGCCTAGTAGCCGGCGCGAGCGGACGTAGAATCTGCGCTTGACGCTTCGTCAACGCTATTTTTTTATTGCTCAAACCCTACAAAATGGACCCCGCCTATTTTTTCGCGTATACGCCTATTTTGGATATTTTTCTGAGGTCTTTTGTCGTCTTAATAGATATAAATTACAAATTTGACAAAAAAAAATGTTGTTTATTTTGTCGTACTGATTCACCCACACAAGAATTACTAATGCCTGTAATCACATTCTTTATAATGATGGCTTATTCAATGACAGGCAACTTTTACCGCAGTTGAAGGAGAAATAGAGTCGATATTTGGGGGGGCGCCAGTTTTGCATGCGGCAATTTTGCACAAATGTCACTTTTGAAAGTTCCAAATTTGTTGAGGGCAGATTTGCAGGAGGCAACCTTGCAGGCGGCAACCTTCAGTACAGTTTTTAAGTTTTTCTGTTAGGTTAGGTTAGGTTAGGTTTTTCTTTCCCTAAAATCGAAGTGACATTAATTACCGGCATCCTTGTAGTGGATGACTTTTATACATCAAACTAAACATTAAAAAAAATGTTTTAAGATTCTCTGTTAGGTTAGGTTAGGTCATTTTGACATTTGCAAAACTGCCTTCTGCAAGATTGCCTTCTGCAAAACTGCCGCCTGCAAGAATGCCGTCTGCAAGATTGACGTCTGCAAATTTGCCTTCTGCAAGTTTGATGGGACCCGATATTTGCATAACTACGGAGATTGCCCGCCGCGAATAGTCATAACAGAAAAACCACCAAATGGTGGTAATGGCGTCCCATATGTTAAAAACGACGTAGTTATATGTAAGGATTTCAAAGAAAATGTGGAATTTCATAAAAGCTTTTGGCGCCTTTGCATCCAGCGCGAAATTGCTTCGCGATACCGATTATTTTCGGCACACATCCGGCGGCCATTTAAGTGATTAATGTGATTCGCCGGTGTACGTATCTGCAACCTTCCGGGAAATCATTTTCGGCCGCGACCCGCCCGGTTTTCGCGTCGGAAATGACCGCGCGCAACTTGATTTATCCAATAAAGCCCAAGCGAAACGAGTATCTCGACAATGGAAAAGCCGGATTGCAGTTTCCACTCGGCCGGACATGAGAAATTTCGTGAAATAGCCGTCAGCGAAAACGAGAATGATAAAAACAAGTTTTTATGCTTTAATTTATATATTTAATTTATTTACAAAAAAATATTTAAGAATTATTTTTACACAATGATTTTGCATCACTTCAAAGAGGCAGTGCCTGTTCCAAGGAAAACGCAAATTTTATATGACATTATTTTAAATTTAAATTGTTAAAGTTTAGGTTTGTCAAAAGATGTTAAGAAATTGCTAGAGTAAATTTAAAAAATAAAATTACATAAATAAAATAATCATTAAATCCATGGGAATCAAATATCCCAAAAGACCACGAGTACAAATTAATAAATACCATGATCTCGCAAATGCCGTCACCCGGAACGGCTTCACTGTTCACCTTCACGCGGTGGAAGTAGGCGCTCGTGGCCTGCCAGCTAAATCTTTGTTTCACCTTTTAAAAGATCTTGGTCTCTCCAGGAAAATAATCAACTCCTTTCTAGAAAAATTATCTAAAACCGCGATTTCTGCATCACAGATTCTATGGCTTCGAAGGGGGAGTGAATAAGTGGTAAGGTGAACGCTCACATGTGGCAAGACAGCTGTCCTAAACCTACCACAGTCGGTCGTTAGTCCGGAATCCACCCTTCACCTCCCAGAAGTGTAATAATTATATATGATGGGCCCGATTTTTGGTCGGTGAATTCCATGGCAGCTCCGTTTGTATTTTATTTATAAAAGTAATAGTTATAAGATAAATCCAAGTACAAAATATTAAGTTATAAAAATAAAAAGCTAGTTTCGTTAATTTTTCCAAAGACTTTTTCCTAATAGTTCACTTTGATATCGCTAGATGCCCCATTGTGTCACTTCACACTTTTAGGTTTTGTGCTTGATCGTTAAACAAAAACCGACACAGGCAGTTCGCGTACGGTCGTCTGCGATAACTGTTCATTAGGTATGTGAAAAAGTGTCATATTTTGTTTAGTGTCAGTTATATCATGAAGTAATTATAAATATTTGAAAGAAAAAGTGTCAGTTTTTGACATAATTTAATTTTAAAAACGAAAGTGGCACTATGCTGAACTTTTTTTTTAAATTATTTTTTGCCATACCTACCTGCCAATTTAATAAGAATCCAACAGATTCTGTTAGAATAATACATGAACTACTATTTAAAACAACAACAGCACATCTATTACATTTCATAAAGGAGTTATTGAAGTCATAAAAATGACAAATACTTTAAATGGCCATACCGAAAAATTGGGTTTTTCTTTTAGTGTCACTTTTGTTTTCAATGTGCGATGTATCCCTTTATTATTACTGCTTTACTTACTATCATTACTTTCGGTCTCCTTTTTCTCTAAATTTTCTAACTTATATTGTCAATAAATTTAATCGAAGTTGTATAAAAATAGGTCTACTATGTAACAAACTATAAGACAGTTTTTTCTCCAGAATATACTGTGGTCTAGTGGATCTGATAAAATCCATCAAAATTGTATTTTCTTTGCTTCGCAAACAATGATTAGGTATCTGTTCGTTTCTACACTTTAATTTGTGTCAACATTGTAAATTCTTATTTTTAATTTAAATAGTTAAATAAATAAAAAAAGTTATAAAAAAACTGATCCGCATTTAGTTCAGAAATTATTGTTGGAAAATTTGCCATGCCTAATTTGTCTATGACCCATGTAAAACAAATGAACCATGGAAAAAATTAAATTGCTATTTTTTTAAGAATAGGCTCCCAGGAGTCAAAAGCGTGTATAATCCTGTTTTATCTGGTTATTGATGTGGATCAATATTAAACTTTTGAAATCGAAGGCTGTCGCGGTTAATGACAAATCAAAATCAAAATCAATAAATCAAAATAATCACCGCACGAATTTGATAGCACTCTTGTCGGTCGGCGTTATTTCAAGCACCGTCGTCCAATCTGTCCTGGACCAACACCTTAAGGCGACATAAGACCTCAGAAAAATATCCGAAATGGGCGTACACGCGAAAAAATAGACGGGGTCAATTTTGTAGGGTTTGACCAATAAAAATCCAGCGTTAACGAATCGTCAAGCGCAGATTCTACGTCCGCTCGCGCCGGCTACTAGGCACATACTAAATGCTCTATCGCAGCGCTAGCACAGAATAACTATCTTTACGCATTGTTAATATAAGGGTGGTAATGGCAAAGCATATTTAGCGTAACTCTTAGAGCGCTCTCACGTTTTAATTAATTATGATTAATTTAGGGCCTAAATAAAAAATGTGTCTATGTGCTGCCCTAGAGAATTAACCAGTCAATATTATGGAATTATAATAAAACACACTCACCGCTTACATTGTAGGAGAAAACGCGCCTGAAAGTTTTCGATGTCAGTTTAAAGCCCTAATTTCCATGGCAATGAGCAACTTTTTTGAGTCCAAATTTTAAATTGGTTTCTTATCGAGGGATTCATTTAAAAACTTTTTTTAATTAATGCTTATATTTTTCAAAAAACTCATAAAACTAAACGTATTTAGATATGGTCGTTCCCAGGTATTATGTCGCCTTAAGTTGGTCGGATGCTACCAATTTTACGCATTAATATCCGATTTTAATAATTCCACCGTTTTTGTTTGAGATTATGATTCTGAATTTGTCGGCGCGCAAGTCAAAGTGCAAAAACTTCTTTACCTGGTTATTAATTAAGATCGAAATGTTTATTTCACTGATTCTAAACCTTTATCGCTGTTGAAATGGAATACTGTCTGGGTTGTTTAACATTATGAAATAATTAAAAACGGATTTTACCGCGTCATGTTAATGGCACCCGTGTTGGTCCAGCGTTATTGCAAAAAAACGTTGTGAATTTCGTCCTGTACAACAGCAAAAGTTGTCCGTGTGCTGGGTACTGATTTTTCACTTTCAAATCAGGTTTTAATTTACTTATATTTATTTAATAATTGATTTTGCTTTCAAAAATAACAGGAACCGAATGGCAAAACCATACTTAGTTGATTCTGTCGCCCAACTGGGACTAACACTTTCTGGAGTTGACAGGGCTCTAATAATTTTATCGTTTTTGTTTAAGATTAAGGTACGGAACTCTCGGCGCGCAAGTCAAGCTAACGGAACAACATTTTTATTTTTTAACGTTTTAATAAAACATGGATCCATATAAATAATGTAAAAACGAATTTACCGCGTGAAATTCGTAACACCCGACGTTGTTGCAACCGCCGTTGTCCACGGTAAACTAGCAGTCTAGCAGTCTAGACGGCAGCCTAGCAGTCTACCCTGGACAACGGCGGTTGCAACATCGCCGGAATATCGGGTGATACATATTTCAGGCGTTAAATTCGATAAATTCGTTAAAAACGGATTTATCGTGTGAAATTTGTATCACCCGACGTTTCGGCGTTGTTACAACCGCCGATTACCAGGGTAGACTAGCAGTCTAGCAGTCTAGAATAGCAGCCTAGCAGTCTACCCCGGACAACGGCCGTTGCAACATCGCCTAAATATCGGGTGCTACAAATTTTACGCTATAAATTCGTTTTTATCTCTATAATGTCAGACAACCGGGATAGCTTTATTTTTTTTTATAGATCCGTATATTACGAGTATATCATAAATCTGCGATTGTTATTTGGAAAGAGTGGAAAAAAGTTGTTTTTACCTTATTGTGGGTTTGAAAGCGCCTCGCGTCCGTGGAGAAGTCGGCAAATTCGCAGGAGCGCTCCGATTTGGGGAGAATTGGTATCATTCTCGAGAGACTGTGGCACAGTTCACACTGATGGCATGTTGATCCACTTGCACTGGGGTTTGGAATCGATGTGAGGCTGTGGTTTAGTCGCGTTTGGAGGGCTCAGAGTCCTCGCCCACCGGTCGTCGGTGAGTCGCGTCGTGGAGCCCCGGAGGCTGCGAGCGCCGCTCATTCACTAGTGGACCGGGGCGTCCGCGCGCCGACGTCCCCCGCCCATTGAGAGGCGCCTGCGGCGGGGGGCGGGGGTGGCGCCGGGGAGCGGGGGGCGCCTGCGCGCGCAGCCCATCGCGCCGCCCGCCTAACCTCACTCGACGCCGACGCCCGGCCTGGCCTGCTCTCGCCGATGCCCCATCTGCACGGACGCCTGCTAACGACTTATTCTTCTTCTTCTTTAACTTCTATCTCTTTCTTCTTCTTGTCTCATGGGTGCTAATAAGCCCTCGCTGAGTTGGCCACGAAGACCCATTCTGTTCAGTGTTGGTCACACTCACGGGTCAACACCCATATGTCGGCCTCCACGCACGAAGTGCGAGCCCGGGTAGGACTCTGGCCTTATGGCTAGTTTCGCTCCTGGCGCTCCTGGACGATCTGCGCACCGTGCGGCGTCAGCCAATCGATTGTTCACTCTGACCAACAGTCGGGGGATTTTGGAAGCAGTACTGTTTCCTATAGAGCGGGGGTGGTTGCGGACCTTACGGCGACTGCTCTTGAAACGACCATCGGCTACCCGATCCTGGGTAGCCGATGGGCCGGGCAGCCGGGCAGAGGATGCCGTGGTCCGCGATAGATTCGGTTATACCGTTTCATCGCTTCGTAAGGGAGAGGACCGCGCAAGCGACCTCGAGCTCGTAACCAATCGAGAGACCGGAGTAATCTGGTAGCAATTGGAAGTAAGGGCGTGAGTGTATCTGGGTAAAATACCTGGTTATCTCGCGGATAAGACGTTGGCCTCTGACGGGCATGTGGCGGAGCTTGACGGTGGACTGTTTTGTCCTAAGTCTTCTGCGCTTACTTCACGGAAGATAGAACGATCATATTTCGTTAAAACTTCCTGAAGTGACGGGTTGTAGTTGACAGCTTTAGTCAGGCTCTAGACAGGCTCATACTTCTATGTGTTTTGTAAAAAAAATGTAAGATTGGTTGAGACTTAAGAGATAGATTAATAATAATATTCAAATCTTAGTAATATTTAATAAAGTTCCTCTGTAACATTGTCTTTTATTTAAACATTTGTATTATTTCTGTATTTAGTACTAATTCCGAGACGTTTCAATTCTCCCATATAGCTGTTTCCACTTACCTAAGTTTTTCACAACATGTATAATGCTTGAAGTCATTTCTAGTACATAACGACTATTAAATAAAAAATCTAAGATAAAACATTCGTTTCATGCGAGTCTGCCTTTTTGATTGCGAGATATGAAGTGATATGTAAAAATGGTTTCAACTCCCCTAGGTCTCCCCTATCCATTATTTTCCAAAGATGCCTTAAAGATACTGATCCCATTTGCTACAACATACAGGTGTGATAGCATGTAGATTTTGAGATTGGTGACGATGAAATTAAAAGCAAGGAACCGATTAAACTTGGAGCAGGACTTATGATGCATTGGCCGAAACTATTAAAGAAAGGGTAGAACTAAGCAATATCTCAGTATCTCACTGAGTTGAATTACTTCTTGATTTAATAAAAACATGCTTAGAAACAAGTGGTATCTCTGTTGGCATTTAAATGATTAAAATTAATTTTAAAATAATATTTAGTTATCGTAAATTGAAGAAAAATTGAAATAGCTAATTCGATTTAAAAAACCAAAATTGTTTAGGGGTATTGCTAATACCTTACCGGCTTCATGGGCAATATCCTCAAAAAAGTTGGGAGCCGCTGATTTAAAGTGTCCAAGGAATGACCTAAAAGAACTTTTTTATTTTTTATTTAAATATATTTAGTGACACAGATTATCTCATTTCAATGACTAGTTTATTGTATATGCTCGGCCCAACAACATTAGCCGAATGTTCGAACTTTCTAAACAAATGGCTCAAGGGACGAAGCGCATTAGCTCTTTTGTTGGAATAATAGTCTGCTGCTTTATTCGTTGTGAATGTCACTTTTTTATAGACGAAGCTTGCCACTTCCACAATATACATGCAAGGAATGATTAATATTTTATATAGCCATAAGAAGTCCCTAGCGGGAGTATCAAGTGAAACGCAAGCTATACTGCGCGCTTCTGCATCCTAAATATACTTAGGCAATCAGCGGCATAATCCCACAGCTCTATCCCGTGGGAAATTCGCTAATGCACTTATGCAAAACAAGTAAATATAACAAAAAGAATAAAAAAATACGACTGCCGTTACAGAAACTGAACTATTGTATTTATAATTATTTTTATTAAGGTTTTTTATGAAGTATTTGAGGTTTACGTATTTATCCATATAGATAGATACATGTATATTTCCGAAATGTACTCAATTAGACCGTTCATTTGACACTAAACACGATATATTTATGTTAAATTATGGTCATTTGGACAAGTATTTCTTGACATTTGGACATTTTAAGTACCCTCCAGTAACTTCGTATGTAAGGATCCAATATTAAAAAGAATAAAAAACACGACTGCCGTTATTGTAAGTGAGCTATTGTATTCATAATCATTTTTATCACGGTTTTAATGATTTGTGGTTTATGTATTTATCCATATAGATACATGTATATTTCCGGAATATACTTAATCAGACCTTTCATTTGAAACTAAACACGATATATTTATGTTAATTTATTGACATTTGGACATTTAAAAAACCACGTACGTGATGTTAGGACAGTTAAGGTACCATATAACACTCGGGATGACATAATTCTAACAATATCACACACTTCCTAATCGGTTCAAGCGTTTAGAAGTTATGGCGGAATAAAAAATCAGGGTTATTTCCGAGTACAATTAAGTAGTTTTATAATTTTCCAAAATGTTGGATTGGAATAAATTCGTATGAACCAAAACGGTTATTTAAAATAAGGTATTCTTTTGTGTAATATTTAAACACTTTGTACAATTTATTTTGCTAAATTAATATTTCAAATATATCTCTTCGTTACTAGGCCTACCGAAGAACGAAAAAACTAAACTGTCATGCATTGCGTAACATGGCGATTTATATTAAAGACGTTATTTTCTCCTTGTATGAAAGCAAGGGGTCACGGCACGTACCCTTTGACACTCGGGAGGACCAAACGATTCTAACAATACGACACACTTCTAAATCGGTTCAAGCGCTTAGAAGTTATGGTGGAATAAAGAAACGGAAAACATACATAGACGAATCCTAAACACATAGCATTTCTTTTTTGGGCAATCTTGTAACACCATTGCCACAGTACTTCGGGAAGCATGCACGACCTAGCTTCTCTTCTTTTGCTTTTATCATTCTCTATGCCATCGTAACCCTGAGGCAATCGTGAACCTCATTTCCGATATTAGAAATATAAAAATATATTTTAAATGAAATAAATATTTTTAAAAAGATATTTTAAATTAAATAAATAAATATACGTTTCGCAAGACACCGCATATGCAGAATACTGGAATGGTTAAGACATAATATATTATGAGTCGTAGTCGGATTGTTGTAATTAAAGCGACATGATACCTGGGTACGACCATATCCGAGGAATTTTAGTTTTATGAGTTTTATGAAAAAATTAAGCATTAATTTTTAAAAGTTTCTAAGTGAATGCCTCGATAAGGAACCAATTTAAAATTTGGACTCAAAAAAGTTGCTCATTGCCTTGGACAAAGGCTTTAAACTGACTTCGAAAACTTTCAAGCGCGTTTACTCCTACAATGTAAGCGTGAGTTTGTTTTATTATAATTTCATTATATTGACTGGTTAATTCTCTGGGGCAGCACTTAGCCACATTTTTAATTTACCCCCTAAATAAATTACAATTAATTAAAACATGAGAGCGCTCTAAGAGTTACGCTAAAAATGCTTTGCCCTTAACACCCTTATACCACAACTGCGTAAAGATAGTTATTCTGTGCTAGCGCTGTGATTGACCGTTTAGTATGCGTCTGGTTCACGGCGCTAGCATGCGTGGAATCTGCGCTTGACGCTTCGTCAACGCTGGAGTTTTATTGGTCAAACGCTACAAAATTGACTCCGCCTATTTTTTCGCGTGTCCGCCCATTTCGGATATTTTTCTGAGGTCTCATGTCACCTTAAGGCGTTCTTTAGTATTCGGCGTAATATTAGGAGTCCCACAAGGTGTCAACTTAGCACCCCTCTTATTTTTACTTTCCTAGCCAACCAACGGTAGGGAGAGTGTTGTAAAAGCGCAAAAAAAATGAGATGAAGACGGATATTGTATTGTATTGTATTGATACATCAATTTTTACCCCCCCCCCCCTCTCCACCTTCCTCCCTTGGGGGGGGGGGGGGGTTGAGCGTAGTCAAAGATTTTTTTTAATATGTTTTTTACATAAATCACAATATTTATTTTTATTTATTTTCCTACAATTTTGTTCAAGGAATTGTAGGATTACAAGGCGTCGATCGCCTCGAATCCCGTCGATATATTTGCCTAATGTATTGCATATAAATGAATTCAAGGAACTATTTATTTAACAGAGATGCTATGTAAGTTTGCATTGTGCCTACTGGTAAATTATATGGCGAAGAAATCGCATCTAATGTTTATTGCACCGTACCATAGTACAAATATTATGGTAAGTAGGCAAGTGGGGAAGGTTATGCCCTTCTTAACTCCTTACCCACTGTGATAGAATTAGTTTGTATATCCCTTTGGCAGTTAAAAGGGCAACTCTCAGACCTCTCATTGTTATCATTAATAGGTACTTTATTTTACTAAGTTTTTATTTTCACCTAATTAGTTTAATTACTTATGCCAGTTATTATGGAATTGTATACGTATATTCGATTTAATATTCAAGAGCGAGTTGGATGTGTCTGGAAAGCTCCTGAATAATATTTTAAATAATAAATGAACAGCCAAAGTTGGCAAATAAGATAAATAGCCGTTGGGACTGATAAGATCTATACTGATAGGAATTATCCGATGCGGGTTTTTACCTTTCAAGTGCTCGTGCAGATATGTTGGTGCATGAATCAGCCAGTGTTTGCATGCTTCATTGACTACAAAATAGCCTTCGACGGAGTGAAAGATAGCAAAACAATCATGATTTTAACATGTATAGGCTTAGACTCGATAGATATCAAATGTGATTGCATGTGGACTCACTATTAAAATACCAAGAGAATATAAAGAAAAAGTTCCAACCGTGTCTCGCTAGTTTAAAAACACTACAAATTCTGGTAATTTCTCTCTATTAATGTCCGTAAACCAGTTACGAATGGCACATCTTACCGATTTAAGATTAAGGAGATGCAATCTGGCCCAATGGGCCCGATTGCGTTTCTTTGTGAAGAAAAACTAAAATTAGTCCAAGCGAACGAGACAGAGCAATATGTTAGAGCGGAATATGAAACGAACGATCGTCGATAAATACTACCTGTTGAACTTATACTCGTCCGAATAAATTCGAGCATATTTCGTGCGGTGTATATATTTGACTTTGGCGCGCAGTTTTAACGCGAAAAAGTGACAACCGGTCATCTCATACTCCGCTCTAGCGTATTGCCCTGTCTCGTTCACACGGACAAATTTCCAATTTTAGTTCACGAAGAAACGCAATCGAGCCCAATCTCTACTTAAATAAAATAGCTAAAGATTTAGTCGAAAGAGAAACAACGGAGTTAATGGAAATTTCGAGAGACATATGTCAAGGCTGCATTCTATCGCCCTTCTATTTACCATCTATTCTGAGACCGTTTTTAAAGAGGCGTTTAAAAGTCGGAATGATGGTAACAAAATAAATGAAGTTCACGTCAACAAATTTCGTTACGCCGATGACACAATATTGAAAATTTACCCCGTGAATTTTGTAGAATTCGACGTTGCAGTCGCCGTTGTATGGGGTAGACTGAAAGAGCTGTCAATCCGTTGTTCCGCGGGTAGGCCGCATACCGCTGCCGCCACTGCCTAAATTTTAACGATGGTGGGGGGGCGGGCTTGGCGCGTGTGAATTTCAAAAATCCGTCGTGCATACAACACTCACTGTATCCTGTCTTACGTCCTTGCGTTCGCCTTTCGGCGGTAGGAACATTTTAAGAAGAGGGTTCCACGTAGAAGAGAGTTTGTAACCGCTGCAGTTTCTTTCATAGTAAGTAACAACAATGTATTTATTTATTTATTTATTTATAGTAAATATAAATAGTAATTATACATAGTAATTATAAATAGTAATTATAAATGGTATATAAACGAATTTACCGCGTGAAATTTGAAGCACCCGACGTTTCGGTGACGTTGCAGCCGCAGTTGTCCAGGGTAGACTAAAAGAGCTGTCAATCCGTTGTTTTGCGGGTAAGCCACATACCGCTGCCGCCACTGCGTAGGTTATAACGGTGGTGGGGGCCGGGCTCGGAGCGCGCGAATTTCGAAAATCCGTCTTGCACACAACACTCACTGTATCCTGTCTTATGTCCTTGCGTTCAGCGTCCGGCGGTGGGAACATTTTCAGAAGAGGATTCCACGTTTATACGAGAGTTTGTAGCCGTCGTTTCTATTGAAGTCCGGGGTTCTCTTATTTCAATGGCTTCCCAGATCATGCGAGGAAAGTAGAATTGTTCCTTGGATAGCACAATGGGATTTTGAAACTGCATCCAGTGGTTACTTCCGCTATCCAATATATGTTCGCAGATCGCTGATTTTTTTCGCTGAACGTTTTTAACAGCTTTGATGTGTTCTATCAGTCGCGTGGCTATGGGCCGTTTCGTTTCTCCAACGTAGACTAAACCGCAACTGCATTCGACTTTATACACACCCGGGGTTTGCAGTGGTTACATGTGTATTACATCCTTTACAGGCCTCAAAAATCGAGCTATTTTGAGGCTATTTCTTAGGTGTTGATTTAGCAAACCAAAATCAAACCCAACTCCTGTAGATAATTGCATAATGCATATGAAACGTTCATTTTATACATTAGTATTAGATTTATGTTATAACCACGGTTAAAACCACCTAATCCGCTTTTAAAACTATTCAAACTGCAGTCGTCGACTGTGTGATTGTCTGATTATTGCAAAATTCATATCTACTAACGTTCTGCTTTGCAACATTCAATTCGTTCGTTCTATTCGGTTTGAGCTTTTCTAATAGATGGCGGTAAATTAATTTGTGGCTTAATTAAATGAGTTCTGCTCTTAGTAAAGTTAATTTCTGGAATCGTCTGCAAGCACGCACCTAACTCAATGTTTGTCCATTTTGAGCAGGCCAAATGAAAGGTTTCGCCGATTACGCATATCAAGGGCATATTTTCATTATGGTGTTCCTAAACGGGTCACATTTTTGCTGCAATATGTGGCTGCAATACAGTTTCCGGCAACATTGCTAGCAATACCAGCCATACTATATGCAATATTTTTAGTATATCCCGGCCAGATAGCCACATACTTTTTAATGGCCGAAGCATTCTTATGTGTGGCCGGCGTGTTGCTGGACGATCGCTTCGCAATCGAAAATACTGCAATATTGTTTGGCCAGCTTTATTGCTGTTTCGTTTTGCGCCATAAGTGCGTTCCTTTCTGATGCGAGCCCCGACGCTCGCATCAGGAAGATATTTTTTTAGATCTATAAAATATTATTATCTATTCTGATATGTTATGTCCATATGTCCATGTTATGCCGCCACGCGTGAAATAAGTTATATTATATATTAGTGTATTTAATTGTTTATATATGTACATCATTTATAGATAACTGTATTGTGAATTTATTATTAATAGTGAATTCATATGGAGAAGATCTTTTAATTGGTATTCAAATCATCATAAAACCAGGCTTAGCTATCTAAAGTATCGATTATTGAAGTCAGGTCAAATCCACATTCTCGCCATTTTTGTCGTTTTAAATTTTCATTTAAAACAATATTTGCCGCTGCGACACGTATGATTTCATCGGCCATTGTTGCCCGATTGTGTAGTCCGTTTACGAGTCAAAATTATGGGACATACTTTTGCAGAAATATGCCGAGATGGCTGAGATTTATATTTTCCAGCCGTTTGCTGCAATAAAATGTCGCAATGATGGCCGGGCTATATTTGACAATATTGCAGCCACGTATTGCCGCAAAAGTATAGCCCGTTTAGGAGCACCATTAAGAAATGGATTAACTTGAAGTCATCTAGGAATAATATATATAAATCAGGCGCAAGCAATCTTCTTCTTATAATTATTTGTGGCTATTCCACGCAGCTTGGTTGCTGGCGATTGTGCCAATATGGCGAATTCTTCTTCGTTTCCTGTGTTGTCTTGACAACAGGGTGAGAACTATGGTTAGTAGCCAACTTATGGACAAAGACAAAGGACAACACTGTTTTAAGTACTTCTGCGCAAGCATTCTGTACTCGTTGAATTTTCTTATGCCGTTGAATAACTGAGACCAGGGCTATAGACAATGGGCGTGATTGTTTTTCTTCGTGAACTAAAATCGGCTATTAGTCCGTGTGAACGACACAGGGCAATACGCTAGAGCGAAATGTGAAATGAACGGTTGTCACTTTTTCGCATTAAAACTACCCACAAAAGATAAAGCATTGTAAGGAAAAAAAATAAAAAAAAAAAAAAAAAAAAAAAAACTTAACTTCTTCTTCTTCTACTAAGTGAGTGATTCTTAAGTAAATTGAAATTTCTATGAGATGATTTAATTTAATTTTAGATAATTTAATTTTAGATAATTTAATTTTAGATAATTTAATTTTATATTAGCTAAACCGCTGTGTTACGTGACGCAAATCTTCTACTGATTGATGTAAATTATTTTGATGCTCAAGGTGATTAAGGTATGAGATGAAATTCAAATAAAAGAAAAATAAAAAAATCTAAAGTATGAAATATTTTTTTCAACTTCTTCTATGTTGTTGAATATCTATAATACTGAATATTTTCCAAGACTATGTGATTTTAAATGATTTTCAAAATATTTTATTTTTCTATAGTTTCAAAATATTACTAAGTATTCTATAGTTTTGAATATTTTCAAAGACTATTTGATTTTAAAATGATTCTCAAATATTTTTATTTTTCTATGTTTTCAAAATATTTCTAAGTATTCTATAGTTTTGAATATTTTCAAAGACTATTTGATTTTAAAATGATTTTTAAATAATTTTATTTTTCTACAGTTTCAAAACATTTCTAAGTATTCTATAGTTTTGAATATTTCAAAAACTATTAGATTTTTCAGATTCCCGTGCCTTTTCTGGTTTAAATGACGTGTCGCAACCTTAAATCAGTGCATATCCTAAATGCTCTTTGTAAGCTAAATATCTTACAGCCAACCACTTATTTTTTTACTTACGAAAATCTTACATCTGCATGCCGAAATCTCCTTCGTTGCTCACTTTGATGGCGAAACTGCTTTTCAAAATCAATATTCTTCTACCTGTACATGTTTTATGCGTCTTTCAGTATTTTTTTTAATTGAATTTCAGGTTTTACACGCAAATTAACTAAACTATTCGAGCTTACAAGTTTCGAGTAGTGGTCCCTTCAGAAAATATCTTTTTATTGTTTAACGCTTATGGAGTCGATCTATATTTTATTTAATGAGCGCCGATCGAATCTTGGCGTTTAAAACTATCTCATTTTCTTATTTCTTGGCCTGAAAACATCATCACTTTCTTATGTCTTTAAACTTAAATTTCACGCTGATTCTATTGCGTTTCTCAAATTTTACAAATTTCTACTAATTTAAAAGTTATAATCAAAAATTGGCTAACTGAAAATTACAGACTCTTTTATTAAAAATTTGCCCTTATTTATATTATTCTCAGGGCGTGAATTACGTACCGTGAAACATTCCAACTTTGCCCGCTATTTTTGAAAAACATAAATTTTTGAAAGAATTTTCTATGGGCGCGTAGGTATAATTTTTATCTGCTGCAACTCTAAGACCATGTGCATGCATTTGTTTAGCAAAATTATTATAAATTAAGATTTTATCCTATAATTGATGGATTTTTGTTGGCGGGCAAAATTATCTGGACTTTTAGCCAACATTGCCCATGTCGAGTTTTGACGCAAATATAGCCTTTATTATGAAGATAACAAGTACCAGTACAAGGATGTGGGTAATGATGGCGTTTATTTTCGAAATCTAATCAATAACATTCAAAATTCAGCGCTGGAATGAGTTGGCAATGTTACCCTTATATTTTTTCTCTTTTCCATACAAGCCGCATGTAGCAATTTAAAAATGCCAGGGTTGTCACATTTGAGTAAAATCATAAAATTAATCGGTCTTCACATTTTTAGCAAGTTCTGTATGCGTCGGTATAGAAAATGGAAATATAAAATAAAACATGTTGTTTAGAATTAAATGTTTAATTTCACACAAAAAATAACAATTAGTGTCTTTTGGCAAAATCTTTAAACTATCCTTCGGAGTAGACAGTCTTAATTATAAAATATGCTTTTATATAAAAAGGAATTTCCCACTTTACTACATACAACAAAGGTCAACACTTTATTGCACGTTGAATTTACAGAAATTGACATTAAAGATTATTTGACCACGTCGAGTTACCTTTGCCTCCGGTAACACTGAAATTACATCTGGTAAGTGCTGGATTGTGCAAATGTCATCAACTGTTGGGTAAGTAAAAGTGGTTCCATTTTCACATCTGGATTGTTTTACTTTTCGTACAAATTTAACTGTAGGTTTTGTGTCATTGATTGATAGTACTTTACCCACAAAATGTTTTAAACTCTTTTTTGTAGCAAACCGTACTATAATCCAGTCATCTACTTTGATTTTGCCGCGGTTTTCAGTAAAATATTCAATGTCATATAGTCCAAATGGGATATCTGCCAAGAATTCTTTTTCTTCTTCTTCTACTTCATGTAAGCATTCAGCTACCTATATACTTTCCATAATCTGAATTATCTGAGTCAGCTGTGAATAATGCAATATCCGCAGAACTCGAGCTGGACGTACCACTCGTATAAGATCGTTTCTTCCTTTTTTTACTGAAGTATGCCCTCGGGCCGATTTTGTTCTTTTTAAATCATTTCCAACTTTATCTCTTCTATTAATTTTCTTCCCTTTTCGAAAAGGCTGTGATGTGGATGCTATAGCATACTCCTCCTTTACCTTTTTTAAAACTTTATTTTCCTTTCCTTTCCATTCTGGCAAATTACTATTATGTATAGTGGCGAACGGCATCTTTTCGATCGTATTAGAAATTTCATTCAAGAAACGAACATCTGTCGTTTGAGTTCCTGCTTTAATAATCACATTGGAGAGTAGGTATATTTATTTTGGAAGGACCATTCTTAACGGATGTTTGATTATGAAAAGCATGTGCAGACGTCGATGATGTTGGAGCATTATGCACTAATTGGCCCAAATAGGTGTTAATTATATTGATACACTTTTTGCTAAGACTCGGAGTAGAATTAGTCAAATACTCTGAAGTATTATTGATAGTCTCTTCCAAATAGCAGTCTTGATCCTGAGTTTCTTCAAAGTAACAGTCTTGATCCTCTTTTATATCATTATTTGAAATCATATCAGTTTTACAAAAAAGGCCAGTTCGTTCATCTAAAAATAGAGCTTTTTTATAATTTCTTTGCACTTTTGCCACTCCAGAATTCTTATTCTTTGAGCTATTTTTCATTGCTTTTTTTTTCGTGTTGCACTCAAGTGCATCTTTGCATGAATTAATATTGAAATCAGAAACTGTCACTGATTTCCCGGGCTCGCAATTAACTTTTTTATTTCTTTTAACTTGCATCGGCTTTGGAGCTATAATTTCCTTTAGATAATCCATCAGTGCTCGATCAATTCCATACGATAATATTTCTTCTTGCATTTCTGGGATCTTTTTCAATACTTCTTGTGGATTCAGCGGAAATACTCCTGAAGCTCTAAAACCACTTTTAATGTTCTTTGCCTCCTTTAACCGAATTGCTTCCATTAATTCGCTGAGCAATTTTGGAAAATGCTTTTTGTTTAGGGCAGTTTGGTTTGGGTTTCTGAGTTTGTACTGGTACAAAATTTTACGCCATGATTTTTTCAAAGGTGCGAAAAATGCAACGTCGAGAGGCTGGGTGAGATGTGTAGATCTCGGAGGGATGAAAACAAAGTTTATATTGTTTTGCTCGCATAACTCTACTACTTTGACGCTCAAATGACTAGACAAGTTATCACAAAGGACAACTTTAGTCCCTGCTAACTTTTGTGCCCAAGGAAGAATGATCTTTTCGAAATAATCCTCGAACATAGCGCTGTCGAACCACCCTGACTTAGTGCAGTTGTACCTGGTTTCTGGTGGTCCTCCAGTAATCCATTCGGAGTACAAGTTTGTAGCTTTGTAGACAACATATAAAGGCAAACACTGACCACTCGCAGTTGCTGTGAACATAAGAGATATGTTTCCTTTGGTAGAATTGGCTACTCTTTCTGGATACTTTACGCCTCTTCGGAAAATGGCCTTGGAAGAACCTGGATCGTCCGAAAGGTTTGTCTCGTCAAGGTTTACTATATTTTCTGCTGATATGTCTTTCAATATTGTGCTTAAATTGTTAAAATAGTTAGCTATTTCTTGTGGTCCTTTTTCAGCTCTCGCCTTTGAAATATTTTGAGTAGTTCTTAGAGTCAATTCATCAGCATTCCTAGCTAAAAATCCCTGGACCCACGCATCACCAGGAATTCCATTTTTGAATTTATGATGTCGTGAATTCTTCTTTAAATATCCATGAACTAATAGCTTCAGATCCAGTTTAGTAAGAGGGCAGCCAAATTCGTTAGAAGCTTGTAAGACCCTCACAATTTTTAACTCTTCTACGTCTGTCAAAACGGTAGGATGCCCAACGGACTTTGTGATTTTTGTTTATTTTATTTACAATAGTGCGTCTTGGGATACCTGTTTGTCGCTCAGCATCTCTTGAAGATATTTGGCCTGATTTAACCGCTTCGCAAGCAAATTTCATAATTTCATCGGAGTAATTTTTATACTTTCGAGACCCCAGTTTATGTCTTGGTTTTCTATTTCTGATTCTTGATTTAGGCTTGTTGTTCTAAAAAAATATAAAAATGGTTATAAAAATAATGTTCTTAAAAAAATTGGTTTTATAACAAATATAAATATAATTCGTTTAAAATATATGCTCCATCTAAGTCACGATCGTCAAAAAAATAATTTTATAATATGTAAATGTGTCAACCCTACGTCTTTTTTGATGGCGGGCAATGTTGGCATTCAAAGGTCTGAACATTATTAGACAACTTTGCCCATCATCATAACTAATTTATTATAAAACTTTCGGAGTTGAAACTATCATTGAAATGTTCTACAATTAGTTGTTTCAAACATACAATAAAATAAACTAACCTGTGTATTCGCCATGACGTCCAATTCACTTTTATCTTGATGTAAAAATTTGCCCGCTAAAACACGTACTGTATTCGGCAAGTGTTAACAAGTTACTGAGTGAAGCTAACAACAAACGCGACATTTATTGATGCTACATATATAACCTATTTTCCACCAAAGTCATCAATGTTGCCATAATACAAGAATATTTTTCTACATTTACGGATTTGCTTGTAAATTGCTGTTCGGGCAAAATTACCCTTGTTGGCAAAGTTGGCATATTCCACGGTATTGGTATTTTACTATGAGTAAAAAAAACTAGTTATTTAATGAAACAATATTTTATTAATTAACCTTTAAAACATGACCAAATTGTATCGTCTTACACTCGTAATGTACTTATGTGAATATTTTCAACTATTTTTTAAAACGAACTTATTATTATATTTTTAAATACGTTTTTATGTCGTATTTAAATTTAAAATTAATTATTTACAAATGAACACTGACGAACTCATCTCGTCGTCAGTCCTAAAATTTACCCGTTCTTTGTAGTATATTTACCCACGGTAAAAACTACGTTTTCTTATTCCAAATCATATATCTAAAATCGACTAAAAATTCGAATTTTATTTAGATATTACAAAGCGATATTTTCTGCTGGTTTTCAAATTTATATAGCGTGGAAAAGATTAGCACGCAAATATTTACTGCTATCTTATTCCAAATTCAGCTTCAACTTTTAAAAATAAATATTTTGTTATATAGAAAATAACCAACTAAAACTAATATGTTTTTCTGGCCAGTAATCTTATCGATTACTCAGCTCAATCAGAAAAAAACATTTTACATAAATCTTTTAAAACTACTTACATATACAGTACATCAGAATTGATATTTAACGTGACGATATGCGGTGGGTGATCTTTTCCTTTTTAGTATTTTATATGGCTTCCTCTTCTTTGTAATTCTATTTCATCCTTCTGGTGTTTTATGTAATAATTGGTCTTCCTTCTGGTTATAATATGGATTGGTCTTCCTTCTTGTTACATGATAGATTGGACTTCCTTCTCAGTTTTCGGTATTTTATAATATTATATCGTCGTTCTTCAATTCGTAATATTAGGCTTTTGCCTCCAATTTTCAATAAACTTCAACGCTTCGCGGTATTCGTATTTTCGCAAAACTATTCGAACAATATACGTTTAATTATAGCAAGATTATTTTATAAAATTACTTTTTGAGCCTTGGAGGACACGCAAAATGCATGACCTCCAGGCGGATTAACACACCTAGGCGTCTGCTATTAATGCACGGATTATTGACTGATGACTGATTGACTGTTGAAAATTTAATGATGCCCCTTTTTGTGGCTGGTTCCTTTTATAACATCGTGTTTATTCCCTTTCACGATCATTATTTTTCTGTCATAATTTGACCCCTCTTAACATTGGCGCCATCCTCCCTTGCACGAGGATGTTCAATAATGTGATACTAATCGTTTGTTATTATTTTTTTAATATTTTGGTGTGAGTTTACCATTGATTTTTCTTATTTGTCATAAATCCTATTATATTTTAGTGTAGTTATATGTATTTCGATATTCTCGTTCCGAATCTTCTTAATTACTATTTTTTTAAGCTTTAATTATATGAGTTTTTCATGTTTAAAAATTTTATTTTGAAAAACTATGTTCTGCTAGTTTTTTTAAAATTTAATATATTCTATTATATGTGTTTCTTTCCTGGCTTTTCAAAGATGATATTATTTTTTTAATTTTTCTGTTTATTGTGGTAGTTTTTTATGTTTTTCTTCAATTTTTGTTTTTTTTTAAAACGGACTTCATTTTTATTACCGTCTTATTTTTAAAACATTTTCTATATTTTTTAATTATTTTTATGACATACTTTTAAAAAAATATTCTCATACAACAGCTATGACGCCGCGCACTTTGTCTTTTCCCGCGTTTTTTTTCATTCTTCTGTCTTTTTGAACTTCCCTTGGACTATGTCGTCTGCGCTTTCGGCATCAATTCTCTGGGTTTTTTCCATGACCATATATGGACATGATTTTTGCGCGGTGTATAGTGCGGCTTTAATACTTTTTATCGTAATATTTTATTCTTTTATAATCCTCTATTTAAATATGACATTTCAAACCCGATCTTATTTTCAAAAATCATTTTGATTTTATTTATATTTCTGAAATTAAATTTAGATTTTATTTGTTTATTTTTTATAAATGAATCAGTGCTATCTGTCATTTCCTAATAGAACGTTCTTCTTGAGTTTAATCTGATATTTTATGGATATTTTTTTTTACCTAATCGTTCCACTTTTTTTTTTTACACTTGTGTCGCTACTGGTATTGTTTCAAAATTAAATATTATTGACTATAGTTATCACCGTATTGCGATTTTCAAACTTGATAAGTTTGAATGTAATGAATTTTAATTCATTACAGCATCTGAATCTAACACCGCGCGAAATGTGATCAAATTTATTCAGATGAGTTTAAGTTCGACAGGTAGTTTTTATCGACAATCCTTCGTTTCATATTCCGCTCTAACTTATTGCTCCATCTCCTTCGCTTGAACTACTTTCAATTTTAGTTCACAAGTAAACGCAATCGGGCCCAATATCTCCATAATCTTGAATCGGTAAGATGTGTCATTCGTAACAGCTTTACGGACATTGGTAGAGAGAAATTACCAGAATTTGTAGTGTTTTTAAACTAGCGAGACACGGTTTCTTTATATTCTCTTGGTATTTTAATAGTGAGTCCACGTGCAAACCGAGGTGTTTACTAGCGGTAGTGGAGTATCGTCGTAGGTTATTTCGGGTGAGCTGTCATTTCTACATTTGAGGTGACACTTGAGACTTCTAGTCACCATTAATGTGACTTCTCAGATTCAGGAGATTATGCGATGCGGACCAACTGGTATTTTTTTCTAGTTCTATCTCAATGCATTAAGCTCCCTGAATCACTACCGATGAATTAAACCAGTGGCGTAACCAAGCAGGTGCAGCCGATGCGACGCATGAGCAGGCGTATATCTATGGGGGGGGGGGGGGCGACCGCCCCCCCTTCCCCCGCCCCCAACGAGGATTGAAAAAAAAATATCCCGCTACTGGACAATGTCATAAACGACCTCAAAAATCGACTGCCACCCGAAACCTTAAAGGTTTTTAATTTAAACATTATAATGCCATCGGTAATAATAAAAGACGATAATGATCACTCAAATGTAGTTGCAGATCTTGTTAGAGAGCATAAGAGTCTCCTAGGAGTTCATGCGGCAGGAGTTCTGGGAGAATACAAGATCTGGAAAGAAAGTTTTAGAAGGGAAAAGAGAAATAAACCCGCTTATTCGGAACCAAAAAATATTCTAGATGTTATAGATCTGGCCAACGAATTCAACTACCCTGGCATACATCGCCTCATCCTTATCATGGCCTCCTTGCCCGTAAGTGTGACGACTGCCGAAAGAAGTTTTTCAACTCTGAGGCGACTAAAAACCTGGCTATGATCCACGATGGTAGAGGATAGGTTAACAGGGTTGGCGCTCCTGCGTATTCATTTTGATATTCCAGTAGACAAAGAGAAGATAATTGAAAGATTTGCAAAGAAAAAACACCGAAAACTGCAATTTGTAATTTAATTCTTTGTATCATTTGTTCATTGTTCATTTAGAAGTAAAATAAAAACGTACGAGCATTGATTTTATAGTAAAATCAATGGTACGATTGTATTCATTATTTCTTTTCCCTTTTTAAAATCCTTAGTTACTTAATTACCTATCTCTATTCAGCATATTGGATGCCCTAAATTCACACTATAATTTATTTGAACTATCTATAGACAGAAACCCAACCCCACTGTCCAAAACAAGACGTAGATCAAGACGCACTCAAAAACAAGACGTAGATCCGCGCCTGCGCATGAGGGCCCACGGTAGATCGATTTTTTTAAATTTAAAAGTTTTTTTCCTGAAAAATAGCATAAAAATCGCTGAGCAACATGCGCTATCTAGCGGTACGTAAAATATAGCTAATATTGTTTGGTATATTACTTACCGATAGTTGGCGCAGCGCGCTCAAACGCTTGTCAAATCTTTTGCAGTCAAGTTCTTCAAATTTTCAAGAAAAAATAATACATTACTTATATTTTTTCAAAAAAAAGTATTTTTTTTTTTTTGATGATTCCAAAAATTATTCTCATACTGATTCACCCCCTTGCGAATATGTTTTTGTCGGAAACTGTATACATCCTGAGTACTTGGGTATCTATTAAAGCACTTTAGATGACGGGATAGGAACTCACGTAAGAAGAAGAATATTTTCGCCCAAAATTTTATATATCATGAGTACTTCGGTATCTATTAAAGCATGGTGAAAAATATACTACGCTATAATTGGATCCATGATGATCCATCCTATAAATAAAGCATGTATAATGCTTTCTTTAATATGAAAAATGGTTATTGTTTCCGTGTTTCTTGGTGGTATACCATAGTTCATTAAAATCCAAACATTGTGTGTTTCCTTATACCCTTTATGTACCCAATTTGATTTCTAAATAAATAATATGAAAATCTTCGTCTACATTTCGGGATATTCATAGTCAATGTTTTTGATAACTAATTCTACAAAATCACAGATTAGGTTAGGATTGGGTAACTGGAACAATGTTAGCATGACGTTGAATTTATCTACTTTTGCATTCATATTTCGCTCATATTATGATATAAAATCTTTTGCAAATTATTCAGATGTCGCCCACAGTTTCAATCTCTATTTATATATTGCCGCCAGGTATCAAGCGTTCTTGCCATTATGAGAACATTTTTTTTAAATATATATGGCAGCACCGTGTATACAAATGGCCGTCCTAGTGTTAAACGCTTATCATTTTTGTTCTTCTACTTCGACTTGAATTTGCACATAATACGTGTTATATATGTCATGTTCTTAAATTCTTTCAAATTACAGCGTTTGCCCTACAAAATGTTGTAATATAGTGGGTTTTTAAATTTTGTTTATCATTTACGAATTATTTTTATTTAATCCTCACAATCGATTAGTCGTTAAAAACGTGAAGGTGCGAAGACGCACATCATTATTTGACAGCCCCGTTTCGCTCTTTCGTTTGACGCGTTTCCTTGCTGTCGGTGAGTGCTTTCCGTAATCCTCCGACATCTCGAAATTTACGATGAGAAAACGATTTCGCGTGTTATTTTTCGATTCTATGTCGATTTTTCTATCTCCCTCCATGGTAGTTTGCGGCTACGATGTGTCGTGTGATATTTTTCGGTGGTTCCATGGCGGGTTTGACAGCTCGCACGGTCCGTGTTTAGGTTAGTGATTTCAGTGTTTTATTTCCAGTTATCGAGATGAAGCTCAACAAATTAGTGACCGCGTCGAGGAGGAAAAACAGGAAGCGCCATTTCTCCGCGCCCAGCCATGTCAGGCGGGTACTGATGTCGGCGCCGCTGTCCAAGGAGCTTAGGCAGAAATACAATGTGAGATCCATGCCGATCCGCAAAGACGACGAAGTACAGGTGCGTATTCTGTGTTTTTATTTTATGGAGACTGCGATCGATGCCTGAAAATAGCAGTGAGTGATGATCACAACCCATTCCCAGACCGCAGGATTCGAAGCTCTCGTTTGATGCCATTGCGGGAGGTTTTCTTTCGTTTATGGTGGATTGCGGTTCTTCACTGCGCTATGGTTAAAGCGTTGGCTCTGACTCTGCTACTAGATCGTTTGTTTATTTTGGTGTTTAACTCTCCAACTGCGGAAAATTTGGCTATTTTTTTATAAAAATCGCGGGCCTGTTTTATTGGGTAATTAAAATAGTTTTAAGGATTTTATTGACATTATGCAGGAAACGTGAATATCACATTCAAGGGAAGAAACAGGAGAAGAAAAGTTATTGATAAGGATTCACTGTATTGAGCACCATCAGTATCGTTACCAGAAGATATTCACTTTTTGTCATATTGAGAATTTACGGTCACGATGTAACTGTCTGTGAGGTGAGCGCAGAAGACTTGGGACGTAAAACAATCCACTTTCTAATTACGTTACCTGCCCGTCAGAGGCCAACGCCTTACGGAGAGGCACTGGAAAAGGTAGCCAGCGGGCAGCCTTGCCCCCTGACTACCAGTCCAGAAGGATATCTCCGTCTGGAATTAACCTTCAGGATACCTCCTGCCTCCTGACTGGTTACAGGATCGAGGTCGCTTGTGCGGTCCTCTCTCTTATGAAGCGGTGATACGGTGTCTACCAAATCTATCGCGGAACACAGCATCCTTTGCCCGGCTTATTCACCCAGGATCGGGTGTACGAATGATCGTTTCAAGAGCAGTTGTCATAAGGTTAACAATTACCCTAGCTCTATAGGAAACATTACTGTTTCCAGACTCCCCCGGCTGTTAGTTTGAAAGCATAATCGATTGGCTGACGCCGCACGGTGCGCAAACCGTCCAGGAGCGACTGAAGGTTGACTCCTAGGGGAGACTGGCCCGCATGCATCATATGGAATCAGCTTAACGTCTCCCGCGGTAAGAGGGCTAAAGCTGTGGCTCGCTATTCGCAGAATAGTCTGCCAGTAGAATATCAAAACAATACATATATTGCTTTAGTGACAAGAGGTATATGATTTCACCGCATTAATCATGAAGATTTTTCGGTGGCTTATGATATTTTTAACAATCCAATAACGAACAGAAGATAGTAACAAAGTTATGAAAATAACTTTTCAATGACATGTCCGGTCGTTATCGGTCAGTCGAGACGTTTTGTCGCATCGTCCTTTAACTTGTAAAAATTGCTTTTTGTTATTTTAGGAAAATAATATTTAGAAAGTTGCATGCAGTAACGATTTGTATACAACTTGACAGTATGCCGCAAGCGTCATGGCGTCGATCTCAACAGCAAAATTATTTTAATGAACACTGGAAATGCATTTTTTTGCAATGTTTATGGCTCTTTGATCTCCGGCTATGAGATTAATCAGCTGATATTCAGCTATGCTTGCTATCTCTCTCATCTTGGTCGGTTGGTCGTGACACTATATACTGTTCAATAAAGCACAGCCGGGAGGTTCGAAGTGGGCGTTATTATTACCTTATGCTTAATATTTCTTGCTATGAAACTGATAATCTATAGGCGTAGGTTCTAGAAATAGATACTCTACAACCATAGGTTTTTTCTTGTGGTTTTTAACTATATTAATTTGAAACTTTCTTCTTTTAGGTTGTGCGTGGACATTATAAAGGCCAGCAGGTCGGAAAAGTTGTTCAGGTATACAGAAAGAAGTTTGTCATCTACATTGAACGCATCCAGAGGGACAAAGCCAACAGCGCTACCGTTTACGTTGGTATTCACCCCTCAAAGGTATGAATGGTTTTATTATATATATATTTTTTTTAGGGCTGATTTGAGATTGGTCATTCGAATTTGTTGAGTGATGTTTTATGTTTGAGAGACGTGGCCAATGCCTCGATTCTCATTTCTTTAGAACCTAGTTTCTCTTGGGACTTAGTTTCTCTTGCACACCTGGGAGGCCAGAAACACCAGTGGTTAACAGATCTGGACGTAGCCATTTCGGCCGGCCTCCATACATTATATAATATACATGACTAATAAAATTAATTATTAGGTAGCAAGAGATAATTCTTTAAAAAATGATATTGGTGGTATATTTATATTCAACATTAGCCCTTTGGTCAATTATGTGGCGCCACACATCTTTGTGCGGTGCCGTTTTTGCGTGCGAATGCCGTCTTCCGAAAGGTTAATCTGTAAACCTCATTGGATTGATTAAACAGATGAGCTGCGAGGGGATTTGGATGGGATGACTTTTGAGTTGAGTTTTGTATCATTTAATTTTTGCTACAATAGTGTGGACTTCCAGGTAATCATGAGTTCCATCATTTTTTGTAAACCTCGATTAGCGAATACAATCCCGAGCATGTTTTCAATCTAGGGATTACGGGATTTTTGATGCGTAGTCCCAGGATCCCAGGGCTATACCAAGATTAGATGTGGTTTCCAATTGGACTCAAATGAAAAAAAACTTGAGTAATTTCTTAACAAATGTTTTTAATATTGTTATGTTGCACAACACAATACACAAAATAGTTAGAAAAGAAAATAGACAAAACAAAAAACTATACTTTTGTAAAAAATAGAACAGACAAAACAAAAAAACTATGTAGAATTTCGAAAATACAATCTGAGAAATATCAAAGCATCCAATGTTTGACTTCCAAGTCTGCTTTGTAGTTTATCACCAACATAACCAGCAGCTGAAAACGCTCTCTCAGGTTCTACACTGGTTGGAGGATAGACAATACATACTTATATGCTGTTTCTAAGTGACATCCACGAACTCCTCCATTTTCAAACAGGTTCATTCCACGTCTTAATACTATTTGCCAACCCCGATTCATTTTGTACTTGTACTTCAGGACCTGGCATTTCATACTCTTATAGCATTCGGCAATCCTGAAAATCCCGAGATTAGTCAAGTACAGTCCTGGGATTTTCGGCATCAGAAAACGGCCAGGATTCGGGGTCCCGGGATTGTCTTCCTTAACCACAAAGCATTTGCAATACCAGCGAGCGCTGCAGCGAATGTTAATTTTGCTTGCTACACCCCACAGTTAAAGACGTACAACCAAATCCCCACAGTTAAAGACGTACAACCAAATAGGACGTAAGTACAAGTTATAGATAAGGAGTTTATTGTCGACAAATTGTAGATTATTCTACAGATTTTAGAACCGACAGACACGTTGGAACACATGGATCCAGGAGTTGCAATTTTTAATGACCTTAAGTGGAATGAACATGTTTTATTATTTAATTCTAAACTATGTCTCGTAATTGAATAATATTCAGAATATACAGAATTATTGGTGGATTGAGATACTTTTTAGAAAGGTTATAATTCCTACATGTCTGTTGTGTTTTGACATTACACTGCAAATTGAAAATGGCTGTTTTGGATAAAGGAGATTCTTTACAACTCGTATATCTAGGTGCCATTCTACAGGTCTTTTTCTTTTCTTAAACAAGATAGGCGGTTAGGTGTTCCTATCTGATATTTTGAAACAGAAACATAAAACATAGACCGTAGATTCATTTAATCTCTATTTCCACAAGAATATTATCTCAATTTACAGTGTTTAGTCATGACAAGACATAGGAATCATTAACGCCATTCAGTGCTGCTTGGTGGCACAAATGCCATAACGTTTACGGTGACTCACTCCGTCTTTATTTGAGACTGAACAAAATTTTAATTTTTTAATGTTTCAGTCAAAAAACTAATAATTTATACTGGTATCGATATATGCGACAGCAGCACACAAGCAATGTTTTGAAATTTAGGTTTGACTCCTTTCTGATATTAAAACAGGATACAGTATTGATGAAATCTTGCATTTTCTCTCAATTTAACCCAAAATCTGCATGTACAAAAAATAGAAACTACAAAATTTGACATTTAGCTAAATGAACACAACACAGATTTTTAAATTAGTGGTCGGAAGCTAAATACCACATAATAACTACTTCAAGACATTGCAATTCTGCTTCAATTCCGCTATCAAAATGTTCAAAATACGAATTTAATAATTTCCGATAGTTTCCTGCAAATGCAATACAGTGGAACATCTCATAATGAGCATAATTCGTTCCAGACTTACTCGTTCAGCGGAACAATTTTTCACATACTCGTTATGAGAGGTGCGAATACTCGTCATGAGGAACTACTGCGAATTACTCGTTATGAGAGAACGCCACTGTAGTTTTATCAATACAGCAAATAATACTGGCAGTTGAGCTACAGCAAATAATACTGGCACTAGACCTTCTCGAAATGGGGGATACAAATTTTTAAACTTTTTTTCAGGAGAAAAAACAAAAACGTGTCTCGAATAGCCGCTGATACTGCCGTCTGGCAGCTCCTTGTTAAGAAATCTTTTTTCATCAGTGCTGGGTTTTTTTTCCAATGTGAAATTAGAATAATTAACGTCTGGTTCTTGATTAAAATGAGAGAATAATCAAGAAAGCCTCAATTATATGCAGTGTGTTAGGGACATACAACTTTCAAAGAAAAAAATGTTTTGAATAAAAAATCTTTTTTATTTAGGAGATTTTTGTTTAGAGGATATTATTTTACGTCACAAACCTTTTCCCTTCGATGTTAAAGAAAAATAATATTTAATATTTTAAAGTTCAACGGCAAAAGGATAAAAAAAGGTAAAGCTAGTTTTCAACTTATCGTTTATCGTGTAGAATCACCTCTAAACGATAATGTAATCCTAAAAACACATATATTGCTGTTTAGTTTTTTTTACACCACTACCTAACATAAAAGGAATAATATGTTCAGTGTTCATCTATGTATGTTTTCCGTTTCTTTATTCCACTATAACTTGTGTAATGCCCGATTTAGAAGTGTGTAAAATTGTTAGAATCGTTATGTCATCCTGAGTGCCATAGAGTACGAGGGGCTGATTGAAGTACATTCCGGAAATATACATCTGTCTATATGGATAAATACACATCAACCACAAATATTTCATAAAAACCGTAATAAAAATAATTATAAATGCAATAGTTTACTTTCTGTAACAGCAATTTAGTTTTTTTTATTATTTTTAATATATTTAAATGTTGGCTGTTGATTGTACTTATATGTTGACTTATATTATGCAGTATTTTTAATTTGTTCGTTTAATTCATATGGTTTATTTTAATCCAAAGAGTGTACCGACATGGTGGTTTTTTATAATACGTGATCTCTATAAGTCTGATGCACTGGTAACTAAGGAGACACTAAAAATTAATAGGCCACCAAAACAAATAGGTGTTTCGGTTGACCCCCTAACTTTTAGTATGATGATAACAAACCATTCATAGAACACCGATTAAAAACCCGCTGCTGCAATACGCCCGTAATGGTTTTCATTACGTGGTTTATTGCGTGTCGAGGTCAATTCGATGTTATGTTATAAAATATGGCTCTGACTTTGTCTTTCTTTTGCAAAAAAGCCATGAACGGTGAATATAGACTTAATTCCTTTTTCTTTGTTTCAGGTCGTTATTGTAAAACTTAAGATGAATAAGGACCGCAAGAAGATAGTAGACCGCAGAGCTAAGGGACGCCTGGCCGCTCTCGGAAAAGACAAGGGCAAATACACCGAGGAGACTGCCACCGCAATGGAAACCTCATAAACTCACATTGTCCCATTACATTTTTAAGTTAAATAAAATAATATCCAAAATAAGAGGCTTTATTTTACAACAAAATGGAAGTTTTCAAGGTATTGCCATAGGTAAATAAAGCAGAGCCATAAACATTTTTACAGAATAGGTAGATACTGAGGATGCAGTGTTATCAGGAATTTTCAATTATTCCACTGGGATGCTCTTGGAATATGAATTCATCATTATCCAAATCTCTTGTCATATACTGGATTAGATTTTTTTGAATTGGTACTCTCTAATACTTATTATAATAACACTAAATAATATTAGCAATCTGCAGTAAAATTATAAATTTTATTATAATTCTTATTGACCCATATAATAGAAAATAACGTATATACATTTGGGTCACCCTGTTTATTTAAAGTTTTTATCTATTGCACAATGCCTTCTATTAATTACTGACCACACTATACATAAATAAACTCCAAGCTGCTCTCTATACCAGTTATCTAATACGCTATAAATTCTTCTCAAATTAATATCGAGTGTTACCTGTTTCAGATAGGGCATGTATCCAATTTAGATCTTTATGCAAATGGACATTAAGGCCAAATGTGTATATCTCACCAGTATAAACACAGTTTATTTATGTTGTGGAATTTAAGTCTTGGAACTAGGGTTGCCAGGTGCTTAGTAAACCCAGACTGGCATAGCCGAGAAGGGAGGGGGTTTGACTCCTCCATTCTTTAGGCCCAGGCTACATGATGCCGAAAAAATCGTAAGTCGAAAAAAACCTGACCACTCCTCAGGGCTACACGGCTGTGGATTTTTATTTCCCCACACTGACTGACTGATAGAAGCAGGATGGCACAATGGATGTGCTAAATCAGGGGTCTTTAACCTTTTTGAAGTCAAGGGCCGACAATACATTGAATTTGGTTCGGTGGGCCGCAACACAAGGAAAATATTCCATTATAAACTTTAGTAATTGAAAAACAATAATCATTTTTGATAAAATGTACCTAGTGGTCGTTGTAATTCCCAAACTGTTCTCAAGGTGAACATCGGTGATTCTGGTTCTTACCTTGGACTTTTGTGTTTTTCATTCTAGTAAATAAAATATAAAATACAAACGGAGCTGCCATGGAATTCACCGACCAAAGTCGGGCCCATCATATAGTGTTATTACACTTCTGAGGGGTGAGCAGTGGATTCCGGACGAACAACCGGCTGTGGTAGGTTTAGGACAGCTGTCTTGCCACATGTGAGCGTTCACCTTACCACCCATTCACTCCCCCTTCAAAGCCATAGAATTTGAGATGCGGAAATCGCAGTTTTAGATAATTTTTCTAAGGAGTTGATTATTTTCCAGGAGAGACCAAGATCTTTAAAAAGGTGAAACAGAGATTTAGCTGGCAGGCCACGAGCGCCAACCTCCACCGCGTGAAGGAGAACAGTGAAGCCGTTCCGGGTGACAGCATTTGCGAGATCATAGACACGTAATTCCAAATTCCGCACTAAATGCATTCCGCTGGCAATAGACACGTAATACCAAAAAGAGATGTCATTTTCAGTGCATAATCTCTGATTTTAGGATAATCAGAAATAGGTATGTACTTTAAATAAAACTCGAGCAAACCTAAATAAAAATATCTTCCAAAGTAGAGTTGCACTGTAACTATAAATTCCATCTGAACTTCTTCAGGGACACCTTCGACAGAAACGCTGAATGGGCGAGTCCCATTCAGCGTTTCTGGAGGAGGAGCCAAGTGTCCATTCTTGACTTTGGCCGCAGGTTCTTCATAGATTCAATGACTTTAGGCAGGCACCGTTCAGTATACCACTTAGCTGTGGCTGTCTTGTGTGTCTAAAACGACACGTTCCAAAATGCCACTCGATTTGAAAAATACAGCTATCATCTTCTATACAGATTGGCATTTTCTGACAACTACGGGTGTGTCCACGTCATAAAAGACCCAAAGTTTGTTTTGGACCCTGGTCGGCGACTCGTAATAGTACAGCCAAGTCTCGTCACTTGTCACGAAATTGTTCACATACCGATATTGTCCATTATCAAACTTTTTTAGCATCTCCCGGCACCAAGTTACTCGTCGTGTCATCTGCTTTTCAGTCAGTCGATGCGGCATCCAGAGAGAACAAATTTTCTTTATTTGCAAATTAATGATTACGCACAATCGAACGAATTGCTGGTGCGTTTAGGCCTAAAGTATCCTCTATCTGTTGGTAGGTTACTCTCCGTCCTCGTCGAGCATTTTTCTCACAGTAGTAACGTCTTTCTCCGTAACTGACGTTCGTAACCTTCCCGGCCTGTCGGCATCCTCCAGAGTGAAATTTCCCCTTTGGAATCCTCTGTACCGTACCACCTGTATATCGTTGTACGAGGTGGACAAACATAACCTAGTGCAAGAGTCATTTCTTCTAAGTAGTACCATTGATTTTATAGAATCAATGGTACTACCCTTTGTATGTAACAAAAAGCTTCTTGCTAAAGCCAACTATTGAGTTATCTCGTAGTTGACAGTCAACGTGTTAACAATAAAACGGGTCCCATTCCAAAAAAATAAGGTATAAATAACATCGTATTATCCATCCGTTACATAAACTTTATTCAAAGAAAATTTCAAACCAATATTTATAGATAGATAGTAGCATGAATTGACACGGTATTGCAGAAAACACCATCCCATCACAAGTAATAAACAAAAGTGATACAATAAAGTAACCGATGATAAAGTAACGTCGTTTTAATTCACATAAAATATACTTCAAAAACAAAAAGAGCGAAAAACTAGTCAAAAACGATAAAATAGAAACAACGGCTAGCAGAGTTCGCGGAATGGTGATGATTATAATAGTCAAAAGGTGGTAAAAAACTGGACTGGCTAACGAGTATTTTCCAGCTGCGGCGGTTCGCTAACGTAACTATAAAGTAACAAATTCGCAATTATCTAAAAATGGCAAAAAAAAAATACAACAAAACCTTACGATAGAAAATGCATCTCAATTATCAAATTAAACCGATCTTTCTTGGCATGATATATAAAAAATAATCCTTCAATATATTACATCGTATTTCTAAAAAAAGATATTACTACAGTCGGCGAAATAAATCGAAATATTAAATAAGTTATTAAAAAAATAAACAATACGTGTAAATTCACGTTACTTAAATCTGAATTATCAGTATCTATGGTCTGACAGGAGTGAGTGTGAGCCCTCTTGTCCACATACGTTTTTTCGTCGTGAAAACCTATGGTTAATTCGCCATGTGTAGGTGTGGTCGTTAAGTGTTGCATGGATCACTATGGAAGCTTGTCGACGGACACAGCGGAATAACGGATAGACCAAGAGCTAGCGACAAAAAAGTGCAAGAGTTTTTGAAAAGCTCATACTTTTAGATTTAAACAGTAGTTTGGTCACAGAATGCTCAGTCAGCAGGCTAGATTTTGGGACACCTGGTTCTGGCGTACTAGGAAAGGTGTAATTTTAATTAGTAACCCAGAGTGTTATGGAAAACCTTAAACATCATAGACAGTGGGCCTGATTGCGTTTCTTTGTGCTAAAACTAAAATTAGTCCAAGCGAACGAGACAGAGCAATACGTTAGAGCGCAATATGAAACGAACGATCGTCGATAAATACTACCTGCCGAACTTATACTCGTCCGAATAAATACGAGCATATTTCAAGCGGTGTAAGATTTGACCTTGGTGGGCAGTTTTAATGTGACAACGTGACAACCGGTCATCTCACACTCCGCTCTAGCGTATTGACCTGTCTCGTTCACGCGGACTAATTTCCGATTTTAGTTCACGAAGAAACCGAGCAATCGAGCCCAGTGGATGCAATAAAGACCTCAAAACCTATGGTCAGACTGCTCTATAACAGAGCAG
This sequence comes from Micropterix aruncella, assembly GCA_944548615.1. Taxonomy (NCBI): domain Eukaryota; kingdom Metazoa; phylum Arthropoda; class Insecta; order Lepidoptera; family Micropterigidae; genus Micropterix; species Micropterix aruncella. Next base: position 24,768,616 of record OX155957.1, read on the forward strand.
TCTATCATCGCGTTTGATGATAGACTGCTCTATCATCAAACGCGATGCTGTAGCCACGCGTTTGATTATGAAGCAGTCTGACCATATGTTTCGAGTGCTTTATTGAATCCACTGTCAGCGCCAGGTGTCCCGGAATCTGGCCTGCTGACTGTACCCTGGTATTCTATGGCCAAAATACTGTCTGATCTGAAGGTAACAGCTTTTTCAAAACTCTTGCATTTCTTTTGTCGCCTTCTCTTGGACTATAACGAAAACTTCGACGGACTATAATGCTCCCAAGTAGTCATTTACTTCAGAGATCCTAAAATAATTCGTAACGCTGTTTAGGATAGATAAAATCTTTTTTGTCGCTGTGTCTTGGCCTGGGATGGCGCACTGTGGAAAAGCTTCCATAGTGATCCATGCAACACTGACGAGGCGAATTAACTGTAGATTTTTACCGCAAAAAAACGTGTGTGGACAAGAGGCCTGAAGCTTCTCGATTCGGCTCGTACGGTTAAAATATAGGATTATAGGATAGCTTTATACGGTTATAGGATAGCTTTATACGGTTATAGGATAGCTTTATACGGTTATAGGATAGCTTTAGTCAGCGCAATATGTGGATGATAACGTCTACTAGCACAACGCTGATGTTGCTCAGGATCTACTAACCTGGGATGCTTCCTGAATGAGCAGACGTTGCAATCAGGAAATAAAAGCCCGAGCAAATATCTTCGCAATCAAGATTTTTTGTAACGGTAACCTATCACTGCATCTTGGAATACCTCGGCGAATGTGGTGCAAGAAACTAGAGATATGAGTGCAAGAGCCATGCGTTCTGCATTTCAGAGTATCCAATGTGAAAGTATTATTAAAGGGGGTAGTTCTTTGCACAAAATGCCGATGCAAATTACTCTCGATAAAAATTACTCTCATTAAATCATAGTATCGTCACAGTATACCGAGCTAGAGCAGTGGGCGCACTCTCGAGGGAAGCGAGCAGGTGTTAAGGGCAAACGCCTATAGATAGCGTTACGTGCGGGGGTTTCCAAATTTCTGGAACATTTCAATACCTGCGCCGGCGTGTTAGCGGCCATATGCGAATTTTGTTCAACGGCAGCATGATTTGTGATAGCCCTTTGGACTCGTGACTTCGCTCACTTTGATTTAAATTTTGCTCTAAGAAAAGCTACTGTCTGTATACTATGGTATTGTACAAGGCAGGGATTCTTCACCACTGTGCCGCGAGCATGTGTCAGGTGTGTTGTAAAATTTGTGCAATGTTGCGAACATTGATTATTGGAAACTTTTAACCCTTAGGAAGCCAGCCGTGGGAATAAAACCCACTCGAAAATCTGTTTGTAGGGGGTGTTAACATACTAATGAATAACGGTGGCTTATTCAATGAAGGCGACATTTTTTGCATATAATTGCATAAATGCGGAGATCAGCACCTGCAAATTGTCACAACAGGAAAACCACCAACTTAATGGCATTCCAGCGGTTAAATCATTTCTTCTAAAATCTGCTCAATCAGCACCTTGTACGACATTGTGATCTACTGCTATGCTCGACTTCATGACACTGCAGTTTTGTATTCGAGAGTAATTTGCATTAATGTTTTCTAAGAAGAACTACCACTTTACTAGCCCCTTAATATTTCGCACACTTAGAGTCCAAACTACACTATACTGCAAGTAAGAATTTCAGGGTTGCCAAGTAGTAGAAGGACGTCAAGCTCAAAATCCTAACAGAGTAATATGGACAAAGTACAAAATCTCTATTTCATGCAGCAGATTTGAGTGACGAGTTGCAATGTTTTATGATGATCACCAATATCCCGTCGGTGAAAGTACACAGGAATTCAGGGAAATGAGGAAGCGGTAAAAGACTGGCGAAAAAGGGCTCGCAATCGGACCTTAACTTGTGCCGCCATTAATTAAGCTCTGCGCGAAAAGATGGGCGAAGAACAGCAAATGCAGCTTCAGCAGAAGGCAACGATGAAGAGAGACCGCAAGTACGATCTATAGATCTATAAATTTATAGAGTACGAACCCAAATATATTGAGGCGGCGGCTTGAAAAACGCATCCCAACATGGTTGACAAGTCACGTGATTATTTTAGCAGGAAAATGAAATACTTGCACTAACAAAAACATGCTTTCCCCACAGTAGTCTCTTAGAACAAAATTGAAATCGAAGTGAGCTACATCACGACCAAGGGCTCGCATATGGCCGCTACATGTCCACTACTCAGCCGATGCAGATGTTCAAAGGTTTGGGGAATTTGCCAACCTTCGCACGCGCGTAACGCTAACCAAAGGCGTTCATCGAGAAGTACCCCTCTGCCCACTTCCCTCTCACCCTATCCTTGCAATGCCCTGTCGCTCGAGAGTGCGTCTACTGTTCTCTCGGTAAACTGTGCTCTCACTAAGCAAGCGTCAGTGTCAAACGATGCCTTGATGGCTTCATTCAAGGTGTCATATAGAGTAGCAAAGTGCAAAAATCCTCACTATTGTTGAGGAACTTTTTCTAACGGCTGCTGTGGGCATGGCTAATATAACGATCGGAGAAAATGCAGGGAAGATTCTTCCAAAGATTTTTCTGTCGAACAATACGAACCAAAGAATCCAGTACATGGATCTCAACGTAATTGATAGAAAAAATTAAAGGAAATGAATTTGGACTTCAACCGGATGAGACCACTGATAGCAACAAGGATGCACATCTGACCTGCTATCAACTTTTCCTTGATGGTAGTACTATCATTGCAGGTAGACTGGGGTGTCGTGAGAACATTTTAATTCTCTGAAGGATGCCACGACTTGGATAGGTTCGGGAACCCCTGCTCTAGGACAAACCTGCTGATGCTATGGGCATTTCCTTCGTTACAAAATGTCACAAAGCAAAAGGATCTGGGTATAATATTAGTGAGCGATCTGAAGTGGGGTGAGCATATTACAAATATTGTGAAATAGGGTCAACCCAATCGTTTACCTCGCATGTAAATCATTCCACCATATCACACACACCAGCCTTATTTTTGTCATTATACAAAACCTACTTCAGGCCAATGTTAGAGTTTGGATTCCAAATAAGGAATCCTTACTTTGTGAAAGATGAGGATCTCCTTGAGAGTCTAGCCAGTGGCGTAGCTAGGTGGTCAAAGACCCTGGTGTGAAGAGGAAATTTGACCCCCGTTATCCATCTCCTCAAAACTAAACATAGGGGGCCCAGAAATTAGGACGGCCTAAGGGCCTCTACATAGGTTAACCCCTCTTATCGCGGGGTAAAAATTCAGCCGTCACTTCTGCGTGTGATAGTTTATATTGGATTTCATATCCAATATTTGATCGCTCACATTCCGCCGTGGGTAGGCTTGCATCCAATGATGGACGGGTCACATCAGTCGGATTAATCCGGCACTATCAAGCTGTATCCAAGCTGTATCAAGTATGTATATCAACAAAAGACAAATCAGCAGTTAAGCTGCTTGTTTGTAAAACCTAATAATAATAACGCTCACTCGGCATTGTAGGCTTAAACGCCTACACATTCTGGGCATCACGGACTAGACAACTTGTCGAGGAGGTTCGAATTTGAGACAGCAGAGCATATGATCTGTGCATCACCATTATTCACAAAAAAGAGAAAGCATCACATGAAATCACTCCATAAGTAAAGTGTAAATAAGCAAAATCCGTTGTAGATTCTGCAAATAGCATCTGTCGGTAGTTGGCTGTAGGACCTGTAGACGAGAAAGTATACAGTAGGCCTGTTTGCGTTTCTTCGCTAACTAAAAATGGAAATTAGTTCGTGCGAACGAGACAGAGCAACGCGTTGAAACGAAATATGAAATGAACAATCGTCAATTTTCCGGCTTCAAAACTACCTTTTGAACATATAGCCATGCAAATAAGTTTGAACACATTTGGTGCAGTCTTAGATTCAGCCACTTTAATTTCGGTGGGTAGTTTTAATATTTCACATTCCGCTTTTAACGTATTGCCCTGTATCGTTCACATGAACTAATTTCCGATATTAGTTTACAAAGAAACGCAGTTACATCAAGCCCCAATATACATATAGAAGAACCATGTCAAACTACTGATAACCAACCCCAAACTCAATTATCATCCTCGATGATCGCTGATATACAATAGGAGATCTTGATCTGCATAATCGGTATATTTCTGCATGAGGACAATAATCAGTCGAAACCACGCAGTTGACGAACGAAACCGTTAATCCCGAGCGCTTCGTCCTCACATCTGCCGAACCTCACTTATAAAAGAAAGTATAATTTTTAATAACACCTAGAATGAGAATACTGGAAATTAGGGGTGCGTCTCCCCGACCGACGTCACAGTAGATATATGTAAACAGTATCAGCTCAGGCTCGTGGTAGAAATAGATTTCTGCTTCTGTAGTAAATCGCTCGGAATGCTAGGGTTGTCACATTTAAAATTACTGTACCTTTAAATGATGGTCACCGATCTTTTAAAATCGGTGACGAAAAGATAACCTCTACCTATAGAACGAGGAAAGTATTTTTAGCATTTTAGAAGTTGAATCTGTTGAATTGAATTGAATTGACCGTACTTTTGGGTTATTATTCAAAATGTAGTTAAAAAATCATTGTTTTTTTTTTTCATTACATTTCTAATAATAATACTCGTTTACACTATAAGAGACATTTTTTTTAACACAATAAACCCATTTATTACCCTTTTTTGTTTTAGAACTGTTGGAACAATTTGACGTATCACGTACGCTTTGTGGGCTTTGGGTTTTTTTGTTTTTGGGCGATAATATAGCGGACGTATCACATACGTTCGTATAGGTAGGACGGTTAAATGGTTGACGAATAGGAAATTCGAATAAACAATTTTATGAAACCGAAGACTATCATGGATGTTTGACATCATAAAATGGATAAAAACAAATTTACCGCGTGAAGTTTGAAGCATACGACGTTTCGGCGATGTTGCGACCGCTGTTGTCCAGAAGAGACTGGACAACGTCGATTGCAACATCTCCGAAACGAGTGTTACAAAACTTCACGTGGTAAATTCGTTTTTATCATATTTATAAATGATTTTATTCCCGCTCGTAATTTAGTAAATACCTGATAAGATTGCTTCTGAAAAGGTAATTAGAGAACTGGCGCTATTATGCAATTTACCCATAGGCATGTTATTTCTTCCGCTAATTTGGTATGCAAGTGTTTTTAAGATATTAGGAGCTCATGCGCAAGCAGGAGTACTCTTTCATAGAAATCGCAATGACGTGGAAGCTGGCGAGACTGCTTTTCGAATTTAGAACGTTCTCAAAAGTCAAGCGATATCTCTGTCGCACTCCTTAAGTCTTGTCTCTCTCTCGGGACAGTCGAATGAGGGTTGACTTTTTGGTTTACTGTAAAGTTCACACAGCGGTGGGTATTTTGAATTTGGAACATTCTCTTTGTCTTTTTCATCCGCTATAACTCTGTCTCTCTTTTGCGGGAGTTCAATGATGGCTAGTTTGCTTGTGACACTCCTGTCTTCGCATAATCCCCTAATATTAGTATTTTTTCAACCGGTTTATATTTCTGCAATTACAAGACCAATTTCTATCAGAATCGTGGCTATTCACTGACAAAATGTGATTCATTCATTGAACACCTCACATAAAGAACATGTCTCTTTGTACGAAAGGACATCTGTATCTCTTTCTATATTCCGTACTCGCTTCGCGTCCACATTTTAAATTTGGCACATTCTCCAATAAATGTCATGCGCCCTAACTGTGGTCTCTCTCTAGGATGAATCGAATGACAGCAGCCTCGCCCGAAGACTCCTATGATCCCCCGCACGATCTTCTAATGACGAGAGATCTACTTAGCAATTACTGCGTGAGCTACTTTACATATATCTAGCGTGGCGTCGTTCAGTCGCGTATTATTCAGTCTTTAAGAGGCGCCGGCGAGATCGCGCGGAGGCATCTTGGGCCTCACGCCCGGCTTCATCTTGTTGCGGATGATGGCGTTGACGCCCTCGCGGTTGCGCGCCACCTCGATGGCGTAGAACTGGATGCGGTGCACGAAAATGGTGTTGGACTCGGTGTACTCGTCCTTGGCGTCGGCGCGCATCAGCGTGCCGAAGCTGTAGTCCTCCACGATGGCCTTGAACTTCTCGCAGAAGGGCCGCCATCTGGCCTTCGCCGCCTGGCTTTTCAGCTCGCTCTCCGAGACCACTTCCACGTTGAAATCGGGGAAGTCTTGCCGGAAGTGCTGGTATATGAGATCATCGTGAGGGGTTAGCCTCAGGCATTTAGAGTCTACTGAACAAATAATCTGAAAAAAAAACAAAAGCTATCAGGAAAAGGAACATTATCGATGGCATTGTTAAGAAATTGTGACATCACAGAAAGATTTCAGAGTGACCATATTGAGCGACTTCTAAATGCAAAAATCTGTTATCAGTTTTAAATTCTTCCTTCAAACCGAGTTAGTTACAGAGTGTTTTAGATATAGACTAGCACTGGCGCACAGTAGGGTATGAATTATTGCTTCTTTATTACTAAATAATTTCAGGAAGGTCTTAGGAAATACCAAAATACTCAAAATTTACTATTCTAATGGGATATTTATTTCTGTATTATTTATTTTATTATTTTAAACAACGAAAATACTTCAAATGGTCACACTAAATAATAGTGCAAACTAAACAACGTCCCACATCCACCTGACCATGCTCAGCGCATACCAAACTAGGCCGAACATAGCCTGTATCTAGGCATACGACTGATTGTCTGACTTAAATGGACAAGCATATCTGACTATTAGTATAACATAACTGAGGATAAATAAAATACAATCGGAGCTGCCATGGAATTCACCGACCAAAAATCGGGCCCATCACATATAATTATTACACTTCTGGGAGGTGAAGGGTGGATTAGGACCTCTGGCGGTGGTAGGTTTAGGACAGCTGTCTTGCCACATGTGAGCGTCACCTTACCACCCATTCACTCCCCCTTCGAAGCCATAGAATTTGAGATGCAGAAATCGCGGTTTTAGATAATTTTTCTAGAAAGGAGTTGATATTTTCCTAGAGAGACCAAGATCTTTAAAAAGGCGAAACAAAAATTTAGCTGGCAGGCCACGAGCGCCTACTTCCACCGTGTGAAGGTGAACAGTGAAGCCGTTCCGGGTGACGGCATTTGCGAGGTCATGGTATTTATTTAATTTGTACTCGTGGTCTTTTGGGATATTTGATTCCCATGGAACAGTTAATTCTACGATAAGGACCATCTTCCGAGATAGAGAGTAAAGAGTTATATCTGGACGCAGGGCTGTGCATCCGAGACTTTCAGGGAATTTATACTGCTTAGACCGAATTGACCTCCATAATCCAATCTGAAGCTTTCTCGATTATTGAGAAAGGTTTTGCAGTTATATGCTAGTATTAATTACCGTAATTTTGGGTGTTTTTCATTTCATTTCCTAATAATAATACATATTTATAATATACCAGAAAACTTTTTACTCAATAGACCCACTTATGACTCTTTTTTGTATTTCGAAAAAAATTAATAAAATACAAACGGAGCTGCTCTGCCGTGTTCCAACAAAACCACGCAACCCGGGTTACGTGGTTTTGTCGGAATAAGGCTTATTCAACTCTATTCTTCGAATACTATATAACTGTATTATTACTTTTCATTATGACGTTTCATTCCCGAGATATACGTGGTGGACAAACCACGTAACCCAATTTTTTTTAAAAATATTATGACTAAAATACTTAAACCACTATTATAGGGTTTTATCGCAATAAATATCGCAGCCCATAGTACTAGCGTATTACGACTAAACCACGTGCCGCGGCTCGGTCGCGGCGCGGGCCTCAGCAGCCCGCCGAGGCAATTCAATTACTTTGAATATTCCCACTGTTAGTCAGGCTAATTGGAATATAACCTAACTAAGGTTATATTTTACATGGACAATTGTACCTCGCAAAATAAAAACAAAACGCTGTACTCAGCATTACTAAGAATAGTCAATGACTCTAGCGTTGAGGTAGAAACCATCAAAATTACATACTTGGAACCAGGTCATACTTTTATGGCTGCCGACAGCGTTCATGCGTGTATTGCGCGAAAAATCAACACTGCTGGTGATCTGTATGACTACGAAGATTTTCAGATGAAAATAAAAGCTTCTAGGTGCAAAGTCTCCGATATAAAGACTTCGTGAAATTTTAAGATGAGATGACAGTCAAGTTCCCTAAGTCATACAACATTTCAAACCTAAAAGTGGTTGAATTTAGAAGAGGTTCTACAAAACTATTCGCTAAGAACGCTTACAAGCAAGCAGAGTTTTTAGAGTTAAATGTATACAAAAAATCTCTGCAGATTAAACTTCGGAACGCAATCTGCAAAGGCAATGATATCAGTGTTCACACTTTAACAGATCTAGATCACCAGGACTCGTGTTCAGGGATAAATAAGAAAAAAAAAGAAGACCTCCTAAGGTTGGCTAAATGTATGCCCGCTTCACGTAGGGAGTTTTTTGAAAACCTCGAAGTTAATGAAAACCTTCCAGATGATTATAGTTTGGAAGGAGGTCGTTAAAGAAGTAAAAAAAAAATAAACTAAATCTAATCTGTAACTTGTAACTGCATAGTAAGTAAGTAATAATATTATAAATGACTGTATAATTTATTATACTTAATAAAAACAATTTATATTTCACATACCTTTCCAAGTGTTTTTATTCAATTTTACTTAATTTTATTGCCTGTCTGCTTATTTTTTTATATTTGGTAATATAAAAAAACTCTTACAAAATTTTAATATGAAAATTATATATATATTAAGTAATCTAAAGACACCTAAGATTTTTTCCATTGACTACACAGGCTTTAATATCCATAAATAATAAAATAAACTCTAATATTATAATTACAAAACCACGTAACCCAATAATACGTGGTATTGTCATCATAAAGTACACTGTGTGCTATTGAATTTGTGCGAAAAAAGAGATATTTATCATTTAAAAATACTTATACTGAATATAGAGTATTTTTTTGTAGGTAGGATTTGAAGAACTTTAAATGATCTATGATATGAAAAATACCCCAAGAAAATGTATTGTGTAGTTTAGGAATAAAACGGATAGATCTGTTAAAAACTTTAAGAGTGATTATCTCAGTTCAGTGTTTCGCGGGTTACGTGGTATAGTCATAACACGGCAGTGCTATGGAATTCACCAACCAAAGTCGGGACCATCATAAGAGTTTTTTTTTTACACTTTTGGGGGGTGAGCGGTGGATTCCGGACTTTAGGACTTTATGACAGCTGTCTTGCCACATGTGATTATTCATTTTACCAACCATTCACACCCCCTTTGAAAAAATAGGATTTGAGATGTGGAAAGGGCAGTTTTAGAATTTTTTTTTAGCAAAGAGTTGATTATTTCCTGGAAAGACCAAGAACTTCAACCCCTTGAGTATGATACGACCAAATCTGGTTCTGAAACAATTATCCGTTAAGTATGATACGACCAGATCTGGTTCCGCGTTTTTTTCACTTCTTTGACGTTATCATATTTATTCATAATTATCTAATTGTTTTACAAAATGATATTTCAATATTCTATATTCGAAATTTCAATGCAATCATTGTGCAGCTGTTCTTTTTATGATTGGTGTAGTAGTTTCGTAGTTATAGTACTTTAAGTCGATGTCGCCGAAAATCCTACAAAAGAGACAGATGCATCCATGGAAATACCCATTTACTCCAAGGGTTAAAGAGGTGAAACAGAGATTTGGCTGGCAGGCCACGAGCGCCAACTTCCACCGCCAACTTCCACCTTCCAACTTCCAGCTAGAATATGTCTGGCTGTGCAAGGGGTATTGCTACAAAGGTGGCATGAACTATCCTCGGCACAGCTTTAACGAGCGAGGTTACTAGGGTCTGAAAGTGTATGCTGAAAGGCATTTAAATAAAATTTCAGCATCTCTGGCGTCCAGTCATACAACATTACTTTCCAGTGCATTGGAAAGTAATGCAAAAGTCTCCAATTGATGTCCAATCATTCTGGCATTGAAAGCTATATGGAGTGAGCCATACTATTGCTGTCGTAATCTCCCCGCAAGAAAGACTTCTTCAAGTCCAAATCACTCATGGTTGTACTGCCATACCCCAGACCAGTGCCATTCTGGCCGACTCCAGCAAGGAACTTTTTGTGGAAGTCTACGCGGGCTTGTAGATCATTTGACTCACTAAGGCCACTTATTACGTGCTTCGATACTGCCGGATCCTTGGAATTGCACAGAATCGAATTTTTGGTTATTCTGAAGTTAGCGTAGAGCAGAGAGGGCAGTTCGACGCATAATAAAAATAGGAGGCCCGCCGCACAGCGCACTGTTACATCAGGATGGTGACAAGGAATTGCCGTGTCAATACGCAGTAGGTTTTCGTTGTTTCTTCAAGAGTAGAATCATCAGTGTAATTGACACCTTTAAATTGATAAATGTTTGTCCCAGTGTATGTACAGTAGATTCGATAGCGTAACAGTCTATTTATTCTTCTCCTTTACTGAGTTTATTTAATGAAAATTATAACAATAAATATTTTTGTTTATTTGCATTATACGCCATTTGGAAATTGTGATCAAAAGCATGTGTTTTTATTGGTGCCAGGGAACGGGGAATTAAACTTAGTTAGTAGTTTACTAAGGCTATTGCGGCATTTGCAGCGGTGACATGGCAGCCCGTCACGGGGCAAGCGGCGATAAAAAAAACTAACATCTATAAACTAACAAAAAAAACTATATCTTGCCTATTTATTGAGACCGAATAAATATTATTGCAGATTTGGAATCAGCGAGGTGAATATAGTCGGGTGACGTTACAAAATCAACAATGTAGAATACAGTAATAACTAAGCATTTAAAGAAGCATCAAACACCTACATTTCAGTAGGTTGTTAGTTTATATTTTAAACGCCTATATGGTGGTAGGCTGTTAGTTTTATCATTGATTTTATAGTGTAATATAAAATCAATGGTTTTATTTAAACTATCTTAAAAACTAACTTTAAAAAAACTCTAGGTATTACTGCAGTATAGGAACCTCTTTTAGATTGTTGATTTTTTAACATCATCAGACTATATCCACCACGCTTATTCCGAATCTGCAGTAATATTTATTCGGTCTCAATAAATAAGCGAGATATAGGCATTCAAAAAAGCGCCAAACCCATACATTTAGGTGGGTTAAGTTTTTTTTTATTTTAAATAATACATAAACACTTATTTGGCGGTAGGTTAGATTAGTTTTTTTTTTAAAACAACCTTAAAAACTGAGTTTAAAAAAACTTTTATTTTTTTTTGTATGTAAATTTGGTTTTGAAATTTTACGCTTCTGAAGCTTTTTTCTTTCATATTTAGCATTACAATGATCGAATCTAGTAGTATTTCTTTATTTTTTCGATTTCTGAGAAAGGTTCCTATACGGCAATAATTCCAAACTATACATATGGTCAGTAAATTTCAAATGTCTTAAAATATTGTGTGTATGAGGCTATTTCCTTTGAGATTTAGCATTAAAAAGATAGAATCTAGTTGTTTTTTTTTGTGATAAATGAAAAAGGTTTTGATAATACATAAACTCTATTTGCTTGAATGGTCAAAAAGGAGAGGGGAGGAGGGGGTGGGGGGATTCCCTCAGACCGGAACTGGAAGAGTGTAGGCATCTCGGTATAGCATCAGCTGTTTCAAAATTACCCACATATATTTGATATATTAAACACCCAGGATACTACCGACTTTCGAAATATTTCTAAGCCAAACCACAATCACAATCGTAAAATTATACCATGAAAACGCACAAAAACACGTGTTTTTATATGGTTAAATCACTGAAAATATCTATTGAACGGATTTCATAAAATAGTTACGAAAATAATTGCCACATGCGGCCTAGCGAAAACCGACCTATAAACATTATTAAATAAAAAAATATATAAACTTACATTAAAATAAATTTCCCCATGTTCCATGGCCTTGGCGGCCCACAGTTTCTCGAGAGATTCTTCATTTCCAAATTCTTTCGCCGGTCTCGATAAAATATTATCCTGCAGGGCACATGTGCATAAATTAATTAATTATCAAACATACCGAAACGAAAAATACACAAGAAAGTTTTAAAAATAATACAGATAGTCTCACCATTATTTAAAATGCTTATAAAATTAATAGCAATATTGCGAAAAGCGGTTTTCAAAATTCGCCCGAAAATTTTTCTTCGTACGGCCGGCACGTGCTACTCTGACAGGTTGGAAAAAGCAGAGGATTTTTTAAGGCGACGAATTTTGTATTTCAGCCAGTACAAACGTAATTATTTTATTATTATTAAAATAATATGATGTAGTTACATATTAAACAACTTATTATTATTAGTAAAAGTAACCGGTATTTCAAAAATAGGCCTGAATTTTTGCATTGGGCGATTTTGAAACGAAAGAGAAAGGTTTTGCTGCGCATGCTCAGAATTCAGCGTTGCCAGATGTCATTATTTATCTTGTGATTTACGATAAAATAAAACGTTTTCCTTCTCTCAAAAACTACTTCTGGTAGATTTTGAGTACTTTTTTAATAATTGAATGTTTTTAAAAGGGTATGTTTATAGATCAGTAATTACTATTATTAGCGACGTGGACAGTACGCTACATGACAATCATTGGCAACGCAGTTCTATCTAAATAACAAATTTTGGAAAACAGCTCTCATGTAATTTATCGTAGACATTCTATATTGATTGCACGTGGTTAATATACACTTTGATCACGTCAATTAATTAGTTTTGAAAACTTTGATAATTATGTAGGTACTTTTGTAGCTTTCTTAATTTTCAAATTTCCCACGCGAAGTCAACGACCTGGCAACCCCGCGCATGCGTGTTGCAAAGACGCCATCGTAAACTTCCGTACCTGTCTCGGAGACGGCTAAATAAAATAATATTATTTGGTGATTGTTGCGGGATAATGGAGAGAGGATTCCGGCGAGGCGATATTTAATAATCTGAAAGGTGAGCTGGGTGCGATTGACCTCCGCACGGGGACCGTTTATGATCCGCGCTAAGTTGTCGGTCGCGGCTTGGAGAGGCGCATATTTTTTTTACAATCCAAAGCGGTCCGCCGAATGTGTTACGATTACTCATTTTATTAACCGTTTGTTTCGTGTATTATTGCGCTTTTGCGGCGTTTTCGAGGACCGCGCGTCCGGCGATTCGTGTTTTGGCGTACTTTTGCTGTTTTTGTTTTGTTATTTATGGAGGGAAAGTTGCCCACTTTGATATTGAGTGATATTTATCGATGTTATTTTGGTGTGTTTACGTGCCGGCGATCGCTCCGCGATCAATGAAATCAAATGGCGAAAGCCGCCGCACAACCAAAATACTATTTTCGCAAAAGTTTATACCGGCACCGGATTAGCAATGGCCATGCATAGGATGAATTAGTCCAATATGAACCATACCCGAAACTTGTGTAGCAGTTGTCGTTTAAAACATTTAAGGAAAGTATGTTAAACTCAATTCACGAAGATTTTTCGTAGTCTTTTATAGTGAAACAAGGGAGGGGGGGGGGGTAAAACTTTTGATATTCGGAACTGATCCCCGAATGCAACCTTCGCAGACCTTTAACCCGTCGAACCGCCAACAGTGCCTATAGGCACTTTGCGTCGTTTGACAGATCCGCGCGGAATCGTTTCAGCTGGCCCCCATGTTTATTATATAAAAATGTATTATACATGACTAACAAGATTAATTACCAGGTAACAAGAGGGAATTCGTGAAAAACGATATTGTCCATATTTATTTAGAAAATCAACCAAAAAGTTGCAGCGCAATTTTTTGCATGCGAAGGCTGGCTTTCGAGCGGTTAAGGGACTGAACAGCCCTCTATAGTCTATGGTTGTAGTGATACTATGGCCAGGAACTAACAAACCTATTCACCATCAAGATGGAGGAAATAGCAGTAAACATCTCCATTTGCTTATTACATGTGGGCCAAATAGTTCCGTGCAGCTTTAGCCTGGTGGCCAGTTTGTTTCCTTTAGTCAGCTCAACTAATGGCTCAGCTCCCATCCGATAGCCTCAAAAAGAGGTACTATCTTAGAAGGTCTCAGTGTCGAAGTCTGCCTGCAGTTGAACAGTATACAGATTCCCAGTCCCAATGGCTACCACAAATCGTAATACGATTACTAGACATTGTTTCACAGGTGTTGTCCACGCTGACTGTGGTGCTGTTGAACGAAATTCGCAGAAGCAAGCGGGCAGGCGTGTCGCCATGGCAGCTAATCCACCGCTTATAGATATTCAAACGTTCGAGAAATTTGACAGCCCCCACCCGTATGACGTCAATCCCAAACGTTTGCCGTAATTCCTCTGCTCACTTCCCTTGCAACGCCTTGCCATTCGAGAGTGTGCTGACTGTTCTGACTCGGTATACTGTGACAGTTGTGGCGATTGTGCATTTGTCATCCACCAAATGGCCAGGCGATTCTGGAAACTTATATTTCCTATGACAGCAGGTGTACATGTTTGTCTGATGTCACCTATCCATAGAATATACTATCACACCGGCTCTCTTTTGGTGATTAAAACTTTTCCTTTTAGTTGATTTTTTGGAATAACTGCAGTACTTATAGGAACCTTCTCAAAAAAAAAAAAATAATAATAATTTGATCAATTTAACCCTTCAGAAGTTGCTATCCCAATTTTTTTTTGTGAAAATTAGTAAAAAAAAATAATTACGACACTGTCTCACCAAAACATTAATTACTGCCAAACCACTGTACCCATAATTAAAATGAAACATTAACATAATAAAATAAAACAAATTAAATGAAAATAAAATTAAAACGGGGCCGTCACGTTGAATCGTGTTGTAGCCGATATCGGGCAATCGGGGCTTGGGTTAATGCTAAATCTGAAAGAAAATAGCATCGGATGCTTGAAATTACCAATATGTCGAGACATTTAAGTTTCAAAGTTACATACATATTTACTATGTTTGTCAAAATATTCTATATTCACCATATTGATTCCGAATCTGAAATAATATTTATTCGGTCTTAATAAATAAACGAGATAACAACTCAAAAGTTTTCATGCCGCACGTCAACAAACCGCGGTCATTTTGCTTGTACATTTCATGTGTGAACATTTTTGCCAAGTGTCTGGAATATAATAGTCGAGTATATCGTAGGTAATATCGATAACAATACGCGATATTACAGAAATTATGACATTTTGCAGAGTTTTTAGGTTAATAAAATATTTTTAAAAAAACGGTGGGAAAAATACATATCTCCGCAATATTTAAAAAAAATTGAACTATTTTCGAGGTTTTTTCAACGACTGCGTATTGATGACACAAGGTATCCTGAAATTTCGTTTGTTTGAGGTTATCTTTTGCCATAAATACCCAAAGAAATTTCGTAAAAACTTCGAAAATTGTCCAATTGTTTTAGATTATCGCTATCACATATCAGTATTGAATTTGCAGGCATTTTTTTTTTTCAAATTTTGCCCAAAATACTGAAGAAATTTCGTTTGTTTCAGGTTACCTTTTGTCATCAATGCCCAGTCATTTTGTAAAAACATCGTAAATAGTACGTTTTGGATTATCGCTAACACAATATGTACATCAATAGCGCCGCGGGCAATTTGTTTTTTTCGAATTTTGCACAAAATTCGAGGAAAAGTTTACTTGCGGTGATATTTCCATATTTAAGAATTTTCTATTGTTTCAGGATACCTTTTGTTATCAAAAAGCAATGTCATTGAAAAAAACCTCAAAAATAGTCCCATTTTTATAAATATCGCAGACATGTTTTTTCACGACCATTATTATTATATTATACACTAACAGCTTAAGGCTGATGCGTGTATATGACATGCTTTTGTTATTAAACTTGTGACTGTTTTGCACTAAGAAAAATGTCCAGTTTGTTTTTAAAGCTATCGACAGAGATAGCACTGATCACATCCTCTGGCAACGCATTCCAAGCATCCACTACACGATTTGTCAAAAAATATTTCCTGGGGTTCGATGCTACAATTGTCTTATTTAGCTTCAACGAGTGTCCACGCAGTTGCTTATTGGTGTTCAGGGTATACATGCTCTCGAGGTTGGGCACACTGTAATAACCGTGGAGTATTTTGTAGCCTTCTATTAGGTCTCCTCGCTGCCTACGTTCCTCTAATGTTGTCAGGCAAAGTTCTTTCAGTCGTACTTCGTATGGTTTGTTTCTCAGCGATAGCACCAACTTTGTTGCTCTGAACTCTTTCCAGGTGCCCTATATCCTTCCGAAAGTAAGGATTCCATACCTGGTAAGAGTATTCAAGGAGCGGGCGAATGTAGGTTTTATAGAGCTTGAGGAAAAGTTCACTTGTGATAGTGGAAAAAACTTTTCTTATTAAATATAGAAGTGAGTTTGCTGTCTTAACTATTTCGATTATGTGGGTTTCCCATTTGAGGTCCCAGGAGATAGTGATGCCGAGGTTTTTCTGGGTCATAACTGACTGCTTTTTTCCCCTCAATCGTATATGCTAGCCGTAGATTTCGAGATCCGATATGTAGGACAGTGCATATCTGCATTGAGTGAAAGGAGCCATTCCTTGGTCCACTGCACTGTAGAGTTAACCATGTTATCATTTTTGTAATATTGCAAATTCTCATCGATATTAGAGAACTCGCGATATAGTGACTATTATATTAACGACGCTACTCCCGAAACAAAAATGCTCGTACAAAATGTCGTATAGTATGCAAACTTTGAATGTCTATATCTCGCTTATTTATCGAGAACGAAAAAAGATAATTGCAGATTCGGAATCAGCGATGTGAATATAGTCGGTAACGTTTAAAAATCAAGAATATAGGAGAGGTTCCTATACTGCAGTTATATCGATTTTTTATTTTGAGGAATAAAAAGACATCACAGGGTGCCAAATCACGACTGTAAGTGACTTAAAATTGTAGATTTACATTGTCAGTCAGCCAGAGTTACAGGTGTCTGTTGCCACCAAGAACTGACTCACACTGTTTACATACTGTTAGGTTAGTAAACAGTTACTTAGTGGTGGTAAAGGTCCATCAGGTTCGTAAATAAAGGCATTATTAAACTGCTTAGCAAAAACTTCCGCAATCTCAAGAGGGTTGCTTGTGTTGGAGTCAGTCGCGCTGTTGTAGAGTTCTAGTGGGGTAAATAAAAGCTTTGAAATGAATTTGCATTTTGATATATCCTTAGAATGATTTAGCTCCATTGTAGATGAGGTTTTTTTTCGAAGAATCCTCTGGATCTTCTGATTTCTGAGACGAGTCAGTTGTTAGTTATCAAAGTCATCTTTTTTAATTTTGTAGGTATCCCAAAGTTTCCTTTTTCACTTGATAACTTATGGATATCTCTGCTAATCCAATCCAGGGTTTGGTAATTTCCTTGGGACATTTTTTATTTTTTGGTTTGTTTGTTTATACTCTTTATTGTGAAATGTCACAATGGGCGCGTTTATTGTCATATGACAATCTCTTACAACCAACCCTACTATGACGAGTGATATGTATGTGTGCGTGTAACATGTCTGTAAGTGTGTATCTTGTTATTGCATTCGATCGACAGAATTGAAAATGCAATTCCGTTAATTTGATCCCAACGGAAAATGGTGCCCAGCCGGAATCGAACCCGGGGCCTTACAATGTAAGATCAGGCGACCTAACCACTATGCCACCGAGCCGTGTTGGTGGTGGTGTGTATTATGCGGAGTGCTTTTTACTGTCATTTTGAGGTTTTCCCCATTGTCATTAGTGCTGATAATTAACAATGGTTAGTTTCAATTAGATGCTCCAACTTGAGGTATTTTCTAATGGATTCAAAATTTGCTTTCCAAAAACATCGTCTTGGCTCTCTGCTTTCTACTGGTTTAGCCAGGTTAGTTTCAGTTTGCATGTTGGCCAAACTCGCAATATGGTCGCTTTTTCCAATATGTGACATGTATTTGACATCTGTAATAAGGCCTTGTTCGTTGCATAAGATCGAGTCAAGTTGAGAGATTTGCTTGTTCCTGTATCTTGTGGGCTGCTTAACAAGTTGTACTAAAGGAGTGTCTGCATACATTTCCAAAAAACAGATTTTCTACCTCAGAGCAAGCTGATTGGTTCATTTCATCCCATCTGAAATTTGGTAAATTAAAGTCACCAAACGCTACAACCGTGTTTAGCGCAGAGGCCACTTTTAAGTTCTCTGTAAGGATTTTGTTATCGGTTGTATACCATTAATGGTGGACGGAAGATGCCTGTCGTCATCATCATCACATCATCATCAATCCTCATCATCATTTAATAATTCCGAGCATACAATTCGTTACATTATAGTGCAATGACAACGTTATGTTAGTATGTTAAGAGTAGAATACCTCTCAAGTTTGCATCTTACATTATAGTATAATCTCGGAAAACTTGTCTCCCAGAGGTGTCCTGATATATGCGGGCTATCTCACGAACAGCCCTTATCGGCATTATCAGGACACCATCCCTGTCAGTTGCACAATCCCAGAGCTCTACTCCATATGTAAGTATGGAATGCTCATAGGCAAAATAGCAAGTGGGCATAGCGTCTATGTCTAAGATAGGCTGAAGACAATATAGCATATTATTGTCATTATAACATGAGTTTTACAAACAGGCAGCATAATTGCTGATGTGTTTGAATTTAACACAGTACAATTACAATTTTATTACCTGATCGCCCAACAAGATAGAGTGTAATGTGTTCAGGATTCATGTATGTATGTTTTCCGTTTCTTTATTCCGCCATAACTTGTAAACGCTTGAACCGATTTAGAAGTGGGTGGTATTGATAGAATCGATATGTCATCCCGAGTCATAGGGATGAGACCCCTATGACCTGAGAGCCACGACCCCTTGCTATATATACAGAGAAAGCAGCATCTTTAATATTAATCGCCATGTTACGCATTGGCATGTTGACAGTCATCATTTGACTTTTTTTTTTTCATTCTTTGCGGCCTTTAGGACTACCTGGTAGGTCAAGTAATGAAGAGAAGTATTTAGAATGTCAACGGGGATGTAAATTGACTTGTTTCAACGAAGAACTTTATTCTTTAAACAAACATGGTTTTTAGTGCAAACAAATTGTTTTTAATAATTATAAATACAGTAGTTTACTTTTTGTAGTGGCAGTCCTGTTTTTTAATTCTTTAAATTATTTTTCTTGTTTAGCCTTTCGGTGGCCACGCTCGCCGATCAACGTTTTCCATATTATCTGTATTATATCAGTATTTATGCAATTATAGGCTCTATTTCTCCCTCCATTGCGGTAAAAGCCTGTCATTGTCAATAAGCCAGTAGTATATATTAGTATGCTTGTAAACACCTACAAACAAATTTTCGAGGGCTTTGAAAATTTTGCGTTGAATGACTGGCTTCCGAAAGGTTAAGATGTTGATGTAAGATGTAAGATGTTGACACGACACGCTTAAACCGCTCAGCAACTAAACTGTTCCACTCGTCCACACATTGGTTAGGAAATGTTTCATACACAGTAAATCAAGTTAGAACAGTCAGTGCACTCTAGAGTGACAGGGGGATGCGAGGTTAGGGTGCGCCTCGACGAATGCCTTCGGTTGGCGTTATGCGGGGGTGGAGGTTGGCACATTTATTTAACATTTGAATATCTGCTTTTGCAGAGTAGCGACCATATAGTGGCCATATGCCAGCCCTTAGGAATTAAGATGTCACTCGCATCGATTTCAATTTTGTTTTAAGAGAAGCTACTGCCTGTAGACAGTGACACAAAACAGGTTTGTCCCGATTCTGCGATGAGTTTAACCGCCCTACCTACACACATACGTGATACAGCCTTTATATTATCGCCCGCAACAACCCGTATCACATACTTGTACGCTCCAATACAAAAACAACAAAAAAATAAAATTAAAAAAACCAAAACCCGCAAAGCGTATGGGATATGTCAAATTGTCACTAGATTCTAAATACAGAAAAAGGGTAATAAATGGGTCCCATGTGTAAAAAAAAATCTAGTATAAATTGTATTGTTATTAAAAAATGTAATTAAAAAAAACATTAATTTTTTACTTATTTTTTGAACTTAAAGGTAGGGAGGGCTGTTAATTAACGCCCCAATTCGATGTATAAAATGCTACATGGTTAAAAAAAATATCCTTTTTTTTTCAGATTGCAATTGTGAGTAATTTACAAAATAACTAGTAAAAATGAGTTTTGCTTTGAAACCGGCGTTATCGCAGAGCCCCGGCGCCCAGAATAACCAGTCCAGCACGTCACCCAAGTCGTTGATGAGCAACCCCCAGCCGAATCTCTTGGGTCAGATGATGTCGCAAAATTCGACGCACCAGTCGAATAATGTGGCGCATCACGGCGCTCAGAACATGATCATGTCGTCTCACAACAACTCCGGAGCCGGTTACAAACTCGCAAACAGCGCGGGCGCGCTGAGTCTCGTGCAGGACAAGACCGAGAATCACACGGGTGCTGCGAACCAACCGCTCGAACTTACGCGAACGCCGGAAAAGATCGAAACAGTGCAGTCTAACGGCACGAGCGAATCGCCCAAACCGATCGCTAAAGAGGAAGAAAAAATCGTAACGCCAATCAAGATTTCTACCGTCGAACCGGTCGCGACGCCGGTCGCAGCGGAAAGTGAATCGAAACCGGATGATTTATCTAAGAGTCCACTTAAAATAATCGAAGCGGCTGTCCCGGAAGAAAAACCAGAATTACCGAAACCGAGCGAGGAGGCATCGGCACCCGCACCTGCGCCTGCACCTGCGCCGATTGCAGTCGAGGCTAGCGATGAAAAACCGACAATCGCCACTACTGATAAAATTGATGACACTGTCGCTCCAATCGAACCCGTTCCGATCCCAATCATCTCAGATTCCAAAATAGACGAACCGAAAGAACTAGAAAAAAAACCAGAAGAGACGACAGTGGAAACGAAAATAGCCGAAGAGGCGCCGTCTGCTGCTACCCCGGCGAAAGAAGAGCCTGCCCCTGCGCCCGCAATCGAAACCGCAGCCGCCGTCGAACCGGAAGAACCTGCGAAGCCCGACGAAAAGACGCCCGTCGAAACTCCAACAGACGCCGCGGCTCCGGTGACTCCGACCGCTAAAATTACACCCGACGAAGCTAAAACGGAAGTCAAGACGGCGGAAACTCCCGTCTCTCGACACTCGGCCAAAAAGGCGGAGGTGAAGCCGAAGTCCACTATGAAACTCGCAACCGTGCCGCCGAATCATGCGAGGAAGAGAAGAAGCGACGCCAAGCCGCCCAAGTCGCCCACGGAAAGCCAGCCCAGCCCCGCCAAGAAAGTGTCGCAGCCGAACACGCCCAAGCCCAAGCCTACCGCTGCAAGCTCAGCCACTCCGGGCGAAGGCAGACTTAGCAGAAGGAATAGAACGCAGGTAATTAAACATTTTATTTCTTAACCCTGCAGCGGTTGCACAGTATTTGCGCTTGGATTGAGCGTTAACCATTTGAGTAGTGATGGATAAAAACGATCTCCAAAAAGCAAAATCTTCAGAAATCAAGAAAACTGACAGTTTTTTTAAGGGTGAATAAAATTAAATTTATCTTCTTTTTACTTTCGTAATATCCAGTCGCATATAAATAATATTGAATAATCAACTCTTACCTAGAAAAATAATATATAACAACGATTTCCACATATCAAATTCTATGACTTTGAAGGGGGAGTGAATGGGTGGTAAGGTCAACGCTCACATGTAGCAAGACAGCTGTCCTAAACCTACCACAGCAGGTCGTTAGTATAGAATGCACTACTCACCACCTAGAAGTGTAAAAATAGTATTATGATTGGCTCGACCCCGGTCTGTAAATTCCATGGTAGCTCCTTTTGTATTTTATTTATTTTATTATTTTATTTGTTAGTTCTCATCAGATCACCGAAGTTAAGCAGCATTGGGTGTGGTCAGTATTTAAATGGGTGACCGCCTGAGTACTGCCACATGATGTTATAAAAGACAGCCGCTTGTAAGATAAATTATCAATAGATATTAAGGTGGGCCGTTACCTCCAACCTAAGGAGGTGAAACAATCTGGCGGCAAAAACCTGTTGCAGTTCTTAAATGACACGAGGCTTAGGGCAGAACTATAGTAGGTGGCGGACACAATAGATCAGCAATGGTCGCGGTGTTACAGGGCTCATAAAGACCTTAAAAAGCCCCACACAACAAATAAAAAAAAGTGGGCCCTTACCAAATAAGATATCAAAAAAAAAAAAAAAAGTTACTTTGAGATGCAAGTTTTTATATTATCAATTATGAAGACTTGCCTCTCAACAAATACCATAGAAGCATATCATATCAACTTGCATATAATAAAAGCAATTTAGGAATACGCGGGTAATGTGTATGAGATATAACAACACAACTGTGTATGAGATATAAAAGTATAAAAAAAGAAAAAAGTTGTAGTGAGAGACTTCATAATATCAATTATGAAGACTTGCCTCTCATTGAATAGCATAGATATCATATCGACTTGCATAACATAGAAGCAATTTATGAAAGGGCAGGTAAGGGCAGCAATTTATGAAAGGTGTCGGCTTTTATTCAACACTATTGTAAGGAGTCGGATTGAAGTAAATACACTGATTTGAAGTCTGAGAATGCTTCAGAGTCTGAGAATGCGCAGTGTATCCTACAGCGTATGGAAAACCACTAGTAACGCCTGGGGAATGGCTGGCCGGCGATATTTCCAAATTTGGATCCTCCATAATCGATTTCCTCTGCAAAGTAATACCAACTATAATACCTTGCCAGTGAACCAAGGGAACTGAATATACTACATTCAATGAGTAATATGAAGAGAGATGTGAGTCATATTTGGAGTGTTAATCCCTTGCTTGTACATAAGTCGGCCATGCATAAACAAGCCTTGTTGTTTGTGATATTGGAATCGAAAATTGAAAAGATATATCATGGGTCAAACTGATGAGATCTCTTTATTGAATACTCATTTTATATTCTTATTACTTTTATAATTAACAGTAAGTACCAACGATTCCTAATAACGTTTCAATACCAAAAGAGAATAGGCATTCTGGGCCGACTTTTCCAAAAGCTTTAAATCATATACCAATGGAAAGATCTCTTTATGTAGAACATTTATTACTAGAGCGACTGATCTCAATTATGAGCAGTTTCTGAGTTATATCCTAATAAATATGGCTAATTACCTGAAGGCGAGAGACTGCCGTTACAATTCAATAGTGATGTGAGTTATTTTAAGTCATATAAAAGGATTATCGCTTTTCAATCGCTATAAGCGATCCAATCGCGGGAGTATACTAAATTGGGCTGCTGATTGATTTAATTGCGAACTGATTGTATCGAATCCAATGATTGTCTGATAGCATCATGTTTATGACTTCCAGGTACAGCCTTACCAGAGCCCGACGCCGGAGCTGGCAATAGCTACCAAACTGTCTGCCACTCATGGTCGCTCTACTCCTACCAAACAAAACGACGACAAATTGATTCTGTTTTATAAGTAAGTACAGTGCACTTTTTTTAACCTTTTTTTTTTTTCAAACTAATTGGTTAACTATTAATGGTTAATTAACCACGCCTTGTGGCTAAAATAGGCCCTAACCACGGTGCAGACACATCCTGCTGCTTGCGTTTTTTGTGTTGTAATATGAACTAGCTGACCCAACAGACATTGGGTCCAATTGCGTTTCTATTGAGTTAAAATTAAGTCGCTTTAAAAATAAGTAGGATTAGTGCGTGCATTAAAATAATAGCTTTCGCGTTTCTGTCAGATTTAACACACGTAACAAATCTGCGACTTCGTTCTGTGTCTATGGTAATGTACTAAAAATACAGTTTTTTTCGAAACGTCAAAATCGGCGCTCTGAATCCATTTTTCGCACGCGTCTGGCTAGCAGGTTTGTTTGACATTTTTTTTTATCCGAATGATCTCTGATGTGGTTGTGTTCTAACCTCCTTCTCGTACTAAAAGACAACATATAATTTACAGGTTATGACGGAAGAAAAATTTTGATCAAAATCGAAAAATATAATAAACTTAAGTACGTACCGTTGTCGTTATTCATTTGATCTCCTTTGTAATATCGCATCATACGGGAACATTAATAGCAAATACAACATTAACAGCAGTAATAGCAAAAACGGC
This sequence comes from Micropterix aruncella, assembly GCA_944548615.1. Classification (NCBI taxonomy): domain Eukaryota; kingdom Metazoa; phylum Arthropoda; class Insecta; order Lepidoptera; family Micropterigidae; genus Micropterix; species Micropterix aruncella. Next base: position 24,792,871 of record OX155957.1, read on the forward strand.
AAATTCGTAAGTAAAAACACAAGCTCCACCCACTAAGTCTCACCGAAAACGCGCGTTTTAAAATTGACACATTCGAGCCGGTTTTTATTCGGACAACTGTCAAATTTTGAGAAACGGAATGGCGTTTCTGCGAGAATGAAATAAATCTAATACAAAATGCATTGAACACGGTAGCGCCAAAATCTGATAGATGAATCGCAATACCAATGTTACTTAAAATTTTTATTACGAAGTTTGTAATAAATTTAATGCATTTTTTTTACTCTTATTTTAAACCGCCGAAGAAACGCAATTGAACCCATTGTCCTGTCCAAATTTTAATAAATTTGTTGTGATCGTTTTGTGAATTTGTGAAAAGCTATTGGAATATGTAAACAAAGTAAAATATCGGTTGTGTCACCCCGACTTACCCGGCAATCAGATGGCCTTAATACCGAAATAGATCAATACCGAAATAATAAATTGGAATATGAATAAAATAACTACATTTGTTGGACAGATCACGAAACAACACCAAAGTAGAAAAATGTAATTTTATTTTAATTTAAGCTGGAATGCGTTATTCCAGATTTTTCTCAAGATCTTCCAGATTTTTGTTGATTGACGGAGTTGGTTGACTAGAAGATATTGTAGTGTAGCAATAAGTCCGCCATTGTACCTTATTTTTATTGTGCAATAAAGAGATTTTCATTCATTCATATATAATTTTTTTTAATTGAATACGTTTGAAAAAAATCTATCCCGAGAGCATAGCGATCAAAACAAAAAAAGAATCAACCTAATATATCGTTCCTATTAAAAAATTCAAAATACAGATATCCATCGTTCGATTCGTGAGTAGAAAAAAAGCACTCAGTTTTTCCCCAATTTTCCAGGCAACTTTTTCAATTTTCATTTCTGTTACGACCTTAAATGGACTATTACGAACATTTTAAAAAAAATGCCAAATCGGTTCAGCCGTTCAATCTAATATGCGGTTACCAACGAAAAGAATTTCAATGTTATTTATATAGATTAATTAGTCTCACAAGCATGTATGTCAAGTCAATAGTAGTCAGTAGTATTTTATTCCTCCAAAATTGCCGATACAGTATTACAACTAATGCAACAAATATTCAATAAAAATATCACTAATAATAACCAGTCAGACAAAATAAAAGATATATGCTCAGTAAACACATATTATGTAAAATGACAATAATTATAATGAATAATCAAACATCAAATTATTCCTATGAGGTTTACCTCATATGTATAAGAATTCCTATAACATTTACCTCGTATGTATATGAGTTTTACCTCGTATATATAAGCATAAGAATAATAGATGGATGATATTGTTTTTCATAATAAGTGTATATTAACCCCTCATGTTGCGAGGTAAAAACTCACCGCGCCCAAAAACATCACTTTTGCGCGCGACATATTCGCGCGAAAATCGACGCGAGTCAACGGCCTTGAGAAAAACGATCATAACTTTTAAACCACTAAACGGATTTAATAAAGATAAAGAGAAAAATGATCGCATTGAAATTTGACATATAAAACATTATAACCTTATCTCGTAAAACAATTAAGATAATAATGAATAAATATTACAAAATTGGCAAACTGAAAAAAACTCGCCTATAAAATCATTTCGATTTTTTTGTAAATACAGTTTTTGTAAATATCAAAAATTGTAAATACAGTTATGTTCTTTATTAAATGCTTTACCAAAACGATATTTTTTTTTTACTTATTTGCATACAAAAATACGGAAAAAATATTTATTTATTCAGCCAAGAAAAATTTTATTTATTCTCGTAAAAAAAAATTTTTTTAATTTTTAATTTGTGACTACTTATGGTATTTTTTTATATGAAATTCTTTCAAAATAACTTTATTACTACATCACTTCTTCTTAGAAATCACACCAGAACTTTGACCTTTGTCTGATATTATAGAAAAATCTAAAGTTTTGAGAGTTTCCGCGTTCGAACCTAATAATAAACTTTGAATGCCCATAATATAAAATTCGTTAGATTTTTTCAATTATATTGTCTTATCATAGACTTATTATATGTCTAATAACTAATTACTATACTCCAAAGAGTCACATTTCATCGAAAAACTATGGAAAATCGCACTTTTTTCTCTCATAGTAATTATCAAAACAAGTTTCATTTTCGCGAGCCATATTAGAAAAACAACATATAATGTTCAAAATACGCCTAATTATGTGATAACTTAGGATGTAAATGAAGCAATACCTATTTTATTAGTAAATTAAAGCGACATTACGTCATGTTTCGCGATATATAGGGATATTTCAAAAACATTACAAAATAAAAACGGCCATATTTTCGCGAGCCGTTGTGTTGTTGCCAAAGTGTTTTCTTCGAAAATTCGTGAAAAACAGCAAATGGACTGTCTAAATTGACTAATCCTAATACCTAAACTACTTAAAAAGGGAAATTACTTACTTTTATCCGGTATACACTTCACTTATATTCACAAAACACTTCACAAAACAAACATTTCGCGGAACTACGCGGCCGCCGCGCGCTGGCCGATCGGCGACTGTCGTCTGACGTTTATTCTGACTTTTTAATTAGCCGATCGATATTATCGCCGCTGGCCGCGGGATTAAAGATTATTCGGCCATGTATTTCAACCGTCAGAAAGCATAAAGTACGACGATTCGAATCGTAAATTGCATTTTTCGCAGCGGCGAGCGCGATATCCAAAATCGGATGTTTCGGATTTTAGGCGGCCGCCATACATGTCCCCAAATGGATGTTACGTGCTCAGCGGGTTAAAGATATTGTAATATTTTTCCGAGTTCGTCTACCTTATAAATAGCATGTGATGACTAGCTAGTGTTTAACTCTATATTGAAACATTTTTGGTTCCAAATCTCCTATTTACTTTGGAAAGTTATTAATCAGTTTAAAGGCTAAATACACAAATGACTTTTGGATTGTAGTCAAACGGACTTTGGGGATCTTGTGCATGTTAAGCTTACATTCTTGTATGTTTTTTTTAGCATACACTAAACAACTGAGAATATATGCTGATGCTATGATACTATGATACAAGTTATTCTTTAATATTATTATTTTCCAAACAACGCTGGTTCAAATTTAGACCATTTAGGCAAAACTTGAACAATTTCTTAGACGTATACTAATTGTAATACCTAATTGTAATATATTCTTATTTTTTTCATGGTATTATGTATTTTAGGAATGAATACCTGGCAGTGAGGAATGCAGAGGGCGGGTTCTACGTGTGCCAGGCTCTTCAAAATGTTTACCGGAACACATCCCGGAAGATCAAGATACGCTGGCTCTCCCAGAAAACCGATCTTGATTCGTCTGGCGAGACTTACATGCCTGATTTCTATGATACCACAGGTATATATCAATGTATTTAGACTTGATCGAGCAACCCAAGGAAGGTCAAAAGGTCAAATATTTCTGTTGGATGGTCGGTTGAACCATTGTCTGATACAGGGTGCGCCATCTATTACTTTTGTATTTGAATATTTGGGTTAAGAGCCCTATCACATATTTTTTCCAGAAAGGCAAGAAAAGTGGATTTTTGGCGTTCTAATTCCAAGAAATGAAGAGATTTCTACAAACTTTAATTACTGAATTACCTGGACCATTTCTTGATGTTGACCATAGCGGCCTTTAATTTTAGATATAACGAATATTATTTACTTATTCAGCCCATTTTCCGAAAGTCGTTATTCGTAAAACGCTCGGAAGGCAAACTTTGAGCTCCTTAATACAGTAATATCACTACAACGAAAACCGTATACTATTTTTTTTTATGTCCGTCATGTATTCTTGATGTACACTACGGCTTTATTTTTTCGTTTTTTGACCACATATCCAAGGTATACATTACTTACAATTACACAAAATAAAAATAAAATCTTCCTGTATCATTCTAATTTTCTCAGAAATAAAATAAGATTCTTATATAATACTTATACTATATTAAAGTTTACTCTTTTAGCAATACGACATAATATAAATTATTGTCATTAGAAAGGAGAAAACACTGCAAAAAACAATTAGAAATTGTGTATATATTTGCTTGCGCAAGAGAAGAGCGCTCAGTGCCGCGGTTTTCTCCCAGGGTTGAATAGTTATTTATTTATTTATTTATTTATCCTATCTTTTATAGTTACATCCAAAAAAAAATGCGTTCATTTTTTCAACTCATTTTAAAAGAATACCTACGCTATTTTGTAATAAGGCTCTTAACAGGTGAGTGAAATGGCATGTGTAATGCACATATGAAGTGTCAAAAGTGTGTCATTTATAGTCATGGATTCGCTTACAACACAGCGCATTTTGGTTATCCAAACCTATTATGAAAATGGTCAAAATATATAAAATACATTTTGCTATCTTCGCGCTAATTTCCGGCCAATGTGCGCTTTTCTGTTGAGGCCCATTTTCACCTCAATAGGTATGCGAATAAACAGAATTGTAGATTCTGGGGGGCCTGAAAATCCACATGAATTTCATGAAATGCCTCTCCATGCCGTAAAAGTGACTGTTTGGTGCAGTTCATGGGCTGGTGGCGTCATTGAACCTTTCTTTTTTGAAGATGCCGAGGAAAATGTCAATACGGTCAATGGAAAACGTTACCATAAAAGTGACTGTGGTGGCCTATTTCCAATAGATCAAAGGCATTGTCAGACTGGTAGTTTTAATTACACCATGATAGCTGCGATAAGTTCCACTGTATTTACATATGTTAATCAATCTAATTTCTACCCTCTCTTCTCACTGAATTCTCAGAGTGGGTGTCGGGCAGTAATTTGAAAATTTAATTAAAAGTAATTTATTATTTTCAGATATCGAATGTGTCTTGACAACCCTGTCATTGTCGAAATCTTCGAGCGCAAACGGTGCTCAGCGGCTGAGTCCCCAAGAAGAGTCCCGGGCCAAGTCCATCCTGGAGAGGGCCATCAAGGCGGAGAAGAGCGGAGTGCGACCCGAAGCTATGGAGCTGTCCGAGGAACACCCAGACGGATGTTCGTTTTTTCATACATTTACTTTTATTAAACTGTCACCCTGGTATTGGGCATACAGCTTCAAATTATCTTCATCCGTCCCTGTTTGTCTCCAGAATTTTTCTATCTCCTTGACTTTTACGGTTTCAAAGTGTATGGCCGATCTAAGTGATCAACCCCTTGTGTTTTTCAACATGTTTAACACTTGTGGTTTCAACATGTTCTACCATGGGTGCTACACGCTAGTGAATTCGGACATAAAGACTGCAGTAAGCATTAAACTTTTAGTGAACAGTGTAGTATATTGATATTTCATTTCAAGAGGTCCGCATTATCTGTATTTATTTATTCACTCCACCACTAGATATCACTTTGTTTTTATTGGTTGAGGTGAAAGAAACTTTTTTTTGTACAGTACTCTGCGAATTAATTGGAACAAGCAATAAATGTACTCTTTTCTTTTGTTTCTGGCAACTATCTGAGATATTTTTAATTCTGACTATGTTTGTTATCCTATTAGTCATTCGAGCACATGTGAAATATCAGAAAAATGTTATGGTTATGAAAAATGGCAGGTTATGTTAGTGTGTTCTCAGTAGGAAATTTGTTGTTTTTCGTAAAGATCAGATTTAGACTGCGTAATTTGAGTGACTTTTTAAGTATGGATATCATTCCAAAAAAGCGGGAACGGATAATTACGCTTGCTGAGCACTCTTCTATGACGTACCGGCAGATAGCGGAGAATGTTGGAGTTGGCCTCGCATCCGTCAGCAGGATTATCAATCAGAAAAAAACAACGGGAGCGGTGAACATCCAACGAAAGAGAAAATGTGGTCGGAAGAGGGAAACAACCCTCAAAGATGATCAACTTCTGGTGCTTAAGAGCAAAATAAATCGACGCATGAGTGCAGTTGACCTAAGCAGAAAACTTCATCAATCTGGAATAAATATTGACGTCACTACAGTCCGACGACAACTTTTGTCGTTTGCAAGGTAGCCAATTAATAAGCAGTTTCTGATCACTGTCATGATGAAAAACGTCTAGGTTGGGCCAAGAAATAACAGATTTATAAAGGACTACATTTAAGCTTTCGGAAGCCAGTCATTCCATGCAAAATTTTCAAAGTTCTCGAAAATTTGTTTGTAGAAGGTGTGTGCAAGAATACTAATATATAACGGTGGCTTACTCAATGGCAGGCTTCAATGACAGGCTTTTTCCGCAGTAGAGGGAGAAATATAATTGAATAAATACGAATATAGCCGATAATATAAATAAATACAAACGGAGCTGCCATGGAATTCACCGACCGGAGTCGGGCCCATCATAATACTATTTTTTACACTTCTGGGGGGTGAGCAGTGGATTCCGGACTTACGAACCGGCTGTGGTAGGTTTAGGACAGCTGTCTTGCCACATGTGAGCGTTCACCTTGCCACCCATTCACTCCCCCTTCGAAGCCATAGAATTTGAGATGCGCAAATCGCAGTTTTAGATAATTTTTCTAAGAAAGAGTTGATTATTTTTCTGGAAAGGCCAAGATCTTTAAAGAGGTGAAATAGAGATTTAGCTGGCAGGCCACGAGCGCCAACTTCCACCGCGTGAAGGTGAACAGTGAAGCCGTTCCGGGTTACGGCATTTGCAAGATCATGGTATTTATTTAATTTGTACTCGTGGTCTTTTGGGATATTTGATTCCCATGGAACAGTTAATTCTACAATAAGAGCCACCTTCCGAGATAGAGAGTAAAGAGTTATATCTGGACGGAGGGCTGTGCATCCGAGACTTTCAGGGAATTTATACTGCTTAGAGACCGAATCAACCTCCAGAGTCCAATCTGTAGCTTTCTCGATTATTGAGAAAGGTTTTGTAGTTAAATGTTTTTTGCCTTTAGAGCCATCCCGCACAAACTGTATTGGGGGTTTGGAGGATACTGTCAAACCCTTGTTGGCACGAGCCACTGAGAGACTAATTACCTCGCGAATAACAGCGAGAACTTTGTCATGGCGGTAAGTGTACCGTCCTTGATCTAAGGCCACCTTGCAGCCAGCTAGAATGTGTCTAGCTGTGCAAGGGGTATTGCTACAGAGGGGACAAGAACTATCCTCGGCAAAGCTCCAACGAGCGAGGTTACTGGGGTCTGGAAGTGTATGCTGAAAGGCATTCAAATAAAATTTCAGCATCTCTGGCGTCCAGTCATAGAGCATTACCTTCCAGTGCATTGGAGGCGGAATGCAAAAGTCACCAATTGTTGTCCAGTCATTCTGGCATTGAAGGCCAATAGCATGAGCCATACTCTTGCTGTCGTAATCTCCCCGCAAAAGAGACTTCTTCAAGTCCACGTCGCTCGTGGTTGTACTGCCATACCCCAGACCAGTGCCATTCTGGCTGATTCCAGTAAGGAACCTTTTGTGGAAGTCTACGCGGGCTTGTAGTTCATTTGAATCACTACAGCCACTTATTACGTGCTTCGATATTGCCGGATCTTTGGAATTGCACAGAATCGAATTTTTGGTTATTCTGGAGTTGGCGTAGAGCAGAGAGGGCAGTTTAAGCGCTAGCCCAAAATTTTGTTTGGACCTGAAGAGAGTCGAGGGGTCAGCTGGTTTGGCTAAGGACAGCCAGGATTTTAAACTAGCTGTCACCAGTGCATCTAGACGGGACAGTTGGATTTTGGTAAAATCGTAAATAAGAAAGGGCCATGACAAATGTGACGTTAGATAATTGTCATAGATCCAGGCCTTACGAGGGCCAGAAATTAGCAAGGCATCTATTTTCGCCAGGCAACTTTTGAAATGCTCTATAACATGATCGCCCGAGACGTCTTTTCCCTGATGGGTGATTTTTCTGCCGAGGAATTTGAAATGATTGTTTGGGTCTATAAGGGAGATATTAGAGCCCTTATAGACCAATTTGGGGTCATAGGATGTAAATTTTGTGCCCATGCGGGCGAGTCCAAGGCAAAAACATTTGGAGGGCTTCACTTTTATACAGCCTGACCAGTCGCAGAAAAGCTCCACTTTCTGTAATAGCAGGGAAAGCTGCTTGGGGCTTCTAGTGATGAAAGTTAGGTCGTCGGCAAAAGCGAGGCACGACGAGGTGTATTGGCCGTCTGTTTTAAAACGGTAGCCCCACTTCCTGTCAAACTGGCTCAGGCTTTCCAGAAGTATATTAAAAACTATATTAAAAATCGTCGGGGAGAGGCAACAGCCCTGAAATAGTCCAATTGAATATGGTATAGAGCGGGTAGTCCATTCTTGCGTTTTAACATGGAAAGTCAGACAGTTGTAGTAGGAGGCTACAATGTCACGCACGACTGGTGGGAAGTTGTACCAGCGGAGTGCAAAGTGGAGGAGACTGTGTCGGACTGACCCAAAGGCATTCTCTAGGTCGAGCCAGCATACATTGATTTGGCGTTCGTGCTGTCTCGCATCCTTGATGGCAGCAGCCAGGAGAGAGTTGTGCTCGAGGCAGCCCGAGACGCCGCGCATGAAGCCTTTTTGAACTGATACTCCAAGGTACTCATTCCGGTGCATGAATTCGCTCATCCTCGTGTGGACTATGCTAAAAAAGATTTTGGCCACAGTGTCTGTGAGAGCAATGGGCCGAGCGTCCTTTGGTCCGGTGCAAACTGGGACCTTCGGAATTAAGATGACTGTCGCTCGGCCAAAATTCTGTGGGACTACACCGCTATTCCATATATTTCGGAAGATGGATCCTAAATATTGCAGATGGCAGGGGCATTTTTTGTATACTAAATAGGGAATACCATCGGGACCCGGAGTAGAGCCCGACGGCTTCCTCTTTACTTGATTAAGAATCTCATCTAGTGATGGAGGTTGAGAAGCAAAAGCTACCGTAGGCAGGGGCGGAGGTGTAATGCCCGGCGGAGGGCTGTAATTATGGAGCCGCATTGGGTCCTCATACGTGGTCGAAAAGTATTCCGTGGCCATATCTTCCGGGATTTGGATTTTTCCCTTGGCGGCAGACAAAACCGTTTTGCTGTAGTTAAAACGGTTTTTGTCGAACCGGGCTTCCTCTTTGGATTTGAGAAATGCTGCCTTGCGTTTGTCGTTTTGCGTTGCTACGCTCTGTATGAGTTTTAGTATAGAGCGGTACGCGCGCGAGAAGTAATATATACGAATATAATACGAAAAACGCCGATCGGCCTGCGTATTCTTTCACTACGTTTTCATTAATTTTAAACTTTACTGTATTTATCCGAGTTTTCGATCTTCCGAGGTACTCTTGGTCCACATTGGATTTATTTCTTTATTTATTTATTTCATTAGCAAATCAACTTAACAGTTTATACCAATCCGTTGATATGCAATATACACATAAATATAAAAAATATTAAAATTCTTACAAGTACATACACAACATGTTTAAATAAGCACTAAATACAAATACTGGCATTAATAATTTTTAAAAAACTTACAAACTTACGGTACATAAAGAGTGAAAACAATTTATTTTATTCTTACATAAACAAGTAGCGCAATGCCCACACCTTGAAGAGATTCGGGCTCGCTGTAAAAATATCAAAGTCTGACGCTGTCGAACATAGCGCATTAATGTGACGCAAAGCACGGGTAAGCAGACTCCATCGACTTAGGTTGGTGCGCGAGGACGGCTCTGCAAATAGATTATGAGTGTGAGCAAGATTATAATTTTCCGGAACAAAGAGACAAACCTTCTCTAGCATGCTAGGATTATCAACTCTTCCCCGGATCAGCTTAAAAACGTAGGCCATGGCGAGCATTTCTCTACGCAACTTAAGAGAGTTATAGTCCACCATGCCTAGTAGAAAACTAGTAGGGTATAAGTGCGGATAATATCGGTACTGCTTGAAATATATAATATTTCGCTTCGGATAAGCGAAGTCCTACTGTATTATATAACCTAGTATTCTTACAACAAAATTTAAAGGAAATATGGACGAAGACTTGCCCATATCTTGTTTTCATTTTCAGTTGTTCCTGTCCGGTCGTTTGCCTTGCCTCATTTTATGTTTGTTTATTGACTTATTATTGTAATGATTACAGTGGATCTATCTCTGTACAAAGACGAGTCGCAGCTCGACAAAAAGAAAGAGGCGAAAAAGCGGTCTCGCTCAAAATCGGCAGCCGATGCGGAAGATCCGCTCGAGCTGGATTCGGACCCGCTGCTTCAGATGCCGCAAGCCTCGCCGCCCAAGCGAGCGCGCAAAACGCCCAACAAAAAGGGCAAAACGCCCAAGAAATCACAGTCCCCGTTGGCCAAGAGCCCCCCCAAAAAGACCGGCAGCGCCAAGAAAGGCGCGAAGAGCAGCGGCCGTCCGCCCGTAAGTAGCAAGGCGGCTCTCCCTACCCCCCCGAGCAAGGTAGGCATGATCCAACGGATTTATAAGAACGTACGTATCGAACGCCATACCATTCTTCGTTTTGTCGTTTCTTTTTTTTTTCGCGAGTTCTTTTGGTACTTTGTCAGTTTTCGGTGCGGTCTATCTCTGTCTTGCAATATTGCATGTTTCTCGGCCCCCTAGAATTAACCCGGCGCTAGTGCGGTTTCCGAAAGCGATTGTAACCACATTGTAAATTATACATATCGTTATCTCGAGAGGAGAAGGAACTAACTGACAAATTATTTATGAGATAATGAGGGTTGTATGTTTTCAATCAAACCTTTGAGACGAGGCAATTAGACTGAGATCTATCATTTTTATTTTATTAAATACATTGGGACGTTGTTAAAAAAACTGTTTAACCTGTTAGCGATTTTTAACTTAAACAAATAGGTATTCTTATAATGACAACAAATATAGTGGCTTGGAATTACAAGTGTGTATTTCATAAACAAGAATACCAATAAAATTAAGATTTATGGGGAAATATACATTATTATATATTCTGGACAGGGAGCTTTGCTGATACGTCCAGATCAGATCTTTTAAAGCTGGTCATAAACAATATTAACAAGTTTTTAGGTTCAAATCGAACCTGTTTTTAAATTGATTGACAGAGCTTGCGCTAATCGCTCCAAATGTCCACTCTATTTGGCAGAACGTTCTTTAAAGGATTATATTTAAATTTTGCACAGTTGAGTTTTTTGCTGTGACCTCGAAAATTTTGTAGTATCAATTTAGAGTAGTTAGTCCAATTGCAAGCGATCTTCATAATTCCTATTCTTCAGGCTCACTGGCAGTTTGGTAACCCTTCACTGCACCTTTTCTAGGACATCTTTACATCTGTAGGGTTTCCAGAGCTGATAGCCATACTCAAAAAAAGGTATCTCTTATGCCTTGTAGATCTTTATAAACACCTCTATTGACAGATGTTGGAAAGACTTCCGTATTGGATAGAGTAGATGTGGCTCTTTTAGCAATTGCCAAAAGGAGTGTAATGTGTTCAGGGTTCATCTGTGTATGTTTTCCGTTTCTTTATTACACCATAACTTTTAAACGCTTGAACCGATTTAGATGTTTGTGGCATTGTTAGAATTGTTATGACATCCCGAGTATCATAAGGTACCTTAACTGTTCAAATATCATGTAACTAGTTGTCTAAATGTACAAATTTCAATAAATTAATAAATATATCGTGTTAAGTGTCAAATGAAATGTCCGATTCAGTACATTCTGGAAATATACATGTATCTATGGATAAATACATAAACCACAAATATTACATTAAAAAATGTAATAATGTTATTTCCGATATAAAGCACTGCATATTTCTCGGTGTTCTAGGTAAGCAACCATTATCTCAGAAAATATTGGCCGGATTAATTATATATATATTTTTTCGTGTCGGCTATTTTAGGACATGTCTCTCCAAAAATATGCGGCCTGGATGGCCTTATCGTTTGCCTCTTGTAGATCCTGGTGTGTGATAGAGGTTGACAGTTGTAGGATAGGAGGTTATTCATCCTGCAGCGTTCCACATATGCGTATAGGGTTCTCTGCATAGCCCCAGCGATCGACATTAGCCCGCCATCTTGTCACACCCACCCTCGGCCTGTTGAGACTGCGCCAAGAGGGGTAGCGGAGTTGGGACCCCGGTGCTATCTGTTCCTCAACATCCTCGCCAAGTGAAGCCCTCCATTGAGTTACGCATTCAATGATTGACTCCCATGGAGCGGATGTGTTCGGCTCATGAACGACTTTCGCGATTTGAGGCGATTGTGGTGTGACTCCTGTCCATTGTCTACAATCCTGGCCGGATGTAGCGTTGGGAACTTATCCATCGATAGAGAGATTCTTTTTTTTACTAAAAATGTCAGCTAGGCACTTCTCCCCGCACAATATGCTATACCTTGAGTTAGAAGTGCAGGTTAAGAGCGTTGTCCCAAATCTAGGCGCTCGGGTTTTAGGTATTTAACCGCTCGACGCGCGAAGTGAGCGCGCCTGTGTGGGTTTTTCCTCACGCACGAGACACAGTTGCGGGGTACGGCGACTGAACGATCTTGATCTGTAGCTATGGCGTACCTATATTTTTAGTTAATAAGTAAATAACTAAAGTTTACGAAGAAAATAAAAAGACTGTCCAAAATAGATTAATTATGTATCTTAGTTAAATTTATACAAATATGGATTATGCAATATTATTATAATCACATAAAATTGCCTATATCGGTACTTATAAAAATAAACTCGTTTTACTTTTACGATTTTTAGGTTATGTAATGAACAACCAAACCGATTGTTGTTCTGCAATTTTTTTTAAAGCCGCCCAAGAAATATTGAAAATCTACCACGCGTCTTCCTTCGATATTTATAGATTCCGGTTCTGTTTTTGTAACCTAAAAAAAAAGAGTAAATTAACGTTTTTTTCAAGTTTCATTATAGTTGAAAAGTAAAAATGATATTAGTTCTTACCTCAACATAACTAATAGTTAAATTAACCCAAATGTAGTCAATGAAATCACCGTTCATACCTTCAGTGCTACAAATTAAATGATCGATATAAGTAATGAAATTTACAAAAATACGGAGTAAAACTGGAATATACATAACAATTTCAACTCACTATATATTTTGATCGGTTGAGTGACTGGTACTAGGCATTTCTGTTAACATTTTGGGTGGGTCTCCTTTTGCTTCAGTTTCCATATTGTCAGTACAACAAATAAAATAAGAAATATAAATAAACATAAACCCAAAGGTTCACAAACTGAAATACCAATAACAATTTTCTACTCACGATGTTTGATTATTTAGGTTATTTGTACTAGGTGTTTCTCTGGGTGAATCAAAAGTCTCATTAGGGTTTATTTCTTCAATTAAATCGATATCCATATTTTCAGTCCTACAAATAAAATTGCTGACATTTTTGAAAAAGTTCACTTAGTAGATTAAAAACAACTACAATTTTCAACTTACGATATATCTCTAAGAGGCGAGGCAGAAGACACAGTTGAGGGTGCATTGGGGATTTTAGTATTTATTAAAGATTCTATTAATTTTGATCTGAGCGAATAACAAAAGACGATTATTAAGGAAATTAGGGAATCCGCAGAATAAAAAAATACCAATATTTCATTGCGGTGTACCTACCTCTTATGTTTCAACAAGTAAGTAATAGTAATGCATTCTAAACAAGTAAAAAGTTTAAAGACCTAAATCCCGACTACTAACATATTTTCGTGGTTTTCGGTACATGTTTTCGAATTGTACTCATTGAGACCTTTTATTTGACACCAAACACGATGCTTATGTAAATCTTATTTTTTTTGTAGCAGTTTTTCTAATATATGTCGCTATTTTTTTATTTTTTTTATTATGTGATTCGTTAATAATCTATGTATTGCAATTGTTTGTTTAGAGATTTGCATTAGCTAAACCAATTTCAATATATCTTGTAAAGTCTCAGAAGTTGGGGTTATTATTTTTAAGTAACTATTTACAGTAACTATTAATTAATGTTTGACAGTAAGTCAATAATTACTTAATTAGGCTACACTGAGAAATTACAAAATGGTCGTTAGTGATGGTATAAATAATAATGATTTGGACATCATGGTCATTTTATACCATCACTAATGACCATTTTGTAATTTCTCTGTGTACCCTAATTAAGTAATTATTGACTTACTGACAATCATTAATTAATAGTTACTCTAAATAGTTACTGGAAAATGATAACCCCAACTTCTGAGACATTACAAGATCTATTGAAGTTGGTTTAGCTAACGCAAGTCTTTAAACAAACAATTGCAATACATAGATTATTAACGAATCACATATTAAAAAAAATGTAATTCAGGGAACATTAGTAAAATGATAAATAAGGGTAATTTACTAACTAGGTGTCTACATTAAAAAACTACTATCGTTAGGTTTTAAGTAGTTATTTGGCTTATTGCGTAGTTTTACTTACTATTCCGCGTAAAATTTGGCTTTCAATAACCTAAGATAATAAAAAAAATATGCCCATCCCGAAGGCATGTCCATATTAATGACCATGTTTGAGATCATTTATTGTATCGAATCTCACAATACCTCGATTGTCAAAATACGACTAGAAGTTTTGAAGATATGAGGGAACAGATGAACATACATACTTAAATACGTACATACATACAAACATGCTTACATGGCCTGCTAAAATCATAAGTCTCCTTTGACTTTGTTGTAGTCGGGTAAAAATAAACTGTTGCGGTTGATGGGTGACCGCTAATAGATTTGTCATTTACCTGACTACGAGTATTATGTTGGTATAAAAACAATAACTTACACAAATGTATTGACACCCTGTTTAAAATTAAATACATATTACGCAGCTTCTCTTGCCTTCTGCAAATTATTAATCATGTTACATTTTCGTGACATCACAGATTTCTTTGATCCATAATAATATTTTTATTCATTTCTACCCATGTAAGTAGAATCGAGTTTTTTTAAAATACAAATGCAATTTTTTAGCCTTACTTATTGGTGAACTGATATAAAACTAATGAGGAGTCGTATCACATCCACCACACTAACGCCTGGTTAATGTAACAAAATATAAAATGTATTATTTGATGAGTAAGGTGTTGGTTTTACCTACTGTACAGAATTATATAAAATTTGTGAAATGTCTCATAAAGTAAGAGGGTGATGGAAAAATTCAAAATGCGCTGATTAGGTTTGTATGCTATTTCCGATGGCCATAAATCCATGAGACATCTAACAAAAGTAATTCATAAGCATGATATAATGGCTATAATTTCTATGGTTACAAATTTAAACTGCAATATTGTAAGCGTTGAGATATCGTTAAATATCGTAGATCAGTGTGACGTTATGTGTTTTGTTTGTATCTACATATGTTTTTAAATTATAATTTTTAAAACCGCTTGTTACACTTTTTAACCAGGCAAAATATTTTTATATTGTATGTCCTTTCAAAATATTTTAAAACAACAGGTTGCTCTTTCTTATTCAGTTTTAGTTATCCCAAAGTATAGGGTACGTCAATACTGTAAATTATCTCAAACGTCAGGCGTTGCAAGCAGAAAACGGTAATATTTACTTCAATCGCCAAATCAAGTACCAAATTTAATTTTTAAATCACATTCACATGCTTCATCATCTTAGTAATAATTATTAATATTTTTAATGGTTATGGATTATATGTTGCGGTGTATGATAGTGATGGTGCTCGTAAATGTGCTGGCTTTTTTTGCGGCAATTTCTAGCCGCAATTTTTATAGACCGTTTGCGAATGGTCAGAGCCAGCTACAAAAAAGTGCAAGAGTTTTGGAAAAGGCTGAAACTTTCATATCGGATAGTATTTTGGCCATAGAATGCTAGGGTACAGTCAGCAGACTAGATTCCAGGGTACCTGGTGCTGGCGTACTGTAGTCTGCGCGCAAGTGCTAGTCACCGCCTGAGTTGCATCTCACCTTGTCTCTCGCTCCTGTTTCACTCCCTCTGTCACTCCCGTCTCACCCGTGCCGCACCTCAGACGGTGACTAGCATTTGCGCGCAGACTTTAGTAAAGGTGTAATTTTAATTAGTACCACCAAATTGTTAGGAAAAGCTGAGAATTCATCAGTAGACAGTAGATGCAATGAAGAACTCGAAACATTTGGTCACACTGTTGCATAATGGAATGCGTGGCGTCAGCATCTCCATACCGTTATATTGCGGCGATGCGACCATTATATTGCGCGGCAGTTGACCGATGCGTCATAGACCGATGCGTAATGTATAGAGATGCTGATGCCACGCGTTAATTATGAAGCAGTCCAACCATATATTTTTAGTTCTTTCACTGTACTGGTCAATTTTCAGCTTTTTCTAAACACTTTAGTGGTACTAATTAAAATTACACCTTTTCTAGTACGCCAGCGCCAGGCGTCCTGGAATCTGGCCTGCCGACTACCCCGGCTTTCTGTGGTCAAACAACTGTCTGACCTGAAAGTATCAGGTTTTCCAAAACTCTTGCACTTTTTTGGTGCTGGCTCCCCAACGTAAACCTTTTAAGACTAAAAGGACCCTTTACCATGCTAAAAACATTACATTTTTAGAGGACACCTTCCAATCACTATCATACATCTCGGATTGTGTAATATATACAAATGACCTTAATCATCTCGCATTATCGTATTGAAATGATAGATGATTGATGTTTTTTTTGTAAGGGGTGTATCATAACTACTAGGGCTCGAGTATATAAAGTAAGGTATAGACAAAATGATCATCAAACTTGTCCTTGGCGATCAGCGGCTGCTGCTTTTCCTCAAGAAAAAATTCTATTAGTTATGGTATAATTCTGGATTGATTTATATGAAATCATATGCATTAATTTAGTTGTATCCCCATGGCTTTGATTATATATTGTATTAGATTGCGCAACCCAATAGAACGATTTAGCCCTTCCGAGTTGGCAAAATGACTAATAGCACTGATGGCCAAATTAATAGCAATTTATTAGGTCATCTATAATAACATTGATAATGAATGGTTTTTTGTCAAAAGGACCGATTGATTATAAACACTGAATAATTTGACCAACGATAACAATAATAACATAGAATTATTAGTGCTATCTATCGCCTTTTTTTTTATATAGGATTGAATGCTATTAACATATGGAATTCTATCTAGATAGACTAATAAGACTATCTGAACATTAAAGTGCATTATTATTACCCATTTAAACCTGTATATCAAATAAAAAAATGGCATCCTTATATAAATACAGTAGAACTTCAATTATCCAAACTACGACTATCCGAATCGCTGAATATCCAAAATTAAGACGGAAACATACTGCAATTCGGAAAATAACAATTCTGTCTACGCGCACTATTGTCCTTGGTGATGATGTCACCTTTTCATAGTGCTTTTCTATTATTGGAGACAACAAATTATAGAGCAATCAGATAAAGGAGTGACGGGTAAACAGTTGGCTGAGATGTACGGTGTTGGACAAACAACGATTTCAGACAATGTTATCAGGAGCAAACCTACACTTTTAAACTTCCTGTCAGTACTTGAAAACGAAGATGGAAGTACTTCAAGAAGGCAGCAATAAACAAAGGTTTAGAAGATGCCGTTCTCGTTCTATGGGAAACCCAATTTTGAGTCCGATTCTTTGTGGAAAAGCTAAGATCTTAGCTCAGAAGCTTGATTGTTCATCCTTTGAAGCAAGTAACGGCTGGCTAACAAATTTTAGGTCTAGGCACGATATCCGTGAATTAGATTTAAGTGGCGAGAGGTTATCAGCAGACTCCAAAACTGCAGAAGATTTTATTAAATTTTTTAAAGTTGTAGCAGATTTCTACGATCATGAGTTGAAACCGGTCCTGTTTGGAAAGCTTTGCCAAAACCACTCTAGCTCCAAAAAATCCAATTATCCGAATTTTTGATTATCCAAATGGGGTCCGGTCCCAATTGATTCGGATAATTGGGGTTCTACTGTGTTATTTTTATTTATTTATAAGTACTTATTGCAATGGTTACGACTAATTATACCAAACAAGTTCAAGAATCAAACATAAACAGTTCAGAGAAACCGTCACATCATGTTTGGCACCTGCCTAAAACTCATCTAACTAGGTCAACTAAGGCCTGTATCTAGATGAGCTAATTACAATACGTATAATGACAATGATAAGCACGTCATATCAGGTAACTACATATAACTAAACAAAATATTTACTAGCTATAATATCTATAAATATATATATTAGATAAATATATACAAACATACATAAATATATAAACATTAAAATAATATTAAAATAATATTTTATTATTTTATACTGTATAGGCATGTTTAGAGCGCCATCTACAGTAATGTGCTTCCATATTGTTGCCTAATTGAAAATAATTTTGTTTAGGAACTATGAGTGCCATCTACACGTTGCGTTTTGTAGTAAAATACTGGTTTCCATATCATATTAAGTCCTTGAGCAATCTAATACGCTATATAATGAATGCCCATAGAAATAAAATCTTGAGTGCTTATAACATTCACTAAAGTCTGTCGAGAACATTTCGAGAAAAAGCTGCATGCTCTTCTTTTCGCTCTTTTCCAAATCTCTAATACTCGACTGGACTATGGTGACTTCCTAAAGTAATTGCATCTTTTATTATATCCACTTAGTATTTGATCCCATTGTTTACCAAAAGAAAAAGGAAGATAGGCCCATACATATGATAGAAAATATTATGTCTGAAATAACTGGAATAGCTCTTTAACCAAATGGACACCAACAGTGCCTTTATAGTCGAGTCAAAATATCGAAAAAGAGCTCTCCTTTTTTTTTTTGAAGCAAATCATGTAACTTTTGGGCAACCGGTATTTTCTTCCTATTTCAACCATGCTGAATCCGAAAATGTCGGTTGACAACGCGAAATCCTGACCGGAAGTGGGATATCCAATATGGCGTCGAAACCCGAAATCGGTGCTGTAAAGCCCCCATTTGACATAGGAACGCATCCAAAATGTCTAGATGTATGTTTATGAGCATTGAGAATTAAAAAATACACTAATCTTTCTTAGTTTCTGTAAGTTGTTGTTGACAAAAAGTCACTTGTTTGTTCTATTTTTGAAAAGATTTAAATCAAAGTTTAGTTGAAGGTTGTTTTAAAGTTATTTTTTTAAATCCTCTTGTTTGAAAACATATATCGAGACGCGTCACGCTCGTTTGTACGACAAAATAGGGCAATATGGTGCTATGGGCACCTTGAAATATCCGACCAATGTATTTTTACAGTATATTTTTAAATTCCCCATGCTCGAAAACATACATCTAGACATTTTGGACGCGTTCCTATGTCAAATGGGGGCTTTTCAGCGCCGATTTCGGGTTTCGACGCCATATTGACCGCCACTTTGGATATCTCAGTTCCGGTCAGGATTTCGCTTTGGCAACCGGCATTTTCGGATTCAGCATGGTTGAAATAGGAAGAAAATACCGGTCACCCAAAAGTTACATGATTTGCTTGTAAAAGTTCATTTTTCAGAAAATTTGGGTCTAATAGGCATTTTGCATCTTTCAACAGATCCGCGCGTAACCATTTCGGCCGACTTCCATACATAACTAACAATATTAATTACTAGGTAACAAGAGGGAATTTATGAAAAAAACGTTTTTGTTAGTATTTATTTACAAAATAGACCAAAAAGTTGCGGTGCAATTTTATGCGCGCGAAGGCTGGCTTTCGAATGGTTAATTGTTTTCCAACTTAAGTTTGATGCGCCTAGTCTAGTAAACGTATGGAAGGGCCCATCTGTCCATTTTCTTGACTGGATTTATAGTTTATGCAAGTATTGTCGTTTAAATCTGTTTTCTTTTGATCGATTAGACCGCAACAGCGACTATAGTATCACCGGCACCAGCAAAATCGGCTAAGAAAGGCAAGGCAGTTTCCAAAGAGGATACGCCAAAGGCAAAGGCTTCCAAAACGCCGAAAAAGACTCCAGGTTTGTTAATGTATCTTACTTATCCCGTAAAGCCTTGCCATTGAAGACTGAAAACTTTCAAACAAACAAAAAGCAGCTTTCAATACAATGTACAAGTCTTTGCTCCTATCTCAACATAAAGTACATCAACTTCATGTAAGTCATTTGCAGTGAAGGCTTGTAAGTCATTTGCATTTACATGTAAGTCATTTGCAGGAAGAATATGGAACTCCCTTTGCCTTCGCCCCTGAGACAATTTGAAAGCCTGATCAGGTTTAAATAATCTATTAAGAGACGTTACTTGACCTATAAATACCTCCCCCCCCCCCCCCCACTCCCCACCCCCACCACCACCACCACCGTCCTTAACTTGTCCTTATATTCCATTCCTCCCTTTGAAATTGAGTTAACATATGTTATTCATTTCTGTTGAATATTTTCCTGATTTATTTTTAAATATATATATATATATATATATATATATATATATATATATATATAGGATTTATTTTTACACGATGATTTTGCATCACTCCTAACTAGGCAGTGCCTGTTACAAGGAAAACGCCAATTTTATATGATATTAATTTTATATAATGTGATTGTACAAAATTATTGTGACCACTACTTTACAAAAATTACACTTGTATGCTAATTAGCCTTCATAAGCATTTAGTCACAATAACACAATATTGCCACTTTGGCAATAGGCCCACCATGTTATACTCTATTATTTATGAAACAAAGTTTTTTCAAACAAACAAACTTCCACAGCCTATGACTATGGGCCTGTACCAACCTTTTTGGAGGCATATGTGGTCTCTGAAACGATGAAAGCATAACATTAGTGAGGCTCAGAAGAATATCATTTTGTACCATGGAAAAATCCTGTTTTAATATAGTGTTAAACCAGCTATAGTGTTAAACCATTATTTAATTAATTTTAGTTTTATTATCTATTATTAATAATAATAATAATAAACGACCAAGAAGCATAAGCTGATGTGGTCGTTTTTGATTATTTTGTTTGCAGTCAGTCTTTTCACTCTTGATGAAACTGTCCAGTCTGTTATTAAAAATATTTGTGTTTTTAACCCACACGACAGTTTGGAATGTTGTTCCAATCATCCACAACTGTTACACAGAAAATATTTCTATGGATTCATCAAGAAATTTGTTCGCCCCAACGGCTTCCAGTTGTTTTCTTAGAGATGTGTGCTTATTGAATGCTATACATTCTTTCAATATCAGTACAGCTGCAGCATCCTGAAAGTATCTTGTAGATCTCGATCAAGTCCCCTCGCTTTCTATTGCTCCAATGTTAGTCCTAGGGTTCGTAGCCTCTCCCCTTAACTTGACCTTATAAGTGTCCGTGCTAGCTTTATGAAGTGTTCTTAAATCGGCTCTCTCTCAAATACGTTGATGTCTTTCACAAAATAGGAACTCCAAACATGATCATGTTCATTCATCGGATTGAGTTAAACATTATCTAAGTGCTGAAGCATTAGATTATTCCTTCCTATTTAAAGCACAATTGTACAGTTGTAAATGCCAAATGGCACAATCTTTTCTTTCACTGATAATTAACTACGCTCATGTAGATGCGTATGAGGAGCTAATCAATAAACTGGAAAGGATTTAAGATGCATGTATTCGATTTGTCTATTCCCTGAAGAAGTTTGATCACATATCGACCTTTCGCAGGCAAATGGGGTGGCTTCCCGTTAGACAATGTTGTTATCTTCGCATACTCACTATACTCTTTCGTGTGCTACATTCAAACATGCCTTCTAGTTCGTATAATCTCTTATCTGCTTCCATCCCATGGCCCTCAATTGCGCTCCCAGGAAAATCTATTACTGGCTATAGCTCAGCATTCATCAACTTTCATGTCCAGGTCATTTGCAGCGCAGGTGGCTGGCGCGACTGGAGCTCCGTGCGTTTGTCCCTGAGACAACTTGACAACTGAACGGGTTTTAAAACATCTAGAGACATCTACTCAACTTATGGATGGATACCCATCCCCCCCTCCTCCTTTGCTTGTCCTTATATACCATTACTTCCTTCGATATCAAGCTGACTTATGTTAATTTCTGTTTTATTTTCTTCATTATGATCTTCACTATGTAAGTGTATTTATTTATTATATCTAAAATTACTTATATAAAAATTACTCTTTATAAATCAATTTACCCACATAAACCTGCAGTCATAATATCCCTGGTGGTCTGGTTGAAAGATATTGCCACTTGGCAATAGGCCCACCCTTATTGTACTCTATTGTAAATACAATAAAGTTTTTCAAACAAACAAACTTTTCCTTATCAAGGGCGATGAGCCACTTCTTCGTTCACTCGAAGATTTTGAATAGGTCATCTTATAGCTGACCATGTTTTAGAAGGAGTCTTCAAAAATTGTTAGCAATAGAAACCAAGAGTAGAGTAAATAGCGAGATGGAGTTCAGAAATGAAGACTTTGAATAGTATGGGACCTAGAACTGAGCCCTGTGTTATTAGTATTCTGCTTAGAGCAAGTCTTTCGATGAAAAGGTGGTCACCGATGTAAACTTAAATTGTTCAGTCTTTGAGAAATGCTTTGAGAAATGCTTGTAGGTTTCGATATTGGGTAAATGAAGTCGCTCAGGGTAGACAGAGTTAAACGTAATTTGAATGGTTTTATACAAGGCCGTGCCCAGAATTTTTTTTCGGGGGGGGTCCAAAAAAAAAAGTTTAGCGGAATACTCCTAATGTATTTTTTGCACCTAAAAGTCGATTTTATCTAGTGTAGATCTATTTCATTTTGGAAAGTCGATTCTATCTAGTGTAAATCCTCTTCATTTCGGGGGGGGTCCGGACCCCTCGGACCCCCCCCCTGGGCACGGCCTTGGTTTTATATGATTTTGGACGATAGGCCTATTTGGGCACTCCCTTTAAGGAATGAAGATTCATGAAAATATTGCTCGCCAATATATGGTCATGACAGGGGGCTAACGGGCCCATGATGAGTTGGCCACGATGACCCATGTGTCCAGGGTCGGTCACACTCACGGGTCAACACCCATCCGACGGCCTCCTCGCATGGGGTGCGAGTCCTGGGTAGGACACTGGGTCAACCAGTCTCCCCTGGGAATCAAACCTCTGGCGCCCCTGGACGGTCTGCGCACCGTGCGGGGTTTGCTCCAATCGGTTGTGCTCTCCGACTAACAGTCGGGGGAGTCTGGGAACTGTACTGTTTCCTATAGAGCGGGGGTGGTTGCGTACCTTATGGCGACTGCTCTGGAATTGACCATTGGCCATCCGATCCCGGGTAAGAGGCGGGCAAAGGACGCCTTGGTCCGCGAAGATTGTACGGTCTGCGCACCGTGCGGGGTTTGCTCCAATCGGTTGTGCTCTCCGTTTCACCGCTTCATAAGGGAGAGGACCGCGCAAGCGACCTCGAACTCGGTACCAATCGAGAGACCGGAGAAATCTGGTCACAATTGGAAGTGAGGGCGCGAGTATCTCGAGCCCGCCGGGTTTACTCCTGGCTAACTCGCGGTAAGGCGTTGGACTCTCACGGGTTGTTGACGTAGCTGGACGTAGAATGTACTGTCCAAAGTCTCTACGTTCACTGCAGGGCGATAGAACGACTAATCGTTAAAACGTCCTGTGGTGACGGGCTCGCCCGTTGTAGTTGACACCGCAAGATATGGTCATGACACTGTTGTATATTGTATTGATAGTAAATTGTATTAAGATATACGACAACCATTCACTGGCTTGTAGAAGCACGATCACAGTCTTGCCTACCCCCCTCCCCCCCCCCCCCTCCCTTAACCCCTCAAATGAATGGCGATTAGCTCAGGTTGCCTACGGCAAAATGTATATAAATTTATATTTACATTTACATTTACATAGAGCGGGGTTTACTATAGAGCATAGCATTACTATAGAGCGGATTACTATAAAGCGGCGCACATTTACATTTATATTTACATTTATATAAATTTATATACATTTTGTATACATTTTGCCAAGGCATCCCTTAAGGGACGCCTCACATTTGAGGGGTTAATACAGTTTTACTTGCCCACTTTAAGTGCCCATTTATTACCCCACTAGGGTAATAAATGGTGCGATAAGCGAATTAAAGTTGGGAACAATGGCTCAAGTCAATCTAGTAATTTTTAACTTCGATTCAGTGGGTTTGATTGCATTTCTCGTACGTTCGGTTTTTTGTGAAATAATATCGAAAAATAGTTCATGAGACAGAGCAGAGTGCATTACAACGAAATGTAAAATGAATGATGGTTTCTTTTCCTGTACAAAAACTACCTGCTGCACATAAAATAATGTGAATTAGTTGAAAACATTTCGTTTGGTCTTACGTTACGCCGCTTTATGTTCAATTGCTAGTTTTATGCTCGAAAAGAAATCATTCGTTTTAATATTCCGCTCTAATTTTGCTCATATTCCACTCATATTCCGCTCTAATTTTGCTCATATTCAGCTCTAATTATACTCATATTCCTCTCCATGACGAATTTCATATTGGCCTGTCTCGCTCCCATGAAGTAATTCCTATTTTAGTGTATGAAGCAACTCAGGGGCTGGGGAAGCGGGCCGATGGACGCCGCCCCAACCTTCGCCATATAGCCCGCATTCTCCCAGAACTAGTACTGGGAGAGTGCGGGGTATGAAGCGATGGTCGGGGACGGCGTAATTTGCCCGCTTCCCCAGCCCCCGATTCCTCGGAGCTTGCGCGCGGACCGTATGTCTATTATGTAAGGATTTCGTGATGGTAATTTATCTACTACAATTTTTATATTTTATTTGCTATTATGTATTTTTTTTTTAATGAACATACTTAGGGTAGGTACTGGAATTAGATTTTTTTAAAGTTCCATCCCTATCCTGCATTTTTGTTCCCTTTATAAATGATAGATAGAAGTTTCACTGTATAAGCTTACGAAATGATTTTAATTCACAGCTACGCCAAAATCCGTGCCGATGCCAGCTATTCCGTCAACGTCGACCGGCAAAGCCACACGCACCCCGCGAAAGCCTCCCTCCAAAAAGTAGAAACCGCTCAACGACATTCTCTCGCCTCCTCAAAAGGCCCTTCTTAAATCATTAGCTGTAATGTGTCTTAACGAAAACATAAAATGCAGAATCAGTACAAAATTTCTAGTAGAAGTGGTTTTTTTTTTATTAAAAAAAAATAGGTATGTGTAAGTTTTTAATGTCTCCTGGTTGTTCGGACTGGACGCGGTCGCAATGTCTTGTTAATTATATTGCTAATTTTAATTTAGGCTTAGGTAACTTTGGTAATTTGCTTTGTGAATATAAGCATGGTGTTTTTATTCGCCGACAAAAAAAAACAAACAATACCGCTTTTTGTAATTACATTTTGTTCAAATTCGGTAGCTGTCAAGATATACATATATATTCTGCTCCAATTTTAATGAGATTCTGTGGTTTGAATATATAAAATATCCAAGACTGTATACAGTTGCCAAAACTGTTGAATGTAGCGACACAATTATTATTTTTTTTTACCTTCGTAAAGGTAATATAATTTGTACATTTTACTATAGGATTTTAATTTTAAGGGTTGAGAAGAGCAATTTGTGTGTTCTTGATTGCAATTTTGTTTCGCCTCGAGTATTCCATGTTGGTTGATTGTGGAACATTGTTTGCTATGTTTTTATAAAAGGATAGACGTACGGAATTAAGGAAATTATCAGCGTAGTTAGTTAAACATAAACATAGAGCGTTAAGTAAAATATAAGTCTGTCGTTCGGCTTCGTTTTTCCTGAATAAAGTATGAGCTGATTAAAATCGCAGCCGAACGGCAATACGAATAGCAAATGTCATCTTTTAAAAATAATTTTAAAATGCTGTAAAGAATTTAATTCTCTAAGTAAAAACATATTTTATCATACACTATTTAATAGTTTTTAAGGTGTACTAGCGTGTCAACTTTTCCCAGTTTGATTTTCTATTTGAAGCAAATCTTTATTTCGGACTAATATTATGCACCCATATAAAGAGTAAGAATAATTTTGTAAAGTTAGAGCGTACGTTAGGTTATATCGTTTCCGTGCGGAAGTGTGAGTTTTAGCGAAAATATGTGTCTTGTGATGTGGATTACATTAGAATTAAGGTGATAAGGGAAAATTAAAACGGTATAATTTTATTTTCCGAATTGCCGCGCTTTTTGATGATCATTTTGGGTAGTAAAAGTGCCATCCGTTCCGCTATTTTACTATCAAATAATAATTTGACGACTACAATTCGGAAGCACTTTTATCATCCACAAATGATTATAATATGCAATCTTATTATAATTTATAAACCTACAATAAACATGTTTCACAACTATGATGTTTATATTAATTTTCTGTTAAAAACCAGGATCACATTTTTACTTTACCGGCCTACCAACCAACAAGGAGGTAAAGTATTGTGAATGTGCTAAGAAACAAAAGAGATGAAGATAGATATATAAAGGACAATGGGCGGTATCATACCCAAGTTGTAACACTTTTGAGACATATACCAAACGAAAGCTTGCTAAATATGTGACATTTCATTATATGTGGCTAAGCTGTAATCAGTGTGAACGTAGTTATAGCGTCTTGAAATAAACAAATTATTATTTTTTTTTTTTTATGTGATTTGCAAACAGGTGCCTTTTGTTTAAATCATGTAGGGGTTCATGCAGGCCATTGCTTATGAGATGTCCATTCAACTGGTTAAAAACAATGCATTCAATTACTGAGTAGATGTCTCTAGATCTGGAAGTATGGATATTGGTCGATAATGCTTCTCTCCCAACGGAGCGTCGATCTTCTGCAAGGGAGTGAACCAGTGCTCTTTTCCTTTCGGACGGGAATGTGCTCGTGTTAAAGGAACAATTTATGATACTTGCGATTGCTGGAGAAATGAGGCTGATCAGTGGTTTTATGAGTTTACTACTCTGGTAGCATTGGTTTTGATAAAGGATATTATATCTCGAACTTCCCGTTCATTAGTATGGAGTAGAGAAAAGGATGAGGTGGAGTTTAATATATCAGCTTCGATAAACTGAATGGTTTGTGACTTGACAGCGGTATCAATATTATGTGATGAAATAGAATAGAAATTGTTCAGCGAATTTAAAGTAATCGACGAGATAAGAGCAGTTGATCTCTTTTTACCTACGCCTAAGGTATTGAGGAACTTCCATGTATTGCTCGGATTACACTTCATGAGTTTGGACCGAATAAAATTTCGTTTCGAGTTTCCGCAAAGTTGCGTACACCGGTTTTGAGCTTTTTAAAATTTTCCCAAAGTTCGCTGGTTGGATTTAATCTGTGGCGGATCATAGCCTTATCACGTGCTGCCATTGCGTTTGTAATATTTTCACAGATCCATAGACACGGAGTGTGCTTAATTTTAATGATTTTGTTAGGTGCCTGAGTGTCATATAAACGCAAGATTATTTTATTTAACTTTGAAACTTTAGAGTCAACTGTGTCTTGCTTAGCAATCTCACCCTGCCAGTCTGCATTAGAAGCATCACGATTGAACATATCATGATCGATTGTCTTCAAAGAGGCGGGCTGTGAGCAAAGGGGTAGCAAAATAGAGATCGGGTGTGTGACGCCTTCGCACTTCTGTGAGTAAATGCGTTCACCGATTAGAAAGAGATAGGGGCATATAAGACTCCCTCTATCCTTGTCTAGTTGCGCATGCGCATTTATCCATAGCATAGCAGACATTATTAAATTATCTTTGATAGCAGACTTATGGCGTCGAAGCGTTGCCATAGTGATATAAACGCATTGCCATAGTGATATATGTACGTGTCTCCGTGAATGCTCGACTAGACAAGGATGGAAGGGGTAGGTACTATGGGCAGCTGTCTCTTTCTATTCGGCTGATGCAACGCGCGCACGAACCGAACATGTACCTACTCGCATCTGTTTCCGGCGTGCGCGCGAACGTAGCAGTCTGCTGAGAACAAGCGGAGAGAATGGAGTGTGACGACCAATTTTGTGGATTCCATAAAATTTCTCGAGTTCTATACGCCTCCATTAATTGTATGGCTTTTTTTTCTCTCAACGATTCGTCCGTAGCTCTATCCATACCTGATTCAGTTCGTGTTCGCGCGCGTCTCAACACAACTTGTCCACACTGGCGCTCTGAGGACACTGCGCGCCCATTTGTGTTCGTTCGAAAAACCGACAAATCATGGATCGCTCCGCGCGCGACTTGAAATGCTGGAAGCATGCGCATGAAATGCACAGTTCCCACGCGCCAGGCGTCCAGACTATGAGAATTTGTTACAAAGTGTGTTACACTGCGTTATACATTGCATTAATGTGGACGGCAAATTCTTTCATTTCATGTTACGTTTCCTGTTGGTCCATTTCATGTTACGTTTCCGGTCAGTCTGTGTGCAGCACTACACAATTATAAAAAAAATATTTTTTTTAAAATTCAAAAAACCATGGTTTAGTGTTTGATAGAGTGTGGTGGAGATAATGTACTTAAAACCCTTTAAATATTGTTATTCTATATAACAAACACGTTTTATTAGTACCTATTTATTAACAATTAAAAGTTACAACATCATCCAAATAAACAAAACTTTGAATTTGTTTAACTCCAATACGCCATGGATTGATGAGTTGAACTTTTATAATATGAATTCTATAGATAAGCACAATAAATAATATATGTCTCTTGTTTGTTACACTCTGGATACACCTCCATGCAAAAATGCCCATTGTCATTGTCCTTTCTCCCAAAATGCCGTCGGGAGTTGAAAATATTCGGCTTTTCTAGTTATTTTTTTAAGTATTATTTTTTTATAAACCTCACAAGAATTTTAATGTAATGTGTAATATTTATCAAAGTTTATGCACAAATAAATTAAAAAAAATAACCCTTTAAGTCGAAAACAATTTTTATTCATATTTAGAAGATTATATCATTTGTTTGGTAAAATTAGCTTCTTTGGATGAAGTTATAACGTACGATTAATAATCCAATCGCGTTATACCAACAAGAAACAAGAGCGCCATCGCGTTTATTTAAAACGCGAAAAAGAAAAAAATACCATAGGTTAGGTTATGACCGAAAATTTAAAAAACCACCTCAGGGTCGGGGAAAGAATTTACTTTGTCACTAAATTTGGCAAGACAGAGAATAAACCTTCGCAATTTTAAAATAAAACTACAAATTTAAAGTTAGAAAACAAGATCCTTTTATTAGCAGGTAGTTCTTCCTTCTATGTCCTCTCCATACATGTGGTAGACTTCAGAAATGTGACTTGTGATACGTTTTTCCGTTCAAACGGACATCCAGGCGAGAAAAAAGTCAAGGCACGGTGGGCCGATTTATTGTAGAATTTACATTGGAATATAGAAAAAGGTGGCACAGCCAAAAAACCCGCGAAAAATGAGACCTTGTTCACATAACTTTAAAAACGCCGCACAGCGCCATCTTGGATAATATATGATGCCCCTCAATTACTGTGGCTAGTTTGGACAGACTGGACTGCCTGCAGTTATACCAACTTTAGGAGATTTAAAAAAAAACTCATAGCTACTCATGTTAACTAAAATAGTAATATTTTAGGTAATATTTATTACATTTATTAAAATTCTTTTTGAACTCGATTTTTTAAGTAAATCCCTTGTTTTTATGTCATGGCAAGAACACCAGAAGGGTCATTTTTTATTGGGCTGTGCAATACGGCTATCTCTATTATGACAGATCCCAAATATCAAAGTTTTAGCGATTTTTTATCGTATTGGAGAAATGTTTTGAGATTAAGACCAATAGAAAAACACGAGAAATACAAGCGCAACATGTTGCTATGCGTGCAACATGTTTTTGAAACATAACATGCCACGCAAATTTGGATTTTTGTTACAAAGTATACGGGTGAGTTTTAATTAACCAGCATCCTTGAAGGGGGTGAATCAGTATGAGCAAATGAGCAACTTTTAATAAAAATTTGTGGAAAAATGTTTTTTTTTAATTTGATAAAAAAATGTTTTTTAAAAAATAGTATAAAAGCATTGAAGATGATGCGCCGTCTAGTGGTAGGTAAAATATCGCTTAATGTTGTTTATTAGCGATATTCTACCTACCGCTAGATTGCGCAGCGCGCTCGAACGCTTGTCAAACTTGTATGTAACAGTCAGGCACTTTAGATTTAAAAAAAAAAAAAAACTTGATTTCTCTAAAATTTTATATGAAAGGTTTTTTACTTGCTCGTACTGATTCAATCCCTTGAAGGATGCTGGTTAATTAAAACCCCTGTATATGATATAAATATATAATTGACTAAAAAGATAAATTATTAGGTAACAAAAGAGAATTCATAAAAAGAGATATTGGGCCCGATTGCGTTTCTTAGTAAACTATATAGGAACTTAGTTCAGCCGAACGAGATAGGGCAATACGGTTAGAACGGAATATGAAATAAACTATTATCGATATTCTCGCGCCAAAACTACTTGTCGAACTTATAGACCTCCAAATAAGTTTGACTACATTTCGTGCGGTACCTATAAGATTTTGCTGATTAATCTTGAGTGAGTAGTTTTAATCCGGAAAAGTGACAACCGTTCATTTCAGATTCCGCTCTGACGTACTGCTCCGTCTCGTTCACATGAACTAATTTCTTGATTTTTATTTAAGAGAAACGCAATCGAGCCCATTTTCAAGTATTGAATCGTGGAGGAATACACACACATACAGACACAACACATACTCAGACAGACTTCAGTCTGGAAATGGTTTTAATCGTCTCGGGGGGGGGGGGGGGGGTTCAAAATGTATATAACCGTCTTCTCGAAAAAACAGCATGTTCACAATACTCTCCCTCTGCTGGGAAAATAAAAATGTGCAACCCTGACCTATTTATGCCATTTCAAACACACGCCACTATTGCATTAAAAGAATTGCAAAAGGTGAAAGGTAATACTGAGTTATTTATGCAATTTGAAACAACCCACTGTTGTGTTCAATTAATTATGAGACAATCCACCTCACTAAGATGTTTATTGTCCCAAAGTATAATGCAACATTCTTTCTACGCATAATTAGTTTTATTATTAATTCAATATGAATTAAGTCAGACAGTTTATTTGCAGATGATCTCTCATTTTAAAAAATGCTTAACAGAGTGTAACTTAGACTTCAGACGATAAACGCAGCACTGTACCTTGTCTCAGATTGGTTCAATGTTAAAAAAATTATTCGTTCAATGTTAAGAAAATAACAGACTTAACTTAACATTAGAAAATAACAGACTAGAATAATTCTCAGCAATTCTAAGCAAATATAACCGTTTTTCTGGGAAAACTAAAAAACTGAATTACAAAGAGATGCTCATTTTACTAACTTAGCTAATAGACTACCGCTATT
This sequence comes from Micropterix aruncella, assembly GCA_944548615.1. NCBI lineage: Eukaryota > Metazoa > Arthropoda > Insecta > Lepidoptera > Micropterigidae > Micropterix > Micropterix aruncella. The sequence goes on from OX155957.1 coordinate 24,824,176, forward strand.
GCTGTAAGGCAAATCATGCAACTAACTGACGTGGCAACGGCCCGATCAGTTTACTTTAGCTATTTCCATAGCATTGTCTCATGGAATTCTGTTATGGGGAAAGGCTGCTGATGTTAAAACCACTTTCGAGCTGCTAAAAAGGGGTATTCGTTTGATAAAAGAAATTTTCAAGGAAATTATATCCTCAGTCAGTTTATTTTTGCAAATCATTTATGTTCGTAAAAATCTATGCTAAAAAAGCTGTTCAAAAAAGTCAGTGACCACCGCCATAATATAAATGCCAGAGGTATTTATATAATATAGTCTAATAAATAGAATAATTATTTTATGGGACAACGTACAATTTAAGAATCGTATTAAAGACCTGTTTTCTACGATTACGTAGAAAACAGATATTTCTACGTAATCGTAGAAATATCTGTTTGCATTTAATTTCATTAATTTTGTAGAGGTAATAAGAAGTTGGGAATTAGTGGCTGAAACTCAGCCGTCCGTTTGTACCTCGTACATCTGCCTTAGTGTATACAGATTATTAGAACATTTTCTGAAAAAAACTAATTTTAAATAAAAACACATATTCTACTAAACATTGACAGTTTATTTGTTGTTTTAATAAAATGATTCAGTGCAAGGTTATAATAAAATGTATAGTCAAGCCAATCTCCTAGTATATAAAATGTAATTAGGTCGATTGTAACATACAAAATAAAACATTAAATTTCTAACCACATAAGCACATGATATATATATATATATATATATATATATATATATATATATATATATATATATATATATATATATATATATATATATATATATATATATATATATATATATATATATATATATATATATATATATATATATATATATATATATATATATATATATATATATTGTATAAGAATCTCTGATTTTCGTGTATATACATAGACTTTAATTATCAAATTGACTACTCTTTTCGATATAATTTCTGAAATAGGTAGGCTGCGTCATTTTTAAAAATTCTAGTTTAGGTGCCGTTAAATTGCTTTATTGACAAGTATTGTCTAGTCATAATTACCTATCTCAAATTACCCCCAAACATCTACTTACACTTCTACATAAATATCATTTCATTATATAATCTTCAAAGCTATGTGTTATCAAAATGCGTGCAAGATTACTTTAATACATATTATATTTTGTGAAAAACTATTCACACTATTCTACATTTTTTTATTATATAGATTTTAATTGGAAAAATACATCGTTATGCAATTTGCAACAAATATTGTCATTGTTCTTGACACTGAAGGCCCTAATTTTATACACCTAGAAGGGTCCTACTTTTTTTTGAGAAATGATTTTACAGGGAAGACAGTTACGAGTTAGGTACGTTTTAGTGTATAGATATAATTTCACATTCATTCAATAATTTAATCAATTTACTACACAAATAAGTGCCTCTATCGTTAAGTTTACTTCTTCTTTTTTTAAATAAAGCCTTATAGTTTCTTTTTTAACTAAGTGTATAGGGTACATATAATATACTATTTTCTAGTTTGATATTTTTTTTGGTAATTTAAAATGCCAATAACGGGCGAGACCGCCGAAATGTCTTTTAGGACCGGACGGTAGGATTGAGTCTCAAAAATAGTACAAAATTAGAAAAATTTTGTATAAAATATGCGCTACAAAATTTTATATACTTGGTAGATATGATGCATTTGTTCCTTTTTTTAAATATTCGATGTTATGTCTGACTCAGTAGTTATCTGGATAATAGCTCGTAAGCTGGGAGCATATTCTTGAACAATTTAGCATGCTAAATTTGTCTATGGCCCATGTAAATCATGTAATCAATGGACCATAGACAAATTCGGCATGATATTTTTGTAAAGAATCTTCCCCCTCCGTTGTTGCACGTGAAACAATGTTGATCCAAACATACTTAATACCACTTTGATCAGCCCGTAAGAAACGAAAATAAAAGCGAAATGTTTTTGTTAAAATCAGATCGAATAAAAGTTAGGGATTGGGGTTGATTGTGGGGGGGGGGGGGGGTTGTTTAGTGCACTCTGACGTCCCTGGCGTGGACTGGAGTGGTGTCTTCAGGGCTGGGGCTGTCGTCCCGATGAGGCCTCACTTTGACGATGCTGCGCCGTTCGTTCTGCCCGCGCGCGTAGGTTCCCGCGATGCCCAGCCCTCCGACGGTGTACTGAGGTCCGAGCATTCCGCCCCCGGAGAGACGCATCTTCTCCGGATCGCGGTCCACAGGAGGGTTGGCGTTAGGGGAGGCTGAGGCGAACATTATTCCTAGATTCAGCTGGGGTATGTCATAGAAGACGGTCAGGGTCAGCATCATGAAGATCAGGCCGATCACTAGGTAACCTGTAAAAAATGAACGCAATATGAGTTTGATAACCTGTAGAATAGGGCAAAGTCTTGGTTAGGAAATGGACTGCAAACAGAGAAAACTACGAAGGAGCGCATGCCACAGACCGTAAGGCGTGGTCATAGACGGCATAGACCCGACAGCGTGCGGACCACTGAAGTAGAGACCACAAACAAATGAATCGAGTCAATCGACGAGTTTTCGTAAGGCTTGTGATAACTGCTGCTGGTCTTAGTTCTTTAGCTAACGCCTTTGTGTTTTAGCTGACGCCCTTGTTCTTTAGCTGAAGCCCTTGTTTTTTAGCTGAATCCCTTGTTTTTTAGCTGATGCCCTTCTTCTTTAGCTGGAGCTCAATGCTCTTTAGCTAAAACTCTTGTTCTTTAGCTGAATCCCTTGTTATGTAACGGATATCCTTGTTCTTTAGCTGGAGCTCAATTTAGCTGCAGCCTTGCGATGCTACATCCTGGAGACATCTACTGCAGGGCGTTCACGTCGGGCGTCAATACGGGCGCATGTCATGTTGTATAGACGGAAACGAAAGAAGGTATATTGGGTCTTCTTTAGCGATGGACTGATGTGCTGTATACCTGCGCTTGCGGTCTGCTCATATAACAGACTGCGCGGGTACCGGGTACGGCTTCCGAACTTCCAGCAGTCTGGTGTACAACTAGATCTGTCAACTACAACGGGAGAACCCGTCACCTCAAGAAGTATTAACGATATTAGATCGCTCTGTCACCTGCGAGGTGAGCGCAGAAGACTTGGGACGAAAGCAATCCACTGTCTCTTGTCAGAGGCCCTTCAGAACCTGCCCGTCAGAGGCCAACGCCTTACGGCGAGGCACCGGGAAAGCTACCTACCAACGGGTAGCTTCGCCCCTTGACTACCAGTTTTGGAAGGATATTTCCGTATGGAATTAACCATCAGGATACCTCCAACCTTCCGACTGGTCACGGGTTCGAAGTCACTGCCTAACCTCTACTTGCCATATGTATATTTGGCCGATATGCGATATCGCAGACGATTTTGCGCAATTAGAGCAAGACGAAATGAGAAAGCAAGACTATATGTTTTGTTGAACTTTTCGACAATTGCCGTGTCGAACATTCTATCCAGCGCAATGGTAGCATGCGCAATCTTTTGGCCTCTGAAAATAAAGAACTTGGGTATATCGTGAAGTTCGGGAAATCAACTCTACGAAAGAGGAATATTGCAATGAATACAGCTTCGATTAGGAGATATCGAAAAACTATTTAGGCTACAAAAACTTCCGTATATAATAGGTAACTACTTACAAGTAGCAGCTACTTTGTAGATGGGTCTAAACGGCTGGTGTGGAGCATCTCCTGGAATGTAATCTCCAAGTCCAATGGTTGTCAATGATATGAAGCAGTAGTACAGGGAATCGAGGAAGTCCCATTCAGGCTCCAGATAATCGAACACCGCCGCAGGAATGAGCAGGAAGCAACTGATGAAGACGATCGCTGCGAAAACAGTAATAAAACCAATTAAAACTCTTCCCATTGATAAAAAAAAACGGTTGTGTCACCTCAAGACTTTTCCGGCACAGCCAAGAACTGATTTCATCTGAATATTAACTTCATAAATAAAATCTATGAGGGAAGGCGGACGAATCCGGTCGGGTTCCAGTGCGACGGCTCAGGCGGCGCCGTTCGTTTTTCGGCTAAAATCGGGTTTGTGCCAAGCGCAAATAGATGGCGTTAATATTTGATTATAATATCTGGCGGAATTTAAATATTATTAACCCTTTAATTTGTGAAGTAAAATCTCGCCCGTACCGTTTCGAACTTGAAACCGTCGAGCGTGAAATCGGCGTGAATCGACGGCCTTGAGAAAAACGTCCATAAGTAAACCACTATACGGATCATTAAAAGAAGAACTGTAAAATGATCGCATTGAATATGATTTTTTTTAACTGCTTATTAGACATTTTGCCGTAGGTAGTTGATCGTCCCGAGCGGGACGTTACACATTGGAGGTGTTTAATGTAGCTTGTCTATTCCAACTAAAATTTCACTATTGATTTCGGCCTAACAAGGCATTTGTGTACCGAATTTCGAGTCTCTATGTCCAATATTTCGAGATTGAAATATGCCTAGTGCGCCCCCTGGTGGACTGATTTTAACCGTTTTAGTGCCGAAGAGCGCCGTCGCACTTGTAGGTAGGTATGTGTTTGAAATCTAGTGAAGATAATGTTGAAATAAATATGGAAATTGGTGTATTTTTACAGAAATGACACATTTTTTCTTGTTCTAATAAATGTCTATGAAAATGGACTTTTTTCTGGCATTTTTTAACATTTTGCCGAAATATATTTGGCACTGAAGCGATTAACCGCGACATTTTCAACTCTTGCCATGGCCAAATAATGCCTGGGTGCCAAATGTCATTTTAATCGGATTAAGCGTTTGGTCGCTATCGTGGAGGAATACACACAGACACACAGACAGACTTTCATCTGGAAACGGTCCTCGGGCGACGCGGACATACGCGTTTAGCTCCTTCCGTGCGTAATCGCGGGGCACGCTATTATAACATTCCATATGATTTCTGGGTAATGTTCTGCATCAGGAGATGCTATTTCCCCGTCAACATAGACGATCGGTATTTTTAATTTCACAAGTTAAGAGGCTGTGGCGGCCGTAGCGGCCAAAAGCTATATGAAGCATAATTTTGTGGCCTGGTTGTGAGAACACGAAAAAGAATTTTAATACCGGATTTTAAAAACCCTGTCCTTAAGCTATTATTTCGCCAAAACGAAATTGGTAAGTTATTTCCATATTAATTGTAAATTATCTTTATTCTGTTACTGTTTTCCAAAAAAATAAAAACGAGCGAGATTTGTCTTCAGTTTTTGAAAAACCTAGAGATGATTCTCAATATTAAAAAAATACTGTTTACACCAGCGTATAGTGTATTTGCATAGTACCAAGACAGTTTTTGGAACTTCCATACAAAAAATATAAGAAAAAAATGTTTGAAATTACGTAATTTCCAGAAATGTTATGGCCAAACATTATTTTTTTCTATTTATTAAAGATACTTTTGAGTGATATAAAAAATAACACAGCGATCATCTAATTTTTCTTTATAAAAAACGATTCATTTGATAATTTATTATATTATAATTGAAAAGCCAAATCGATTATATTAGACGACGCGCGAAGCCGAAATCGTCATTCGTAATTAGCCACTGCCAACGGTGGAACGTATTCCCTTGTCGCCGCGGTATACCTATACATCTTTATATCGCAAGCGCGCGGGCGCGTGGCATTGCAAAAATATCTAAATTTTTAGTCGCGTCAACTCGAAAGGGAGCCTTAAGTTGCCACCACACCAATCGATCGATCATCGATCTATTGCATCGATCGACCCGCGAAGGTAAAATGGATCAGTCGACGTCGATCGTCAGTTGTCATCACACTAACGCAGGGGAAGGTTGGGTTGGAGCAGTTTGGGGGCGGGGCGGGGGGGCGGGGGGTTGTTTACTTGCCGGGAAAGTCTTGTGGTGACACAACCGATGTTTTATATACCTCTTCAATGCAAATATAGAACGCAAACATTTGAAATAACTACTGAAATCTCCTTGCGAATTTGTTCGAAAAAATAGGAAAATCGCCCGCGGTTGGGGGGGGGGGGGGGGTTAATCGTCTCACGGGGGCTCAAAATTATTATTATTTCCGTCTTCATCTTGAGAAAAAATAATTGCGCGCTCACATTACTTTCCCTCCCCATCGGTTGGTGGGTCGGGTAAGTAAGTATATAACCGATTAGTCGTTCAACGCATTTTCTCATACTGACCTATAATGAAGAGGTGCACCAGCCGTATATTGAACGGCTGGTACAGGTGCCCCAACTTTGAGTTGAGGGTCTGAAGAAGCCAAGTAGCGGGTACCAAGAGTCTCTCAACCGTCGCTGACAACAGGACCAGCGTGAGCGGTATACCGATCATAGCATACAGCATACAGAAGAGCTTTCCAGTCTTGGACAGTGGCGTGACATGGCCGTATCCTGTAGAAGAAGTAAAATGTGATAAGACTTCAAATCAGATGATTTACCAGTATGGACGTATATCTACTTGTATTATACAGGTTGAGTTTTAATTAACCGGCATCCTTGAAGGGGGTGATTCAGTACGAGCAAAAAGACAACTTTTGATTAGGAAAATGAAAAAAAAAAAGTTTTTTTTTTACAATTTGTTAAATTTTATTTTCTGAAAAATAGTATAAAAAACGTTAGGCACGATGCGCTATCTAGCGGTAGATAAAATATAGCATATTTTTTTATTACCGATATTTTACCTACCGCTAGTTGGCTTGCCTAGCTTTTAAGTAACATTCAGGTTCTTGAAATTTTTACAAAAAAACTGAAAAACATTTTTTTTTGTTTTATTCCAAATTATTTTGCCTCAAGTTGCTTATAAAATCTGCTCGTATTGATTCGACCCCTTGAAGAATTCCGGTTAATTAAAACTCATCCTGTACACAGGGCTATTGGTACCTCGATGGATATCTCTAGGGATAACAATTGACTCCAAATTACAATGGGGCCCACAAATTGAGAAAATGTCAGAAAAACTTAGCTCTGCGGAATACGCAGTTAAAACAATAAGGCGGATGACTGATGTAAATACAGCAAGAATAGTATACTTTAGTTACTTTCATAGCATTATGTCCCATGGGATTCTTCTCTGAGGAAGCTTTGCGGACATCAATAACATCTTTATACTACAGAAACGTGCTATAAGAGCTATATATAAACTTAGTCCTAGGGTTTCACTTAGAGAAAAATTCAAAGAGATAAATATTCTTACTGTTGCATCACAATATATATATATATATATATATATATATATATATATATATATATATATATATATATATATATATATATATATATATATATATATATATATATATATATATATATATATATATATATATATATATATATATATATATATATATATATATATATATATATATATATAGAAATATTTGATAGTTTTGTGTATATATTCTTTTTAGAATTGATCAATAAGATGATTATAAAGTAAATAATTATAAAAGCCACTTACATCGTGACGAAGGATTCCCTTGATCGGATTCGGGAATGCTTTAGGTGTTAACGAGAATGATGAATGCCTCTCACTTGCGGAAAGAGGAGTAGGTTTAAGTTGGGCCCATTTTTCAACTAGTAAACGCTCACCCTTCATCCAATTATCTCAAAAATTAAGCTACAATCCTTCTTTATACGTAAACTCACTCAATTTCCTATTATTTCAGGGGAAATAACAAGACAAGACGAGCTACTTGACAGATGGAAGAATTTAAAATTTCGAATTTCGTTTTTTTATTTTCTATAGGTGCGATATAAAGAAGCTGCGATCAATATTCAGCTGAAAACTTAAAACTAAAAGCGTGACATGCCCTCATATCAATGAAAGGAAGCAGTCAGCTCTTTCCTATTAGTTGGAAAGATTACCTTTAACCTAAATGGATTATTTACAATGAACGAAACATAAAATATGTAAAAATTCAATATTTTGAAATATTTGATAGTTTTGTGTATATATTCTTTTTAGAATTGATCAATAAGATGATTATAAAGTAAATAATTATAAAAGCCACTTACATCGTGACGAAGGATTCCCTTGATCGGATTCGGGAATGCTTTAGGTGTTAACGAGAATGATGAATGCCTCTCACTTGCGGATGGAAGAATTTAAAATTTCGAATTTCGTTTTTTTATTTTCTAAAGGTGTGATATAAAGAAGCTGCGATCAATATTCAGCTGAAAACTTAAAACTAAAAGCGTGACATGCCCTCATATCAATGAAAGGAAGCAGTCAGCTCTTTCTTCATCTGTCAAGTAGCTCGTCTTGTCTTGTTATTTCCCTTGAAATAATAGGAAATTGAGTGAGTTTACGTATAAAGAAGGATTGTAGCTTAATTTTTGAGATAATTGGATGAAGGGTGAGCGTTACTAGTTGTAAAATGGGCCCAACTTAAACCTACTCCTCTTTCCGCAAGTGAGAGGCATTCATCATTCTCGTTAACACCTAAAGCATTCCCGAATCCGATCAAGGGAATCCTTCGTCACGATGTAAGTGGCTTTTATAATTATTTACTTTATAATCATCTTATTGATCAATTCTAAAAAGAATATATACACAAAACTATTAAATATATATATATATATATATATATATATATATATATATATATATATATATATATATATATATATATATATATATATATATATATATATATATATATATATATATATATATATATATATATATATATATATATATATATATATATATATATATATATATATATATATATATATATATATATATACGAAAAGCTGTTATATGTCCACAAGAATATTGACAAGTTTAAAAAAAAGCGACACTCATAATGTTAATACTAGACATAAGCATAACCTTGTTGTACGTGCTACTCGTCTCCACAAAATAAGCAATTCTTTTTTGGGACAATGTATGTATACGCCTATATAACAAACTTCCTCGTACTCTTAGAGAACTATCTGTAAATAAGTTTAAAGCTACCATCAAAGCAAAATTATATAAAAAAGCATACTATACAATATCTGATTATGTAAATGATCAAACGGCTTGGGAGTAAGGCTTGGGCGCATCATAAGAACATAAATTAAAAATAAATATTTAATTGTGTCTATATGAAAAAAGAACATTTTGATTTTGATTTTGATACCTTTGGGGATGTTTTAGAAAAAAATATTTGCTATACAGCTATGTTTACCTGTACGAAAAAAACGATAGTTTTAGACCATGACACATTTTTGTGAAAATATAAAAATATTATTTTTTAATTTTTTATTTTGCACCTACATCTTGGATTTCATGGAATAGCCAACTTATCACTAGTCTTATCACTCTTTCATGGGGTTAATGACGAAGATACAAAAATATAAAGAAACTTTTAAATAATATTTTTATATTCACTTAAATGAGTAGGTTTCTTGAAATAAACACATAAAATATTAACTCCAAAATTGCTTTTTACATAGCTCAGAGGTAAATATGACTGAATAGATTGCAAATAATTTATTCTACCAGCAGTTCTCAATGTGGGGTCCGCGGTCCCCAAGGGGACCGCGAAGCGGTTTTGGTAGGACCACGAAAAACGAAAGAAATTTCTTGTTATTTTCATGATCTACGAGAATTTGACAAACAATATCATGTTATCGCTAACCCTTTAAACTTTACATTAGTGATCTGCCTTCGGAGGATAATTTAATTTAGGAACAGTTTGTGGAGGCCAAAATAAAGCCAAACATAGAAAATGTCTCAGGCAAAGCACATGTCTCTCTCATAAAAATTGTTATTTAAATTTAATGATTACGTAACATGTAATATTTTCTGATTATATAATTGTTTGTAAGATTTTTTTTATTCACTACACTTTTCTTTTACTTTCCTGTTTAAGGAAAGTAAAAGAAACGCCGAAACGCTTCTTACGATTGAGCTGAAATTTGGCATGCAGGCATCATTTGGTCATGGTATGAGCTAAATATTTTGGTTGCAATCCGTCCATCCTGGGTTGGCTCCCGACGAGGGAACGCCTCAACGGTCAACAGCAGAGACCCAAAATTTTGTATACGCGTTCAATTATGATAGCTCCTTCCATGTTCCACCATGACATGGCTGATGAACGAGTTTCTAATTCGTTTTCGATAGTTTTCGATTTCGAATTTGTTTTCGATTTCCATTTCGGTTTCGGTTTTGGTGTCGTTTTCGGTTTCGGTTTAGATTTAGATTTTTATTTCGATTTCAATTTCGTTTTCGATTTCGGTTTTGAATTCGAATTCATCATCATCATCATCATCGTGGGGGGGGGGAGGTTTTAAAGGGTGGCGCTAGGTTGGGGGGGGGGGGGGGGAGTGGTGGTGGTAAATTAAGTTCCTGGCTACTTGACAGGAAAGTCTTGGGGTGACATTACTGATTTTTTTATTTAACACATTTTTTAAATAAACATGAAATTGAACAATTTTTAAATGGACCCACACACAAAAAAAAATGAAAAGTTTGAGATCCGCTGTTCTAGAACATCCCCAAAGGTATCTGTCGAGGTACCAATAATCCCGTGTGTAAAATGATTATGTTATTACTACTTAGGATAGTTATGATTATAGATATTGTTATATTTATTTAATCAACAATTTTCATTATTGCATTATTTTCTGATTATTGATGATTCTCATACCGATTAGAAAATACTTAAATTAATTTATATAATCACAACTATCACGATAGTTAATTTACTATAATTATTTACAATTCTGAGAATATTAGACGCAATGATGCATCTGTAGGAATGCCTACCTAATGGAGTAGAATAAATTGTATTGTATTGTATTATCTATACTAATATTATAAGAGGTAAAGTTTGTCACGTTGTAGAGAGTAATCTCTGGATCTACTGAACCGATTTTGAAAATTCTTTTACCAATCGAAAGCCACGTTATTTGTGAGTGTCATAGGCTATATATTATTTCGAAAAATGAAAAGACTTTTTCGTGGTAGTCGGATTTCCAAAGTAAGTCGGAAAAAACGGTCGAACGAAAACGTTTCTAACTAACGCTGCCTTAACGATGAGAGATATATGATTAAGTTTTAGAGAAAAGTTGTAGAGCTTGATAATGCCTATAAAAAGTCAGCGACGGCATATGTCTAACTTTTATATTTAAGTCACAAAAAGTAGTTTTTCAAATTAAAAAAATAATTTAAATCGTTAGGTCATGTTTATTGGTCATATTATCAACAATTATAAATTATTATCAAAATAAGTAAATATATCGTCTCAAGTGTTTAAAACAAAAGACTTTTCCCTTTTACTGCATATAATTTCACTTTTACTGCAAAAATGGTTAAAGAGATAAGACACTCACAAGAAGACACTCACAAATAACGGTAATATAGTCAAATTGGCATGCAAATACATACATACATATGCAGTAAAAATATAACCCTTCTTTTGGCAGTCAGGAAATAAATCATAGCACCCAGTACTAACCAAACCATACTCATAATAATTTCATCACAAGTAAAAAGTTTTACCGCCCAATGAAGTGGGCACGGGTCCAGCTAGTGCTATATAAAATAAGGTGCAGCTTACCAATCGTTGTGATTACAGTGCTGGAGAAGAACACCGACTGTCCAAAGCTCCAGTTTGGCTCCGTGGAAACATTCCGCGATGCTGAGACTCCACGATTGTTCGCTCTGACCACTTCCTCGATGAGTGCCTCCAGAGATTCATCTAAAACAAAACAGATATTTTGTAAATAAAATTGAATAAGCAGAACCGCAATTAGTTGATCTTTCAGGACTATTAAACCATGTCATCCTTAACCAACCACACGCAGGGTGCCCGAGTACCTCGAATGGTAGGATAAGAGGAATGGCTGGAGGGGGGGGGGGGGGGCAGCGAAGCCTTTCTATTAATTTCATGATCGATCTCTTTTGTACAAGTTGAAAGGCTCGATCTTTAAATTTTGCTTCAATACTTGTCAGACAAAGAAACTAGCTAAGGTCTAGGTCTATACAGGCTAAGTTTTTAGTAGCCGGCAAAATTGTGAAAAAAAAAATATATAAAAAAACCTAATAATTTTTTTTGTAAATTGAAAAATTTATTTTTCGAGTCAGTGTTGAGCACGATGAGCCATCTAGCGGTAGGTAAACTATCGCAAATAAACTATATTGGTGATTTTTTACCTACCGCTAGATGGCGCAGCGCGCTCAACGCTTTTTATACTTTTTTTTTAATAACATTTTCTATCAAAAGTTTCTCATTTGCTCGTACTGATCCACCCACCTCATGGACGCCGGTTTAATTAAAACACATCCGTACATGTGCCACTACTACGAGTTTTGAGACTACCTGGATATTTTAGACGAGGTGTCCGTTGCCCCAAACTACTCATCAAGTTTTTACTATTTTGCAGCATTCGAATATATCCGACGCAAGCATGCTTCCTCCGAGTGTCGAGGGAGGGTTAAAAACGTTGCTTCGCCTCTGATATTCCCTTTAAATCCCATTTTGTCCCTTTGCGAATTTATTTACAAAATAAGAGACAGTTTAATGAAATCAGTGTCGGCGAATGAGCTAACATTAAACCCTTTGAAAAAGCTGTAAAGCGCCAGAGTAGGGCGGCAGGCACTAGCAGCCTAGGAGCAACGAGAAATTAATAATAAAACTGGATGAGCATTTTGCAACAGGAATACCGGAACATTATAAATAAAATTACATCATAATAAAAGACTCGTTAAAATTACATACATACATATCTACTTTCTTAGATACTTAAAATTAGTGAATTTAATATGATATAAACAACTTGGGTTGTCGACTACAGCGGGCGAGCCCGTCACCTCAGGAAGTTTTAACTATTAGTCGTTCTATCTCCCTGGAGTGAGCGTAGCAGACTTGGGGACAAAAGAGTCCACCATCTAGCTACGTCACAAGCTCGTAAGAGGCCAACGCCTTAACCGCGAGATAGCCAGGATATGATATGATATAAACAAAGAATTGTTTGATAACATCTCGAGCAAGATTTGCCAACCTTTGTAGCGGCTGGTCCAAATATTTGAAATAATATTTCCCGCCGGGCCATACGACCAATTTTTTTTTATATTCTAAAGCAAACCAGAAATATATAATATAAAAACAACCTAAGTATTTATTTATTACGTATAAGATAGCTAAAACAATTTTAGTGAGACGTATGACTATGTTTGGCAGAACTAAAACCATCAGTGTCGATCTCAAATGAGGTCATATCTATACACAAACAGTTTTCCAAATGATCATCATTAATTCGTGTTCTCTATTTTGAGTTGATGTGTTTCATCCGACTATAAAGCTGTTCACACATACGTGTTACCAAATAGAGAAGCCAAGACCAGAGCATGTTTTTAAACCGGCGGGTATTTCTCCTTGTCCTCCTCTCCTGTCTCCTTGTCTCCGGCTATGTTACTTTTCTAAACTGGAATTTCTCCTTTAGATTCTTATTTCTAAAGTTCCTGGCAATGAATTGAGGTACGGTGTATGGCTTTGCGAATGTAGAAAAAAACACAATGTTTTACAAAATCTTTATATCGGGTTTTGAATTGGAGGGTTATGTCACATATCAATAAAGCGTATTTGTCTGTCACCGTCTGCGTGACAGCTGGTTGATGTTGAAAGTATGAACTTATTTTTTTCTAACTGCTGTTCCCAAAGCCTAAGTTTCATTTGAAATGCGGAAATAAGATCATGCATGTCAATATTTAATTGATATTTCTCTTGTAGACGATCTCGACGTCAAGTTTATCGAATAGAAATGCAAAGTCTCTAACACACTCCTTGTCTTCCAATTCTGTGATAGTTTGCTTTGATACTTTCTGGAAAATATTGATTGTATTTCTTTTTTCAAATTAAACACACGCTTCAGCTTTTTGGCACGAGGGAGCCAGCTTACTGCTGCATAAAATATAACGTCATCATCTCAGAATCCAAAACTTGAGAAATTCTTGGAACTGACGATGATTTGACCCCTTCGATTTAATGAAGTTCAATGTTTTCATGACCACCTTCATGACATATTATTTCATTTAAAGGGACATTTCCCTGATGAACAATGCAATCAAAACGACGTATCACCAAGTTTACAGGCCTCAGTTCTATAAATTCTACTAAACCTTCGTGTTTCCCAATCATTGTTTGGGAAAAACGAAGGTTTAGTAGAATATTAAGGTTTAGCACAATGTTAAATTTTCACCTTAGAACTAGTTCCGGTCTAGTTAGGTGACATTGCCACTGGACAACGTTGCCATTTTCTGTTTTTGTTCAATGTTTAAAATATATTTGTGCTTAGTTCCTAAGATAAAATTGTTTAAAATTGTATTGCATTACTAAATAAATATATAAAATTCATAAAAAAAAATATCATTTAAATGTCTATTCTGGCATTAATATCTATGATTCGGTCTTTAAAGACGTTAAAATGTTTAGTGGTTTCTCAACAATGGGTTCTAGAAGGCTATAAAAGAGCAAAATAAACAAAGAGATCTGCAAAAAAGACACGTCCATCCAGTCTTGTTTGTATAATCCCGTCAGGATTTCTGCTAATTGTATCTCGCGCCGTTGGGTGGCTATTTCGCGGCCATTAGGCCAATTTCTCCGCTTGAAAAGTCACTTCCGTTTTCCTGCTTCCGGTTGCCGTACAACAGCCGGCGAGGGCGCAGGGTGTGTTAAAAAATATGTACGATACGATAAGCCACCGGTGTAGATTTGCGATAGTGTTATCGTAACTACGAATATAGCGGATCTTTTTGTTTCATTTTCGAAGGAGGGTAGATAACTGTTGTTTTATAATTTTTTTCTCTTCCTAAATTTTCATTTATTTGTTTATTAATTTCTTTAGAAAACATACAGCGTTTCTTTAAACATTTTTACATAATAATATATGATCGAAATAATAAATTTAAGGCTTGTTTTTAATAATAAATCTATTCAATAAATCTCAGTAATAATAAATCTAAGGCTTGTTTACATGTCAACGTTTTAAAATAAATGTCTCGCCGATTTAATTGAATTTAATTTATTTAAGTTATCGCGGAGGATCGGAAGGAGTAGGGATTGAAGGGGTGGTC
This sequence comes from Micropterix aruncella, assembly GCA_944548615.1. Taxonomy (NCBI): domain Eukaryota; kingdom Metazoa; phylum Arthropoda; class Insecta; order Lepidoptera; family Micropterigidae; genus Micropterix; species Micropterix aruncella. Next base: position 24,839,262 of record OX155957.1, read on the forward strand.
TGTATTTATATAGAGACCCACATATAAATAAATACATATATAAATAGACACACATAAATACATATATAAATAAAATACATACATACATAAATAAATACATAATAAATAAATACATACATAAATAAAATTGTAAAAAACTAAAATAAAAATTAAACTATGTGTACATTGTCTATGGTTCTACAGGCATCCTTGAAGTGGGTGAATCGGTACGACTAAATAATCAACTTTTGTCAAAAATTTATAGAAAAAAAAATAAAATAACTAAACTGAAACATTTATTTTTTATTAAAGATAAATAATTTAGGCTTTGATTAAAAGTTTGACAACCGTTGTGTGCGCTGCGCCATCTAGCGTTAGGTAAAATGTCGCGAATAAGCAATATTTGCAATACTTTTTCTACCATTATATGGCGCATCGCGCTCAACGCCTTTTATACTTTCTCAAATATATATATTTTTTTTATAAAATAAAAAAACGTTAATAAAAGCATTTTACCTGTTTTTTTCACATTTTTAAAAATAAAGTTGCTTATTTGCTTGTGTTGATTCACTCACTTCAATGATGTCCATTAATTAAAACTCATCTTGTTTTATAACATCGTAAGTGTATACAACACCTGCCTGGTCTTTTCTTGACGCTAATCTGTGATTAGCAAGGTAGTAAAATTGCATTTATTCCGACTGACTGATTCCAATAGTAGATAAAGAAACCGTGGATAGCCAATAATTCCAGTTTGACATTTTAATTTAAAAACAGAGTAACATATACTTTGTGTATATTAATGGTAATTTACCATAATAATTTGTAGATAATAGTTCTAATTATTATTTTTGTTAACATGTCTAAAACGTAATACTTTTCAGATTTGTTTTTCTTCAACTTGCGAAGTAAAGATATATTTAATTATAGAAAAATAAATATTGTACGCCTGATTGGTAAAGTGTATGGCACATAAAATAGTACCTATCCATTTTGTACTGACAGTTCACAATAAAGACATTATTATTATAATTAATACTTATAACAACATATAATCGCATAAACCTGTATACATGTAGGTATGCATAATATATTAAAGAATATCGATTTTCTCATCACCGAAATCCGACCTTGATAAAACGATTATATTATTTATTAAAATTACAGCACTAGGTGGGCCGCGGTAGCCAGGCGTAGTCCAAACATGTAAAGAGTTGTAAGGGGGTGTAATTATGTCATGTCAACGTTATGGAAGTGTAGCCGTGTATGCTTTAACGGTAAATAATCGAGTTGATTGTGCTTTGAAGGTTGACAGCTTTTAAAATGCGTCATGTAACATAGTAACCAGGTTTATTTAAAAGCTAAATTAATGTCAGTTAGAAACTACACATTTTGTAATTTGACAGAGGGGAGGAGTTTTTGTGAGTTTACAACGATCGAAATAGCCATAGTTATTTATTCATATTATAAACATTTATGTCAAGATTCCAAAAAAAAAATAGAATGGACACATTCAATGCAATGGTCAATTTCAATTTCAATTTATTCCTCTTTAATGTTTACAGATTGTTGAAGCTTAGCTTATATTTAAATATTTCAAAGGACTAAAATACACTTGGGGATGTCGACTACAACGTGCTAACCCTGCACCTCAGGGAGTTTTAACGTTATTGATCGTTCTGTCTCCCGTGAGGTGAGCGTAGAAGACTTTGGGACGATACAAACCTACCGTCCAGCAAAGCTACGGACCCGCCGAGTCCAACGCCTTACGGCGAGGCACTAGGAAGGTAACCTAGCGGGCCACCTCGCCCCCTGGCTACGCTCCCTGGATTTTACCGTATTGATTTAACCATCAGGATACTGTCCACCCGACTGGTTACGGGCTCGAAGTCGCTTGCGCGGTCCTCTACCTATCGTATTTTCAGCGGTGATTCAGTTTGAATTTATTGCGGACCATGGAATCTTTTGCCCGGCTCTGAGTTCGGGATCAGGTAGCGAACTGGTCTTTTCAAGAGTGGAAGACGCCAGGTCAACATCCATCCCCGCTGCTTAGGAAACAGTATATTTCCATAGTCTCCCGACTCCTTCAGTAATCGTCATCCTCGACTCCTCCGTCAGAGAGCACAATCGATTGCCGTCACCGAACGGTGCGGTAGAGCGGTAAACCGTCCAGTAGAGCGGGAAGGCAAACCCATATGGGAAACCTATCCACCAGCCATGAGGCCTGGGACGCGAGAGTCTTACTCGGGGTAGTCTTCTACAAGATGAGGCTACTGTATAGGAGCTGAATCGTGAGTTGGGCCGACCCGAAAACACAGTGGATCTTATGGTCCAAGCTAAAATACCTAACTGAAATACAGAGACACCTAATAAACAAATAAGGAATTTTTTTGTATATTGCATTCGGTCTTTTAGATATTCGGTTTCCTACTTCACGCCAGGCTGCATCACAGGAAAGTATATTATAAACTTTGTAGAAAGTAAATTATAAAATTGGAAACTTTTTAGCCTCCGCTCGGTTTTCCTGTACAGACACGGGCCATAGAAACAGTTAACAATAGTCCAGAATACAATATATTAGCATTGTTTTCAAAGCGTATTACATTGCTCAACGTCCAGTGCCGGATTAGCCATAAGGCCAAGTAGGCCCTGGCCTATGGGCCCACGCTGTTTAGGGGGCCTCCGCCCCCCCTTCCGAACAAGTAGTCACTACAATAACAATTTTTGAAATTGTTTCTAATAGAAAAAATCTTTGAATTCAAATTCTAAGTAGAAAATGTTAATAGAAAGTCAGAGTTTGCAGATAAAATGGTTAATTTTAAGTATTTCATATAACAAGTAGAAAATTCTGATAAAACAGTGCCAGGATTGCCATCGTACAAGATATGTTTTGAAAATATGGCACAATCAACTTTCCCAAATGTTGCGACAACGTTAAAAAATTATAGATGTCGATTATATAAAAATTATGATTACGAACGCTACTGCTGAACGATTTTTTTCGAAGTTGAAACCGCTTAAAAATTATCACCGATCATCGATGATACAAGAGCGACTAAATTCACTTGTCATTACGGCCACTGAATACGACATAGTGGAAAAAGGGATTTTACAATATGTATTAAAAGAGTTTACCACAAAAAATAAGAGTATTGAATATCTAAAGTCCTATCAGTTAATGCAGTTTTGTTTGTTTGTTTGCATTGTTTATCAATGTTTGTTTTGTTTAATAAAATTGATTTATCATTTTTTTGTTGTTCAAAACGTTTTAAGATGTAATTTGAAAAGTGTAAAAGGGGCCTCAAGATTTTGATGGTCTCGTATTTATATATATGTATATATATATATATATATATATATATATATATATATATATATATATATATATATATATATATATATATATATATATATATATATATATATATATATATATATATATATATATATATATATATATATATATATATATATATATATATATATATATATATATATATATATATATATATATATATATATATATATATATATATATATATATATATATATATATATATATATATATATATGTATATATATATATGAATGCCTGATTGTAAAAACGACCTTTATCCATTTTTGAAACTTCTGGTAAATCAATAAAAACTGTCTAGTGTAAAAAAAATGTATGAAGATATTGAAACTTATTTTTTTTCTAGATAGTCATTTATCTTAATGATCGTATGTTAAAATATCAAACGTATAATATTTGTAGATATTTTTATATATATTTTTTTAATTTGTGGATAAAGGTTGTTTTTACCGTCAATATAAAAAAAGTGCATTCTCAAAATAAAAATCATGAGTGTTTTATTGATAAACTGGTATTTATTCAGGAAATCATAATGCAATTTTAAAACCAACCAATTATTCATCATCTTCTTCAAGGTTAGTAGTAGGCCACAGGAGTATTTCGTCCCAGAAACTCTTCTTATATTCATGCGGTACAAACGCCACACATTTTTTAAAGTCAGGCATCTTTTTTGCATTGATGCATTGCTTGCTTTGCCCATATGTGCGATCATTTGGTAGTAGAACAATGACATTTGGTCTTTGTTTTAGCAAAAATGTATGCTTGACCACACCATCGATGAACTCCTGGGCTTGAACCGGGATTTCTCCATCCTCGATGTATTTCGATGTATTTTATATGGTGAAATTTTGAGATAAAACAAAATAGATCTGGAAACCCACCTTCTCGTCTCTTGGAATACGCCGATCTTTGGTTTCGAGTGAAAGCGCTGTCTTTTTATAAGGCTGTATCCACCATTTTTTTATATCTGAGATGTCTTCTCCGCTTACTAGGTGAATGGTGAAAACGTGAGGCTTTGCACTAGATGATACAATCAGCTCCATAAGTTCTCGAATGGTGTACAGTCTATTTATGCGACGCAATTTCCTTTTTATTACTCCGAAAGCTCTGTCGCTTGGTAAGTATGAGTGGCCACGTATAGGAAAGATTTGTTCGATTTTTTTTAAAAGGTCCATTGTCTACAAGGCCCATGTTTAAACGTACTGAGGTGTTATTTTTGTTCTGACCTTCACAGTTGTCACAGAACAGCATCAGAGTTTCGACTTTGATATCTATAATATATACTCGTTTATGTACATCATTAGAAAAGAACACACCTCATCGGCCCCTTTTTTTGCCTGTCCCTCATGGTATATGAACAGTACGTTCTTCCCTGTCCTGAAGTTATGAATATAGAATACTGACACTAATAACTGGCGAAAATAAAATAAATCTTGGACAGGAATGATCGCTAGGCTTCCCTTGTCGCTTCAGTTTCCCATTCTGAGCATGTATCTCCCATGATGCAACTAGATACTTTTCCACTCGTTGGATTAACACAACACACAGACACAATAGTCTAATAGTAAATCAGCTGATACAATGGCAGCTAATGACGTAAACGTCAGTTAAACGTTTGATAGACAAACTCAGTGCTGCCACACATTGAATGTAAAAACAACCTATATCCTGGATAAAGGTGGTTTTTATGCTCATCGAAAATTTGGTGCCCAAATAAAAGTAGGTTCTAGTATAGGTAAGAGGTACAGGACACAACACACTAAACAAACACCTCTTCAACATGGGCGGAACGAATAGCCCTATGTGCAGAGCATGCATGGAGGCGGAAGAAACCACAAAACACATTCTGCTAGATTGTAAACAGGTAGAAGTATACAGGACAAAACACCTTGGGACTCCAGGCACCCTGCGCGAGGCAGCAGGAAACCTGAAAGCCCTGCTGGCTTTCGTCGAGGAGCTGGGGTGGGTGGAATAGCGCTACCCCCGTTACACGCAAAATAGGCACACTGGATGTCGACTTGCGGAGGAACGCCCAGTACAACTAACTAACTAACTAACTATAGGTAAGAGGTTGTTTATAAGCTCAATCGATGTGGCATGCCATAGACAACATTAACTAACAAAAAAGTTGGTTTTGAAATTTTGTTCGAAGAGGTCGTTTTTACAATCAGCCATTTATATATATGTATATATATATATATATATATATATATATATATATATATATATATATATATATATATATATATATATATATATATATATATATATATATATATATATATATATATATATATATATATATATATATAGGTATATATATATATATATATACATATATATATATATATATATATATATATATATATATATATATATATATATATATATATATATATATATATATATATATATATATATATATATATATATATATATATATATAGATATATATATATATATATATATATATATATATATATATATATATATATATATATATATATATATATATATATATATATATATATATATATATATATATATATATATATATATATATATATATATATATATATATATATATATATATATATATATATATATATATATATATATATATATATATATATATTTATATATATATATATATATATATATATATATATATATATATATATATATATATATATATATATATATATATATATATATATATATATATATATATATATATATATATATATATATATATATATATATATATATATATATATATATATATATATATATATATATATATATATATATATATATATATATAAACCATCATACTTGTTTCCCATTCCTTCTCAGCGATTTGCGCGACATATTTCCGAATATCTTATCGCACGTGTTTATTACGACACTTTTTTTATCATCAACTTTTCTCGTACCTAATCTATGATTTATGGGTGGCAGTGTGCGACCCCGGCGACTGTTGGCTCTTCCTTTTCGCTAGCGACCTCTGAACGTCTAAATGACGCCACGCGCCTGCGGGTCACCGAAAACTTTAGGTACAAATAATATGTATTAGGGAGACACCATTGTCCTTAAAATTAATGACGAATTGCGATAGTTTATCGTATCTCTTATTTATGACAGCGGCTTGTTTATAGGCTGTCGCCTGAAACGAAATTTGATATTATGTTAGACAAAGATGGATTGACTAGAGCAGCGGCTGTACCTGAAGAAGAACGGCAGAGTCTGAAATAAGCCTGGTTTCGAAAAAAAATATCTTGTACACGGATAAGAAATATGTCTAGGTATAGCTAATATAATCATAGTCATTGGAATTCATTGGAACATCTATTATATATATTTTGAACTAATTCAAACATTAAATTTAAAAATAAAACCTGGTTTTAAAAGGCAACAGTCGCAAAAATATATGAAAAAATAAAAAACCTAAATATCATACTTGTTTCCCGTTGTAAGTAAATCAAGAAATAAAGAAGCTGTAAATAAATCAAGAAATAAACATTAAATTGATGAACCTTTATGATGATTGGCTAAACGCACTTCTCTTGAGGGTGATATTAGCATTCTTACAAATGATTCTGCTATAATTATACAGGATGGGTTTTAATTAACGGCATTCTTGAAGTGGGTGAATCAGTACGAGCTAGTAAATAACTTTTAATAAAAAAAAAGTTAAAAAATCAAAACAAACAGTTATAAAAAACTCTTTTTATTTTTTAAATTTTCACAATATATTTTGTGAGTAAAAGTCTCACAAGCGTTAAGCGCACTGCGCCATCTAGAAGTAGGAAAAATATTGCGAATAAAAATATTCGCGGTAATTTACCTACCTCTAGAAGGCGCAGCGCAGTCAGCGCTCTTTATACTAAATTTCATTTTTTTTCAAATTTTCAATTAAAAATGTTTTTTTAAAAAATAAAATGAATTTTTTAAATAAAAGTTGTTTATTTGCACCAATAGAAATAAATATTTATACCGCAATATTTTTTTATGTAGAAAGGTAAATATTTTTTTATTTATTTAAAAAATAATTTCTATAAAACATTGACTTTGTTTAAAAAAAAAGAAACCGAATTGCAAAAGCATAACCGTACGCGTATTAGAGATTTTTATTTATTTATTTATTTTGAGAAACATACAGCGCATACAATATACATACTTATAAAGAAAAAAAATGCCGATAATCTTTACCTGCGATAGTAACGATTTGATGAAATATTAGCATATGAAATCGAGAAATATCGCGGTTGTTTTTGACATTATAATGAGTCTACTCTGGACAACGGCGGATGCAACATCGCCGAAACATTGGGTGTGTGGTAAATTCATTTTTATATTTAATTCAAATTAAATATTAATTTTAAATAGAACGGCAGGGAATTAGAAGTAATAAAAAAGAAAGAGTTCGACGACGATACTCGAATATAGATACAATATATAATACAGAGACGTCGTATTGTGAATATATAGATGTAGATATTTATAGTGAGCAATGTTGTGTTGCAATCATCTGATTTAGTATATTTATAAGCTAATGAAATGGCACACCTTAAATAGCACAATATCAATTTCCTCTGCTCCCTATAGTTATGACGTCACAACGTTCTAGAAATACAAGCCAGCGGCACCAACCGATGCAAATGGCGGAACCTTTTAACCTTTCCGCAGAAATAGCTAACCCGGTTTTATATAGATGCATTGACCCATCTTCTCTCCTTATCCCACCAGAGGCGAAACGAGGAAACGGAACGAAAGGTCGGAAAGAGAAATACTGCTATAAGCGATAATTATGTAATAAAATAAATAGTATTTATTTAGTACATGCCCTGATTCCCTGATTTACTGTCCAATATGTGAATTGATAATAGAAATTCAGTAAACAGATATTTAATTATGTTTACACGACTGCCTAACAAAAAAAGAGTGTAATGTGTTCATGGTTCATCTATGTATGTTTCCCGTTTCTTTATTCCACCATAACTTCTAAAATGTAAAATCGAAGACTATCGCGGTTGCATGACATTATAAATAGGATAGAAAACGAATTTACCGCGTGAAATTTGTAGCACCCGACGCTGCAACGTCACCGAAACATCGGGTGCTACAAATTTCACGCGGCAAATTCGTTTTCTAAAATGTAGTATTGTTAGAACCTTTATGTCCTCCTGAGTTTCATGTGGTACCTTAATTGTCCAAATATCAAGTAAATAGTTGTCTAAATGTCAAAATCTTCAAATGAAAAGATAAAGTTCTAAGCCTAATACAATCCTACCTACAAGGACGGACGCAAGTCACTAAAGTTCAAAACCGCTTGAGCGGTCACCAAAAAAATACTAAAGGGTACCATAAGGTTCCATTCTGGGACCCTTTCTTTTTCTTGTATACATCAATGATATACCAGATTGCGTGTTATCTGATAACGATGAAATTGTTTGTGTGTGATGTTACCGTGGAAAAACTTGGTACTTGGTTCCAATTAAATCAATTGTCTCTTAATGCATCTAAATCAAACTCCATAAATTTCTCTCTTCGGCCGTCCCAAAATAATATAGTCAGTATTAGCTATGGTGATAAAGTATTAGAAAATGTTGACCATACGAAATTTCTAGGCATTCATATTGATAGCAATCTGCAATGGTCGACACACCTAGACTGAGCAAAAAATTAAGTAGCGCCACATTTGCCATAAAAAAATGAAATTGTTATGTGGCTTTGAAGCTTCCAAATCTGTCTACTTTGCCTATTTCCATTCCCTATTAAGATATGGCCTCGTGTTCTGGGGAATGGCGGTAAATGTTATAAGGATCTTTCGCCTACAAAAACGAGCGATTAGAAATCTGTTCTCAATATCTTCGCTAACATCTTGCAAGCAGTACTTCACCGACTCTGGTATCTTGACTTTGTACGCCGCGTATATATACCAAAACATCATGTATACGAGGAGAAAAAATATCGAGACTACTACAACTAATTTAAATATGCATTCGCATAATACGCCAAATTAAGAGGACTTGCGTCATTTTAAGGTGCAACTGTTCGGAATAGCTTTCTCTGCCAATCTTACTTATTCTACAACAAACTGCCATTACACATCAGGGGCCTTGGGGAGGATCACTTTAAGAAAAAGGTACAGGATATTTTGATTAAAACCCTATTTATAGCATTGAGGATTTCGACAATATCACTTTTTCGCAGCTCTATTGACCTACTTGACTGTTATCATTCCCTATTCTTTGTATTATTGACTATTTTACAATTGCGTTTTTAAGCTATTGCATAGCTTTTATCGCGGGCCTAGGCCAGCGCAGCGACCGAATGAAGAAATTTCTTAACGAAAATTAATGATTTTAAACTGATAATTACGTCTAAACGAGTACTGCTTACGATTCGAAAAATATATGTTAAACAAGAACATTTTCCTAATATTCTTAGCTTTGAATACTTTAGATTTTGTTGATATTACATAGTGTAATTAATTTGTGAAATTAGGTCTAACCGAACACAAAAACGACTACTACGCAAATACTATCTGGCGTATTATTATGAAACCTGCACCATTTTAAAGATAATTTAATTATCTATCTTTTTATCTACGATTTTTTTCGAAACATCCGTTTTTTTTGCTTTATCGAATAAAAAATTCGTGCGCGGCGCTCTATCGGAAGACGTCGCAGCCGCAAATGATACGGAATAATTTCAACGTTTTCCGATAGAGCGCAGTTATCTGATATCAGAAAAAATAAAATAAATAAATAAATATAATTGCATAAGTTGTTAAAAATGCTATGCAATAGCTTTACCGCGGCAGTCCCCGAGTGCCACACGTATTTTTTTTTCTTCTGACTATTGTCTATTGACTATTATTATTATTACTGATTTGTTTGTATTTGTGTTTCTTCTTTAAAATGTCTTGCCTTATGATAATTTGTGAAATTATTCAATATTTGTTTGATTATTTAGTACTAATGTCCACATGAAAATTCTACGAAATTATGTAAGAATTTTGATTGAAAATATTGGAAAATGTTGTTTCTTCTATCCTAGAGAAATCTGCGCTTGGATGTTCAACGTTCATACCTTGCAATACCGACGTTCATACCTTATACCTTAATAGGTATAAATTTAAATATTATACTTGTTATTTTTGTTAGTTTTTGACATAACCAAGTGTAGCAATTCCTATCAACTGGTTTAAAATAAAAAATATAAAAAAATACGTGTGGCACTCGGGGACTGCCGCGGTAAAGCTATTCCATAGCATTTTTAACAACTTATGCAATTATAATTATTTATTTATTTTATTTATATTATTTTTTCTGATATCAGATAACTGCGCTCTATCGGAAAACGTTGAAATTATTCCGAAGCATTAGCGGCTGCGGTAGCAAATGATTCGGGATAATTTAAACGTCTTCCGATAGAGCGCCGCGCACGAATTTTTTATTCGATAAAGCAAAAAAAACGGATTATTCGAAAAAAATCGTAGATAAAAAGATAGATAATTAAATTATCTTTAAAATGGTGCAGGTTTCATAATAATACGCCAGATAGTATTTGCGTAGTAGTCGTTTTTGTGTTCGGTTAGACCTAATTTCACAAATTAATTACACTATGTAATACAAACAAAATCTAAAATATTCAAAGCTAAGAATATTAGGAAAATGTTCTTGTTTAACATATATTTTTTTCGAATCGTAAGCAGTACTCGTTTAGACGTAATTATCAGTTTTAAATCATTAATTTTCGTTAAGAAATTTCTTCATTCGGTCGCCGCGCTGGCCTAGGCCCGCGATAAAAGCTATGCAATAGCTTAAAAAGAAATATAAAAAATGTCAATAAATTATTATACATGTATCGTGTTAAAAGCCCAATGAAAGATCTGATTGAGTACAATCCGAAAAAAATATAGATGTATCTATATCGATGAATACATAAAACACAAATATTTCATAAAAAACCGTAATAAAAATAATTATAAATACAGTAAGTACATAAGTAGGTATATCACTATTTTGTAACGGCAGTCGTGTTTTTTATTCCTTTGGATATATTAACGTGTTACTTTAACGGCCTATCAACCGACGAGGAGGTAAAGTATTGTGAACGCGCAAAAATATTTTTTTGAGATAAAGACGGATTATATAATATACATTTTGACACCCTCCGAGACGATTAAGACCATTTCCAGACTAAAGTCTGGCTGTGTGTGTCTGTCTGGCTGTCTCTCTGTGTGTGTGTATTCCTCCTCGATAGCGCCCAAATGCTTCATCCGATTGAGCTGAAATTTGTCATGCAAGTCATGGTCATGGTCATAGCAAGAGTTAAAAAGATTGTGGTTGAAATCGGTCAACCAGAGGTGCGCTAGTCATACTTCAATCTCGAAATATTGCACTTAGAGACTTGAAATTCCGTACACAGATGCATTGTTCGACCAAAATCATGTAGTGAAATCAATTGTTGATTGCAATATCTCTTATATTTTACCAACACAAATATTTTTATCGAAAATATTCTTCCTCTTCCGTTTAGAATGCTCGAACTTCGAAGAAAATAGACCAGGTACTCAGAATTTATAAAGTTCCGGAAAAAAAATCTTCTTTTTCCGTGGTTTTTTGAAGGGTGATTTAAAAGATACCCAAGTGCTTTGAATATGAAAGAGGTTTTTGGGGGAGGGGGGTAGTTTTAGGGGTGGAGAAGGTTTGGTATGGAGTTAAGGGTTTGGGGGGAGGGGGGTTTGTTTGGCGGTTAGGGGTGGGTTGGGTGTGGATAAGGGAGATTTGTAGTGGGTCGGGGGAGGGGCGGGGAGGGTCGGGGAGTGGAGGGTTGGGGTGTCGTAATAAGGTGGAGGTGGGGGCGTTGGGGGGAGTTAGTGGATGGTTGGAAAGGGGGTGTTAGGGAGGGTTGGGGGAGGGGTTGGAAAGGGGTTTTAGGGGAGGGAGTTAGGGGTTGTCTGTTTGCCGGGAAAGTCTTGGGGTGACACAATCGTTTTTTTTTTACTTTACCGGGCTACCAACCGACGCGACGAGGTCAAGTATTGTAAACGCAGAAAACTTTTTTGCCCGAGATGAAGGCGGATATATACTCGTACATTTTGATACCCCATCCTCCTGAGGCGATTAAGACCATTTCCAGATTGAAGTCTGTCTGTGTATCTGTCTGTCTGTCTCTGACAATTTCAATTTTAAGCAATAAATGTTCTAACCATTGACACACATGAAAATATTCATGTTTCAATGAGCCCATCGCTAATAGACAGACCGCGCAGACGCGACTACTCACAATCTCGCTCTCTCCGCTTTATACTTTTCCTTTCGACGTCACTTCTATTATTAACTCACGCCGTCATGTAAATTTCCTGACAAAAGTTCAAAATATCTCTTTGCTCAAAACGTACTCGGCAATTGAAAGGTTATAAGAAAGGGAACAAAAGAATCATGGAGTATGGCGAATATACCTTGGTTGATTTGACCTTCTAAAGAGTGCGATACGGCTCTGAACCTGCAAATTGGAATCTCATTAGCTCGACACTCCAGCGCGTCCTTTCTGTTGAATATTTCCATTGAAGCCTCCTTCTGGTATTTGAGGGTTCAAGCATACTTATCGGATTTCCGGGAACAGTAGTCGGAAGAAGGAATGAGACGAATGAATAAAAGTATATGTAAAATGACGAAAAATAGTTGTGATGTATGATTAGTGATAATGATGATGATGATGATTAGTGATGATGATTAGAAAGTGAGTTATCTATAACGGTAGAAAAGTTGCAGAACGGTTTTCCAAGAATAGAGCTGATTTTGTCGACAGATGGTCTATCATTATAATAATACACGAAATAAAAATATCGATCTCGCGGAATCAAAAAATAAATATGTCTAAAAATACGAATAAGATTCAAAATATTTTAATTTTTCACCTTCTCATAAGTTTTATGTAAAAATTGGGTAAGAAATCAATATTTATTTCCTTGTAAATTTGGAACTTAAAACAGAATGGACATTTTGGGCCCATTTCCCAATAGCTGTAAATTATATACCAACGGAAATATTTCTTTATGTAGAACAGTTATTACTATGACGACTGATCTTAATTATGAGCCGTTTCTGAGTTATATCCTAATAAAAATGGCTAATTACCTATATCCCCTAGGGCACCTAACACATCTAGGCATGTATTATTTTAAATATTTAAACGAAAACTGTTACAGAACACTTCCAGCGATAACCTAAATACGCTGTGTGGGTACAAGCTGTAGTTTAAATCAATCAATTTTTTTTTCTTATTTATAGGGCCATTTAATATTATAATTCATTACAACTCAAACTGTAGTTTTTAGTATCTAACATAACTATTATTAATTATGTGGTTAGTCTCTTGAAAACATTTAGTGTCGATTTTATAGTTATTTTAACATAAAGCAGCTATATGAAGTATTGTGTCTAAACAACTATGCAAAAGTTTTTGAAGACAATAAATGTGATTTGATTTGATTTGAACTCTGTAATGTGTGTGTTATGATTTCACTTCCGCTCTGTTTCCCGACGTATGAATGTAATATGCTAAGGTCAGCTGTTCAACATGGCGTGCCCAGTGAACCGTACATCCTAATATACTATCTTTTATGGATCTTCAGTGCAAATAATATATTTTAAATAAATAATTGGCATGGGGGTTTTCGTATAGTAAGTCATTTTTAAGATGATATCGAACTTCAAAACTCCGAAACGGCTCATAATTAAGGTAAGTTGTAGTAGTCATAAATATTCTAGATGGTAAATACGTTGGTATTTGGTAAATACGTTGGCATTTGGTAAATACGTTGGTGTTATTACAGAGGTGGGCCCAGCACTTATACATTTATGCCCATTGTTCTTTATACCTCAAAACAAAAGTTTCTTATTTTCACAAGAAAATGTACATCTATCGTTTTCTCCCCTTAACCCTTCATTTGTTTAAAAAATATATATAATAACATTTCCAATGCTAGACTTACAGTGTCCTTACAAACACTTTCTTTTAGTTAAGTGTGCACTGATCTTTATCAATCACAATGTGGGGCACGTATCTTCGGGTACTAACTACATAACTAAGAGTAAGCGCCCACTCACCCGCCTAGACAGAACATTCATCGCGCAGTCAAAGGCAGAGAAAGTAATTCAAGTTATGATGCTTTTAATGGGCGAATAAATAAACTCGTGCAAAAGTATATTATCCCAATTACCTAGAACTGAAATCGTCGTCGAAATTTACTAGAACGGAAGGATGTTTATTTTGACTCGGCGAAGCAATTTGTTTTTATAGCCGCCGGCGGAAAATTTGTTTTCGAAAGTTGGCGGAAATAAAGGACGCTCGAGGTGCCATTAAAAGGTCCTGTGAGCCGGTCCCTTCGCGACCATCTCTCACGACTCCAAAGTTTCGGCCAAACGAAGAAAGAGGTGAAGGGACGGTCAAGTATTACGTAACGCAATTTGGGGAGAAGGGGGGTCTTGTAAAACTGTTACAATGCATTACAGGGGCGGGAAGGGGTTCGAACAGCGCGTTACGTAACATTGTTTTTTTTATTTAAATAAAAAACTAAGGAATTAAAATCTTCCAAGTTGGCAGGCAACCACAAACTTAATAGGGACTTCAGGCAACCCTTTTCGTTTATGTTTTAGGATACGATTACGTTTACGAATAGGTTGTAGAATACGAGTTTATTTTGACTAAAATGTTTTTTTTTCAGTTAGGTTTTCGTTTCTAATTGTATTGCTAAAGGTTAAAATAAATATGTTATTAGTAACATAAAGAGTTTATTAGTTAAAAAAAGCTTAAATAGGAGAATGCATGAGAAGAACAATAGTGGATGAAGCCAAAAATGTATGTAAGGACAATGTCAAGTCAGGAAAACGGCATAATGTAATCTAAGATTAGTAGTAAAAGTTTATTAGGACAAATTTTAGCCCATTTTAACATTTTTTATATAAATAAATCTCTTGTTTTATTTATTATTTCCGCAAACGCGATTAAAACAATAACAACGGTATTTTAGCGGCTTTCCGGTACTTTGCGCAACATAATTGTTACTTTTAGGTAAAAATGGTCACTTGGGTGTTACCTAACGTTTAGGGAGGGGGAGGGGGGGTACAGAAAAACGTTACGGCGCGTTACATGAGCGGAGGGGGGAAGCTCAAAAATCTTTAAAAATGCGTTACGTAAGACTTGAGAATAGGATGAGAATAGGAGAATAGGAATGAGAATAAGGAGAATACAGCTTAGAAATACCACGACCCACACTGAGAAAAATATATCGCTGTAATACGCGGAAATACGCATGTTTTAAAAGAGATTACGTATATAACATGTACTGTGGTCCGTAGTTATCATGTCACGGGCATAGTAACTACACCACACATTAATTACGGCGCACAACGAGATCTGGCTTTTACTATGACAGCATGTTATTACATATGTAAGGTTATAGTCAGTTACAAGAATCATGTTGAAGCTACATTATACTATTATTTTCGTATTACCCGTACGGAGCATGGTGAAACATATAATCGAGTAATTGAGTTTCAACAAATGTCCTTGTAATTTCACAAAATTGCAATTGGATGATTATTCTGTATAAGGCCGTAATAACAAAACGGTAATTTAGGATGAAATCCAATATTTTTCTCAGTGCACGCTAACGAGAACCCCTAACTAAACCTAACTCGCCATCTTATATCTCACACCATGGAACTATCCCTGCGTATCATATACTCCAAAATCCAGCTTCTGGCACATATATGTAGAGATATGACCGCTTCAAAAGTCATGGATCAAATGAAGAGTAGTGATACAGCAGGTTATTTGCAAACAAAATTAACCTATATGGCAGGGGTCGATCGCGAGTGCTTTTTGAGTCGATCTCGAGAATAAATTGCCTATATTCTAATTGTATTATACTTTTTCTATGTAGATCTATGGCCATGAAATTCTGCACTGTCCCTCTATACTTATACCTGCGCCACGATACACCCTACACACCTAGACGACAATTCTGCATCACACATACTTGCAGCCTCTCAGAGTCGATCGATCGGAGTCCAACAATATTGAGGTAGATCGCCAGCAGTTCAAGTTTGAGCACCTCTGCTATATGGGGTTACCCAATTATCAATAGTTTACAAGGTATAGCACTTTTTGTGTTTTATTTTAAAATATCTTCCTACTAGAATAAAAAATGTATTAAAAAATGTTTCTTTTCTAGAAATTATTTTTAGTGTTTTATGATTACTAATTATGCACCTTCCTAGTAAATATATTTTCATGAACTTACTTTCATATTACAGCGGCAAATCAAGTGTTATTGAATATTGTTTTACTGAAGCAGCAGCAGTGACTGTCCGTAGCAACGAAAGGTAATGACGGCATACGAAGATGCCGTTTAAGCATGAGAGCAAATGAAGGCATTTTCAATATCGCATGTGAAATACTTCATTTTAATGGTTTTATTTATTTTCTGACATCTCTCATTGTAAATTTTATGACACTATGAATGAAATAGAAGGTCATAGATTTATACCTTTGCTAGAGACAGTACGAATTGTATATTTTGTTTAGGTGCTGGTAGACTATTCCGTAGAACAGTTTTTTAGTAGGTACATTTCATTCAAAGTCTATGTAGGTGTTACTTCTGAAGAATAAAAATATTAAAAAATACGTGAATTACTGTTGAAATATGAAGGCAAAAATCATAAACATATTTTTACTAGAAAGAGGCATAATTAGAAAGCATAAAACACAAGAAATAATTTATATAAAAAAGTATTTTTGAAACTATTTTTTTGTTCGAGTGGGAGGACATTTTAAACTAAAACAGAAAAAGTGCTAAAACTCTTAAAATATAGAAAAAAAATGGGCAACCACATATAGGATAATTTTTATAGCAAATAATCTCCAATATCACCAATTTTCATTTGATCAATGACTTTTGGAACTGTCATATAGTGAGAGAATGACCTAATCTCGAAGCCGAGGAGCCGCCCGAAACTGTACCAGAGCGTTATATTACATTTAATTATACAAATCCCTTGTTATTACATGGGCTGAAGTCACATTTCTCTCAGATATTAAATTCCCAAACAAATATGATGCGAAATTTCGAAACAAACTTGTATACCAATATTATAATAAGTATGCATATTTAATATTATATCGGTTTAGTATGTTATTAAAAAACAATGTACAATTGAATCAAATACCTACCTACCTACATAACATTGACATATTCAAATACGAAATCAAAAATATTAGAACACAAATATGTTTATTTTTACATAGATATCTTAAGTATATCCGAATATGGCTATCCGAATAAGTATTTAATTTTATCTTTATCATATATTTTATGGAATTTCACCAATCCAAATTAATCGAATGATTATAATAATAACAATAAAAACAAATACTGACCAACCAACTTCAACTGTAAAGCTTCAGTCATGCATCAGAACGCAAGATTGCCAGTGTATGAATATCGACAAGGTGTCCTCCATTAAGTACTTGGGTGATGTTAGATAACAGACTGCGCTGGGAGGATCATTTAACGAAGGTTGCGGTAAGACTGAGACAACTTGTGTATTACTTTAGGAGTTTGCGGAACATCTTAGATTTCAATACGCTAAGAAGTGTCTACTTTGCTGTCTGCGAGTCGGTTATTCGATATGGCATCAGAACTTGGCGCTGTGCGGCAAAAACGCTGCTGGCCACCCTTTACAAAGCGCAAAAGGCTATACTGAGGGTGATCAATATAAAACCCCAAACATATTCTTCCGATGACCTTTTCCGAGAGTATAGACTTATAGAGTGTTGAGTGTGAGAAAAATGTTTGTGCTAGTAACTCTCACTAAATTCCAGAGTGAGCTAGGAGAACAGATCAAAGCCAGCAATCTCGTCTGACAAGAATATCGAAACAAACAAATTTTGCAATACCTCTCAGGAGATCCGCTTTTGGCCAATCCAGTTTCTCTTATCTTGCCCCTAAATTTTATAATTACCTACCACTAAACATTAAAGACATAATTTTTTTTATATACATTTAAAAATAGTTTGAGTGCCTACCTCTTAAATTGTACAAATGCAGATATTGAACACCTCATAAGATAATTGAATATTTATAATAAAAACATAATAGTACCTATATGTATTAATATAAATTGATGATTTCTAAATATGATTTTATTTTTGTAAATTTATTTTGTATATTATTAATACATATATAAATATATATTAATTTTTGTCATGTTTTAAAATAAAATAATAGCTTATTGGCAATTTTGATGACATTTTCTTACGAATTTTCAATTATGTAATTAAGATATTTTTATTACATTAAGTATGACTTTGTTTATTTATAAAAATATAATATTATAGATTTCTTAGGATAGTTAAAATAAATTGTCTACCTTGGAACAGGCGGCAGCCTAGTAAGGTTAAGATTTTTGTTCATTGAATCTACTCATAATTTGAACTCAATAAATAATTTGTAAATTTGTAAATTTGTAATATATGTAAGCATATTTGAAAAAAAATGTCGAGTCAGTTCAGTTTATTTTCAAAAAGTATGTGTGGTCAGCGTAGACCAGGTTGACGACCACCGTTTTCGGCGTTACCTTTTCAATCGGAAGCGTCGCAGAAGAGAAAAACACAGAGTTGTCACCTGATGAAGGGTTTATTCTAGACTGCAGGCGAACAAAAACGCATGTTTATGGTTTCTGTGATTACATCGATGTCTGTTCATAAAAGTGGTGTGACTGTTATCTGACTCCATATAAATCACTTTGAACGGGTGGCAATAGTACGCGCTGCAAATTTGAATTTGCTTTTTGGCGGGATAAACGAATTATGTATATTCAACGTGACCTAGTCTCTAAAATATAATTAAAGATAAATTATCTAAAAAATATAATTAAAGAGAATTAAGAAATAAAGAATTAAGCAAGTATATTTTATATATAAATAGTGTGATATAGGTAATTGACTGAAATACTTGTATACTTAATTAAGTAAAATATCTAAATAATATACATAGAATAGAATTGAAAGTTGTGTAAGTATTATAATATTTAAGTGCAATAACATATACATGAGTATGTGTGAGGATCGTGGGAGGGTATGTGAGAAGATGTGTGTACGTGTGTTTGCTTTGTTTTATATAAATTATGTAGGTATTTAGCTAAGAAACGACATAATATGTTGTCTTTACTTCATATATTAAAATACAAATGTTTTAATCATATTTGGCTGGGTATTAAAAGAAACGATATTATTTGTCTGGAATAAATGAATAAAACTTAATCGAGCACATAACGAGGTATAAACATAATATAACGACTATTAATAGGAATATTAAGGATATTAAAGATTAAGGATAATTAATCGGAATATTAAGGATAATTAATAATATAGGATTAATATCCACGTATTAATGAGATGAATGGTCACTAGTCAAATAAAAAAAAAACGATTGTGTCACCCCAAGACTTCCCCGACAATTACCCAAAGACTGATTACATCTGAATATTAATTTCATAAATAAAATCGACGAGCGCCCTCTCTCGGCCGGCGGACGAATCAGGTTGGGTTCCGTTGCAATTGCTTCAGGCGGCGCGGTTTGTTTCTCGGCTAAGCGCCAACAGACGGCATTGATATTTGGTTAAATATAAGACGGAATTGAAATATTATTAGTGTAGCTTGTAAATGAGATATTCCAACCAAAATTTTACAATATGATTTTGGCCCAAAAGAGCATCTGGGTACCCGATCTCAAGTCCTTAAGTCCAATATTTCGAGATTAAAATATAACTAGTGCACTCCCTTGTAGACCGATTTTAACCAAAACTCTTGCCATGACCAAATGATTCCTACATGCCAAATTTCAGCTCAATTGGATTAAGCTTTTGGTTGCTATCATGGAGGAATACACACACATATACCTACAGACATACGAGGATTTTGCGCTTTCTAAATACTTTCCCTTCTCGTCGGTTAGTGGGCCTGGAAAGTAAAACTTTGCGAACTATTAGGTAATGTAGATAAAAAACATGAGATATTATTTAATAATTTTTGATATACTTTAACCTCGCAATCACCAAAATTACGTAATTTTTACAAAGTCATTGAGATAACTCATTATTTTATCATCTTTTTTTACGATTCGTTTAACCTAGCTTGTTCGCGTGGTCAGGGTCGCAAATAGTGACTTTGCGATTGTGTGCAAGAGCCGACAGGACACCGGATCTTGATGAAACCGCGCGTCTCCCGAATTAATGGCCTGCCATAAAAAGCGATGAGAGAAAATCAATTTGGCAGTAATTCCTCTCGCCTTTACGACGTCCCTGCTTTTACTCCTCCCAAGCGGCCATATCGATAAGTAACTGATCTCTGGCGGTAGTAAAAATGATGGATAAGGGGCGAAGCGGGAGATGAATATTGTATAGGTAATACGAAGTTATAGGGAACAGGTAGGTGTGGGACCTAGACGACCTTGACCTTCCTTTCGGGCTTTCGGGTCAATGCGTAACGCAAACAATGCCAGGGTTGATTTAACCGATCGTTTGGTAAAGTCCGCATTATTCGGGATACCCAAAACTGACGAGCGAGAGAAACTTTAGTACTCACAAACTCTGTATATATACTCGTATATATACCCTGTTAATATTAGTTGAGCCTGACTTGAAAAAGAAGAATCTGACTTGAAAACGAAAGAAAAACCATTGCTGAAAACGGTCGTAAACAAGCAATTTCAACTAATAAAGATTTATAATGCGAAAATAAAAACGGTTAACCAGTAAAGTACGTTCGACGTGTATACACGTCAATGCATATCTTTATTTTATTGCGGTCGACGTGTATACAAGTCATGTAAAATAAAATATTACCATTCGATATAAAAACTCAATATTTGATTCAGATACTACTACCAAAAAATTTTTACTTAGATTATTC
Source organism: Micropterix aruncella (assembly GCA_944548615.1). Classification (NCBI taxonomy): domain Eukaryota; kingdom Metazoa; phylum Arthropoda; class Insecta; order Lepidoptera; family Micropterigidae; genus Micropterix; species Micropterix aruncella. Next base: position 24,860,590 of record OX155957.1, read on the forward strand.
TACCTGAAAGATTTATTAAACAAAAGCTGCAATCCACACATGCTTTCTATAAGCTGGGTGATTTTTTTGAGCAAGCCAATTCTTTCAAATGAGAATAACATTAGTATGTAACTTTCAGGTACTTACCTCATTTTAGTTTTTATTGTTTAATAATAATATTATGAATTTAATATTTAATATGTAGATTACAATGTTTAACGTAACATACCTGAACATACGTTGTTTTTTTTTCAATTTCTTTTTGATACTTTCTATTGTGTGATTATTTTTTGTTTACAGTGTCTAAGATGACTATTAATATGTTTATAATAATAATAATAATAAAACTCTTTATTCTTAAGAAAAGGCGACCTTATTGCCTGCAGGCAATATTTTAGAGCTAACCTATACTATTGTAAGAACATTATTTGCGAGTAGACTATATAACTTAACCTATATAAAGAGTATGACAAATAAAATAAAGGAGGATAGAAAGAAATATATACTTTACTTTTTGTGGGCTCAGATTTGCCACATCAAAATAATCTAACACCTATAAGGACGCTAAAGTTTTAAAAGCAGGGGAATGGGAGGGGAAAGGGAATTTATCTGGAGGATTTCAAATGCTCTCTGAGTCTGTTTTTAAAAGTTGTTATGCTTGGCGCGGTTCTCACATTTTTCGGCAAAGCATTCCAAAGACGGGCTCCACGCACGGTGAAAGAGAATTAGAAGAAGTCACTGCTGTGACTAGGGATAGAGAGTAGCAGGTTGTTTTTTGATCTCAGAGGGCGTCCATAAGCCGATAGTGCAGTAAAATAATGATTTATTTTATATGTATACTCATGTACATGGATGGATTCAGCTCTATTATTTTTAATTTATTTGTCTGCCGTGTAAAGCCGACTTTAGTCAACGCTATTGTCAAATTAATATTTCTGCTTTAATAGTTTTATATCTACATATATTAATATATTACTATCAACTGACGAATTCTAATATGCGATAATTAACTTTAATTGATAATTCATGCTTTTATTGTAAATTTCTGAATGAACCAATTGAATACTGAATACTGAATATTACTGAGTAGAATACTGCTGCTGCTGCTGCTGCTGCAGCTGCGGCAGCGACAGCGGCAGTGGCAGCGGCGGCAGCAGCGGCGAAATTTTCAGCAGCATCAGTAGTAGTAGTATCATTATTTGTATATCGAATGGTAATTTTTTAATACCTTGTTTTGAAAAATACATCAATGAAATTAACTGAAATGCTAAACTTTTTTTTTAATATTTACTGTTTATAAATTGTATTATTTTTGGTAACTCTTGAGTTTTCAATAGTGAATCGTTAGTTTTTCATTCAACTGAAATGTAACCCTTATTGTTTTACTTTGATTTTTTCGCCAAATTTATTATGGCACCATTTGTATTGCGTTCGACGTGTATACTCGTCATCGCTTTATTTTAATTAAACACCTCGTGACTGAATTTCAAAAATAACCAGTGCGAGTCTGACTCGCGTGACGAAGGTTCTGTAGCTTCCGAAAATGATTTCTGCTATAGGTTATACTTACAGTCAAGTCTGAGAATAAAAATCGTTTTTTTATGGAAATGTTAAAATATGTGTTCAACTTCTTTAAAAATCGATTATGTAGGCGACTAGACCTTATTTATATGTATCTATTTGCAATTATGTTTTTTTCCAAAAACACTTTCAGATGACATAAAATCGACGTATCTTTTTGTAAAGATTTACTAAATACTCAAAATACATGATAGTCACATACTTTTACAAATATCTAAAGTAAGTTCCATAACCATAGCGGATTTAATGTCGATGGTGATGTACTTCCGGACAGACGGGCGACGAAATCTCACCAATAGGGTTTTATTTGTATCTTTGATACGAAACCCTAATTACATGTAGATAATTAACCCGTTGAGTATGAGTCAACCAAATCTGGTCGCGAAACAATTATCCGTTGAGTACGAGTCGACCAAATCTGGTCGCGCGTTTTTTTCACTTCTTTGACGTTCTCATATTTATTCATAATTATCTAATTGTTTTACAAAATGATATTTCAATATTCTATATTCGAAATTTCAATGCAATCATTGTGCAGTTGTTCTTTTTATGATTGGTGTAGTAGTTTCGTAGTTATAGTACTTTAAGGTCGATGTCGCCGAAAATCCTGCAAAAGAGACAGATGCATCCATGAAAATACCCATTTACTCCAAGGGTTAAGTCTAAAATTCAACAAACTAATGTAATAATTAGCCGCAGTATTCGGTAATAATGACGTAATAATTACCTGCTTAGGTGTAACATATTTTCTACGAAATTGTTGGATAATTATAATTAGGGAGTCTATAATTTTCATAATTGCGTTGCGAAAATTCAGTATTATGTAAGTTATAGACATATAGCCCTTAGCGTCACCACATTAAATGTCAGGCTCAAGGAGTACATACATGTATATACATGTACGAGTACATACATGTACGTGTACATACATGTACGAGTACACACAGATAAAAATAAGGAACACATTAGTCAACTATCTACAACTTCTTTCAAGCTTCCAGGGTTTGTGATACGGCAATCCAAGCACTTAATATTCGGGTTATGCGCACGTTGTACAACTCGATTGTTAGAAGTAACATGGAAACGTATGCAGCTATTTGGAATCCGCATGAAGATACCTATACCTTCATGCTAAAAAAGGTACAGAAGTGTTTTTTGAGATTCAAGCAGTACGGATATACTTCAAGCAGACGTACTTCAAGCAGTACAGATATTATCCATTTTTGTATCCGACTGCATGTATCACAGGCATGGTTGGTTATAATTCTCTCTCTCTCAGAAGAGAAATGTTGACCATTTCCTATGTTTTGAGTCTAATTCGTGGTAAAACTGATAATCCTAGCTTACTAGCCAAGGTGGATCTTTTCGTACCAAATAATTATCTCCGTGCTCGATCGCACCATCTTTTCGCGGAGCGTTCTCGCGCACTAACCTTACGAGGTGGCACTTGTTGGCGCGTAAACGAGTGAGGGTTGATGGTAAAAATATCAAAATCTGGTGCTATCGAGTGCACCAGATTTTGATATTTTTACCATCAACCCTCACTCGTTTAGGTATTATTATTAGGTTACGTAGGTAATATTAAGGACCTTGAAAAGTTTTCCTCATCCTTAAAAAAATATTTCATAGGAAGGACCTTATATTAAAGGGGTCGGTTTTTTCCAGTTTAGTAGTATATTATTTAAAGAGTTGTTTTTGAAACACAATTGCTTTTGCTTGTTCGTACCTCCGATTAAAAGAAATAATTAAAGTGACAAGTAAATATAATCAAAGGAATAAAAAACACGACTGCCGTTACAAAAAGTGAACTACCGACAAAGTCATATACTTCTAAATCGGTTGGAGCATTTAGAAGTTATGGTGGAATAATTACAGTAATTTATAACATAAATCACTGTAATTTAATTACTAATAAATTACTGAATAACATTACAGTAATTTTTTGTTGGGCAGTCACCTAAAAAGTATAACCATTCCTCACATTTTCTCCAACGTTTCTTGCCCAAAAACGTGTTTTATCTTTTATTAAAAATAAAATTTCAAAGAAAAAGAATCCATTGAATGGAATATGCAAAAAGGCCAAATATAGAATATGCAAACTATGGAAAATATTTTTGGGAAAAAATTACAACAATTATTGGAGACGTCTTAATGATATATATGTGTCTGTATAGTTGGTTTTTCAAAAAGTTTACTTTATTTCCACAAAGCACAATCCTAGTTATGCTACTGACTATATAAGATCACCACCGAGGTGACATATTCCCCTCCAATAAAAGCTTTCAACCAGTATTCCCGTGCGCCTTTTTAATATAACGTTATCATCTTCCTTATAAAATGGTCGTATTTTCCCACAGGAGCTATCAGAAAACTCCCATATCTCTCTTCTATAAAAATAATGTGAGGCCACAACCTTCAATAACGTCGAACAACTTTCCTACATTAGTTCAAACGTTAAAATTAAAGCATTTTTAAAATGTTGACACGTTGCAAATACGTAGTGTGCTAAAAACACTTCGCTTTATTCAAAAACAAATAAATTCCTAAAGAAATAAAGGTCAAATTTGTTTGGGTCAATATCGGGAGTGTTTATGCATTGTGTAATGGCCGAAATAAAAAATCGGCTGGATCACACCAAGAATTTTCCGGTAAGTAGACTGCCCCCCTCGCCCTCTGCTTCCCCTCTCGCCTCCTGCCACGCCCCCACGCCCTCCCCCCGACCCGGCGCCAACCCCTAACCCCTCCCTCCGCGCGTCAATCCCCCCTAGTAGCATTTTCGTAGTATTTTAATAGTATTTCGTACTATATTTGTAATGTTTTCTGTGGTATAAAATGGTATTTTTGCAATATGATGTATTTTCATAATTAAAAAGTTATTTGTGTCACTTGTTTATATGACATATTTCAACTAAAATTGTACAATGTGATTTCGGCCTATCAAGGCATATGTGTACCGAATTTAAGCCTTTTAGTCCAATATTTCGATATTGAAGTGGACCCCTTGCGCGCCCCCTGGTGGACCGATTTCAACTACAATCTTTTCAACTCTTGCCATGACCAAATGATGCCAGCATGCTAAATTTCAGCTCAATCGGATGAAGCGTTTGGGCGCTATCGTGGAGGCATACACACAGTCACAGACACACAGAAGTGAATTCATAATACTTTCCCTCTGCGGGGAAAATAAAAACCGATTACTGTTAATTTATGAAAGCTTAACTTACTCGTAAATATCCCACCTACACGAACAAAATAAATATCCATTACGCATATAGAGCTAACGAAATGAAGTTCCCCCTTTGCCTTGTACCTATTTATTTAGGTAATATTACGTAATCTGACCATAAACTTTAATAAACACTAATAAACTTTAATAAACACGCCGTAGCCTTGCCCTAATTATACCTTAAATGAAGAAGCGTTTCTTTGTTAATTAAAAACTTAGGCGGTAACCGTTTAGAGGCGTTTGAAGTTTATGCTGAGATTTTTTGAGGCTACACCCGCGGCTCCGCCCGAGTCAAAGTCTTTGTGTTGTTGGAATGCTTTTGTAGTTGTTACTTGCTGATGTAGTGCATTGCACAAAGAAGATGTTATCTTCAGAGTATATACCTACATACATATTTACACTGCCTCAAGTGATTATAGGAGGAAGATTTTAAAATAAATAAATAATCACCAGTTAAATATTTTGATTTAAACCCCTAAAAAGGCAGTGCTGTATTAACTTATGTCGAGGCTCCATAGGCCGTTGAAGTTTCGGGGCCCCTTTGCATATTTCAGGCCCCCCTTGAACTGTCAAACATTCTGACTACGACGGACCGACATTCTGACTAAACAAACACGATCGAACCGGCAAAGTGGGCAGTACAGTTGTCTGACATCGCTTAGCAATGCCGCGTAGCAAAGACGCGCATATAAACAAAATTCGATCGTACAGGTTGGCAGCGGCCAACTATCGATAATTTATAACGATTATACTATTAGTCGGATCAAAAAGTTTATTAAACATTTTTCTCCTTAGAATTTCAATTCAATGTTTCTTTTCAGACTTTTTTCAAGACTTCCCAAAATCACAGTAACTGTCATAGGAAAGTTGGAAAATGCGTTATCCTAGGAACAACATTGGAATGTATAAACATAAATAACATCTAATTTTATTCCGAGCAAAATCGAAACATTTGCGTAGAAGCGCAACACCACCTAGCGGAAATCTAGTGAAAAAGCTTCGAAAGCACACGTCGGCTTCTAAGCAAAAACCACTAACTTCAGCCGCGCTTTATAGGTAGTACTGCACAGTAACATAGGTACGCGGTAACAGGTGGCACTGGCCGCCAGAAAGTTCAAGCGAAGAATACAATTATAACAAATAGAAAACGGCGGACCGATATTAACCACTTTCAACTCTCAGCATGACCAAATAATACTTAAATACAAATGTATAACTCGGCAAGGATATAAAAGTTCAAAATCAGATTTTTAATAACCGCAATATCAAGCCGACACTGAATGGTCTAGTAACTAAAAACTGTAAATACAGTCGCTTACACTGGTCTATATTAGGCCGCTTCTTTTTCATCTAGGTACATACCGTAGAAGAGAGAGCTTTTTACAAGTTGATTTATTATTGCATGTTGGGATGTTTCGCTATATTCCTTGAGGGATATTTCTTATTACGGTAATAGTCCGCATTCACGCAGACCACGCATTTTTTTGGTATTTTTATAACTTTATACTTTGAGATCCGCTGAATATATATTTTTTGAAATATGCGCTAATCACTACGTATCTAGATCTACTTAAATACTACCCTTTATTCAAATATATTTAATATATGGTAAAGGGAAAAATAGCAGTAAAAGTAAAGGGAAAAATAGCAGACTTGCTTCTTTTTTTTGCTTTTTTGCTTCTTTGCTTTCTATAACCCGAGAACAAAAAAAAATGTTTTGGTGCCAATCATTGTTTGTTATCTATTTCTAGATAGAATTTCAAAAAGATGTATATCAACGTTTTAGATTTCGAGATACTCAACTTTTTCTCCTGACTTGTCTGACATTTTGTATATCTCGGAGACTATTCGACCGATTTTAATCTAGTATACCATATAATGATTGAAATAAGTAATCTGTACATAGGAAAACCTGATTGAAATCAGTGCAGTCGTTCTTGAGTTATTAACACAGACAGATAGACAAGCAGAAAGACCGACATTTGCTGCACTTTAAACAAGATAAACAGTCGTTTCCTGCATACTGGAAAAGATATACATAGAAATATTTCTTTTTTATTTCGAGTAGAAGTTAGAGGAGATAAGGCAGCGACGAATGCTATGTATCATTCCAGACAGCACTAAGTGGATCGGAAGTCCTTTATCTAGAATATTTAGATAAGGATGTAGTGTTACATCTAGCTATGTAGGTGGAATAATAATAACAATATAATGTTTTGGTTAAATATGTAAAAGGTTTTTATCTTACATCTATATTTTTTTATACTGTAACGTACAGTCTGGCCATTAAGAGTAGACATTAATTCGACATGTGGGGAAAATTTGTTGATGTGGCAACACTTATCCTTATGTCAAGACGAATTTTGTCTTCTTGTATCAGTAGGTCAATTCTTGAAAAAAATAGCATGCCAAATTTGTCTATAGTCCATTTGATTTACATGGGACATAGACAAATTTAGCATGCAAAATTTTTAAGAATAGGCACCCAGTTCATAAAGTAGCGTTCATTTTGTCATTAAATCTCGTTATTGATATTTTGTTGCGTTAAAAATGAGAAAACTATTCGAAGCGGAGATAGAGAAGTCGTTTTAAGTCGTATAGTTTTACCGCAAATACCTATCTCAATCGTAGTAAAAATTAATTATTATTTAACGGAGGCACGACTGACGTTTTTTCTTCTTCTTTCAAGCTCACAATAATTCAAACGTCGATGTTACGTGATAGAATCAGTAAAGGAGCAGAAACACTAATTTGAGTACAATACGCCTCTTGGGAGACGGTAATGAGGCATATCCCTAGATTATTTAGTCTTATTATTCAATTATAAAACAACTCTTTTAACAAATCAAAGAACATTATTATAATTATAGGAATAAAAATCTGAAATAATTCATACTTTTAGGTTTTATTAGGAAATAATAATATTGGTTTTTCACGCAACACTGGCAATCAGCTAATTTTGGGCTCCGCAAGTGGATCTGTTCTTCTTTTTTTGGTTGTTTGTCAAGGAGGGAAAGTATTGTGAACTCGCATTTTTTTTTTGGAAATGAATACGGAAATATTCATTTTGAGCCCCCCCCCCCCCCCCCGAAACGATGAGGACCATTTCCACACTGAAGACAGTCTGTGTGTCTGTGTTTCTCCGGATTTAATCCGATTTAGCTGAAATTTGGTCATTATTTGGTCATGGCAAGAGTTGAAAATATTGTGTTTGATATTGGTTTCGTCCACCAGTGGGGCGCACTAAACCTATATAAATCTGAAAATATTAAAGTTAGAGAAATTTGGTAGAAATTTACTACACAGATGCCTTGTTGGGATGTCTCACATCCCTCTTAATGAAATTTTAATTGGAATATCTTTTATACTAGCTACACTATTAAATTTCACCATACGTCGGTGATATAATTTTTGGTGCATCCACGGGGTCAGGGCCCAGGACCCCGTACCGTCCCGACGGGTGCAGGGGCCGCCGCCGCCTCTCACCGCGCAAACCGCTCATCCTGCCATATTAACGACATTTGTTGGCGCTCGGTCGAAACACGACCGAGAAACGAACCGCGTCGCCCGAGGCGTCGCGATGGAATCAAACCGACTTCGTCCGCCGGCCGTGACAGGGAGCTCATCGATTTTGTTTATGACATAATTATTCAGATGAAATCAGTCCTTGGGTACTTTCCGGGATAGTCTTAGGGAGACACCCCCCCGTTTTATTTAATGCATCCATTAATGTAATTGATTAGAATCATGCTTGTAGTATGTGAATAGAACTAGATATCTGCGCTGCCGCACTTTTGCGATGCCGCAACCCGAAATATGCAAATCCTAAATGAATACCGCACATAACGCAATTGGCGGTCGCTTCATGCAAATCTGTCCTCGGATTACGACTGAGACCGCTCATCCCATGAGGGTATGATTAATGTATGCTGAACCCAGGATTAATTCAAATCCGACGCTTTAATTGGACCTCGTAACCTAGTCACCTTCTCGAAATCACAAGCACATTTATTATTTGATATAATGAAGAAATGCATGAAATATATTCAGAATTATAACATTCAAATTCATTATAAATTTCAGAATTTCAGAATCATAATTAATAACTGTATACACATGCATGCACGCATCTATTTATGTACATGTATATGAATATATATACAGGCTTAGTTTTTCATTAATGACATACTTTAACGAGCAAATGGGAAGTTGGCTAATAAATAAAGTTTTGGCAGTTCTTTTATACTATTTTGACAAACATTTAATTTAAAAAAATAAATAATCAAAAGTTGCTTTTTAGCTCGTCTGATTGATCCATTTCAAGGATGTCACTACTTAAAACTCACCCGGTGTGTATATGTACGCTCAAGACATAGTAAAATAAGAACATCTTGCTGTGTCGACTACAACGGGCGAGCCCGTCACCACAGGACGTTTTAACGATTAGTCGTTCTATCGCCCTGCAGTGAGCGTAGAAGAATTTGAACAATACAATCCAAAGTCTAGCTACGGCACAACCCGTGAGAGTCCAACGCCTTACCGCGAGTTAGCCGGGAATAAACCCGGCGGGCTCGAGATACTCGCGCCCTCACTTCCAATTGTGACCAGATTTCTCCGGTCTCTCGATTGGTTCCGAGTTCGAGGTCGCTTGCGCGGTCCTCTCCCTTACGAAGCGGTGAAACGGTGTGCACCGAATCTATCGCGGACCAAGGCGTCCTTTGCCCGACTCTGAACTGGGATCGGATGGCCAATGGTCATTTCAAGAGCAGTCGCCGTAAGGTAGGCAACCAACCCCGCTCTATAGGAAACAATACAGTTCCCAGACTCCCCCGACTGTTAGTCGGAGAGCACAATCGATTGGCTTGCGCCGCTCGGTGCGCAGACCGTCCAGGAGCGCCAGAGGTTTGATTCCCAGGGGAGACTGGTTGACCCAGTGTCCTACCCAGGTTCGCACCCCGTGCGTGGAGGCCGTCGGATGGGTGTTGACCCGTGAGTGTGACCGACCCTGAACACATGGGTCATCGTGGCCACCTCATCATGGGCCCGTTAGCTCCCCAGTAAAATAAGAACAGTATAATATCCCCATAGTACGCACCGATTTAACAATCATACAAGCGCTCGTTGTCCGTACGCTACCACTACATACATTCTCGGGCGCCTCGGTGCTAGCCAGTCAGGGCTGTCGCGCGACAACGAAGTATACAAAAGTGATATGTTTTCTGTACAGGCTGTAATGCAACCTATCAGAAATTACATTTACGAGTATTTACATTTACGTTACGAAATTACATTTACGAGGTAACTTTTATTGTTCATTTGCGTAGGTAAGTATGTGTCTAGTTAGGTAGGTACATAGGTATGTAAGTGCCTAGGTAGGTAGGTAGAAGCGTTTTTGTTAAGTACCTACTTTAACTTACTAAAATGTAGGTATTTTGAACACATGCAACAAGTGATGAATGCTATCACACAAAGTCAGCAATAACTTATATTCTGTTACAGTACAATTTTGAGAATCGACTCTTGATCTTTAAACTAAAAATACAGAAACGTACATAATAATTATAAAGAATTGCATTTTTGCTTTAATGTGATCACAACTTGTCTATTGTGTATTTGTTGTGGCAACCCTGGTGTTTCGGCGAAGCGTAGGTACTTATTTCGAAAGCGGGCTCGAGATGTCCTACTGATGTTATTTTACTATGCTCAAGAGCAATGAATCTGGGTCATTAACATACACCAGACACCATAATATCTCGGAAACTAAAAGTGCTAGATTATTTAAATTAATAGTATTTTATAGACTATTTAATGCTATTCAAACAAAAAAAATAAAACTGCATAGTTGCTACAAAGTAATGCCACCAAAAATTCTAAAAACAATATAAATGTTTTTTTGAAAATCGAACTACGAATTCAATGCATTTGTTTTTGCTTTTTTTCATTTCTGTATCACAAAAAAAAAATGAGGAGCGCCTGTGGTATTTATTCAATAATCATTTTTGACGTGGTAATTACTGGATAGGCTAGCCTTCTTAGTTTACGAGATAGGTAATAAAGTTTCATAACAAATATTAAAAGGATAAGTTATTTTAGTTTTATGTAAATTCTCTGATTGTCTCGCTCTATTTGATTGTTGTTTTTTTTTTTTGAGGATCATATTTTAGGGCAATTTAGTTTTATGAGCATTTTAATAAATTTTTTACATAATTTATTGTAAAATTAGAGTCCTGTCCATCCTAGAACGGGCTAGTCCCAGTTTGGTGACAGAATCAAATAAGCAAAAGGTTAAGGTTTTGCCATTCGGTTCCTGTTATTTTTATAAGCAAAAACAATGTTTTATTGTAATTAATTCCTAAATAAATAAATAAATAAATAAAAGTTAAAAGGTTGGTTCCATAACTCATAAATGGCTTGAATATTTCTTTTATACGACTTTTTTGTGATTCTTAGCAGTAAGAAAAACCATCATAGAAAAATCCTGGTTATTTCCCAGTTGGGTGATAAGAGACTTACAGTGTAATCATGAACAGGAAAATATTTTTTCGCCATAGGTCATTTTAGGGCTACGTCTAGATAATTTAGATCAATAAATAAAATAAGTATATATTCCTTATTATCTTATATATAAAAATGAATCGCCGTGCGTTAGTCTCGCAGGATCTCGGAAATGACTGGACCGATTTGAATTATTTTTCTTTTATTTTATTTGGCTTGATTCAGGGGTGGTTTACAAAAAAAAATATTTAGGAAAAACTCAAAGAAACAACTGAAAATCGAAAATATCGAAATTGGTCATTTTGGGAACATTGGCCATTTTCTAGAATGCTATCGCGGCGATCGTATTGTTTGACAGCTGCGCTATCCATAACTGTTATTCATTCCGTACAATGTGTAAAATTTCAAGTCGAAAGGTCAAAAAAGTCGAAAAAGTCAAAAAGTCGGAAAAGTCGCAAAAGTCACAAAAGTCAAAAAGTCAAAAAAATCGATAGAATCGAAAAAGTCGATAAAGTCGTAAATTCGAAAAAGTCGAAAAAGTCGAAAAGGTCGAAAAAGTCGAAAAAGCCGAAAAAGTCACAAATGTCGAACAAGGCGAAAAAGTCAAAAAAGTCAAAAGTCAAACAAAGTCAAAAAAGAAGAAAAACTAAAAAAGTCGATAAAGTCGAAAAAGTCGAAAAGGTCGCAAAAGTCGAAAAAGTCGAAAAAATCGAAAAGGTCAAAAAAGTCGAAAAAGCCGAAAAAGTGACAAAAGTCAAACAAGTCAAAAAGGTCGAACAAAGCAAAAAAAGTCAAAAAATTAAAAATAATCAAAAAAAGTCGAAAAAGTCGATAAAGTCGTAAAAGTCTAAAAAGTAGAAAAAGGCGAAAAAGTCGTAAAAGTCAAAAAAGTAAGAAAAGTCAAAAAAGTAAAAAAAAGACGAAAAAGTCAAAAAGTCGAAAATGACGGAAAAGTCGCAAATGTTAAAAAAGTCGAAAAAGTCGATAAAGTCGAAAAAGTCGAAAAAGTCGAAAAGTCAAAAAAGTCTAAATAGTAGAAAAAGGCGAAGTCGTAAAAGTCGAAAAAGTCAGAAAAGTCAAAAAAGTCAAAAAGTCGAAAAAAGTCAAAAAAGTAAAAAAAGTCGAAAAAGTCGAAAAGGTCAAAAATGTCGGAAAAGTAGAAAAAGTCGAAAAAATAAAAAAGTCGAAAAAGTAGAAAAAGTTGGAAAAGTCGAAAAGTCGAAGTTAAAGTCGATTTCGATTTCGATTTTCGAGTTTTAAAGCGTGTCGCTAGGTTGGGGGTGGTGGTGGGGGGGGGTGGGGGGGGGGTTGTTGTTGTAGGATTAATGATATTAATATTCAGATGAATTACGTTCCTGGCTACTTGACTGGAAAGTCTTGGGGTGACACAACCATTTTTTTTAATGACATAACCACGAATTTGGACTTAGTTTGGGGATTTCAATACCTACAGTAAAGACCTCATGGAAATTTCGATCGATTTGAGTGAGCGTGAAAACAATTCAGTGTCGTTTTACAGTGTCCATTACAATGTCGAGAGGAAGAGATAACACAGGTCGACGAAGTCAGTCAAATGTGCGGCAAGCTACTTCAAGTGCAAACCGTACTGATGTGAGATGATTCCATCATCTCCGCCGAAATACAAGATGAAGCTGTTAATCCGAAATTGCTTGCATTGGTGCCTAAGAATATGATCTATGGACTTCGCGAAGTTTATAACAACATCTCGCCCTGTATGCTCGATAGTAACTGTTCCAGGCGTTACCCGAGAGACCTGATTGCTAACACAATCACAGGCAATGACGGATACCCATTGTATCGTCGCCGATCAGTTGCGGACAATGGGAGATATGCAGTTGTGAAGATCATAGGGCAAGATGTAAATGTGGTCAATCGTTAGATTGTGACATTGTCCAAGGCTTTTAAAGCGCAAATCAATGTGGAATACTGCAACTTCATCAATTCGATAAATTACATATGCAAATACGTAAAATAAAGCGATATGGCTGTTTTCGCTGTGAGGAATTCAAACGAGGTGTATCTCAGTATCAGACGTGTCGCTATGCCAGCAGCAACGAAGCGATTTGGCGCATCTTTTCCTTTGTGACATACGAAAGACAATCTACAGTTGTACACTTGGTAATTCTGGAAAGCGGAATTTGATTCCCCGTGCGTCTGGCCTTCACGATGACAAATCACGCGTGTTGGAAGTTTGCGGAATTAACTTGGAATTTCCGTATTTCGCGCATGGACAACTGTATGTCCCGTGTTCGCCAAGCCATCGGTCGGAAAGCCATCATTTTTGTTTAGGATACAAAACGAAAAACATATTTTGCCAGAATGTTTTGTGTTGAATGTGAACTGCATTTATATATTATCATGTGAATTAAATACATTGAATTTATTTCAATCACTAACGACTTTCATTTAATCACCAAACGAAACTTAAACCGTACATGATTCGGCCATATTATAGATTTCAATGAATTAGATTTGGAAGGTTCATTAGGATTAATAAACGCTTAAGAAGAGTTACAATCAAATAAATTGTAGGTGGTACGAAGTTCACCGGGTCATCTAGTATGTATATTAAAATTAACAGAAAGTATTATTTCCTATTGTCTTGCCTTTATAATGGTAAATAAACACGATATTACTTCAATTACGAACAACCCACGACTTCGATGTAACAAAACGACCACTTCTTTTCACTCCCGTTTTTCGATGTCGATACAATTTTATTTTCTCTATATATATATTGTATAGAAGAAATTGGGTCTCTACGGCCGCACAATGCCCGTGAGCGTGTCCGACTATACATATAGGTATAGAGTAAGAGTATGTAATCACTTCGTTATATTGACAGAGGTTATTTGCACGAGGATTGCCGATGTTCGCATTAGCATGGCCGAACCTCTGTCAAGTTGGAATGCCCATTTATACATTTTTAGATTTCCTCATAGATAATCATAAGAATCAGAGAAGTATAGATCATAAACAGGACCCATATCTGACGGCTCTGGTATTTTAATCATCATCATCATCATCAGCAGCAGGTAGACGTCCACTGTTGGACATAGATTCCCTCCCCTCCCTCCATAGAATGCCATGACGAGCGGTCTTGAGCCACCTCCATCCATCGATATAGCTAAAAATATATCGATGCCTCCATCCACCTACTTTCTCCGACCGCGGCAATGTCATTTGTCCATCTTGTGAGTTAATGGGTCCTAGCTGAGTTGGCCACGAAGACCCATTCTGTTCAGGGTCGGTCACACCCACGGGTCAACACCTATCCGACGGCCTCCACGCATGAAGTGCGAGCCTGGGTAGGACTCTGGCCTTATGGTTAGTTTCCCCTGGGAATCGACCTTCTGGCGCTCCTGGACGGTCTGCGCACCGTGCGGCGTAAGCCAATCGACTGTGCACTCTGACTAACAGTCGGGGGAGTCTGGAAGCAGTACTGTTTCCTATAGAGCGGGGGTCGTTGCGGACCTTACGGCGACTGCTCTTGAAATGACCATCGGCTACCCGATCTTGGGTGAACAGCCGGGCAAAGGACGCTGTGGTCCGCGATAGATTCGGTAAACACAGTTTCACCGCTTCGTAAGGGAGAGGACCGCGCAAGCGACCTGGAACTCGTAACCAATCGATAGACCGGAGTAATCTGGTCACAATTGGAAGTAAGGGCGTGAGTGTAGGCCCGCCGGGTAGCACTCCTGGCTATCTCGCGGTTAAGGCGTTGGCCTCTTACGGGCCTGTGGCGTAGCTAGATGGTGAACTGTTTTGTCCTCAAGTCTTCTGCGCTTTATCCAGGGAGATAGAACGACTAATCGTTAAAACTTTCTGAGGTGACGGGCTCGCCCGCTGTAGTCGACAACCCTAGTTGTCCATCTTGTGAGAGACCGTCCCACGCTGCGTCTGCCGGTTCGTGGTCGCCACTCGAAAACATTTTTCCCCTTACGACTGTCGGTTCTGCGAGCTATATGGCCTGCCCATTGCCATTTCAAGTTGGCAATTTTACGAGCTACGTCAGGGACCTTGGTTCTTCTGCAGATTTCCTAATTTCGGATCCTATCACGCAGTGAAACTCCAAGCATAGCTCTCTCCATGGTTCGTTGCGCGACTTTGAGCTTGTGTATGAGGCCAATGCGTATTTAGAACGCCATCTATTGGGCTACTGAACATACGAGAAGATTAATCAATGTTTGTTACAATGAGTGCCATCTACACCTTGCGTTTCGTAGTAAAATCCTAGCTGCCAAAACGTAGTACGGCATTGAGCAATCTAATGCCCTATATAATCAATGATAATATAGGTGGAATTCTGCAACGAGAACTCAAGAACACTTCAGACTTTTAAACCTAACGGAAATGATCCTACGTATCCATACTGATTCGACTTGGAAAGTGAAATATCCATGTTGCGTTTCGTAGTAAAATCCTAGCTGCCAAAACGTAGTACGGTATTGAGCAATCTAATACCCTATATAATCAATGATAATATAGGTGGCATTCTGCAACGAGAACTCAAGAACACTTCAGACTTTTAAACCTAACGGAAATGATCCTACGTAACCATACTGATTCGACTTGGAAAGTGAAATATCCATGTTGCGTTTAGCTGCCAAAACGTAGTACGGAACTGAGCAATCTAATGCCCTATATAATCAATGATAATATGGGTGGCATTCTGCAACGAGAAGTCAAGAACACTTCCGACTTTTAAACCTAACGGAAATGATCTTACGTAACCATACTGATTCGACTTGGAAAGTGTCATATCCACTTTGCGTTTCGTAGTAAAATCCTAGCTGCCTAAACGTAGTATGGCATTGAGAAATATAACACCGTATGTAAATCAATGATAATATAGAGGGCATTCTGTAAGGAAACCTCAAAAACACTTCAGACTTTTTTACCTATCGGAAATGTTCCCACATAACCATACTGCTACGAATTGGAAAGGCTCCAAAAAGCGTGACCGCGTAGTACACTTCTCTGCCACTTTTAACTCGATTTATAAATCTCCAAGTTGGGCGAGTTCGCCTGGCAGATGTCTCCATTCGTTCGCAATAAACTTGCACGGGAACACCTCGAGGGGATTTGTGTTCACGTA
This sequence comes from Micropterix aruncella, assembly GCA_944548615.1. NCBI lineage: Eukaryota > Metazoa > Arthropoda > Insecta > Lepidoptera > Micropterigidae > Micropterix > Micropterix aruncella. Next base: position 24,876,990 of record OX155957.1, read on the forward strand.
GCGACGAGTGGCAAGTTCCCAGCGTTTGCAACAGACGACGTCGGAAATATAATAGAAAGAAATAGGAAAACCGGGACCTATGGGATCATTGATGCATATTTTTTGAAGTAAGTCTCTAAGAGGCATATACACAGAATATATTTGTCTCTGTCACGCATATACAAGGTGAGTTTTAAATTAGTGACATCCTTGTAGTACGTCAATCAGTACAACGATATTGACGAATTTGATAAAAACATTTGAGAACAACAATGAAAAAAAAACTAACATTTTATTTTATTTTAAATATTATTTTTTTGTTAACAGTGTAAAAAGCTTTGTGTAAGATGCGCTAACAAGTGGTAGGTAAAATATCGCTAATATTGTTTATTCGCGATATTATACCTACCGCTAGATGACGTACCGCGCTCAATGCTTCTCAAACTTTTCTTCAATAGATAACATTTACAATCTTGACAATAAAATCATTTTTTTTCTTCATAAAAGCTGCTTTTATTGTTGTATTGATTCACCCACTACAAGGATGTCACTAATTGAAACCTCAACCTGTTTATACATCATTATGCTAGAAGTAGATTATAATTTAACCTCGCCCTTTTAAATACCCTATCATCAATAACCGTGCAATTAGGGTTGACGTTGTTAATGACTTCATACGTTTGAAAAGCTGAACATTTTAATTGGCAATTATCAATTAGCTATTTATCACCTTCACACGCCTACGCTTGCCATTATGCTAGGAATTGAAAAACAAATTTTCTAATAACTAAGTAATTACTCGAGCTTTACCATAGTCTGAGCGTACAGGCCCGCGCAGACATTCGTCAGACTTTTGGCGATCCTGTGTTATTAAAAAAACGACTGTCTTTGTCAAGTCACTCTTCAGGTTATGGAAAAATCAGTTATGTCACAATAACACTTTACCAGCAAGACTTCCCAGAATAACAGTAAAAGTCATATTAATGTTGGAATATGCGTTATAATAATAATTATTATTATAAAACGCTTTATTCTTTAGAAAAGGCGAGCTTATTGCCTGCGGGCAATATTTTAAGGGCTCTCTAGACGATCAAGCATGCTTGTCAAGCATCGCGTCGCGGGATAAGAGGGGATCGTGAACAGCAGGAAATATGCAAATATTGTTTTGATATTTACGAAAAATTCCTAATTTTGTAGTTTTATACCAGGGAGTCACATCATTCATCAATCAATTACGTATAATCAACGTGACTCCTTGGTGTAAACTACCAAATTAGGCATTTTTGGTAAATATTACAAAAAAATATTCGCGTATTTCCTGCGGTTTACGATCCCCTCCCTGCCCGCAACGCGAAGCTTGTCAAGCATGCTTGATCGTCTAAAGAGCCCTAGCGCTAACCTATTGTGTAAACAAAATTGTGAGCGTTATCTTAGTAAACAACATTGAAATTTATAACCATAAACACTATGTCATTTTATTCCGAGCAAAATCGAAACATGTGCGTAGTAGCGTAACGCCACCTAGCGGGAATCCAGTGAAAAGGCTTATAAGCGTACGTCGGCGTCTACGCAAAGACACAAACCGCAGCCGCGGTTCATATGTAATAGTGCGCAGTGACATAGGTACGCGGTAACAGATGGCACTGGTCAACCGCAACTTTAAGAGAATAAAATACAATTATAACAAATAAAATATCTGGACCGATTTCAACCACAATCTTTTCAACTCTTACCATGACCAAGTGATCCCTACATGCCAAATTTCAGCTCAATCGGATTAAGCGTGTAGGCGCTATCGTGGAGAATACACACACACACAATGACAATCAGCCTCACAGACAGACCTCAGTTGGAAATGGTCTTAGATGGTTTAAAATGTATATAACCGTCTTCCTCTAAAATAAAACATTTGCGCGTTCACAATAATTTCCTAGCCGGGAAAGTGAACATTCTAATGAATCTTATATAATATGCAGCCGTTATGTGCTCCAATAAAGAAAATAAACAATAAATAACAGACAAAAACCTAATCTACATTGCCACACAATAATAATAATAATATACAATCTATATGCTTGTGCCTGTGTATCTACATATGGGCTTCACTTGGTTGTAGATTCACATAAACGCAACTCCTCAACTCATTAAAACTCGCTAGCACGTGTCGGAACTTTTTAAACGGGTACCTGCTCAGAAATCAGGCGCTCTGTTTGCTCTAATAAAAGTTTACTTTTAACCGCCCTACCCATACGAACGAACATGATACGCCCGCTAATTTATCGCCCGAACGCAACAAACCCTATCACGTATGTTCATGTTTACACAAAAATAAAATAAAAAATCCCCGAAACCCACAAAGCATACGTCAAATAGTTCCTACGATTCTACATACAATAAAGGGTCGTAAATGGGGCTATTGTTTAAAAAAAAAAGGTCTGGTATATTGTAAATGAGTATTGTTATTAGGAAATGTAATGAAAAACTTTTTTTACCGTTATTTTGAAACATAACGTAAAGGTAGGGAGGGCGGTTAAAGTTGTTAAAATTACAAGGATAAATCAAATATAAAGGTATTTTTTAGTCTTTTATTGATTAATAATATACACCTGTGAAGACTTTACTTCTTCTTTACATATCCTTCTGCAAGCTCCAAACACTTTTGCCAACGATTTGGAAGCTGCAGAATCCCTCTCTCATGTAAAGATTAAGATTGAGTTGTGAGCCAATTGCGCGTTTCCTCCTCGACTTTTTCATTGTATTCGAATGGTTTTCCTCCTAAGTAATTCCTTCAAGGGTGCGAACAAAACATAGTTTCAGGGGGGCAAATCTGGACTGTGAGGAGGGTGTTCGAGGGTTTTCCACCTGATTTCCAAAATCAAAGCAAAAATAAGCATTTATACCGTGGACCCATAATAATAAGCTAGGATGTTGACATTCGAAAAGGACTCAGTGCCTTCCCAGAAAGCCATTGAAAATCAAAATTTTCTTCGTGACAATGCTACGAGATTCATTTCGGTGTAACAGTGGCTTCAGTTTTCATCTAGCCGCCAATCCGCTGGTATTCCCATTCGGAGAATTTCGAAGGTTACTCAAAAACACCATGGTTTGGTTCTTCGTCGAGAATGACAGCGAATACCTCAGGCCTACGATCGCGCAGCATGGGAAACGTTCATCGACACACCGTTGATCATCAAGGCCAAAGGGGGTTATATCGAACAATGAGTTCAGTTAGCACAGTTTAGCCTTGTTAAATAATGTAAAGGTAATACTGCATATTACCTGACATTTTAAACTAAAAATATCAAAAACTCATAGAATTATGGCATTTTTTCTTAGTAAGATTTCGTCTTTCGCAACCTGTAAAACTTCCTTCTGAAAAAATCGTGCTGCAATGAGCACCACGATCCTTGTCGATGAGTAGTGAGATAATTTGTTTTTAAACTGCCTACTTGATTAGAAAGTTTAAAAACTGTCTAGACAGTATAATTACTAACCTAGGATCGATAACCTAGGATAGAATAATATAAATTTGCAATATTACACTAATTTTTCAATTCAAAATATCAAAAATTAGTAGATTTATGGCAGTTCGCCTTAGTAACATTCCGTCCCTTCTGAAAAATCATGCTGCAATGAGCACCGTGAGTAATTATGAAATTAGTTTTTATAATGCCTACATAATTAGAAAGTTTGTAAACTGTCGTAGATATTATGATTCCTAACTTAGGATCACTATTTCAAAGGCTTGAGAAACATTTCTCAGCAGTGCTCCGTAACTATCTAAGAAACGATAAAATTTAGTAAGAAAGTATTTACCGAGCTAAAAATCAAATGTTTTTATTTAAAACTCAAAAACAAGTTGGTCTTTACACAACTGCCTAACTAAAAAGGATTGTAATATGTTCAGGATTCATCTATGTATATTTTCCGTTTCTTTATTCCACCATGACTTCTAATCGCTTGAACCGATTTAGAATTGTGTGGTATTATTAGAATCGCTATTTTATCCCGAGTCATGTTATAGAGTTACTTTATTACCTTTACTGTCCGATTATCAATTAGGTAGTTGTCCTAATGTCCAAATGTAAATAAATTACCATAAATATATCGTGTTTAGTGTCAAATGAAAGGTCTGATTGAGTGCATTTCGGAAATATACATGTATCTATATAAATAAACACATACACCACAAATATTACGTTAAAAAAAACGTAAAATATAATTATAAATACCATAGTTCACTTTCTGTAACGGCAGTCGTGTTTTTTTATTTTTTTTAAATATAATTAATATTTGTTAATTAGTTTCTCTTTAAGTATAAAAAATCGGAAATAAAATTTATTATCGAAATTTCTAAAATTCTGGAAATAATACATAACCGATAAGAATATTTCTTGTGAAAAATCTAAAATCTTCAATCCAAAAACGGATAACCAAATTAGGAAACCGCCCTAAGTTTTCGTATCCTTGATTAAAGCCACTAACTGAATTAATTTCCTCTTTTAACGTCTCGTCTCTGGCGCGTATTTATTATCTTCTCGTGGTATTTTGTTTTTTTATATTAAATTGGTCTAAAAATAACCTATTTAATGAATGTAAATACATTTTTTTATCTTTGTCACAGTTTAATATGTACGATTAGGTACTCACTAAAATATATTTTATATTATGTTGGTTGAGGCCAAATGGATTAGTTATAATGCTTATTTGCGAGTATGCATAAACCAGTTTTAAACACCTAAATATTTCAATCTAAAGATTTAAAAACAGGTTGTGTCATCTCAAGACTTTCCCGGTAAGTAGTTCAGACTGTTTTCATCTGAAATTAATGTTATAAATAAAATTCATGAGCGCCTTCTCTAGGCCGGCGGACCGGTATTTTGAGATTAAAATATGACTAGTGCGCCCCCCTTGGTGGACCGATTTCCACCAAAACCTTTTTAACTTTTGCCATTAATAAATGATGTAATATCGAAGACTATCGCGGTTGTTTAACATTATAAAAGGTTTAAAAACGATTAAATGATGCCTGCATGCCAAATGCCAGCTCAATCGGATTAAGCGTGTGGGCGCTATCGTTGAGGAATACACGCAATATAACTCATTCCATTATTTTAATCAGGACTACAGACTGATCCAATAAATTATAGACCAATTTCAATACTGCCTGTTCTTTCAAAAAATTTTGAAAAAATTATAAACAATCAATTGCTTATATTTTTTATTTCAAATAAATTGCTTCATAAAGAACAGTATGGTTTTAGCAAAGGCAGGTCCACTATCGATGCTGGTGCTAAACTTTTGGAGCATATATTTGATGCATGGCAGCATTCCCAAAATGGAATTGGTGTTTTTTGTGACCTTTCTAAAGCCTTCGACTGCGTAGTCCATGATACTCTTCTGAGCAAATTAAAATTTTATGGTTTAGAAGGTAAAGCATTGGAGTTGCTCAGCTCGTATTCGAGTAACAGAATACAAGAGGTTGATATTTCCGGAGTTAAATCGGAAGGATCTATTGTAAGAATGGGCGTTCCTCAAGGTTCAATTGTGGGTCGTTGTTGTTGAACCGGGAAAGTAATAATAACGTATTGCATAATTTTCCTCTCACTTACCAAACCCTAGTGCAAACCCGGCTCATCGTGCATCTCTCCTTACTTAGGGTTTGTATACACGCGATCTGGGTGTGTCAAAAGCTGCGTGCCGCGCGCGCTCTTTTGAAATGGCAGGAGCAAGTAACGGCATAAATGCTATTCCAATCATCTAAACATAATGTATAAATTATAGACAAAAGTTAAATAGTCATATAACATGGAATTTATCATTATGACAGCTCACTGATATAAATTTCTAATCTACATTTTTGCCATTTGAACAATGAAGCCATTACAACAACCGAAATCCCTAACATTCGTCTACACATCATCAATTAGACCGGTTTTAGAGCATGGATCAGTAATTTTAAATACGCTTTACAGTGTTCACAGCGACAGAATTGAAAGAGTTCAAAAGAATTTCACTCTCATGCTATCAAACTAATGTGGCCTTAGAAATATGCAGAATGTGTAGAGCGGCTTTCGCACTTATAGATATAGATAGATAGATAGATAGAAATTCTTTATTGCACATCTTAAGAAAAAAAAAATACAAAATGCGGACCTATTACTTAAATATAGTCTCTTACAGCCAACCTTCGTAGAAGTGTAAAAATGTAGGTGCCAGTATCGTAAATTAAACAAAAGAATCTTAATATTTAACAAAAAATAATCAAATAACAAAATGCCATTTTTTAAATTATCATTAGGATTCAGATAATATTCGCAAGGAGCGAAGAATAGGAAAGGATGGGATGAGACGTAGGATAACTAGAAATTTAGGGACATGAAATGCTTTTTCAGAGACACTTGAAAAGTAGAAACCGTTGGTGCGTTTCTGATATTTGATGGAAGCTGGTTCCACAGTCTAGCTACATGAACGGCGAAGGAATATGTAAAAAAATGAAGAATTGTGAGTATGAATCGCAATGTTAATATCCTTCCTGGAACGGAGTGGAAGACCATGACTTCCTAAGTGATTGATTTTTTCGCTTAGGTACAACCTCATACATTTCAAAACACACAGGACCGTTAACGATATAACGTGTCTCCATAAGCTTCTACACAATCGACTAGACAACCCAGCTAGTCTAGCAAATGTTTAATTGTGTGTGCCACCTCGACTAACGAGGAGCTCTCTACATTTTCTGTTGTCATTTGCAATAGCAATGTCTTGTCGTTAGGCCTCTACGTTGGGTCTATAGTTTTCCGAGCCGGGGCAAAAACTTGACATTGGCATTCAGCATTTGAGATTAGTGATTTAAAAAAAACTTACAAAACAAATGTACTGAATGGATATTTTTTGTGGCGGGGAATAAGAACCCCTAAATAAATTTACACTCTTCAGTACCTATTTGCGGATAAGCTTTTCTTATGTACGAGTAGTATGTACTTCCTTACGATAATAATATAAAATGCATACAACCAGTGTAGACAACGACAACCTTCAACCAGTGTAGACAACCTTCAATCCTTCGGTCTCAGCAAAATTATCTATCTAATCTCGATACAGCTTTACACGTCGAGCTTTCCTTTCCGCGAAATAATCTATTATCATATAAACTAATAATTATAATGACACGTTTGAAAGAGTAGTTGTTAGCAAACAAAACCAAAGCGAATTACTCGCACACCTAATCAGCCACATAAATACCGACGTTGCTTGATGTTCGGCCGTTCAGGGTGAAGGGGCAATCATATCATCGGACGCGTCCGTAAGCCGCGGCTTATGGACGCGTCTGAACAGTGTGCACAGTCGTTTGGGACGCGGCTTACAGATCTCTATTGGACGTCCGAAGCCTGAAGGTCACGTCCGCGACTAACGTCCGATAATGTGCACGACTCAATAGAAATTCATTACACAGATAACCTTTCAGTCGCGTCCATAAGCCGCGGCTTATGAACGCGTCGATAATATGATTGCCCCTTTATTCGGCCCGCTCCTGTAGCCTCGTCCCTTTCTATCTGTGGGGAGGATTTTTTCTAGACGCGGCGGGAATTCCCCTGGATGAGACATCACACACACTGTACACGCTTTCATATTATGCACTTAGGATGCGTTCCAAAATCAGATGAACAATCGATAGTACGACGTACTCTATTTGCTTAGCGCTTTAGTGAAACAGGTTTTTTTTCAAAAACATGAATTTGGCGCCCTCTTAAATTGCCGCCCGAAGCAGGTGTCTTGATTTGTCCCCCCCCCCCCCTCCCCTTTAGATCCGGGGCTGTATAGCAAGAACGTACCTATATATGTTTTTTTTAATGATTGTCACTAACATGACTCCTTAAAAGGTAAATATAGACTTTGGCCATAAAAAATATATAAATAAAAGCTGCTTGTTTTAATCATAATATTTAAAAAAATGTGACTTCGAGAAAACCTCGTTTGGCTGCGCTTTCCGATTAGCATACCATACCATTTTTAAAATTTATTAATGACATCAAACGCCAAACATGTCTGTTTTTCAATTTCCCATCAAGTTAAAGTGATTTTCGACGTCAGATCAAACGTTCGAGTCGGTTTAAGAATATTTTAAGTCGACTTCGAGGGATGATAGATGATGCGGAGCGAGCTCATGCGTATGTATATAAGGCAAGATTAACTTTTTATAAGATCACGTATTTAGGGACTTTTATGTGTTGTAATGTGATTTAATTTAACGAAATTACGTAATGTAGAGATGAAGATATTTTGATAACACAAAATTTTATTATCAGTCTCAGTTTCATGGCCATATCATAGAAATTAAAGATAAATAATATTTAATCGCGAATAATTAATTGAGGTAGGTATATTGGTATGACTTTTACAATGAATTAAAAAACTTTTTTTCGTTTGCTGCCTGTCGTCAGCCAGATTTCTATCACGACACGATAACATGATTAAAGTACACCAACTTGTTATTATTTTAAAGTAATATCATTCCTAATTAAGTACTTTATAGTAGCAAGATATTATTCACTTATCCACGACATATTTTACACAGGTCAACTTAAACTCAGCAAGGCTTTCCATAGCTCACTTGGCGAATTGGAAATAGATATATAATATACATCATTTAAGGCCCGGTGGCGTAATGGATAGGTCGCTTGATCTTACTCTGTAAGGCTCCGGGTTCGATTCCCTGGGTTACCATTTTCCATTGGGATAAAATTAACGGAATTGCATTTTAATTCTCTGGATCGAATGCAAAACATGACACACACTTACACATATGACATACGTACACAGGCATATAAACACTTCATAGTAGGGTTGGTTGGAAGAGATTCTTGTATAACAATACCGCCCATTGTGAAATTTCACAATAAAAAGTATAAATAAGAGTTCGAAAACAAACAAAGAGAGAAAATGAAATAAAACAATAAATTATAGTATACATACCTATAATCCCATCACAATCCTTTCGTATCCTATCCCATATTATTCTTGCTTGCAATTGTCGAACTGGCGACTAAAATAATATGTAGTTCCATAGTAATTTATTTCAATTAATTTCGATAATTTATCATATAAGGAAATACTGTAAGATACTACTTTAGGAATCAATATCGGCCAGCGAAACATTGTACCAAGATAATTTGTAATAATCAACGAAGCGCTGTTTCCCGAAGAATAAATAATAAAATATATGTGTTAGATATGTATATATAATATGGTAAATTAAATTTATATATTAAATATGACTCACCATCAACCATGGGAAATTTCTTCCCAAACTCCAGTTTCGCTCTCATCACTCCCATCCGCACCTGATTCTCCATGGGGGTCTCCAAAGCCCCGAAGACCAGACCACCAGTCACCAGGTATATGATGTAGAAGGATATGAAGAGGCAATAGAGATAGGAGCACTTCTTGATGCCGAAGAGGCTGCTGGATGCGAATGGAGGCGTTATTATCACGCTTGCCTCTTCGCCTTGCAGCACTATCTTTTTGGAGTACGGCAGCAGCTGGCTGTGGACCTTCATGTCATCGTGGCTGCCGTACGCCGAGCTCATACTGCCGTACGATTTCACGCGTGGCGGTTTCGTCATTTTAAAGTTACTTTAATATCAAATTATTTAATATAATAAAAAAAAACAATTACAGCCTACCGTAAGTCATTTTATAAAAAATCGAGATTTTTAAAGTTTTTATCATCATAGTCCAAATAAACTGTCAATGTGGCGCTATAAACATATACATATATTGCATTTTCGCAGTCGTCGTCGGGTAGTTTGAGTACATTGAGTCGTGTACCACGATGGTCAGCTGTATTTGAAGAATCTGGTGGGATGATCCCTGCTGACGAACAGCGCGAAGGCCTCCGTGAAGTTGGTGTTCCTTCGGCTACTTTCGAGTCTGTGCGTCACCATTTTGATGCATATTTCGCGGGCAAAGTAGCACGGTGCACTGGGTTACGAGCGCGTCCGAAGACGCCGCGACACTGTCGGCTGACAGCGATTTGACGGTACCACCGCACCAGTGGTGCTTCCCGGCCAATCTACGAATTTCAACTGACTGGATCGTCCCGTCCGATAAGAGGGTGCACTTACGCGCAAACAACGTTTATCTTGCCGTGGGCTGGGGACCGGTTACTCAAATAATTGGGTAACTTGTCTGCCCTTAGCGCCCCAGTCTTCAAAAATTTACGCTTAACGGTTTTTTGGTGAGATGTAAACATTTATTTTTTATTTTTTAACTCTAGAAAGTCTGCGTAAAATTGACGCAATCGTGAGCGAAGTATCGCACATTTCACTCATCACTCAGACCTACAGCTAGGTGTACGTGTCGCAGAGGTAAGTGCCACTGATTTCGAAATATTGCCATAAATGCGAAAAAGTTTTATGTCGAGAGAATAATATAGACATAAAATATGTCAAATATGTTTTAGACTGATTTCTTGTATATGTCTTTATTCTTGTAGTACCGCCTCCTAACGGAGGTTGGCAATCATCCTGCTGATTTCCGTCTTGAAGACCGCCGCACGGAACAATGCACCAGTTCTTAGCTGGAACCACTGTCGTAGATTTCACATCCATGATGTTATTTGTAGCCCAGGCCTCCAATTGATTCGTATTTACACTGATTTACAACATTATAAATAAGATAAAAACAAATTTATCGCGTGAAGTTTGTAACTTCCGACGTTTCGGCGACGTTGCAGCCGCCATTGTCTACCTCGCCGAAATGTCGGGTGTTACAAAATTCACCCTGTAAATTCGTTTTTTACCTTATTTATAATGTCAAACAACCGCGAAAGTCTCCGATTTCATGATTTACAATAATTAAACTGATTCGCATATAATAAATAGTGTCTTTTTAAGTTAAATAGTTTTCTTATTTAATTACTTATTACTAATATAAAAGAGCTAATTAATCATTAAAGTATTAGATTTGTGATAAAAGCACAGTATTTTATTTATTTAATAATAAGTATATAAATACTACATACATTGTTTTATTTATATATAATAAACATAACACCCATTCGATTTTCATATTAATAATACGTAATTAAATTACTTAAAAATTATTTAATTATAATTATGCGTTAATTTTGCGCATGCTTATCTTTTATATACATTATGATTATCTTTCTTGGGTCAAAGTAAACGTACAATAGGAAAAATATATTTTATGGGATAATTGGCCATTTGTGAAATATTCATTCATTTTTTCTGCAATGTTTAAGACATAGATTACTTGACTACTATTTGCATTTAAAAAATGTTTAATTTACTAATGGTTTTCGAGGAAATTAACTTTTTTTCAAAAATGGAATTTGACTAACTGTGTTCACACTATGGTCAACTATTAACCGGAGAGTGTGCCAAAGTTAACCACATCTATGAATCCGGTTTTTTTAATTAGCTCTAGCCGTTTGATATGCAACGCGTCGGTAATCTTTTGAGCGAGGCGATAATCGACGGAGGCATACAGACAGACGGACGCACGGACAAACAACAGTGTCTCACCAACAAGGTTCCGTTTCTACACTTTGGTAAGGAACCCTTAAACGTATCTCCTTTTTATTTTTAATATTTACTTAGGTTGGGATAGGTGACCAAAAAAAAGGCAACTCTTAATCTCTTTCACAAACAAACCGGCCCCAAGCATTATTCCACATTGACAAGACTTGTAATTCTTATCACATACCTACTGAGTAAAAACGGTAAGTGGGGGGGTTACTACTTACGTAAACATAGTGGGTATTTACGTCCATCTCATTAGATAGTATTTATGTACCAGAGAATACAGATGGGTATTTTGTGGGTCAGATCAACATGTCCAAGTCCATGTCAATTTTAATAATGATATCATAGTTCCGAATCGATGGGCGGTTGTCAATATTGAAATTTGATTATTTTTGTTCCCTTTGAAATAGGCTGTGCCACTGGCGAACACAGGGGTAAGGCACTAACCCCCTCCCTCCTGATGGTTGCTCAATTGGTCCATGCTCTTTAAAAAAATCGGTTGTGTCCCCTTATGGCTTTCTCGGCAAGTAGCCAAGGATTTATTTATTTATTTATTTATTTAGGTACATAGGATTAGGTATACAGTTCATTCATAGGTCATGTAATCTTATAATAATTATATAAATTATTTAATAATTAATATAGGGAGGTTTAACACATCTTACATGACATTTACTGCCAATAGCACATCTAACTAGGCGATAATTTGGCCCGTCTCTAGATGTGCATATTTTGATGCAATTTTAAGAAATGAAGTGTTTTTTTTTTTTTAAATTATTTGGACCCACCACCTGTATATACACATAAATATACCAATTTTATAAAAAAATATAGCTATGTAATAAATATACACATTTATAGTTGTAATTTAATAATATTTAATTAAGAAAAATAGATAAGTGATACTAAATAAATTGTCGTGCGTTGCAAAGAAGTTGATCAGATTTTACATATCCCTTGTTAAGTAGCCATCTATTAAGGTTTGCTTTAAATATTTTTATGTTAGGATAATTTTTCATGTCTTCACTAAGGGAATTATATAATTTTGGGGCTATGTAGAATATATGTCTCTGGGCAAATGTTGTCCTGACTGACGGAATTATATAATTGATACTCGCGGACATTCTTGTGTTCAGATTGTTTTGAGTTCGGGCGTGGTCATCTCTAGATTTGTAGAATGCAAGAAGCGCTTGCTTAATGAATAACTGTTTAGCTGATAGCACATGGGATTGGGAAAATAACAAGGCAGATGGATGACGCCGGTTTTTTCTGTGAATTACTCTCAATAATAATTTCTGCGCTTTTGTCAATCTATCCAGATTATCATTAGTAGTAGCGCCCCATGCCGCGACTCCGTAGGACAAAATACTTTGACACAAGGCCATGTATACCATTCTTATGGTTGTTTTGGACAGAATGTTGCGCAGCCGAAGAAATACATAAACCAGCTTTCTAATTCTCGAACTCAAATTTGCAATCTGATTTTCCCAACATAGCTTCTCATCTACCGTTATGCCTAAGTAGGAGACTGTTGCAGATTTGCTTAATTTAGTACATACACATTTATTCTTATCCAAGCATTTGTCGGTATGAATGGCAAGTGTTTGGTTGAGAACCTGGCTGAGATTTCCCCGCAAGCTGAAAGTGATAAATTTTGATTTCGCAGCATTTAGCGTTAAAATATGGTTGTCGATCCAAGTTTTAGCCAGTTCCAAGTTACTTTGAGCTTTTAAGAATGTATCATTCCAATTATTAGTCGCAGTAAGAAGGACAGTGTCGTCCGCGAAGGATACAATTCTACCATTAACAGGTAATTCGCACAATTCGTTGATGTAGATTAAAAAGAGAATTGGACCCAAAACACTACCTTGAGGGACACCGAATGACACGTTAGTCTCTTCGCTTATTTGTCGACCAATTACTGTGCTCTGAGTCCTCCCGTCTAGGTAACTCCGAACCCATTTTAAGGCCACCCCATCGATTCCGTAGTCAGTTAGTTTTTTTTCGAGGATTACATGGGAAACTGTGTCAAAAGCCTTTGACAGGTCAAGGAAAGTGGCAATTACCTTTTTTCCTTTGTCTATGTTTTCCACTATATATTGTATGACAGCATTGATGGCCTCACTGGTTCCCCGAACCTGTCTAAAGCCATACTGATTATTAGATAGCAGCTTCTGTGTCTCTAGATATTGTGTTAGTCTATGTTTGAATATTTTTTCATACACTTTAGAAACCACACTGAGGAGGGAGATAGGGCGATAATTTCCTATATCTTCTTTTTTACCACTTTTAAATATTGGTTTTATTATCGCTTTTTTCAGCCATGTTGGAAATATACCAGTCAAGAAACTGAGGTTTATTAGATGAGCAAGGGGCTCGGATAATGTTTCTGCAGATTGTTTGATTATCATTGCCTGGATCCCATCTTTTCCTGGAGCACAGTCGTCTCTGATACTTTTTATAGTCTTTAAGACCTCTTCTTTATTCGTTTGCAATAATTCGAATTTTTTATTTAATTTCGGTTGCTTATGCATTGATAAGGCTAGCTCCCTCTCAGACATACCCTTTTTATGCAGTATAGAGTTAGCTAGGTCTTGTCCTATACCAGTGAAGTAGTCATTAATGTAATTCAATATATCGTTAGAGTGTAAGTCCATTTTTTTTAATTCCTTATGTATATACATCTCTTTTATATCTGAGCTATTATTTCTGTTGTTAACTAACCCTTTGATAATTTCCCAAGTTTTTTTTTGTCCCCATTTACTCTATCTATTTTGTTTCTATAATACTTATCTCTAGTTTTTGTTATAAGTTTTTTACATATATTTCTATACCTTTTGTAGTACATTAAGAGTTGAATATCATTAGGGCATTGTTTAATCTGCTTATGTATAATGTCTCGCTTTCTTATGCTGAAAATCAGGCCATCGGTTATCCAAGGAGATAGTTTATTTCGAGACCTGGGTATAGTACATGCCTTTTCGACTGTAGCCATTTTAATGCAATTTGCAAGAATATCATGGAATTGGTTGGCAGCAATGTTACTATCTTTACATTGTAATACTGGAGTCCAGTCCGTCTTTTTGAGGTTTTCTGATATTGATGCGTAATCGATTGTTTTTTTGGAATACATCTGTTTAGGGCTGTTCTTAATTATTTTTTTAGATAGGCATAGACCAATTGCATAGTGGTCGGTGATGGTGGATTGGTAAATGAACGTTTGACTATGAAATTTAGTTTTGATCATAAAATGATCTATGCAGCTCTTAGTATTCTCATCATCTCTAGTAGGTCTATTAATTCCGACCTCCAGTCCATAATGCGCCAGAAGGTTAAGATAGTTTTCCGCTTGAGTATTTTTATCATTTAAGATGTTAATGTTGATGTCTCCAGTTAATATTATATTAGACTCGTATCTATAGGCCTCTAGCAGATTATCCAATGACTCAAGAAAACTTGTTAAATTGGACTTGCTCGGAGACTTATAGATAGCAAATAAGTTTAGGGAATCATCTATTACTAAATGTAGGCAATTTGCATCATTGACGGATACTTCAGTGCTGCTTACGTGGAAATGTGACTACGTAGACCACAACCCCATCGTTTTGTAGTCTGGCGTTGTTAGTGTGATAAGTTTCGAAGCCTTGAACAGTTCTGGGGACATAAAGTTCGTTTATCCAGCATTCCGTGAGGATGATGACATCAAAGATATTATTGAATTGCTGAATAAGGATTAAAAAATCATCTAAGTTTTTACTAATGCTCCGTATGTTCATCGATATTATCTTTAGATAGTTACCTTTTTTAACATAGCTTAAACAGCTTTTTGAGCAATAGAACTCTCGACAGTTGTACGGATTGTGCTCATCTAATTCTGTTGTGAACTCAGTCATTTCGGTCCGGTCTTACCAATAGAGGAGATTTTAGGTAGTGCAAACAATATAAGGCAACATCGAATATTAGCGCTCGAATATAAAGTAACATTAATTGAGGCTGTATCACTAGGTTTTTAGTGCAAGGGTATAAAATTGGGCTATTATCATATACACGAATATTCATTATTACATAGCTTATTAACAAGATATACTGCAATACTATATATAGAAGCAATAATTTATAAATACACCAATTTATATTCAGTAGCAATAGATACATTTAAATAGCATAGATTATTTTAATAATAATAGTACTAATAATTAGAGTTATATATGGGAGATTAAGAAAAAGATGTAGTATATAACATATTTTTATAGACAAATAGTTAAACTTTAAACTCCTAGTGAGAAGGAGAATTCTGTTGCATGGTTTATTAAATATACATAAGGAAATGATTATTATTACAAGAACACGCGAGTTAGAAAGCATAGAATTTGGAGTGTGGTATATAATGATTTTATTGCTGGAGAAGTAAAGGTAACATTTCTTCATTCTTAATTTGAAATGTCTTCTCATTTTCCTTCTTTTTGAGAAAGATTTTTCCGTATTTGGTCCAGCAAAAAGCAAATTGGTTATCTTTAGCAAATTTTTTTGAAATCATAAGAATGTATTTTGCTCTCTGTGTTAGATGTTCGGATATATAAATTGGCTGAGTATCGCAGGACATATTTATGTGAGATGTGTTAAGCTTTTCCCTATTATTTCTACATTTTTTATTAAAGCTTGCAGCTGAATTTAGAAATTTATCAAGTTGATCTTGCGTAACGAATATCAAGATAACAGAGTTATTATTCCGCTTTGAAGGATTCCCTTTGTTAGGTTTTCGTTTGATGGATAGAATCTGACTGGGGTCAAATTGGCAGTCGATAATATTGCGAATGGCCCCAATCGTGCTGGAGAGGTTTTCTTGTGGATTTTCTGGCAACCCGCGTATCTCCACATCAGACGCAATACTGTTATAGTCTATTGTATCCAGCTTATCCTCCAGAAAAGTAACTTTCTTTGCCAGTAGTATTGTGCGTTCTTCTAATTTCTTTGTAGCTTCTATCTTGTTCTCGACGGCAACTAGTCGATGGTTTATTTCATCGTATATCCCGGAGATAACATTGATTGCTTCCGAAATTGATTTTATTTCTGTTATTATTTCTTTATTTCCGTTGCTATACGCGAGGAGTTTGTCTTCCATCATGCCAGCAATATGTGCTTTAAACGTCCCAAGCTCCTTTTTAATGAGTTGAGCCGTCAGAGAGGCATTTATATCGCATGAATCCATTGTTTGTGGGGTCGAGGATGTAGAAGATCTTATAGATATATTAGGATCGCTGCTGCACAGCCCTGTTGAACTTATAGAGATGGATTTCACCGTGCATGTGTTGCATTTCCATGTCTTGTTGTTGGCTTTACTGATGCGTTTGACTGTTGCACAGCTCAAGTGAAAGGTGAGTTTGCACTCGGTGCATTTTAGTATTTCGCCCAAATCCAAAATCTCCTTCGTGCATATGACACAGGTCGGTGAGCGACATTTCGGGGCCATATTTAGATATCAAGTATTCTATGTAGTAGTTCGTGGTCGATAAACCCCCGCTGCGTTGTAATACAGTTCGTAGTGTAATGTAGCGTAATGTTTATAAAATTATCGTACGATAAATTTCTTATACACATTCCCGTCCCTAATCTGGCGCGGTTATTTATTCGCCGGTTGCGCGCGGTGACGAATCTGCGCAGTGTATCGGTTTATGTTCTTTTTACGAAATATGACAGTTCAGATGGCCGAAAACGGATGATATAAAACTGATTTATCACTTCGTACTCACGGATCAGGAGTTTAAGCCTCGTAGAATATTAATTTCGTAAACAAGATCGATGAGCGGTCGGCGATCGGACCCGTTTGGGTTCCGTTACACAACGACCTCGAGCGGCGTGGTTCTTTTCTCAGCTAGCCTCAGGCGACTCAGCTTTAATATTTAATTAAAATGTATAGCGAAATTAAAATATATTAGTGTAGCTTGTATATGAGATATTCCAAACAAAATTTCAGATAGTGATTTCGGCTGAACAAGGTATCTGTGTATCAAAATTCAAATATCTAAGTCAAATATGACTATTTATTACAATGCTATTTTTCTATCCATAATTATTTCAATTTGATCATTACAATATTTATTGCGATGTTATTTTTGCCTTTCTAATTATTTACCCTATTCAAGTATTTTTGAAATTCCTTTACTATTTATTTTATTATGTGTTTTACGATAGGTATTTTTAAAATATTACTTACAGACTGACTTAGACTAACAGACGCAATGGCCTAGTTTTTAGTTTAATTATTAATTTGTACATACCTTGTAAATTATCATAACTTAATTTTTAATATTATTAGATACAATTTTTATTAGGTATGTATTTTGAAGTATGCACAAGCCATTATTTGATTGGTATGCTTGCCTTAGTACGGGCCTAGACCTAGTTAGGCGGCGTTGATCTGAAGAAAGACTGGGCTGCAGTCCTCTCTCTTTTTTGCTACTATTTACATAGAAGCCTATAGTGATAATGTTATATTGTACTATAGTTAAAAAATGCGCTTTTTTCTAAATATATAAATTAATAAAAATAAAAAATATTTTTCGTGGACCATAGACACCGATTCAAACCGTAGTATTTTCAACAATTCAGCTCAATCGATAAAGCATTCGGGCGCTATCGTGGATGAATATAGACAGACAAACTTCAATCTGGGTATTTGATCAATATGTACTCGTATATTTCCGTCTTCATCTCGATTTTTTGCCGCGTTTACAATACTTTCCCTCCTCGCCGGTTGGTGGGTCAGGGAATCAAAATTGTAACAATTTTTTCGGAACGCTCTTATCCTTCCAGGGAAGCTCTTGTTGGATATTTCCATGTAACCTTTAATTACATGATATCGATGAATTATCGATTGATGCATATCGATCGTCGTACACCCTGCTACACAATTTATGAATGAGCTCTCCCCGTAAATATTGTTGCTGTGAATCGTAATGTGCATATGTTTTTCGTGCCCTGATGTCGTGAACTAATAATAATAATACTTTACTTGAGAGAAAATAGGATAAAGGGTATGTCAAAAAAAACTACCCAACTAGGATATTCGCCGAGCTACAGTAGATTCTTTTCTTTTACAATTATTTTTTTCTATGCGCACGTATTTTTATATTGAAAGTAAAATCTATGATAATATTATACATATTATGTATATACAATATTATACTATTATACAATATTATATGATAATATATACAATACTATACATGAGTGCTGAAACACGCCATATGCCATTTTTGCCGAATAAGACTTTTCCACTAATTTTGCTTCTTTGTTACTCAGTGCATCGACTGAGTTCAAAAATATCCATATTCATGCATTAACAGTTTCCAAATAAATCATTTCGGGACCACTTGCCATTTTAACCAAGTGGCAGCGACAAAAAGTGCAAGAGTTTTGTAACATGTGATACTTTCAGATCAGGCAGTATTTTGGCCATAGATTACTGGGGCAGAGTCAGCAGGCTAGACTCAGGGACACCTGGCGCTGGCGTACTAGGAAAGGTGTAATTTTACGTGTTTTGGAAAAGCTGAAAATTCAACAGTAGACAGTGGATGCAATACAGAACACGAAACAAATAATCAGACTGCTTAACAATATAATGCGTGGCGTCAGCATTAGTCCGTACACGTCACAAAAATGAAGTCTCTGCATTTGCTTATTTAATTCTGTCACCCTACTGGGACTAGCCCGTTCTAGGGTGGACAGGACTCTAATATTACAATAAAGTATGTAACAGTTTTAGTAAAATGCTAATAAAACTAAATTTCCCGAAAATGTGGTCCTCAAAAAAAATATAATAAAAAATATAATGAATAAAAAGTTATTAATATTTGTGTGAACAAAGACTAAATGGTGGTACGTCCTTCGATCTACCAGTAAGGTAATGTTATGGAAATAAGCGCTGTCTGAGTGTCAACTCATCTATCGATTGAACTCTATGTCGACATTTATTATGTTAAGGCGACATGAGACCTCACAAAAATATCCGAAATGGGCGTACACGCGAAAAAATAGGCGGGGTCAATTTTGTAGGATTTGACCAATAAAAATCCAGCGTTCACAAAGCGTCAAGCGCAGATTCTACGTCCGCTCGCGCCGGCTACTAGGCGCATACTAAATGCTCTATCGCAGCGCTAGCACAGAATAACTATCTTTACGCAGTGGCGGTATAAGGGTGTTATGGCGAAGCATATTTAGCGTAACTCTCAGAGCGCTCTCGCGTTTTATTCAATTGTAATTAATTTAGGACCTAAATAAAAAATGTAGCTAAGTGCTACCCTAAAGAATTAACCAGTCAATATTATGAAATTATAATAAAACACACTCACCGCTTACATTGTAGGAGTAAACGCGCCTGAAGGTTTTCGAAGTCAGTTTAAAGCCTTAATGTCCAAGGCTATGAGCAACTTTTTTGAGTCAAAATTTTAAATTGGTTCCTTATCGAGGGATTCACTTCGAAACATTTAAAAATTAATGCTTATATTTTTCAAAAAACTCATAAAACTAAAATTCTTCAGATATGGTCGTTCCCAGGTATCATGTCGACTTAATTCCATTCTCGGTAGATTCAGGAGTGTATTCTGTGTCTCACTGCATTTTACAACGCCATCTAAAAACATCCGGTTATATCTCGAAATGTCAATATTTCGAGAAATGACGCTGTCTATTTCTCGATGTACTCAGAAGCAATGTCAGAAAAATCGTTCACTTCCTTGTCACCTTTTCCTTATTTTACAAAGTCGACATCAGAGCTGGCCTTAATTTTGTTAGGAATTTGTTTGCCTTGAATTCGGAAATAATTTTCTTTCCCTTTGGCGATGATATTTTATTTCATATTTTCTAACAGCGGTTTTATTTTCATATCTGTAATATTTGCCTTTCCATTGTTCGTAATCAGCTTGTGAAAAACAGATAAAGAGACTAACCAGAACAAGCACTCTTATAGAACGGCTAAAAATACACATATTATTTTTTTTTGTGGGTTTTGCTCAGCAATGAAGAAAATTGTTTTTTTATGGTATCCACATCTTCAGTATATGCCCTCCCTCCGGCAACAGTGACAATCACAGCTCGAATGTCAAAAATATTTTTATATGAAATTTCTAGGTTATCGCAGTTTTTTAATTTATTTGTTTATTTATCCCTTATTTTACACAATCTATTTACCCATAACTAATACTCGTACATAACAATACAGTTTTTGAAGCCCTGTAAATATAATTAAAAGTGCGGTTTTGACGAGATTTGATCACTTCACTAGACAAAGCCTGTATTAAGGTGATACTTTGTGCAGTGTCATCTAGTGCAGAGGTACCCATACTTTCTTGACCCATAGACCCCTTGATGTTTTCCGTAGACCCCCTACCGGAATTTTCCTTAACTTACTAAAATTAAAAGTTTTTTAACACCTGGAACAGTACTGATCGCCTACATAGGGTTTTTGGTAATGTGGACAGTTGTAAAAAATGAAAGATATGTACAATTTTTATTTGTTCATTTCTAAGCGTCCACGACCTTGAAGTATGAAGCATTTGGGAAAGTGCACATGTAGCACTATCTCGCTTGCTCATTCATGTGGCGCGCATCATTGAAACGCAATTTTTTCACATATCTCATTTGCACTTTCCCTCGTTAGTCATGTGCGCTGGCCTCTTCAATCGACTGATGCAATTTGAGTTGAGTGTTGATTTCATTCCTTGATACTTGTGACGCGCGTGTTTGTTTATTGCTATTATTAAAATTTTTAAATACTATGCTATATAGGATAGAAAACGAATTTACCGCGTGAAATTTGTAGGACCCGACGTTTCGGTGACGTTGCAGCCGCCGATGTCTAGGGTAGATTGAAGAGCTCTCAGTCCGTTGTTTTGCGGGTAGGCCGCAAACCGCTGTCGCCACTGCGTAGGTTATAACGGTGGTGGGGGGCCGGGCTCGGAGCGCGGGAATTTAGAAAATCCGTCTTGCACACAACACTCACTGTATCCTGTTTTACGTCTTTGCGTTCGGCGTTCGGCGGCGGGAACATTTTAAGAAGAGGGTTCCACGTAGAAGAGAGTTTGTAGCCGTCGTCTCTATTGAAGTTCGGAGTTCTTCTTATTTCAATGGCTTCCTGGATCATGCGAGGAAAGTAGAATTGTTCCCTGGATAGAACAATGAGATTTTGAAACTGCATCCAGTGGTTACTTCCGCTATCCAATATATGTTCGCAGATCGCCGATTTTTCTCGCTGAAAGTTTTTAACAGCTTTGATGTGTTCTGTCAGTCGCGTGGCTATGGGCCGTTTCGTTTGTCCAATGTAGGCTAGACCGCAGCTGCATTCGACTTTATACACACCCGGGGTTTGCAGTGGTATTACATCCTTTACAGGCCTCAAAAATGCTAAACAGATATAATGCTAAACAGATTCGATATAAAAACGATCTTCAAACCGACCCAAAATATAGCTCGATTTTTGAGGCCTGTAAAGGATGTAATAATTGATGTAATATAATTAATGATAAAAATTACAAAACTTTATTTATTAAATTAAGTTAAACATGTACGTATGTGAGATAATACAGTAATAAAGATATAAAAATAATAATTGAAAAAACTGTCTATGTAGGTACCTATTTTATTTAACAACGCTGGTTACTAAAAATTCACAGTCTTGTTACTAAAAACTCACAGTCAGTTTTTCGACCTATCGAAATACTGAATGATTGTGAGTTTTTAGTTACAAGACTGTGAGTTGTTAACCAGCGTTGTTAAATACAATAGGTACATAGACATTTTATTTCTATTATTATTATTTCTATAACTTCATAGCTGTAATAATATATCAAACATATATGTTTTACTTAATATCATAACTTATAATATTTATCCTATAAATATTTTATTATAAGTATTTTGTTATAGTATTTTATAGTATTATAAGTATTTTATAATTATAACATTTATCCTATCTACACTAATATAATTTAGTTTAGCAAGTACCAATATAGTATACTTACTAAACTAAATAATATTAGTTCAGCTCAATCGGATGAAGCGCTTAGGCGCTATCGTGGAGGGACACACATAAAACAAAGACTCACAGACAGACTTGGGTCTAGAAATGGTCCTAATCGTCTCAGAGGCTCAAAATGGATATTTTCGTCTTCATCTCGTTTTTTTAGCGTTTTCACAATACTTTCCCTTGAGCCGGCAAAGTAATAAAACGAATTTACCTCGTCGGGTGCTACAAACTTCACGCGGTAAATACGTTTTATTTTGTTATATTTAAAAACAATGATATCGACAGTGGATAATGAATTATCTACAATATACTCGTGTAAATCATGACAAAGTAGCCTAACTATCTAAGTTGTGTGTGGATATCAATTAATATCGATAAAATTATCTGATAAGTACGTGGAGTATCTGAACAGTAAATATTTTTAATAATAATCGTAATAGCAGTTCAATTCTCGCACACTTTCGCAATTTACTCAGAAATGGATAACAAATCTAATGGAACATTCTGTCTTGTTTGTGAAAATGACATGGGTCAGAGTCGATTGCGTTTGCCAGGACAGTTTACAGTCTGAATCTGAGACTGGCGACTCTTGCTTATAGCATTAATTATATAACGTATTAGATTGCTCAGCGTCGTACTACGATTTGGCAACTGGGATTTTACTACGAAACACATCGTGCTGATGGCACTCATAGTTTCGAAAATTTATTAATCTTTTCTCATCATGTTCAATATGGCAACGTTCGTGGTATAACAGTACAGCGGCGCCTTTTACATAGCACTCTAAAGACGCCTATACGGTATAAAGTATTACAGTAGAAACATAAAGTATTACATGATCAATATTATTAGTTTAGTATTATTTACTAAAATTTCACAATGTGGTTTCAACCCTACGACGCATCTGTGTACTGAATTTTAAGTCTTTAAGTCCAATATTTCGAGTATGACTAGCGCGCCCCCTGGTGGACCGATTTCAACCACAATCTTTTCAACTCTTGCCATCCAAATGATGCGTGCATGCCAAATTTCAGCTTAACGGATGAATCGTTTGGACGCTATCGTGGAGAAATACGCACAGGCAGACACACAAACAAATAGAGTTGTCAACTACAACGGGCGAACCCGTCACCTCAGGAAGTTTTAACGATTGGTCGTTCTATCTCCCGTGAAGAGAACGCAGAAGACTTGGACAAAACAGTCCGTAAGAGGCCAACGCCTTATCCGCGAGATAACCAGGTATATTACCCAGCGGGCTTAGGTACACTCACGCCCTTACTTCTAATTGCGACCAGATTATTCCAGTCTCTTGACTGGTTACGAGTTCGAGGTCGCTTGCGTTGTCCTCTCCCTTACGAAGCGGTGAAACGGTGTAAACCGAATCTATCACAGACCACTGCATCCTTTGCCCGGCTCTTCACCCATCGTCGGGTAGCCGATGGTCGTTATAAGAGCAGTCGCCGTAAGGTCCGTAACCACCCCTGCTCTATAGGAAAGAGTACTGCTTTCAGACTCCCCCGACTGTTAGTCAGAATGTCAGAGTTACAGGTTCGAGGTCGCTTGCGCGGTCATCTCCCTTGGGTACCGGTGATACAGTGTCTACCGAATTTATCGCGGAGCACGGCATCCTTTGCCTGGCTCTTCGCCCGGTACCGGGTAGCCAATTGGTCGTTTCAAGAGCAGTTGTCGTAAGGTAAACAACTACCCCGCTTTATAGGAGACAATCGATAGGCTGACGCCGCACGGTGCGCAAACCGTGGAGCACTCGAAGGTTGAAGGGGAAACTGGCCCGAAAGTCCTACCCTGGTTCGCACTTCTACGTGAAGGCCGCCGGATGGGTGTTTACCCGTGAGTATGACCGACCCTACACACATGGGTCTTAGTGGCCAAACTGCAACAGGGCCCATTAGCTCCCAAACTGCAACAGGGCCCATTAGGCCCATTAGCTCCCATAAGGCGTGAACAGTTCGGTTCTACTCGCTAATGCTCGGTTCTAGTCATTCGGCCGCCCTCGGCCCCCGACCCACTGCGTCGCATCGCCCGCTCCCGCTATTACTTCGTTTTCACTTAGCGTTATTTTTGCTCGGCTCCTAAGAATGGTAACGTGATGTTTGATAACCTATAACCTTCCTCAAAAATTAGACTACCAAATGCAATAAGAATTTTTTGAATACGAGTGGTTGCAGGGATTAGCGCGTTTAAACAAAAACACAAACAAACTCTACACCTTTATTATTAGTACTTATAGAATATATTGCGCAATTCCACGAAACGATTAGGTAACCCTTTCGATAGCGTTAACGTCCAAACTCATAGCAATTTATTTTACCATCTATAATAAAATTAATAATGAATGTTTTCTTATAAAGGACCGATTGATTACATAAAACCCAATAATTTAAACAACGGTAACAATAATACCTTTCAATTATTAGTGCTATCTATTGCATTTCTTTGTATATGCAGATTATATCACAGAAATAATACCATTATAACCAATTATAATCAATTATAATACGGAGAAATAAAATGCCATCAATAGATAGTTTTCTATCTAGATGGACTAACAAATATATCTGAGCTGTTACGTAAGAGTATGCACAGCAATCTGAATGTCCAGTTCTTTTCTTAGAACATTATATAGTAAAATAACTAAATAGTTTAACGTCATCGATAGAGTATAGAGTCTGTCATCGCGTAGAGTGCATGAAACAATAGAATCTTCCCTTTTATCCGAAATCACCACTCTGCGAGTTTAGTTAACTGTCATAAGAGTAAGAGTCCCTAAGAGTCCCAAGCGCTCGCGAGTGACACACGATCAGAGGCACTAATTCCAATGTCGACCATTCTCAGCATTTATTATTCATTTAAAGTTCGAAATGTCAGCCGAAGTCTCGCAGCAGACTGAATATTTAACACGTGGTACGTGTAAGGATTAAGTTTAATATTCGGATTTTCACAGTAGGCAGCTAGGCGACGACCATGAAATTACTAATTATTAAATTTTGATAAAACGAGACAGCAATTGTAATAGTTCATAAAATATAATAATAGTAGATTACGTAGTTCCTTTAATATGTAAGTTGTTCGATTAGGTTTGTTACTCTGAATGCTTATATTTGTACCTATTTTGACGTCTTTAAGATTGAAATAGGAAAAAATCGGTTGTGTCACCCCAAGACTTTCCCGGCAAGTATATAATCCCCCGGCCAACTACCCCCCCCCCCCCCCCCCCCAACCCCCGCGGCAACCCAACCTCCCCCCGCGCGCAAATTCGATGGATATTTCGTAGTATTGAAATGGCATATTTCCAAAAATGATGTAGTATTTCTTAAATATGGCGGACTTTAAACATTGTTTGCGTCGTTTGTATACGAGATATTTCAGCCAAAATGTGTATTCACAGCAGGATTTCGGCCCAACGAGGCATCTGTGTGCCTAATTTCCAGTCTCTAACTGCAATATTTCGAGATTGAAGTATGACTAGCGCGCCGTCTGGACGGCCGATATCAACTACAATCTTTTCAAGTCTTGCCGAATTTCAGCTCAAACGGATGAAGCGTTTGGGCGCTATCGTGGAGAAATACACACACACACACACACACTTACACACACACACAGAATCAGACAGACTTCAAACTGGAAATGGTCCTAATCTACTCAGGGGGAGTTAACATGGATATTTCCGTCCATCTCGGTTTTTTTGAGCATTCACAATAATTTCCCTCTGCCGGGAGACTCATATCGGTTGTGTCACCCCAAAACTTTACCGGCAAGTAGCAAAGTACCTATGAAAGGATTTTGAGCGTCATGTCCATTCGGGAACGTAGTTAACCTGATTAAAAGTTCAAGTTTAATTATTGTCGGTGAGCAATAATCCAGGGTCGCAGATCTAGACCTCATCGGATGCAATTTTTTTACTCGATTATTTGTGCATTTACAATCCATTATAATTGCCTTAAAGCTTTGAGATATTCCAGCTATATTTCCACTATGTGATTTCGGGCCTACAAGGCATTTGTGTACAAAATTTTAAGTCTAAAATTCCAATATTCCGAGATTGAAATTTGACTAGTGCGCTGCCTGGTGGATCGATTTCAACCACTTTTCAAGTTTTACAGCTCAGTCGGATTAAGCGATTGGGCGCCATCAGTGCAGGATTTACGTATAAGCTTCACAAGCTATAGCTTAGGGCCGCCACTTTCTTGGGGTCCCCCCAAAAATTGTTCGAGTGAGCAATTGTCATATATACTTAAATATAATGCAGCAATAGCTCAAATAGCTTAGGGCCTTATCAAGTCTAAGAATCCGGCGCGGGGCGCCACCGTGGAGACACACAGACACACACACACAGACAGACAAACAGAGTTTCATCTGTCTCAGGGGGCAAGGTTTGGCTAAAATGATTGTTTTCGTCCTCATCTTAGGTCAAAATTTGGTCGTTCACCATACTTTCCCTCTTTGTTGGCTGGTGGGACGGGAAATTAAAAATAGTAACACAAAGATAACCATACATGATCAATCATTATTATCTGATTCTCTATTAGAAGAGCATCGCCGAAAATATGAAAAGAACTTACCGCTTAAACAGCTGTGAGATCGCAGAAATTCATTTTTCAACCGTATTAGGTTATTTCTCAATGCTTCTTCCTCAGGTCCCTCTATAGCAGAGAAAACGGCCGCACCTAAGAAAAAAATATTAAATTAGCACAATATTTTCATACAAACAATATTTTCTGGCAAACGCCCAACTAGACGCAGTCATGCAACAAAAAGATCTTGGAATAACAATTACTGATGATTTCAAATGGGAGAAACACATAATTGCAATTGCTAAACCAACTCTACTCTCTATCTGCTATCTAATAAGGAAGGCTTTCCAACATCTGTCAATAGAGGTTTTTATCAAGATCTACAAGGCATATGTGAGACCTATTTTTGAGTATGGCTATCAGATCTGGAACCCTTACTTATGCAAAGATGTAGATATCCTGGAAAAGGTTCAGCGAAGGGCAACCAAAATGCCAGTGGGCCTGAAGAATAGGAATTATGAAAATCGCTTGAAATTACTTGGAATTACTACACTCAAACAAAGAAGACAAAGAGGGGACCTGATTGAGACATATAAAATTCTAACACATTATCCCGATGTACATTGAAGAATATTTACAAATTCAACGTCAACACAAATCTTCGAGGTCACAACTAAAAACTCAACCGTACAAAATTTAAATCTAATCCTCTTAAGAACGTTCTGCAAAATAGACTGGTGGACATGTCGAATAAACTACCATTTGAATGGTATCAGCAAAAAAGCTGCCTGTCCAGAATAAATAATAATAACAATATTATACGCAGTCCGTCTGCCGGTTCGTGGTCGCCATTCGAGAACCCTTTTCCCCGATGGTTTTTGGTTCTGAAAGCATAAATGGCCTGCCTATTGCCATTTCAAGTTGCTAATTTTACGAGCTTGTCAGTGACCTTGGTTCTTCTGCGGATTTCCTCGTTTCGGATCGTATCACGCAGTGCAACTTCAAGCATAGCTCTCTCCTAACAAGGAACAATAATGCGATCTAGTAACAATAGCTCTCTCCTAATAATGCGATCTAGTAACAACGATCGAAGAAGAAGTACAAAAACGTCGACTACGATGGTTCGGCCATGTTTGCCGAATGAACGATAATCGCTTGCCACGTAAACTTATTTGGCGAGACCGTCCGACAGGATGGAGAATTCAGCGATCGGCACCGAAGAAAACCTGGCTAAATAACATCAAAGACTAGGGATGCTCGAGACGTGGCAAAAAATCGTCAAGAATGGAAGCGAATCGTGTGAATGGAGTACGATATCCAGCGGCACCGACAGCAGCGTATTGGCTGCGAGGGCGACCCCCTCCCAATCGCCGGCTGCGGAATAAATAATAATAATAATAAAATAATAGCTCTCTCCATGGTTTGTTGAGCGCCGTTGAGCTTGTATATTTGGCTAATAGTTAGCGACCACGTCTCAGTGCCGTATGTCATCACTGACAACACGCACAGATTAAATACTTTCGTCTTGAGGCTCTACGGTCACGAGAAGATATGACGTAGTTTCCCGAACTCTACCCCGAAACTGTATTCAATGGTATGCTAATATGCGCCCCATACCGATTGTCTTCTATCTTCAAGAGAAACTAGAAGCATCATCTGCGAGGACACAATTTTAAGCTGGCGAAAACACATTTCCACATGATTCTCAGGAAACATTTCCTGACCAACCGGATTGTGGACCAGTGGAACAGTTTACCTGCTGTAGTGGTTGAAGCGAGTAGTGTCAACATGTTCAAAAATAGACTAGACGGACACCTTAAACAGAAATTATAGTTGTACTCAGTTTCATATTCAGACATATCAGCAATTATGCTGCCTGTCTGTAAATGTAATAATAATAATAATACCCAAAATACCTTATGTCATATAAAACATAAATTTAAATCAATTGAAATCTCGAAATATATTAGAAGTAAAATGCCCAGATTGCGTTTAATATTTTTATCACGAATATGTTTACGGAATTGATTTAAAAATATAATATTCGTGCAAATCGTATTAATCCTTGACATATCGATAAACTTTAAATTCAGGAAATCAATCCAAATTCCAGTACAATAAAAGAGCATAATATAAAATTTATTTATATACATACAATCAACATACAATCAAAAACATACCTACTCACATTTACCTTATTCATGGCCAGATTGCTGAGATTTATTTCAACATTATTTTAGGTCTGAAATAGGATTGCCATGTCATATGGTCGCCGAGGGGCAAAATATGTTAATTCCTCATACATATTTATCGAGTCTTAGAGAAAAGGAGCGAAATAAAAACTATTGAAAGGAGCGCGATATCGATAGACTCGTTGTTGCAACGAGCTGTGCGAGTGCTAATTTACATAAGAATTGCGGGTAGGATGTATATTTAGATAGAAACAGTTTCATGAATATGCGTATCAGTTTCATGTATATACGATATGAATATTCTATAACATTTCAAATTAAAAGTTGAATTTGAATTTATAACAACAAGTGTTAAAATTTTAAATTATATACAATTTGAATTTAAGAGAAATAAATATACAAATCTATTCCTTTTGTAAGCCTTAAGATATATACTCCATAGTACAAAAAACATCAAGGAGATGCTGATAAGCCACCCTTTCTATAATCTGGCCGAATTTGAGGGCCATGATTTTTCAAATATCGTGCCCATTTAAATTACTTTAAAAAGTAGAGCCTTATTATCTGATTATTTTATATGGTCTTATATCTGTACTTTTAGTTTAAAATGCATAACATAGATTTAATTTGATTATTTAACATTTTACTGACAATTTCAATATTACGATGAATAATTTTAATACGTATCTTTTCGAATTACCAACTACTTCAAATATCAGGCTTCTATTTTGATTATTTATATTTATAGTTTGACAATCTAGTGGTTAATTCTTGACTACCTATGTATGTACAGTAAAGAGTAGTAACGAGACTTACTACCTAACCCAATTATTTTGACACGTCCAAGATCGGTCTTTAGTCGTCAATTGGACACGATGAAAATGTAATGTACCTGCTTAAGATATTTTATCTTTTCAGTTTTACTTTGATTGTCGGATTATATTGTCGGATCGAGAGTTAATAATAATAACTATTAGGGTCGCCTCTCCAATAACAATATCGTATAACCTAGACCTATTTATCAAGAATATTCATGAGTAGGTACTACTACGCTTTCAATTATGAGCCGTTTCGATGTTCTTAAGCTCGGAATCCTTAACTATGACTAATTACACGAAAATTCTAATGCCAATTATTTATTTAAAATATATTACTTGCAGTGGAGGCCCATAAAAGATAGTATATTACGTTTTACGGTAAATGGGCTCACCATGTTGGACAGCTGACCTTAGCATATAACGTACGTCAGTAAACAGAGAGGCAATGAAATCATGACACACATTACACAGTGACATGACACACATTCAAGCAACATATCCCAGTATTTCCCCTCCATATACTGCTATCGAACCCGAACATTCTTAGGAATATATAGTTTGTATTCACACATCGTATGTACTTTATCGTTTCGGGTATTCTGCGATGGTTTTCGTTTAAACAGTAATTAAAAATACAATGCCAGTATGTGCTAAGTGCCCTGAGGATATCAGGTAATCAGCCATATTTAATATGATATAATTCAGAAACTGCTCATAATTGAGATCAGTCGTTCTAGTAATAAACGTTTTATTTAAAGATATATTTCTATTGGTGTACAGGGCAACCTGTTCAACAGTTAACCACCTAAATTTCTAGTCATCATAGCGCCTAAGCATTCATTCAATATAATTTTTTTTTTCGCAATGGCTAAGACATAGATTAGTTGACTACATATTTGCATTTAAAAAAAAATATTTACCAATGGTTTTCGAGGAAATTATCTTTTAAAAAAAAATGGAATGTGGCTAACTGTGTCAATACTATAGTGCACTATTAATCGGAGGGGTAAGCCAAAGTTAACCACATCTATAAAAGTGGTATTTTTATTTACTGCCATTTGATCTGCAACGCGTTGGCAATCTTTTGAGTGATGCGATAACAGAGTTGAGCACAATATTCAGTATATTCTTTAAAGGTTTTTTCTTCTTTTTATGTAAAAATCGCATTAACTTCATAGATTGGCGTTAAGCGTCGGTTGTTTAAGGTGGCACTTCTTAACCCGGCCCATCTAAAATTAAAAATATAAATCTATTTTGCAGAACCTTAAAATAATCAAGCTTATTATTATTCATGCGTTGGTATACAATTAATCATGATTAACTGTTGGACATAGCATTTTAGTTAATTGTAGACCACCCTCCTCCCGAACGTGTTTGGTTAATGTAACTTTTAAATTCGTTCGTTTATTCGTTTTCGTTTATTCGTTACATATACATTCAAACGCAAGAGCACAAAAGAAATATAATGTACAACCCAGAAAATACCGCTATACGCTTCTAAATTTAGGCATACATCTGTCTGTGCCCAGGCCAAATTGTGCATGAATTATATTGTCAAGTTTGTATTCCTAACGTGACAAGTAAAGTGAAACCGAGCCCGCCTTGCTAGGCACTCCTGTGATAAGGCGAGCTCACTTCCTGAGGCTTATTGGAGTGCCACGGTTGGTCAGGAAAAAAAACAAATTAAATGTTATATACATATATTACCTAATAATTTTAACCGCAGATCATATCAAACATATGCGATACCGCCCTTTTGCCGTTCCGACGGCTGCCGTGCGCATTCCTACGAACATCGTGTTTAATATTGTAATATTGCCCAGCATAATGAAAGTAGGCAAATAATTACGTATCCGACCCGAAGTCTTCGCAGATTGACGATTTTCAGGGCTTCATTCATAACTGGCGTTATTATATCAAATATGAAAATAATCATGTGGATAGTTTTTTCCTATAAAAGAAGTTTTCTAAGTATAAATTAACCTAAAAATTATGTAAACATGTACTTTATTTAAATTAAATAATTATTTTTAATACTTTTGTATACCAGAAATTTTGGAAATAAATATATACACACTCATACAATAATACATACACACTCAAGCACGCTTATTGATATTACAAATTGCGAGTGCACTTCTAAACACTCACGTTAACGCAATCACTACAAAAATAAAATAAAAATTACATACACTACATACACCAAAAATATGTTAAAACGAGTAGGTACGTAAACTATATCTACAGAGCTAAAATATTAGGATTCTTGTAATGCAGAAATAAAAGATGTCAAACGAAAAAATATTTAGGTTTTTAATTTTAGTTTTGCCACTAATTTTCAAAAAATCACCTATTACGCAGCCGCCATGAACGCGAGCTCGCCGCCAATCGCCGCCAAGATTGCACAGATCAGTAAAGTCCCATTTGTCTAATATAGGCATGGATAATTGTGTACCAGTTGCTAACTGTTGAATACGTGACCTTATGATTTATATCTATTGGAAAAGTCGACCCAAAATTCCCGTTCCTTTTTATTATGTTATTTTCTTAACTTAGTTTTTTTACAGGTTCAAATATTTATTTATAATCATTATAATGTCCTCTTTAGAATAGAATGTAGCAAAGTTAGGCGACATTAAAATAGGATTACTGGCAATAGTTTTTGGCATATCATATTTTTTGCTACTAGTTTTTGTCAATGACATTTTAATTGTACATATAGTGCATTTTACTTTAGATTATAGTGAATTATAATTGAATTAAAAATATTAAAAATCTAACAGAGTTACTGGAAAAACAAAAAAGGACCTCAACGACGGACGGACTAAACGGCTTTAATGTTCGCGTTACAGATTTAGTCTATTATTTTACTGAGATTTGTGTTACCGGTGTCACTGGATTTCTAAATTTAATATATGATTATTGACCTGATCAATTTTTGATATATAAAATGTTAACAAATTAAGTATTTGGATTTACCTAGTTTGATCCAAAAAGAAAAGAATCATTGTATATCATGTATTTTTTCCACTTTTAATGGACAATATGTTTTTTACAAGCTTTTATTTACCTTGCGATGTATGTTAGTTAGTAGGTATGTTTGTTTAGGACAAATCTTGCAAGCTGAATTAGAACCACTTCCTCTTTTCCTATGAAGTTGAAATTGTACATGTTAGTTCAGTTCCGATTAAAATGCATTTTTATCGTGAGCTTGACCTGATTCTACACCCAGGATCTGCACCTGACGAGGATACTCGTCCACGGTTCACAGCACATGTCACACAATTTTGTATACGCATTCAATTATGATAGTCCGTTCTAAATTTCACCATGACAGGGGTGCTGCTCCCAGGGTTGGCTTCCAACGAGGGGACTCCTCAACGGTAAACAGCAAAGATATGAAATTATGTGTATGCATTCAATTATGACAGCCCGTTCTAAATTTCGCTACGACAGGGCTGCTGCATCCAGAGTTGGCTTTCAATGAGGAGGCTCCTCAACGATCAATAGCACAAACACGAAATTCGGTAAAGCATTCAATTATGACAGCCTGTTCTAAGTTCCACTATGACACGGCTGCTGCATCGGGATTGGCTCGAGACAGACCATTTTAATAAAGCTTTTTACTATTACTTACTATAAGTCTTTTTACTATTTACTTATTTGTCATATTTTGAAGCATGCTGTATGGCTTTGAAAATAAATTAGTGTCGCACGTGAGACTTAGCTCACGAACAACATTATTCGCAAAATAAAACTAAACCCGAATCAAATAAAAAGGGTATTTCGATTAAAGGGTGGACTTAGCCAGTTTTGTTCTGCGGCTTCGTATATAGTCTGTGGGTAAATATACGAAACTCGCCTTCTTTACAGTAATTTAAAATTCACCTCAAAAATTACTACTATTCTAAGAAGTAACCGGGTTTCCTTTTCTCTCTCCTTCCTCTCCCTATTTCCTCTCCTCGGGAATTCTTAGTTTTAAATTGAGTAGTTATTTTGTATTTTATGCAGACAATCTTTATTTTACCAACGCGCGCATGTATTACTGAACTGTGATTAGGTTAGTTGTAAGATATTGCCTCGTGTTCTTTGCTACGTGTATTTTGTATTCTAATTTTTAATTGCAAATAATGAGAAATCGAAGACTATCGCGGTTGTTTGACATTATAAATAGGATAGAAAACGAATTTACCGCGTGAAATTTGTAGGACCCGACGTTTCGGTGACGTTGCAGCCGCCGTTGTCTAGGGTAAACTGAAGAGCTGTCAGTCCGTTGTTTTGCGGGTAGGCCGCAAACCGCTGCCGCCACTGCGTAGGTTATAACGGTGGTGGGGGGCCGGGCTCGGAGCGCGGGAATTTTTAAAATCCGTCTTGCACACAACACTCACTGTATCCTGTTTTACGTCTTTGCGTTCGGCGTTCGGCGGCGGGAACATTTTAAGAAGAGGGTTCCACGTAGAAGAGAGTTTGTAGCCGTCATCTCTATTGAAGTTCGGAGTTCTTCTTATTTCAATGGCTTCCCGGATCATGCGAGGAAAGTAGAATTGTTCCTTGGATAGAACAATGGGATTTTGAAACTGCATCCAGTGGTTACTTCCGCTATCCAATATATGTTCGCAGATAGCCGATTTTTCTCGCTGAACGTTTTTAACAGCTTTGATGTGTTCTGTCAGTCGCGTGGCTATGGGCCGTTTCGTTTGTCCAACGTAGGCTAGACCGCAGCTGCATTCGACTTTATACACACCCGGGGTTTGCAGTGGTATTACATCCTTTACAGGCCTCAAAAATCGAGCTATATTTTGGGTCGGTTTGAAGATCGTTTTTATATCGAATCTGTTTAGCATCTTACTTATTCGATCTGTCACGCCCTTGACGTATGGTAAGAATGCTCTTGATCTGCTCGGTTTTTGAGTTTCGTCCGTATTAGATCGTGTGCGTGTCTCGTGATATTTTCCGTATCCATTTTTCCTAAGGACATCATTGACATGTTCCATCTCCTTCGGAAAATGCTCAGTGTCGCATAGATCGCGTGCTCGATTCACGAGCGACGTTTGCACTGAACGTAGATGGTAGGGATGATGGTGTGAGCTTGCATGCAAATATCTGTCCGTATGTGTGGGCTTCCGATATACCGTATGTCCGAGAGTATTGTCACTTCTCCTCGTCACTTTGACATCCAAAAATGGTAAGGAGCCGTCCTTCTCTACTTCATAGGTGAAACTGATTTTTGGGTGTATGGAGTTTAGATGACCCAGGAATCCGGCCCCCCCACCACCGTTATAACCTACGCAGTGGCGGCAGCGGTTTGCGGCCTACCCGCAAAACAACGGACTGACAGCTCTTCAGTTTACCCTAGACAACGGCGGCTGCAACGTCACCGAAACGTCGGGTCCTACAAATTTCACGCGGTAAATTCGTTTTCTATCCTATTTATAATGCAAATAATGAGTTTAATATTATTATTATTATTATTAAATGAGGCATTCCAGTACTCACCCAAGATTAGATACAAAACCACTGAGAACATAAGCAGGACCAGTTTGAAAATGCTGGTAGTTCTGTAGACTGGTTCATCGATGATGGTGGTGATGTCTCCGCTGGATTTGGAGAACCATCGCTCCGCGAAGAACGGGAAACGCATGCTGGAACTTCACTGCTGCAGGCCACAGACCTGGAATTTAAAGAAGAAGCATTCAGTGTAGTCCATATACGAGTACTATGGGCGGTTGAAATTGTTTATTTATTTATTTATTTAATACTTATACAAAGAAAAGTAGTTACATTGTTACCGACGTAAAGAATGTATACATTGTAAAGGACAGCTTTAAATAGACGGGCCCGATTGCGTTTCTTTGTGAACTACAACTAAAATTAGTCCAAGCGAACAAGACAGAGCAATACGTTAGAGCGGAATATGAAACGAACAATCGTCGATAAATACTACCCGTCGAACTAATACTCGTCCGAATAAATTCGAGCACAATTCGTGCGGTGTAAGATTTGACCTTAGCGGGCAGTTTTAATGCGAAAAAGTGACAACCGGTCATCTCACATTCCGCTCTAGCGTATTGCCCTGTCTCGTTCACACGGACTAATTTCC
Organism: Micropterix aruncella; assembly: GCA_944548615.1. Lineage (NCBI taxonomy): Eukaryota > Metazoa > Arthropoda > Insecta > Lepidoptera > Micropterigidae > Micropterix > Micropterix aruncella. The sequence continues at coordinate 24,913,183 of OX155957.1, forward strand.
GATTTTAGTTCACGAAGAAACGCAATCGAGCCCACTATTTACGTAACAAATTGGACTATGCACGCCTAACGAGGCTACTCAGGCCTGTATTGAACAATGGATGCAGATGGTGTAAAACAGGAATACTAGTATTAAACTAAAATAATTTTTAAAAAAAGACGAGAGAAAAAGAAGGAAAAATTAAAGCTAACCCTCCACCGCTTTATATTAACAAATATAAAATATGTTCTTTTCAATTTAAGTAATAAAATTCACCACACATTATGTGACATAATATATACAATACATAAATAATACAAAATTCACATACATCGATACAAAAACTTTTCTCCCCATACTATAATTCGTAGCAGTTTATTTTCTAAACGCAGTTCTCCAAATTCTATTAGCCATCTGTTAATTTTAAATTTAACTTATCAATATTTGGTTTTTTTTCAAATTGTCGTAAATGCTGTTAAAAAAAATTGGCGCCTTAAAATATATTTGCCTTTGCCCAAAGGTAGTTTTTACTAGGGGCATCAGGTAGTTAGTAGATGCAGCCGCTCTTGTTGCAAGAGCTTGCTGACCTTTTTCCCAATTCTTTGGGTGTCTTTGTAAGAAAATCAGAAATTGTTTTACAAAACTTGTTTATAATTGTAATCTGCAAATATAACATTCCTGAATAGGCTAAAATACCTCTGCATATTTTTAGAGAGCCGCTGAGATCGTTCGTTTGACGCCTCTCTGCGGCTCTTCAATAAAATTTGATCGCTAAAAGCTTGTCAAAGGCTTTCACGTCATGTCCATGTGAATATTCGGATGTATAGATGCTTCTGACAGTTTCATGTATATTTATACGTAGATGTCAGTTTCAGTTTATGAATTTTGTGTAGAGCGATCAATAAAGTCATTCGCAAATCGATAAGTCTTACATACATTAATATAATTACAATATAATATTTAGACCTGATACGCATTGACCAGTTTTATATTGGCCATATGATATAACAGAGGAGGACAATTTACAACTACAACGGGCGAACCCGTCACCTCGGGAAGTTTTAACGATAGTGATCGTTCTATCTCCCGTGAGGTGAGCGTAGATGACTTAAAGACAATATAAATCTACTGTCTAACTAAGCCAACATACCCGACAGAGGCCAAAACCAGACACCGGGAATGGGATACCTCCTTCCTCCTGACTGGTTACGGCACTGAAGTCGCTTTTGTATTTCAGCGGGAATTCGATAAGAATTTATCGCGGACCTGGGCTGCCTTTGCCCGTCATACCACTCGGGATCGGGTGGCCGATAGGTCGTTTCATGAATGGCATGACAACGCCTAACATCCACCCCGCTGCTTAGGGGACGTTATATTTCTGTAGTCTCCAGACTCTTTCAGCAATTCGTCAGAGTGCACGGCCGATTGGCGTTGCCGAACGGTGCACAAACCGTCCATTAGCGCCGGTAGGTAATCCCCCAGGAGAAACCGGTCCACCGGCCGTAAGGTCTGAGACGCGAGAATCTTGCCTGAGGTAGCCTTCCACACGAGGAGGCTTCTGAATAGGAGTTGAATCGTGAGGTGGACCGATCGGAAAACAAAATGGATCTTATGGCCCAAGCTGCACGAAACCGTTCGCTACCAGGAGGACAGGACACTTGTATCATCATCATCATCAGCCGGTAGACGTGCACCGCTGGACATAGGCCTTTCCCATAGCATGCCATGACGAGCGGTCTTGCGCCGCCTCCATCCACCTACTTCCTGCGACCTTGGCTAAGCCATCGGCCATCTTGTGAAGGGCCGTCCCACGTGGTCGCCTGCTTGAGAACCTCTTTTCCCCAACGGCTGTCGGTTCTGTGAGCTATTTCAGCTATCCATTGCCATTTCAAGTTGCTAATTTTACTAGCTATGTCAGTGACCTTGGTTCTGCTGCGGATTTCCTCGTTTCGGATCCTATCACGCAGTGAAACTCAAAGCATAGCTCTGTCCATGGCCCTTTGCGCGACTTTGAGTTTGTGTATCAGGCCAATATTAGCGATCACGTTTTGGTGCCATATTTCATCACTGGCAATACGCTGTGGTTATAGACTTTCGCCTTGACTAGTCTTGAGGCTCTGCAGTATTTGTGTGAGAGACTGCAGTTTTCCCAACGCTGAGCATCCGAGTTTGATTCGTCGGCAGATAGCTCCTTGACGAAGTTGAGTCTCGTATCCTCTGACCCAAATAAACATACTGGTCGACATCTTCAATTATATCCTTCCCAACGTGTACCGGTATGGGTGCGATATGGGCATTTGACATGATTTTGGTCTTACCCATGTTCATTTTTAGACCCACTTGTTGGAATACGGTATTGAGGTCTCTGGACACTTGTATGAGAGACTGAATGTACCAAGGTTTAAAATTTGAAATGCCCGCGAATTGGCTCGCGCTATTTTTTTTATTTTTTTTATTTGTTGTTTTGGGCTTTTCTAAGGTCTTTATGAGCCTTGTAACACTGCGACCATTGCTGTTATATTGTGTTCGCCACCTACTATAGTTCTGCGTTAAGCCTCGTGTTATTTAAGAACCGCAACAGGGTTTTGGCGCCAGATTGTTTTACCTCCTCAGGTTGGAGGTACTGACCATCCAAATGGGTGTATCTTTTACGCATCAGCAGGCCACACTCGCACATGAGTTGCAGGGGAGTTTTCTCTGCCCCTTGGCAGAACCTGCACATTTTAGTGTCCCGGAGGTTGAGGTTGTATATGTGTTTGTTCAGGCCACAATGCCCCGTGAGCGCCCTCACCAGTATGCGTAGGTTGTTCCTATTTAGCTATAAGGCCTCATGGGCAGTCTTACGGTCGTAAGCATTAATTAGCGTTTAGGAATGATTCAAACCTGGCGTGTTGTTCCAGTGGTTGACGGATTGTTTTCATCATATTTTTTTGAGCATTAGATTTGCAAGGCTTTTAGGTACGCCACAGCAAGGTTCAGGGCCATATAACGTTCCCTTTGATCCCATCTTAGCAAATTCGTCGGCTTTTTCATTTCCCTCGATGCCTGCAAGGCAGGGAACCCATTTCTTTTTGTCCAGGGAATTCAGTAATACGCAGTTTTGCACCAGCTTTGAATTAATGGTATTCGAGGCTAGTGCCGTAAGAGCTGCCTTGGTATCTGAGTGGATATAGATACGGTGATTGGCGTAGATCTTATGGAGGTTGATATCCGCACATTCAATAATCGCGTTGGCTCGCGCTTTAATGAAAAGACGCCAATTTGAGTTGATGACGTTACATTATAGTTGCCGCCAGTATCTGCGCGACGTGGATCGAAAATTGCACAGCGAGAACTGCGCGCGTCTCTTTCGCACGCACGCGCGAAAGAGATAGGGAGCTGTGTTTTTTAATTCGCTTATCTCGGAGTCTTGGATCGAAAATTGCGCAACGAGGACTGCGCGCGTCTCCTTCGCACGCACGCGAGTCATTTTAGTCAATCCGATAATACATAGTCAATATGATAATAATTTGGCATGACAATTACAGTAAAAAATATATAATAATAATAAAGTATTAAAAAAAGCGATATTTAGAACCCCTTGACGTAGAAAATATCAATTGGATTGTCATAAAAAAATGTGGTCCTACAAATAGAATATACAATCGATTATGGGGAAGAAAAGAAAATAGTCGTAATAATATAATAGTCAATAAAATGGAGAAAATGTCAAGCTAAATCAAGAAAATCTATATAGAAATCGTCAATAACCTATCTTAAAACTACAAAGTCTTAAGATAAGAAAATTGGTCTAAAATTATCGATAACCTAATTAAAATTCGTTAATGTCATACAATTCTCGCTTAATAAGGTAGTATGTGTATATGTGTGTATGTGTGTATGTGTGTATGTGAGGGTGTGTATATGGGTGTATGTGTGAATGCGTGTGTGTATATGTATGTGTGTATGGGTGTGTACGATCATATATAGATATATATGTGTGTGTGTGTGCTGATTCGTCGCGTACATCGACCGTAAGTCACATACTTTTAAAGCGGAAATTACTGAAGACCTATATGGTTGCATCAATGAAACCATCACTAATTAGCTGCACAGTCCGGAGCGAAGTTTCTTTATCCGCTGGGTTGACTGAAAGCCTGAAATTGTCAACAGAACATTTAAAACAATAGCGATATAATTCTGCGAGATTTGCACTGCAATCGGAAAATGAAGATCTGCGTTGCATTATATCGGATATGAATCGTATAATGGACTTTATGGATCAAAGCAGCTGCTATCGTAATATAGAGCTTCAAATGGTTCTAGGAAAGAGTAATGAAAATATTATTTCCTTTATTACTAACCTCTGCTCGCAAGTATCAGCTGAATAAAGAACATATTATTGGTTGCCAGCGTGTCTCATGGATGTATGTGTTTGTGAATAGATGCTTCTGTCATTATTACTGTAATTTACTTTAAAAAAAAATAATTTCAATTGGACATGTTCTTACTTTAATTATCAATATATTGATTTTTGCTGTGTGATTTGTGATTTTGAGTTAGTTTGTTTGTTCTCCTTATTGTAAAATTTCACGATTGGTGCGTTTATTTCATATGCCAATCTCTTACAACCAACCCAAATAAGACGTGTTAGGCACCGATAACTGTTGAGTGACAGTTGCATATGTGTTATAATGATTGACATTTATTTAATATTTATTTAATAAATAAAGTATTATTTATTTTAACATTATCTTGTAACATTATCTTATCCACGAGCATGACTACAAGCATGACCACGTTACCTTCTTCATTGATTCAAGTCTCCGCCTATACAGGCGTAGTACTACTTGAGAGACATGAGCCACATATTATTTTTTATTTTATTTTTCACACTAAGCCGTCAATTTTAAGATAGGTAGAAAGCAAATATAATTTTATTTATTATGTAAAATTCCATTGAAGAAAAACTTATAATTGCAGAAGCCTAATATTAATAATAAAATTCTTTATTTTCAATAAAAAAAGCGGGCTTATTGCCTAGCGGCAATATTTATCAGCTAACCTATAATTCCAGTGTATATGACATTTTGCGTTGATTCTGTAAGCATGAAGAATGAATTAGCTAAAAAAGTATATTTATATAGAAAAACCAAAAATGATCTCACTCGCTCGGTGTCTATGAAACCTATAAGTTGGAATACGACATGGAATATAATAGAATACCACATATTATGATCACCAACTAAATTATATAAGTAATGTATCTCTTCAACCTGTTTTTTTATCACCCTAGGAGATTTTCGTTTAGAGGAGACGTTTCGTTTAGAGATACCGAGAAAAGGCATTTTTAGTTTTACTTTAAAATATATATATATATATATATATATATATATATATATATATATATATATATATATATATATATATATATATATATATATATATATATATATATATATATATATATATATATATATATATATATATATATATATATATATATATATATATATATATATATATATATATATATATATATATATATATATATATATATATATATACATATATATATATATATTTTGAAATATTTGATAGTTTTGTGTATATATTCTTTTTAGAATTGATCAATAAGATGATTATAAAGTAAATAATTATAAAAGCCACTTACATCGTGACGAAGGATTCCCTTGATCGGATTCGGGAATGCTTTAGGTGTTAACGAGAATGATGAATGCCTCTCACTTGCGGAAAGAGGAGTAGGTTTAAGTTGGTAACTAGTAAACGCTCACCCTTCATCCAATTATCTCAAAAATTAAGCTACAATCCTTCTTTATACGTAAACTCACTCAATTTCCTATTATTTCAGGGGAAATAACAAGACAAGACGAGCTACTTGACAGATGGAAGAATTTAAAATTTTTTAATATATATATATATATATATATATATATATATATATATATATATATATATATATATATATATATATATATATATATATATATATATATATATATATATATATATATATATATATATATATATATATATATATATATATATATATATATATATATATATATATATATATATATATATATATATATATATTAAATAATAAAATAAATAAAGTAGGTAATATGCTTCGCCATTAAAACCCACTATCACCACTGCGTAAAGATAGTTATTCTATGCTAGCTCTGCGATTGACCGTTTAGTATGCGTTTGGTTCCCGGCGCTAGCGGACGTGGAATCTGCGCTTGACGCTTCGTCAACGCTGGATTTTTATTGGTAAACCCTACAAAATTGACTTCGCCTATTTTTTCGCGTGTCCGCCCATTTCGTATATTTTTCTGAGGTCTCATGCCGTCTTAATCTAGAATAACTGCTCCTTTAATTAAAATATCTAATGTTGACAGTATACTTTAAATTCAAAGTTTACCAAAAGTATGTCAATGTTCCGTTTACCCCATATGTATATAAATTACTTAACCAAGAAGTATATAAGTGCACTGGCATTTCTCTCTAAATAGCTCTACATTTTATTATATTTATATTTACGTAATAACCATTCAACCTGATGGTTAGTTAGTTAGTTGTCAGACTAGGACTCGTCTATCCAAAAATATGCGGCCTGGATTGTCTTGTTGTTCGTGTGTTGTAGGTCCTGGAGTGTGATGAGGTTTGACAGCTGCAGACAGGATAGGAGGTGTTCGTCATCCTGCAACGTTCCCCAGTCGTATGTTGGATTCGCTGTGTAGCCATAGCAGACGAGATTGGCTCGGCATCTTGTCACAGTGTTCTTTGGCCCCGTGGTAGAAGGATTGGCCGGTGAGTTCAGACTCACCGTTTCCAGGGACGCCTGATTGTTCATGATCGCAGACTAGACGGTCGAAAATGTGCACAATCTTTGGGGAGACTAAATCTGTGTCCCATTTTGAATTATATTTTATATTATGTACTGAACCTGGCATATTTCTAGGAAAGAATTGAGATGCATCAATAAACAATGTAACAAAATTGATGCATCCAACCATACTAGGTATATAAAATACAAATTTTAACATATGTATGAATCTTATATAGGTAAAATTCGTTTATCAATGTTTACAATATTTTAAGTGCTTGATTAAATTACGCAGTAAAAATGAGATCAAGAGTTTCTAATCAATTTCAAAATAAAAATAAAAATGGTTGTTGTATAATATTAATTTCCAAAGTACTATGATGTTATTACCAGGAAGTAACAAATGGTCAGTGGCCAAAATACTATCGCTAATATTGATTATTCGAATCGCTATAATTGATCTATCTGTGTATTTTGTATCATGGTCATAATTCTATAATATAAATCTACTCATATATTACCATATTAATGGCCGTTGTAAAATATATGTTTAATATTTGGTTAACAGTGCATTTACTTACAACTGCAGTAGGAGAATAGCCCTATAAAAAAAATCTAGATACAAAATGAGATGAAATACAATAAGTACTGCAAAACTATGCAAAAGTATTCAGAAAATCTTCAATGATTAAACAACTCACCGTACAAAGGCAGGGTCGGATGAAAGGAAAAAAGGTTACATAAGCAATCTAGTACTTCAAAAACTCCTTTGTTATTCTGCCTAGATAATATATCCTTTATAATATACATGTCGTCCACTCTTTAAGCGCTTAAATATAATAACCTTAACGTCTTTGTATTTACATAAATTGTTAAAAGCCTTTTATTTAAATAAAGATAGCAAAGAAGAAAGATCTGAGGTACACAAATTCAATACAAAAAATAAACAAAATTTTAAATTACCTTTCACGAAAATTAGTACATATATGCAAAGCCCAGAATATTCTAGCATCAAATATTATAAAATATTGCCTTAAGCGTTAAAAAACAACAAAAAAATACGTGTGGCACTCGGGGACTGCCGCGGTAAAGCTATTGCATAACATTTTTAACAACTTATGCAATTATAATTATTTATTTATTTTATTTTTTCTGATATCAGATAACTGCGCTCTTTCGGAAAACGTTGAAATTATTCCGAATCATCTGCGGAAGCAAATGATTCGGAATAATTTGATCGTCTTCCGATAGAGCGCCGCGCACGAATTTTTTATTCGATAAAGCAAAAAAACCGGATTATTAAAAAAAAACGTAGATAAAAAGATAGATAATTAAATTATCTTTCAAATGGTTCAGGTTTCATAATAATACGCCAGATAGTATTTGCGTAGAAGTCGTTTTTGTGTTTAGACCTAATTTCACAAATTAATTACACTATGTAATATAAACAAAATCTAAAATATTCAAAGCTAAGATATTAGCAAAATGTTCTTGTTTAACATATATTTTTTTCGAATCGTAAGCAGTACTCGTTTAGACGTAATTATCAGTTTAAAATCATTAATTTCGTTAAGAAATTCGGTCGCCGCTCTGGCCTAGGCCCGCGATAAAAGCTATGCAATAGCTTAAAAATGAAAAATCAGTTCGTTGATGCCCTAAAGAAATTCCTATCAGAAAATGCATTTTTTCCATAAAAGAATTTCAGATTTGTTGCAGACTGAACAAAGAAATAGGATTATAAAAAGGAAATTTATTTACCCATAATTTTTAATTTTAAATAACATTTAATTCTTCATTGTTTTATTCCTAATTTGTTTAGTTACTTCTTTGAAATTCTGTTTTTAATTCACATAATATATTTTGATTTTTATATCTAACTAGATGACCCGGTGAACTTCGTACCACCTAAAATTGATTTGATTATAACTCTTTATAAGCGTTTATTAATCCTAATTAACCTTCCAAATACAATTCATTGAAATCTATAATATGGCCAAATCATGTACGGTTTGAGTTTCGTTTGGTGATTAAATGAATGTCATTTGTAATTAAAATAAATTAAATGTACTTAATTTACATGATGAAATTTAAATGCAGTTCACATCCAACACAAAACATTCTGGTAAACTATGTTTTTCGTTTTGTTTTCCAGCGCATAAATAAACAAAATGATGGCTTTCCGACCGATGCCTTGGCGAATACGGGACATACAGACGTCCATTCGTGAAATACGGAAATTCCAAGTTAATTCCGCAAACTTTCAACACGCGTGATTTGTCATCGTGAAGGCCAGACGCACGGGGAATCTAAATTCCGCTTTCCAGAAATACCAAACGTACAACTGTAGATTGTCTTTTGTATGCCGCTAAGGAAAAGATGCACCAAATCGCCTCTTTGCTGCTGACATAGCGACACGTCTGATACTGAGATGCAACTCGTTTTAATTCCTCACAGCTATATTGCTTTATTCTACGTATTTGCATATGTAATTTATTGAGTTGATGAAGTTGCAGTATTCCACATTGATTTGCGCTTTAAAAGCCTTGGACAATAAGGCACAATCTAACGATTGACCACATTTACATCTTGCCCTTTGACCTTCACAACTGCAGATCGCCCATTGTCCGCAACTGATCGGCGACGATGCAATGGGTATCCGTCATTGCATGTGATGGTGTTAGCAATCAGGTCTCTCGGGTAACGCCTGAAACAGCTACTATCGAGCATACAGGGTGAGGTGTTGTTATAAACTTCGCGAAGTCCATAGTTCATATTCTTAGGCACCACTGCAAGCAATTTCGGATTAACAGCTTCATGTTGTATTTCGGCCGAGATGATGGAATCATCTCACATCAGTGCGGTTTGCACTTGAAGTAGTTTGCCGCACATTTGACTGACTTCGTCGACATATGTTATCTCTTCTTCTCGACATTGTAATGGACACTGTAAAACACAACGGAATTGTTTTTACGCTCACTCAAATGGATCGAAATTTCCATGAGGTCTTTACAGTATTGAAATCCCCAAACTAAGTCCAAATTCGTGGTTATGTCATTAAAAAAAACGGTTGTGTCACCCCAAGACTTTTCTGTGAAGTAGCCAGGAACGTAATTCATCTGAATATTAATATCATTAATCCTACAACAACCCCCCCCCCCCCACCCCTAACCTAGCGACACCCTTTAAAACTCGAAAATCGAAATCTAAATCGACTTTGACTTCGACTTCGACTTTTCGACTTTTTAGACTTATCCGACTTTTTCGACTTTTTCGACTTTTTATACTTTTTCGACTTTTTTGACTTTTTGACTTTTCCGACTTTTTCGATTTTTTTGACTTTTGCGACTTTTTTTACTTTCGACTTTTTTTGACTTTTTTTGACTTTTTTTGTTTTTTAAACTTTTTTGACTTAGTATTTTCTCACTTTTTCGCCTTGTTCGACTTTTTTGACATTTTCGGCTTTTTCGACTTTCGACTTTTCGACCTTTTCGACTTTTTCGACTTTTTCAACTTTTTTTACTTTTTTGACTTTCACATTCTTTGAGTTTTCGACTATTTGAAATTTTACTCATTGTACGGAATGAATAACAGTTATGGACAAAGCTGTCAAACAATAGATACGATCGCCGCGACAGCCATCTAGAGAGTGGCCAATGTTCCCAAAATGACCAATTTCGATTTTTTCGATTTTCAGTTGTTTCTTTGAGTTTTTCCTAAATATTTTTTTTTTGTGAACCACCCCTGAATCAAGCCAAACAAAATAAAAGAAAACTAATTCAAATCGGTCGAGTCATTTCCGAGATCCTGCGAGACTAACGCACGGCGATTCATTTTTATATATAAGATGTAGGTACTTTGATTTTAAGGGCACCTCATTCTTGTTTTATTTAGCGTGTTTAAGACAATTTATTAGTGATTCTTTTGATTATTGACTATGTTTGAACTATTTTTATTTTTAAATTTATTGCGTAACAATATGTTATTCTATGTTAATATTTACTGTTGTTTATTATCCCATTCAATTTTTATTATGTGAAATAATTTTTTTACCTACCCAATTCAACTTTTTTACACTTAACCTAACTGATTTTGTACTATTATTATAATAGGTGTTTTTTTATATTTATTGTTGAATGTAACAAAAATATTGTGGGCCTAAAAGGCAGATTGTGCAGCACTGAATAATTATACAACTCTATATTACTACACCACAATCACAATAATATAATAAATAAATTGAATTTTAAAAAAAGATTTGAGTATATTCTTTCCGGAAACACGAATTTTACGAAAATGAATCGAGACAAAAGTTGTACCAGGAGGAATTGTTTTTTACAAGGAATGGTTCCATGTATGTAATGTAATGTAATTCATTCATTCGTTCAATGTAATTCATTCACAATTACCTATTTATTATCAAACTTATATCGTGTGGTTCCTTTCGTAACATAATGTCGCCCGTAGGTACCCAGTAACCTCGCTCGTTAGAGCTATGCCGAGGATAGTTGGAAGGATGGAGCTATGCCGATGTCCCCTTTGTAGCAATACCCCTTGCACAGCCAGACATATTCTAGCTGGCTGCAAGGTGGCCTTAGATCAAGGACGGTACACTTACCGCCACGACAAAGTCCTTGCTGTAATTCGCGAGGTAATTAACCTCTCAGTGGCTCGTGCCAACAAGGGTTTGACAGTATCATCTAAACCCCCAATACAGTTTGTGTGGAATGGCTCTAAAGGCAAAAAACATTTCACTACAAAACCTTTCTCAATGATCAAGAAAGCTTCAGATTACATTCTGGAGGTTGATTAGGTCTCTAAACAGTATAAATTCCCTGAAAGTCTCGGATGCACAGCCCTGCGCCCAGATATAACTCTTTACTCTCCATCTCGGAAGATGACCCTTATCGTAGAATTAACTGTTCCATGGGAATCAGATATCCCAAAAGACGACGAGTTCAAATTAAATAAATACTATGGTCTCGCAAATGCCGTCACCCGGAACCCCTTCACTATTCACCTTCACGAGGTGGAAGTTGGCGCTCGTGGCCTGCCAGCTAAATCACTCTTTCACCTTTTTAAAGATCTTGGTCTCACCAGGAAAATAATCAACTCCTTATTCTGCATCTCAAATTCTATGGCTTCGTAGGGGAAGTGAATGGTTGGTAAGGTGACGCTCACATGGGGCAAGACAGGTGTCCTAAACCTACCACGGCCGGTCGTTAGTCCGGAATCCACCGTTCACCCCCCAGAAGTGTATTAATGGTATATGATGGGCCCGAATTCGGTCGGCAGATCTGTTTGGATTTTATTGTATTTTATTTATTTTCGGTGTTTAAAATTTATGAAATCATTTACTCCACCGACCCAAATTGTACAAGTGAAATAGTTCTGAAAATGAAAATAATCTATATATAGAGTTGTCAACTACAACGGACGAACCCGTCACCTCAGGAAGTTTCAACGATTAGTCGCTCTCTCCCGTGAAGTGAACGCAGAAGATTTGGACAAACAAATCTACCGCCAAGCTCCGCCACATGCCCGCAAGAGGCCAACGCCTTAACCGCGAGATAGCCAGGAGTGTTATCCACCGGGCTTACACTGACGCCCTTGCTTCCAATTGCGACCAGATTACTCCGGTCTCTCGATTGGTTACGAGTTCGAGGCCGCTTGCGCGGTCCTCTCCCTTAGGAAGCGGTGAAACGGTGTATACCGAATCTATCGCGGTCCACGGCATCCTTTGCCCGGCTGTTCATTCAGGATCGGGTAGCCGATGGTCGTTTCAAGAGCAGTCGCCGTAAGGTTCGCAACCAACCCCGCTCTATTGGAAACAGTACTGCTTCCAGACTCCCCCGACCGTCAGTCAGAGTGCACAGTCGATTGGCTTACGCCGCACGGTGCGCAGACCGTCCAGGAGAAGGTTGATTTTCAGGGGAAACTAGCCCTAAGGCCATACTCCTACCCGGGCTCGCACTTCATGCATGGAGGCCGCCGGATGGGTGTTGACCCGTGAGTGTGACCAACCATAAACAGAATAGGTCTTCGTGGCCAACTCAGCAAGGGCCCATTAGCTCCCCATAATGAAAATAATCTCCACGTTCTCTTTCTTGCGCATACATACCTCTGTGAATAATGAAAGTGCATGAAAGAGAAAAAAATATACATAAAAGAGATTATGCCGCCGGTTGTCGGGCGTTGTTAACGTCGCCGATTTATAAATTAGGCGATTAAAACATATGAAGCATTTCACACATGACATTTTAAAAAACCGGACGGATGCTCGCGGAGTTCTCTCAGACACCCAGCAGTCTCACGTCTGTGCGTGCAGCAATCTCGCTAATCCCACTGGATGGTTCGGAGTAAGCACATATCCAGGGAGGGGGGATTGTTAGGATTTATCCCCCTTCCCCTCACCCCAAATCCAGCATACCTTCATTTTGTTTTGACGGGTTATTTCAAGATTGGTGGGTGCTGCGCGCGTTGTTTCAATAAACGCCTCCCCCCCCCCCCCCCGAACCTAAAATCTGGATAGGTACCAGGTTCGAACGTACGTACCTTTATGTTAGACCGTTAGTAGATACTTTCGCCATGTCACTGTTATTATACATATTCTCCTCTCCATTTTGTTGGCTGCTTAGCTCCCTGAGAGCCAGTTTTCGACAGAAATAGGACGCTAATTTAAGGGCTCATGTAAATTAAATGGATTATAAGATACATTTGGCATGCTAATTTATTCAAGAATAACCCCCCTGACATATCATTTGCTGTTATCGAAACCCATTTTGATAACAACGTCGTGCCAAATGACACTCCCATTTTCGTATTCAATAATTTCCATATATATTCTTTTCATATGCCTAAAAAAATACCGCGAGTAAACAACGCCATTGGATATTTTACGCGGTGACAGGATCAAATTGGTATCTTGTTAAACATTCTACGTGTCACCCCAAATGACGGGTAGGATGACGTCATCGAAGTAATATGAACGGACAAGCAAACGCGAAATATGAATCGTGACAATATACCATCCAAAAATAAACAAGGAAAATCGATAAAAGTGATAACTCAACTTGATAATTTTCTGTTTACGATTTCACCAGTTTTATTTGATGCTCTTTCTTTATTTTTATGACTCGCTATATTGATAGTTAGGGAGACAGCAACAAAATAGTGCAAGAGTTTTGGAAAAGCTGATACTTTCAGATCAGACAGTATTTTGGCCATAGAATGCAGGGGTACAGTCAACAGCCCAGATTCCGAAACACCTGGTACTGGCGTACAAGGAAAGTTGTGATTTTAATTAGTACAAGCAAAGTGTTTTGGAAAAGCTGAAAATTCATCAGTAGATAACTCGAAACATATGGTCAAACTGCTTTATAATCGAACGCGTAGCGTTCATTGATATATTAGCTAGATATGCCCTCAGATACAAATAAGTTGGCTCCACATACCCTTTGCTCGTAAATCGTGTGACAGAGAGAGCAATAAATTGAACAGTATGCGAGAGAATAGCGCGCCAATATTCTTTGCGGCAGCTCTCACACCGGAAACGGTCGGCTGTCTGCCAGCGAACTGCGACCAGACTACTACTAGTCGTCTTTCAGTAGTGGTTTTGAAGGGGTCAATTTCGAGCGAGAAAGACCCATCTTGGGGATTATTCAATTCAATTCAATTCAATTCTTTATTGAGAAATCACACAGTATTACAGTAATAATATTTTTTTTAATGTATGCAGATTTACAACAAATAAAACCGGTTACGGATTTCAATAAAATTACATAAATTACTTTTTTTTTTAACTACTTAATAAAACTAACGTACCTTCAATTTAATTTTTTTCAATTTTAGAAGTACATAAGAGTCGAGTATGCAGGGTGTGTGTATGTGTTTGTGGGAGTGTGTTGAGCGTGTAAGTGTGGAGTGTGAGCGGGTATGATATTAGTAATGGCGTATATAAAATATAATAATAATAATAATAATAATCAATAAAAATAGCTAAAAACCAAGTCAGCTTATTGTATCGGTTAGGGTTTGATTTACGGAGTATTTGTAAGTGATTATGGAATTATTAAACATATCAATACCATTTAAATGGGTATTATAAAGCTCACAACAGCGTGTGAGTACTCCATTCCTTGATGCATTAGTTTTAAAGCGCGGCAATCGAAACAGGTCAAATTGGCGTGTGGTCCTCATTGGGGCGTTAATATTGATCGCTCCCACCAGGTCAGAGCAATCGAATATACCGTTCATTATTTTATAGAGGCACAGAGCATCATATATATCGATGGTGGCGTTTCACGAAAGTGCCTAACATCCTGGGCGCGCCGTACTATCGATCGTTAATTTGATTTTGGAACGCATCCTTAGGGATTCCAACTTAGAAACGAATTTATTTTTTTTTTTTTAATCGGTTCTGTCACCCTGAGACTTTTCCGGCCAGTAGCCAGGGGTTCACATAGTTATGTTCAGAATTGTCTTAAACATCTTCTTCTTCATCATCATCAGCGCGCATTCGCCCACCGTTGGGCATACGCCTCTTTAATCACTCTCCATCCGGATCGGTTGTCCGTTTCCCTCATCCAGACAGGTCCAGCTGTCTCCTTGATGTCATAAGGTTGTACTGTTCATCATGATTGGAGGTATTTAGCCCGATACCCGCCACGTCGGCCACACGTCTTGGCCAGCTCCACACTTTCAGGAAAATACTTCCATTTCCTAGGCTTGTGGCAAGCTGGTCGAGTTACTTAACCGCCGAATTACCTACACTTATATTCTTTAAATTTATTATTTATTGTTGAGAAAATTTAAAATATATGTTGACACTTAGAATTTAAATTTCGAACCAAAAGTCTTGAACATAACTATGTGAAAATCGATACTTCTAAATATAGGAAAGAAATCGATATGACATGACCTAACAAGGGCCGCTTAGTAGATTTTAATATGTATAGCGACGGTCAATGTCGATACCTCCCACATGCTATCAATTACTTCCCAGTGCTTTCATTCATGCGCTACATATAGACATTTCGAAGAGAGAGAAGAAAGCAGCACGAAAAACGAATGAATATATTCTTATGATCGTAGGAAGACACATATTTCTTAGACTTATTGGTTAGGTCATATGGAAAGTTTATAGAATCTTCAAAATCAAATGATAATGGATCAAAGACGCGTTTTTAGCTAGATTTTCTTTAAATAATGATGAATATTAAGTGACACTTTTCATATATTGCTCCTCGACTGATGAACAGAATGAAAAATGGTTTTTCTGCAGGACTGAAATCTAGGACCAGTCACGGAATATAGGAAACAAACCAGGGATCACAAACAAAACCCTTTAATGGCTTTCGAGGTATTAAAATGACTATTTTTTAATATGATTAGTATTTTCTTAAATACGGCGTTTTTTTGGTGTGGCTTATGTGTCTGTCTGTCTGTGTGTGTGTGTGTATGTGTAAATGGCCTTAATCGTCTCGGGAGGGGTCAAAATGTAGACATGCGTCTTTATCTCGAAAAAAAAATTTGCGCGTTCACAAATTATCAATTTTGTTAACATCATTGGCTATTCGTTGATAGCTATTGCCGATCATACACTGCTTCGAATTAATATTTCGCACCCATTTTATAGCTAGTTATTTTATATACCACCCCTATTTTATAGCCACGCAACCAGGGGGAGGGGGGGGGGGGTTCAAAAAAAATAAAAAGATTATCAATCAAAATAGCAACAACAATTAAAATAATCATAATAGTCAAATAATCGAACTGATATGACTATCATAGATACAACATTATGAATTGATGAAATTAAAGTTACTATTATTTACTATTACTTCCAAAGTTTTAAAGGAAAGTATTCAAAATTTCTTTATTTCCCATTGTATCAACGACAAACTAGGGAGAGGCTTATTTTTCACTTTCTTCTCAAAGAACAGACACAATTACCAAAATTAAAACGTAGACTGCCAAGGGAAAAAAGAAAAAAATGGTACTTACTTCTATTGGGCGGTGCTAAGTGCTTTTTTCTGTAAAAACTAAAACATGTAAAACGCAAGCAAAAAGAAAGTTGGCGCCTTAGTTCACCAATCACGGTGAATGAATGAATGAATGTAAAAAGGTAAATGGCGACTATGAGTAGGCAAAAAAACAAAATCTTCAAGTCAACTGTGCTGTAATTGTACGAGGGGCGTTCAAAACAAAGCGATAATGATGAGAATTTGTTTGCATCTTGTCGAAGCTTGTTGGCGAAAACGAAAAAAAAGGCGAGTAAAATTCGCGCGGTAATTAAATTTCTTTGCTTGAAAAATATTTGTAGGCAGCGAGTAGTTCAAGACTTACGAGATATATTAGGGGTTGATGCTCTCCATATTCTACGGTTGAAAGTTGTTGTGCTGAATCTATGCGTGGAAGAATTTCAACTAACGATGACTAATTAACTTGAAAATTGCTGTGACTACCTGGATTTATCAAGCAGAGTTAACGAGTCGATCATGACCACGGCTGATGCGGTAAGGAGATAGAGGTAACAGCGAGTAGGGTAATTATACAAAGAGTATTTTATACTGAAGTAAACTTTTATTTAACTTCGTTGAATACGATTGACGGGTTACGGGGAAGAACGATCAAAATATTGTTTTTTAATTTAATTCCATTTTACAAGTTTACTGCCGTAAAATGAGACCTTTTATGAAGGGGTTGTTCAAGTGACAACATAATATTAGGTCTTTGAATTGAAAACTTCGATATTTTTGTGATATTGAACATTTATTTCGAAGCAAATTGAAAAGTGTTTATCATTCCATGTATTTTCCATCGCTAGCTATGACGTTCTCCCATCTTTCTGGCAAGACAGATTCCCCGGCGGAAGAAGTCTTCGTCCTTGGAGGCTATCCACGAATCCAGTCATTTTTCAGTATCCTCGAAAGACTGGAATCGCTGCTAGGAAAGGTCATGGACCATTGACCGGAACAAATAGTAGTCGGATGGCGCAATATCTGGGGTGTACGGCGGGTGAGGTAGGATGTCCCAGCGAAGCATTTCCAGGAAGTTCTTGAGCTGCATCGCGACGTGTGGTCGAGCATGGTCATGCTAGAAAATTACCTTGTCGTGTCTTTTAGCGTATTCCGGCCGTTTTATCTTCACAGCATTGCTCAAATTCTTGAGCTGAGCTCGATAGCGATCGCCCGTGATGGTTTCTCCCGGTTTCAGCAGCTCGTAATAGATGTCACCCTTTTGGTCTCACCAAATGCAAAGCATTACCTTGGATCCGTGGATGTCTCTCTTCGGCGTGGCTGTTGAGGTCGATGGAAGTAATTCACCGAGGTACGAGCGATATTTCTTGCGTTTGAGGTACTCGTAAAAGATCCAATTTTCGTCGCCGGTCATTATTCGGTGGGAAAAACCTTTTCTTTTTTGACGGCAAAGGAGCAATTCACAAGTCATGAAACGATGTCTCTTGGCTTCAACTCGTGAGGAACCCAATGCCCTTCCTTTTGAATGACTTCCATAGATTTTAAACGTCTCGAAACGGTTGAGGGATGAATATTAAGCACTTCACTTATCTTTTCCAGCGTCAGATTTGAATCTTCATGGAGTATGGACTCCAATTCGGCTTCTTCAAATTTTTGCTTCTGGCCTGGGCGCTCTTTGTCTTGCACGTCGAAATCACCACCTTTGAATTGGAGAAACCAAGTCTCAACAGTCCTTTTTATCGGAGTAAAATCCCCGTAAGCCTCCAGCAGCAACCTATGACATTATGCAGCAGTTTTCTTAAGATGAACGCAGAAAAGCATTGCTTCCGCAATGCACGCAAATGACGTTTGGTCGGCTCAAATTTCGACATCTTCGAAGCTAACAAAATTACCATCTTGACACTTCAACGAAATGACACAGACTTATAATTAAAGCCTAATGATAACGCTTTGACATGAAGTAGTTTGCAATTTGGTAAATGACTAGAAATATAAGTTACGATATTTCTTAGGAAATCGAAGTTTTCAATGCAAGGTCCTAATATATCAAATCTGTAAACCAAATATTTGAGTTTCTAAAAAAAATACATTTTACTTAAATGTATACCCCGTAAAAACTCATCTTAAAAAGTATATAGAATAGAATAACTTTATTTTTCTATAAAAACATTAATTAATATTACACTGGTTTTATAAAATAAGAAAATGTATGCACAATAGTAAATTAATTTTGATCGATCTTCCCCGTACCATTGATTTTATAAAATCCATTGATTTATAAAATCAATGCCCGTACCCTTCAATTATATAATCTAGAATACTAGGGAAAAATTCAGTAATTCCTAAATTCAGTGTTGTTAGATTATCATTAGAATCAGAATTAAATTGCATCATAGGGAATTCCGTATTTTGGTCTTGCAGTTCCGTATTTTGGCCTTCCGTATTTTGTGCGGCTCGCAGAGCTGATCTGTCTATGCAAATGTTTCGTAGTATATTCTTTTGGACACATAGGATTACGGTTGCTAAAAAATTATAAGCAAATTGGGATTTCTGTGAACACAAATCATGCTACCAGCATGTGCAAGAATGGAGGGAACACAAGTGGGTATACTGTATAAAGGGGCGCTGTCATGAAGGATGACCAACGTTACAGTATCTGTGAGAAATATATGTTTAGTGACTACTTGCTTATTTCATCGAAATGTACATTCATCATGTGTCAACAATATTTTGTCTACAATCTGTATTGATTTATTGAATAAATATTAGATTTTTATATTTCAGGTATACATCAGATCGCTTAAGCCGCAGAGGTTTTTAACCTTTTATTTTCTCTGCCCAACAAAATACGATGAGGAATACTATTGTGAACGTGCAATTTTTTTTTGATGAGATGTCCGAAATATTCATTTTGAGCCCCCCGAGACGATTAAGACCATTCCTAGATTGAACTCTGTCTCGCTGTCTGTGTGTTGTGTGTGTGTGTGTATATTCCCCAAACCCTGATCCGATTGAGCTGAAATTTGTCATGCAAGCATCAAGTGGTCATGATAGGAGTTGAAAAGGTTTTTATTAAAATCGGTCAATTAAAAGGGACAAGTCATATATCAATTTCGAAATATTGAACTTAGAGACTTGGAAATTGGTACGATGCCTTACTGGGCCAAAATCTTGGTGAAATTTTGGTTGGAATATTCAAATACAAGCAATATTAATAATATTTAAATTCCACCATATATTTTAATCAAATATTAACACCGTCTGTCTGCGCTTACCCGAGAAACGAACCGCGCCACCCAAGGCAATTCCAAAGAGCCCGCCGTCCGCCGGCCGAGAGCCGAGGGCGCGCATCGATTTTACTTATGAAATTAAGATTCAGATTAAATGAGTCCTTGGCTACTTTCCGGGTAAATCTTGAGGTGACACAACCGTTTTTATGTATTGCCACACATCTGCTTTTTCCAAAATTTCACGACATTATGGGATGTAGGTACGTACAGTCAAGGGCATAATATCAAGGTTTACATTTTTGTTACAAAACAGTCTTATCACAGCTATACGAGTATATAATACCTTAATGTAAGTAAAGGTTGAGGTGCTCTTGTCTGTATATTGATTAAAATAATAGATGTATGACTGTTTACTTATTTATTTGCATGCAACATTTAGTAAACTAAGTGTGATTTGGGGTTTTACGCAACGTAGGTATAAAGTTATTTTATTCTTGGCCGAATCGTCGACAGACATACTCTTATTTCTTCTTCGATAGATAGAAGTCGTTCGCGTTTAACATTTTTTATATTTGTCGGCGCTGAAAAATCCTGGTCGCACAGATACGACGTTGAAAATGGTAAAAGAGCTATCAGTGTCTTTTTACTCTACTCTGGGTATTCCAAAAAATATATATATCCAGAACTTATTTAAATTCAGCTCCTTGTATTTTAATTGCAAAGTGGGGTCGTATTTTAAACCGAAAAACTTTTATTTTTGTGCCAAATTAAAACCAACCAAACTGCTGAGAGAAATATTGAAGGGATCTCTAAAGGCCCTTACACGATCAATAATATTGACAATACCAGTATTGTCGATACAGTCGTTTACTCCTTTAGTCGTTTTGAGGTACCACCGTCAATATAACCCTACACGCTACACGGTCAATAATTCTATGAATAAATGTGCTCAGTACGTTTGTTTCCATCATTTGGACAAGTGAAATTGTGTTTTCCTTAGTGAATTTAAGTGGCGTTGTGTTTTGAAAACATTGACAATCGAAAAAAGGTTTGTGTAACCATAATTATGAACATCGGAAGTATTTGTCGAGTTAAGCGAAAACGATAGATGAAGGAGTTGTTTAAAAAAACGTGAGCCCAAGGAAATCAGATTGACAGATGCAGAAGATGTTCACAATTATTTCAGAATGAAAGAAACGATGATCATGAAATTATTACATATGGTGGAACCACTCTGGAAATAACAGAGCATAGCATGTCTATGCAACTAGAACTGTCACCTACAACTGGCGAAACGTCACCTACGGAAGTTTTAACGATATTAGATCTTTCTATCTCCCGTGAGGTGAGCGTAGAAGACTTGGGAAGAAAACAGTCCACTGTCTAGTTACGCCACTCGCCCGTAAGAGACCAACGCCTTACCGCGAGATAACCAGGTTATTTACCCAGCGGTCCGCAACTCGCGCCAGTTGCAACCAGATTACTCCGATCTCCCGACTGATTCGAGGTCGCTTGCGCGGTCCTCTCCCTTACGTAGCGGTGATACGGTGTCTATAATACAGAATCTATCGCGGACCAAGTCATCCTATGCCCGGCTCTTCACCCGGAATCGGGTAGCCGAATGGTCGTTTCAAGACGAGTTGCCGTAAAGTTAAGAACTACACCCGTTCTATAGGAAACAATACTGTTTCCAGATTCCCCCGGCTGTCATTCGGAATGCACAGTCGATAGGCTGACGCCGCACGGTGTGAAAACCGTCCAGTACCGCCCGAAGGTTGACTCTGAGGGGAAACTGGCCCGTAGGCCAGAATTCTACCCTTGCTCGCTCGCACCTCTGCGCGGAGGCCGCCGGATCTTGCGTTGACCCGTGCGTTTAGCCGACCCTAAACAAACCTAAATGGCACCTGCGGCTAGCCCTGAATCTACGATATTTCCGATCCAGGGCAAAAACTTTATATTGGCGCCCCTCTCCTCCAGCATTGAATATTACTGAATTTAAATAACTCACGAAACAAATAAACTGGGTTCGATTTTTTGTCACCCTTAAGTAAGATAGGAACCCTTAAATAAATGTTGCACTCATTCTTACCTATTTGCTAATAAAGTGTGACATTATTATAGACTACAAACAACTAGTGTATACAGCGCATTTGCCACACTTTACACACACCTTTAATTGTTAGATCCCAGGAAATTTTACTATCTAATCTTGCTACAGCTTTACACGTCGAGCTTTTCTTTAATGAAAGAATCTATTACCACGTCAACTAACAAAAGTAGTTGTTAACCAACAAAACCAACGCGAATTACTCGAACACCTAATAAACCACATAAATACTGGCAATCGCTCGATGTTTGGCAGTTCGGGTTTATTCGGGTAAAGTTTTCATGGGTATGCGAGTTTCAACGCAATAGCCTAAATCTCCAACTCGAACTACTCCAAATTTTATATCTAAAAAAAAGAAACTCTTGCAGACGGAGTCGCGTCCATTATCGTATGAATGATGTTGCCGATTTGCATGATAAATGCGGGTAGCCATAAAACTCAGCAGCACCGCGTAATTGTATTCTGCCTCTGGGAGATAACGAAGTTTTTGCCGACTTAGCCGAGATTTAAAGTCGCCGCGGAGCGCGTCTACGCCGCAATCAATTGCAGCCCCTAATCCTTAGCTCTTTTTCATTCATGCAAATCTGGGGGCACTGAACAATCTTAAAGAGATTTATTTGGTTAAATTTATTTATTTATATTCAATATTTATTATTATTACATACACACGAAGATGCCAATGAATCAAGCATAGCACCGTGAAAGACCTGGCCCTATACTCATTGATGAAAACTTATCTTGGCATCCTCAAGTAAGTTAGGTCAGTAGTAGCACAGTATAATAACACCCAGTAAGTTCACTCAAGACAAGGCAATCCGGGAAGAGGGGGCGACGGAAGTGGGGCCAGGGGTAAGTCATGTCGCGTCCTTTGGCCCATAGTTACGGCGCTGTGTGCTGTGACGCGCTGTGGGCGCAGTTTGTGTCCGCTCTTACTATTGCTTTTTTGTGGAGATTTACGAGTCGACGCCATTATCCTCAGAACAAATCGGTAGCATAATAGCATCTGCGTCGCCGGGGCACCGCAAATGTGGCCGGGACGATGCTTCAAGAAGAAGACGAGTAATCATATTACGATGTGTGGTAGCCCTTAAGATTCCTGGCGTTACGCGTCGATTTCAATTTTTTTCTAAGAGAAGCTACTGTCTGGTATACTGTGGTAGTAGAGTCTTTGCAAGTCTCCATTCTTTAAAACTGGTTCAGAATCTCCTACCTCTTTGTACTAAACGCCAAATGGCACAATCTTTTCTTTAAACGATAATAGGCGTGGCCTTGAATTTTCTAATGGATCAACACTTTTAGTGAGTATGACTGCATGACTATTCTTTACTCTTTATTTCATTCCAGAAACAACGTCAAAAAGAGTTTATTATAACTATTTTTTGTTGATTTCATTACTTGAATATTTAACAAAAGGTTCGCCAACTTAGAAACCTCTTCATGTAATGTGAAAGTCAATCTTTTTCATTGAAATCTATACAAATATAAAACTAATCCGCTAAAAAACGTCCGTCTGCTTGATCGCGCTAATCTCAAGAACCTCTGGACGGATTTCGATACGTTTTTTACCGCCCGATAGAGCGTCTTTCACAAAGCGTCTATCAAGAATTTAAGGAATGTTTATGTGTAATAACATCAATAAATCTAATAATAGGACTGGACAGTAGCAAGTTAAGTGTCAAGAAGCTGAAAAACAGTTGTGTGTGCGATTTTTAGACATTCTTTTTATCCGACTCTTAGATCGCGATAAACTCAAGAACCGCTTAACAGATTTTTATTAAGCTTACACAGTAGATAAGGTCTTTATTCGGGGAAGGCTAATCTGTTAAGAATAAGAATATCTGTTAAAGGGGCACCACGCAGTGAAGAGTTTTTGAGTCGATAAAAAATCGCCACGAGTTTGATTTTTAAGCTTTTATAACTTTAAAATCAAATTCATGATCCTTCTATTTTGTATTTTTATCTGGAAATCGTTTTCAATGAGTCGACTGGTGCATATTCATTTGCCCAAAGACAATCCAACTATATAGCACCGAATTTTTTTTATAATTATGTTTTAAATAAATAAATAAATAAATATATTAAAGTGGTGCGTTTGGTATTTCCCGAGATATGATCACAAACCACGTCTTCTTTAAAACAACTTTTAAAATAAAAAATACTTTTCAAAGCATTCTATCAACCCTAATAAAAATGCTTCTTTTTCTTAGCTCAGGCATCTAATATAGATACAATATATATTTTACAGTAAAGAGCTGTTATCATTGGTTGAGGAGTTATTGGCGTTGAAAGACGGTGCAGCATACGCTAAGCCTGTGCAGCAATAGGCTAAGCCTGTGCAGCAATACGCTCCATATAAAGCTTATTGTGAATGTTTTCTCATTAACAACTTTACGTGGCCCTTTCGCGTATCACGTCAAGACGTAATATTTACGTGTCGTTATCAGTATTAAACATAACCAGTATAGTATACAGAGAAATTTTATAAAACACCCACTGGGAAATCGCGGAAAAAAAATAAATATTGCCAATGTTAATACAATAATACCTCATAAGTAAACTATTTCTTACTTGATTGTTACGTGTCATTTAATTAGAGTATGCAATTTTTTGTTTAATAATTCGATCAAAATTTTGTTCTTGATTTTGTAACCTTATCCCAAATAATACATTTAAAACTCTTTCCGTGCAAAGCTTGTCTTAAATATAAACAATATAAGAGGTAATGACTCATTCGCTTCCTTCTCCTTCACTTCATCATTTCTCGCCACTGCAGGAAATTTCTTACGGCCAGTGGCGTCGCTAGGGGGGGGCGGGGGGGGCGGTCCGCCCCGGGCCTCGCAAGGGCAGGGGCCTCCAAATGGTATTTTTTTAAAGGAGGCCCACATGAAAAATATAAATGTAATGCTTATTTTCCATATTAATAGAATGGTTATTTTTTAAAAGTTTTAAACAAAGACTTCGAAATTTTATTAAAGCAGCTGGGGTTCCAAAAGAAGAATCGGAGAAGTGGATATCACTAAAAGTCTTACAGTTCATTGTGGAAATGGACCTCACAGAATCTGTTCCCAGTGTGTTTCTGTGGCTTCTAACGAAAGAAGCTTTTCAAAGCTCAAACTGATAAAAACTTATTTAAGATCAACAATGAGCCAAGCAAGGCTTAACGGTTTGGCTATTCTGTCAGTGGAAAGGGAAGCAGCAAACAAGGCGGATTTTGATGCAATTATTAAGGAGTTCGCTGAAGCTAAAGTGCGCAGGCAGAAAGTATTTTGATTTTGTTGTTTAACACTAAAATTTTAGTTATTGCCTTATGTTTTTCACCTTGACCTTAATAAATAAGACTTGAGTTTTCATGGCTTATGATGGTTTTTATTTTCCGCCCTAATTTTATTCTTGACACAGTTTCTTATGATTTATCGCTTCCTGGGGGGGCCTCTTAGATTATTTCCGCCCCGGGCCTACAGAGGTCTAGCGACGCCACTGCTTACGGCATTGAGGATAACCGTCGATGGAAACCAATGGCTGTAGTTCGTCAACGCTTACGAAGAGCCTTCACAATGTAATTGCTCCTAAGTATTGTAATTCCCGCATGTATGGTAACAGTAACAGCTCCATCTTGTGTGCTGCTCAAATGACAATCCATTTTGCGCGAAACTTACGAGGGCGTCTTGCTGCGGTATAATCCCCATATTACTAATACCGGATATTATGGGATTATCCCCCGCACGAACCGGGGAATTTGTATGTAAAATATAACAAGGTAGACAGTGACAAGGGGGGAGGGGAGAAGGACGGAGCCCAGACCCCCCGAAATTTCTCCAGATTAGCCCGCGCCAAAAGC
This sequence comes from Micropterix aruncella, assembly GCA_944548615.1. Classification (NCBI taxonomy): domain Eukaryota; kingdom Metazoa; phylum Arthropoda; class Insecta; order Lepidoptera; family Micropterigidae; genus Micropterix; species Micropterix aruncella. Next base: position 24,939,146 of record OX155957.1, read on the forward strand.
CAAATGTTTCAAAATGTATTTTTTTTTAATAAAGCGCAAAATAGTAGTAGTATTCCAAGGAGTGGGGGCTTGTATCCAGCCCTTAATGTCACCTGAATCTATAAGATCTTTTGTAACTACCCACTTTGTGGTTGGGTCACTGCTCTGCTAGAAGCTCGGTACTGCTTACCAGTCCACACAGATCACTTACCTTTAAGTTGGGCAGATCGCTGGGTTCGAAAAAGCTCGTCCTAGTAAACTGTGTCTCTTTGCGGCGACTGGGCAGCGACCAACGATGTGTATGCTGTCCACATATTCGGCAGTCCTTGCTCTCGGCTAAGCCAAGGTTGAATAGATGTGCTCTAAGGGCCGTGTATCCGGTGAGTAGACCGATACACGGCCTAAGGTTCTTCTTGCTCGTGTCAAGAGCAAATTAACATTAAAGTAATATTTATAGACCATGGATACTCTAGATAGGCTTAGCGCATAATTACAAAAAACAGTGAGACAAAATATCACCATATCTAGACATAATATCACCATATGTAGAAAAAGAAAGGAATGAAGTAAACCACCCAAATATGCAATTAAATCAATCAGACACTAAGATGTGGATTTTTCCGATTATAAAAATTCTGTTTGTAATTTTGGCTACCGTGCCAATGACACATCATCTACCGAGACAAGCTTTTCAACAATGGAAACGATACAATCGAAAATATTTAAGACCCTTATTCCAAATAAAATTGCATAAAGGAAATGTTTTTGCTTTTAGGTATCAGTGGAAAAAAATACCTTTATAATTTAGTCTATATATCACAAGAGAAATAAGGAGTTCAACACTTTTCCCTATAAGACCTAGAAAAATATATTCAACTTCACTTTACGGTTTTCGCTGGGAGAGCTAAAAGGATTTTTTTTTAAATATTCATACAATATTTTACCAAATCCTACAAATTATAAAATTAAAACATAATCAAAAATATTTATTTTCATTGGCTTCAAAGCCAACATTCCGTCGTATGTATACGTATATGCAATGTAACTAGACCTACTGCCATACTTTCACGCGTGACGTCATCTTCCATTGTATACGTATTACGTATTTCATCGTATGTATGATTGGGTAACGCCGGCAACCCATCTCGAGGGAAAATGTTTTCCTAATCCATTTTGTTTGCCCCGCTCTCTCTTGCCCCGGCTTCCCCTCAAGTCGTCTGTGTAATGAAATTCTCGTTTCTGTGTATCGCACGAGGTTTATGCGGTATTCATTTACCCGGCTCACTCGTTTCATTGAGAAACACGAACAATATTAGATTTCATGCTTTTATAGATGGGTAAAATCTTGTCTTTCATACGCTTATATGTACGTTCTCATGCGTAGGTCGCTGCGCAATGTATTGTGTATTGATAAACAGCTTATAATATTATTCTCAAATTTTGCACACACACACACACACATATATATATATAATATCACTGAAGGTGTAACTTTGACCAATTCGGAATTAACGGTTCAAATTACGTCGACTTTAGCGGCCTTATTGGGAACGGTTGATTTAATCATTTTACATTTGAAATTAATTTTCAGATGAAATCAGTCATTTGCTACTAGCCGGGATAGTCTTAAGGGGATACAACCATTTTTTAAAACTATAATAGGCTCAGAGACCGTACCAAAAGTAGTCTACGAAGACAACGAGACAAACGAAATAACACCCCCAAAGGAGGACGGCCGTTTTGGCCTAGAGACGAATTACGATGATACATCATCGGATTTTTTTTATAATATGTGTTTTGTTCCAACAGCGCAGTTAAGTGAGTAGGAGAAATGAAACAGTACTACAGTTTATAAATCTCATTTTATTGTCGAATGTTAAATATGTATATCAAATTTCCGTACGCCGCTAGACAGTACTCCTTAATTGGCGCGTGGCGCGCTCTATCGGGCGAGTTACGCATCTCTACATACGGCGATCATTCGAGTAATTAAATCGCTGCTCGTGAGTGCGATAAATTGAAGCTACTGATTTGCCAACGATCATACCACAATTACAATAACATGAATATTTCGAATAGCAAATATAACATATCGAATAGCAAGTATAAATTCACAAACATACCGCCCACCAAGGGCATTATTCTAAATAATGGCCTTAATTAAAGTATTATTCACCGAACTTATCTACCAAACTACTGATACATTATGAACTAAACAGTTGATTACATTAACAACTTAAATTAACAAATTTACAGAAACAGATAAATGTTGCTTTTAAGTCTTATTCTTTATTAACAGGTAATATGCACAATTTAGATATAGGTCTTTTAAGAACTCCATTTTTGGTTTTTAATGTGACCACTCGCGTTATATTGTCAAGACCAGGATGCTTTTGATCTATTCGACCCAATAACCAGCGACTTGGGGGCATATCAGATTCCCTGACAAGAACTACATCTCCTACTTCTGGTTCAGGGACCTTATGCGCCCATTTGTACCGATTTATCATGCTTGTCAAGTATTCTTGCGACCAGCGCCTCCAAAAGTTTTGCAACATTTTTTGAACCATTTGCCACCTTTGCAAAGGACTGATGTTTGTCTGTTCTAAATAACGATCAGGTACTGCTATTAATGGTTCACCAACTAGAAAATGAGCAGGGGTCAAAGGAACTGGCTCGTTAACATTTTCACTGTTCACCACAGTTATGGGCCTAGAATTTAAACAAGCTTCGACTTGATTGAGTAACGTACTCATCTCCTCGTAAGTCAAGGTCGTATCTCCTAATACTCGTTTAAGGTGAAATTTCGTTGATTTCACGGCAGCCTCCCATAATCCACCAAAATTTGGCGCATGAGGTGGAATGAAGTGCCACTCTGTACCGTTGGCCTCTAAATGTTCCACAATACCTTTCTGTAAGGAGAGCAAGTCTGCTAACTCACGTGCTGCTCCCACAAAGTTTGTGCCGTTATCGCTCCACATTTGGGCACAATGCTCTCGCCGAGACACGAAGCGGCGAAAAGCTGCTAAGAAGCCTTGTGTACTTAGATCGCTCACTACTTCAAGATGTATGGCACGCGTAGCCATGCATACAAATAAACAAATATATCCCTTGTGTGAGCGATGTCCTCGTCCTTTTGTAGTTCTTATATTAATAGGGCCTGCAAAGTCTACGCCGCTATGTAAAAATGGTCTGGCTGGCGTGCAACGAACAGCTGGAAGTGACCCCATTAGCTGATTACTTACCCGAGCACCAATTTTAACACATGTGACGCATCGACGAATGTGTTGTTTTACTAAACTCTTAACTCTGACTATCCAATATGCCGATCTTATAAAATTAAGAGTTAACTGTACGCCTCCATGTAATGTACGCTCATGAGCGTCTGCGACTATTAGTTTTGAAATGTATGAATCATGGCTCAGTACTATTGGATGTTTTGTTTGGTTGGGTAGCGATGACTGTTGTAGTCTGCCACCAGCTCGGATAATGTCCTCATGATCTAAATAAGGACACAAGGTTCTGATTTTACTGGTTTTAGATCTAATACTGCGGTTCTCCTTCATATGTAAGTACTCTTCTGAAAACTCCTTCTTTTGACATTCTCGCACTAGACATTTTAATGCTTGATCTATTTCTTTCCCTTTCAGGTATTTACATTTGTCGTCTGTGCGGGGTAAAAATCTCCTGCAAAATGCTACGACTCGTACTAACCTTTGTAGGGAAGAAAACTTCTCCCATGATGACTCTTCGTTCTTTATGCCTAAGTGTGTTTTAACGGACTCTAACTCAGTGTCTACGCTAATAGTTCTTTTGTACGTAATTCTCTGTTCCTTCAAAAACTGGGGTCCTTCGTACCAAAAGCTTTGGTCTGGAAGTAGTTTTGGCTGAACCCCTCTAGACGCACAATCTGCCGGGTTCTCCTTTGTAGATACGTGAGCCCATTGATTTGCATCCAGATTGGTAAGTATTTCCGATACGCGATTGGCAACGAACGTCTTCCATCGGCTAGGATGACTGTTCAGCCAAGCTAGAACTCCTGTTGAGTCACACCAGGCATGCACCTTTTCCTTTTCTAAACGCATTGCGTTTGTAACTTCTACTAACAGCCTTGACAATAACAAAGCACCGCAAAGCTCTAGCCTCGGAATGCTTATTTGCTTAATCGGTGCCACCTTAGTTTTAGCCGTCAGTAAAGTTACAAGAACCTTTCCTTTTTCATTTATTGTCCTCGAATATATTACTGCCGCGTATGCGGCTTTTGACGCGTCACAGAAGCCGTGGAGCTCCGTTGTGATGTCATTATCTGTCACCCCCAACCATCGGGGTAAGTGAACTTTATTGAGGTTTGGTAACTCCATTCGATAGGTTTCCCATTCTTCAACAAGCACTGCTGGTAATTCATCGTCCCATCCTACTCCGGCGAGCCATAGTCTTTGTATAAACATCTTAGCCCATACAATGCTTGGAGCTATCCATCCTAACGGATCAAACAGCCGAGCAATATCTGACACAATAGTTCTTTTTGTTGCCGGCCCAGACCTCGGCGGTAGCTGCACGGAGTACTTGAATTCGTCATTGCGACGAGACCAGATAAGTCCTAGTATTTTAGTTGTGTCTGGTTCAAATATGTCCTTCTCATCCTTTCGTTCTTGTATGTTCTTCTGTTCTAGTTCTGGTCTTCTCTTCTTTTCGTTTTTGTTCTTTATATCTTCTTCATATCCATCTATGATCTCTAACAGTTCCTTATTATTACTGTTCCATTTTTGTAAGATGAATCCACCTTTCCTTAACAGATCTCTCATCTCTTTATATATCCTTTCTCCCTCTTCTACATTAGAACACCCAGTCATTAGATCATCCATTAGAAAACTGTGTTGAACTTTATTTGCAGCTAATGGGTATTCTTTTCCCTCGTCCTCGGCTACTTGGTGCAGAACCTTGACCGCCAAGTACGGTGCACATGCTGTACCAAAGGTAACGGTAAGCAACTCGTAATCTTTCAGTTCTTCATCAGGATTGTCCCTCCATACTATTTTTTGGTATTTGGTATCCTCTTCGGTAATCCGCACTTGTCTGTACATTTTAACAATGTCTGCCACGAGACCTATTGGGTGTGTTCTCCAGCGTAAAATAATGTGACGAAGATCAGACTGCAAGGTAGGTCCTACCATCAAAGTGTCGTTTAAGGACACGCCGTTATCATTCTTACAGGACGCATCAAAAACCACACGAACCTTTGTGGTGGATTTATCCTCTCGGACTACGGCATGATGAGGTAGGTACACACTGCTATTTAAATTTTTCTCTTCTCTTACCTGTCTCATATGACCTAAATTTAAGTATTCATTTATTACTTCTGTGTACCTTCCTTTCAATTTTGGATCTGCCAGAAACTTCTTTTCTATGCCTTTGAATCTTCTGATCGCAATCTCACGACTTTTGCCGCCTATGCAGGAAGGATTCGGCTCCTTGAACGGTAATTTAACAACGTACCGCCCATCGGTTGTTCTTTTAGTAGTGCTTGCAAACATTTCTTCACACCTTTGTTCTTCGACGGTAAATATTTTTCCCTCAATTGGTAATTGTTCTTCGATTTCCCAGAACTTTTTAAGAATATCGGTTTCGTTGACTTGTGCATGCATTGCTGTGATCTTCCTTGTACTAATATTATGTTCTCTACTTTCGGGTTGAACTACGCCAGATAGAATCCAGCCTAAGGTAGTGCACTGTGCTACCATAGAACCGCTTGAATCCTTCTTCACGCCATCTTTCAGGATCTGGCTATAAATATCTGCACCCAATAAGACATCAATCCTATTGGGTTGGCTGAACTCTGGATCTGCTAATTGCAGATGATATTGATCTGTCCAATCTATCACTTCTATCCTTTTTTCTGGAAGATAAGAAGTGATGTTCTTCAATACATAAGCTTTAAACTCGATCTCATAATTGGGTCCTATTAAGGACCTCAATACTAATGTAACCATATATTTTGACACGATTACCTTCTCCGCGCTAAGACCTGTTACTGTTCCTTGGATAGGAATTTTCTTTAAACGCAAGAGTTGAACTGCAGCTTCTGTAATAAAGGAAGCTTGGGAGCCTTGATCTAACAAAGCTCGCACTATTTGAAAGTCCTTAGAAGTTGATTGTAGCTGTATTAACGCAGTGGCTAATAAAACTTGTCTAGGCTTGATCTTGTCTGTCGAGAGACATGACACTAAGGGAACATTCTCCACCAAAGGCCCGAATAACGCTAGAGTATATAGAAGTGAGGTCCGACAACCTGGAAACCGATTGGATTACCTTCAGATCAAACCATGGAAAGCTTCTTGAAGGCAATTATAATTTAGACAAGATTCCTTACATGGAGGACGACATTTATATGGAGGTAGAAGATATATATATATCGAATACAAAACATTATCCGGCTCGAAGGACCAATATGTTTTGTTCCAACAGCGCAGTTAAGTGAGTAGGAGAAATGAAACAGTACTACAGTTTATAAATCTCATTTTATTGTCGAATGTTAAATATGTATATCAAATTTCCGTACGCCGCTAGACAGTACTCCTTAATTGGCGCGTGGCGCGCTCTATCGGGCGAGTTACGCATCTCTACATACGGCGATCATTCGAGTAATTAAATCGCTGCTCGTGAGTGCGATAAATTGAAGCTACTGATTTGCCAACGATCATACCACAATTACAATAACATGAATATTTCGAATAGCAAATATAACATATCGAATAGCAAGTATAAATTCACAAACAATATGTTCTACAACTGTTTCTATGGAGGGTAATCTCAAATAGCTGTGGGAAAAATATAAGGATAAAAAATAAAAAATAAATATTTTTTATCGCCTTTGGGTGTTAAACAATATTTTTTCCAAGGATAAGGAAAAGCTTTCAAGGTCCTTAATAATACCATTGATTTTATAAAATCAGTAATAATACCTACTTAAATACTCCTATAAAAACAATTATCTTGATTTTATATGAACAAAACTTTTTATTTTTAAACTCTGGTTCATTAAGGCGACGTACTACATAAAAAATAAACCGTATCTGAGTTTTTAAGCCCCGCTTACTTACCCCCTCCCCTGGCGACGGGGCAGGTAATACTTTTTTTGACTTATCTCGCAGCGATATTCACGCGGTGTCGATGCTGGACTATTCAAACTAGGTGTACACTATTGCAATAGGATTTATATCGTGGGATTATGCAAGTATCAAGTACCTAAGCTGGTGAAGAAGGTTACGCTTTATAATAATCTAAACTTCAACATTATATTACTTTCCCGACTACCACTGGTAGGGAAAGTATTACAATCTTGCGGAAAAAATTGTTTAGATAACGACGGATATATCCATTTTGAGGTCCACCAATATGATTCTAGGACGATCTTCAGAGAAACTGTCTGCCTGTTTGTAATCTCTCGCGATAACTGCCGAGCCCTTGAACCGGTTGAAATTTGGTATATAGGAATAGTCTCACCCTGGAATGCGCCCTTCACAAGAACTTGAATAAAGTATTTCAATAAACCTCAGAAAGAGAGAACAAACCAAACGAAATTAATGACAGGCGTCGCATTCTATTCAAATTAATAATAAAGGGTCCGCCAAATAACTTTTTTTTTCGAAAATGCTATAAAAAAAAACTACTGAATATTTTTTCAAATTTCTTTTTTTATTTGAAAGTACAATCCCTCCGGTTAATGATGGAAAATAATTTCATTCTAATGGCTGCCTCGGCTGGCCATGCAGTAGCCTACACGATGGGTCCAATTTTTAAGTACATTATCGATTGTGTGCAGCTGTATTTCACCAATGGCTTCACGAATATTGTCCTTTAAAGCGTCAATTGTCTCTGGTTTGTCGGCGTAACACTTATCTTTGACGGCACCCCACAAAAAGTAGTCCAACGGTGTCAAATCGCAGCTCCGAAGTGGCCAAACGACATCAGCTCTGCGGCTGATAATGCGATTTTCAAAAACAGGGCGCAAAACATCAAGTGTAGCGTTGGCTGTGTGGCACGTAGCGCCGTCCTGTTGAAACCAAATGTTGCCAATATCCTCTTCTTCAATTTCTGTGAACAAAAATTCGTTCAACATGGCCCGATAACGATCGCCATTGACGGTAACGGCCACTCCTTGCTCATTTTCGAAGAAAAATGGCCCAATTATGCCTCTGGACCAAAATCCGCACCAAACAGTGACTCATTTTGGGTGCACCGGCTTTTCAATGAATGCGTGCGGGTTTTCTGTGCCCCAAATGCGACAATTCTGCTTGTTTACATACCCGCCAAGATGGAAATGAGCTTCATCTGAAAAGATGATTTTTTTGGCAAAATCCGCATCTTCTGCAAGTCGATCGCAGGCCCACTTAGCGAAGCGAAAACGCATTGGATGGTCAGTTGGCTTCAACTCCTGAACCAATTGGACTTTGTACGGCGTCATACCAAGGTCTTTACGCAAAATTCGTCTCAATGATGTCTGCGAAATGTCCAATTGTTGAGAACGACGGTGAACTGATGTTGATGGCGATTCACGCACACTTTCGGCCACAGCAGCAATATTCTCGGGTGTACGCACTGTTTTTGGCTTTTCATGCGTTGGTTTATCGATGAGGATGCCAGTTTCTTTCACTTTTTTCACAAGGTAACGAACATACGGAGCTGACGGTGCTTCTCTTCTTCCAAAATCCGTATGCAATTTTCGCACACATTCTGCAACATTACCATGATTTTCAAAGTAATGTCGCAAGATTTCCCAGCGTTGTTCAAGATACACAACCATATTCGTTCAGCGGAAGGATAAAACTAATTATCTGTCAAATCAGACATGAGGTAAGTGTTGCCATACACGAAATAAGCACTAGTTGAAAAAAAAAACGTTACATGGCGGACCCTGTAATATCATAGCGCATTCTGATGTTGTGAAAAATCGAAGTTTACTCCTCGGCGATTGTCTGTCGTGGCAGGCACAACCTGATGAAGTTAGTAGACGAAACCTTTCAGCTTTCAGAGCCATCGACAACTGCAAAGGCGTCTTGTAATTGAAACAAAGCTCACCCCCCGCGTGACTTACTGCTTTGGGTGAAAAGGCCCCATTTTAAATTTACATTTGTAATTTGCATTAGTGTGTATAATAGAATATTCTTGTTAGGAACCTATTATGTAGCTATGCTAATTAAATAGGTGTGATATTTTCAAACAAAAATATTTGATGCAGTATTAAATATCTTATTAGTACTACCATTGATTAATCTATACTATCTATACTAATATTATAAAGAAATAAAGTTTGTGAGGTTGTAGGGAGTAATCTCTGGATCTACTGAACCGATTTTGAAAATTCTTTTACCAATAGAAAGCCACATTAGTTGTAAGTGTCATTGGCTATATATTAATCCGAAAAATGAAAAGACTTTCTCGTGGTAGTCGGTTTTGCAAAGTAAGTCGGAGAAAAAACGGTCGAATGAAAACGTTTCTTACAAACGTGGCCTTAACGATGAGAGATATATGATTGAAATCTAGGAAAAAGTTGTAGAGATTGATAATGCCTACAAAAAGTCAGCGACATCATATGTCTAACTTTTATATTTAAGTCACAAAGAGTAGTTTTTTATATTTAAAAAATAATTTAAATCGTTAGGTCAAGTATATTGGTCATATTATCAACAATTATAAATTCTTATCAAAATAAGTAAATTTATCGTCTCAAGTGTTTAAAACAAAAGACTTTTCCCTTTTACTGCATATAATTTCCTGTTTACTGCATAAATGATTAAAGAGATAATACGACATACATATGTATGGAATCGCGACCGTATATCGGGTTGGAACTCCTGAAAGACAATATATTTTGGTACCAAATAATAACATTACATCTAATATAGTATACAGAGAAGTTTTGAATAATTAAAATAAACAAAATTTATTCAATCGTAATCATTTCATTCACTCATTTGAAACCCGGTAATATAGCTAAATTGGCATGCAAATACATACATACCTACATATGCAGTAAAAATATAACCCTCCTTTTGGCAGTGAGGAAATAAATCATAGCACTCAGTACTAACCGAACCACACTCATAATTTCATCACAAGTAAAAATGTTTACCGCCCATCGAAGTGGGCACGGGTCAGCTAGTTCTATATTATATAATCAATGCAACTACCTACTAAATGCAAAACTCATCGGTGCTGATATAAGATAGGCGTGTTTTCTTTTTTAATAAAATAAACCTACCTCGAAACTGGTTAATACATCCATGTCAAACAATTGATTTTTTTAGTTTTCTAAATACTAAAGAGCATCATCATTTTGAGCGCGGCAGATTGTCCGAATTTGCTTTTCAAATTTCAATGCACGTACTAGGGATGTTAGGAAGCAAGTCACGTATTTGCTGCGTATGGCTTTCCTCGCGATACGTCTCTTTAACATATCAACATAACCAAAAGATTTTTCTGAAGTAAAAGAAATATCAGCCGAAGGCGTTTTCCGTCAAGGCGATTACAGGTCCCTGAAAACGTCTACAGACGTTTAGACGTATATTTGATTGTATTTTATACGTATTTATATATTACTAGCTGTTGCCCGAGGCTTCGCTTCGCGTAAAGTTTCAAAACGATTTGTTAATTTAAGTAGGGTGGCGATTATTTGCCTTTTTAGAAGCTACCTTTAGAAACATCGTGCAAGACATCCCCCTCAGATGAACGCTACCTACCTCGTGGACGAACGAGTCTTGTTCCTCGCCAGCCGTGCTGCCTTCCGCTGTACGCTGACCTATGTATTTCGAGGTGCTTGCGCGCGTCACTAATTTCAAAATATCTCTATAACCATACCACCTAAAAAACTTACAGTAAATGGCTCATTTTATCTCTATTTAACACCCGTGATAATATATAAAATTATTTTGATAAGGATTCTTATTGTATTGTTAATGTCTTCAACAAACACTACATACACTAATATCTTCAACCAACACTTTCTATTTTTTTGAGATATAAAAGCAGTTGAATATATGCTGTCGCCGACATTTTTAAAGATCTCTTTGAGGCCGATATTTTTGTTTAAACATATATCGAACCGTTTCGTCAGCGCACGCCGATAAAACAACTCACCAGCTCATTTTTCTCCGACGATTTACAAATATCGTGATATTGTATTGAAAACCAATATTTATCGCCATAAAATATAGCCTATAGCACTCGTCTGTAATGAAGCTCTCCATTAGTGAAAGAATTTTTGAAATCGGATATGTAGTTTCAGAGATTACCCTCTACATACAAACTTAGAAACATTACTTCTTTATAATATTAGTATAGATAAACCAGGGCTCCGGAGCTATTTTATACCCAAAAATTAACATTCCAGACCTCAATGCAATATAAACAAAGAAACGAAATTTTGCATACGCATTCAATTATAATAGCCATGTCAAGCACACTATGAGATGGCTGCTGCACTCAGGGTTAACTCGGGATAGAAGCTTGTTTTTAACACGCTTCTATTAGGTCAACCTGTATGTAACTAACTATGTAATGGAATCTAAGGTAACTAATTTAACCATCTTCCAAGGATCGTAGCGTCATGAAAATTGGCAGCTGTATGTCGTTCTGATGACAATACAATAATATGGTACTGTCGAACTGATCTGATGATGGAGTTTTCAAGGTCTGATGATGAAGCCCGGAAGATAGGCACTGGAATTCCATGATGGAATATCGTATCATAGCCGTGTGTATGTGAATATCGTATCATAGCCCAAAAGCGTGTTCTTAGTGTTTTTTACACTATTAATTTATTTAAATATGTTTTTACTATTAATTTATTCTCAGTGCACATCGGCCGCGAACGTGGTTCCCGAAGCGCCTGGCTGGGATTCGTGACACAATTATTTAGAACGTATTCACGTCTTTTTTACGACTGTGCATTCCGACATAGTCACACCCGACCCCCCCCCCCCCCCCTCCCCCCTCTTTTATATAATAACACCCACGAAACTTCTGAATATCCCGTAAGCCACAGCCCGATAATAGAGAGCCAAAACTTAATGGAGAAAGTTCTTCGCCGTTCTTCGTCCGCGCTGAGAACACTGAGAAAGAAATAATAACAAGAATGTAATTACGAAGGCGTTAGTTTATTAACTCGGGGGCTATTTGTGTAGAAAAAAAGTTGAATTGTCTTATTTGGAATTCAGCAAATGAACTTTTGTGGCTTTGTTTAGGGTCGGTTTCTGTGACAAGGGATAGGTTAATTACAAGTAACATATTATGTAATGACTATGAGAGGATCGATGGGAGCGAAGGGGAAGATACGAGTGCACGACAGACTGTATTTTTTTATGAGAAACATTTTTTTAACTAAGAAATGTTTTATATGGCAAGCAAGGAATTTTAAGAATAGGCCGGACGATCCCCTGTCATTTCAATCTTACTACGTCCATACAAGAAGAAGTATACCTTTATTTCTTAATTTTAATGCTTGAAAAGGTGACATACAAAATCTACCTAACTAGGCCGAAGTCCGTACCAACTTGACTAAGTTGTAAATTGTGCGCAAACTTGTCAAAGTATGTAACAAAGAAAAGGAAAATATAATACGTAGGTATCTAACAGCTCTAATAAATAAGCAGTATGTATCGCAAGAATGCTTTTAATCTAGAATAAGGTGTAACGATACCTAAAACTTCATAATTAAGTGAGACAAAAAATATTTAATATAAATAACCTACAAAAAATAACAATATATTACGTCGCATATTACGATTATTCCAAAAGAGATGTTTTAGATTCGGCAAAAAAACAAAATAGTTTGTCCTACCGTGAGGTGATTACACAGAGGCTTAGGGACAACACAGTCCACAATCCAGCTCCGCCAATATGTCCGTAAGAAGCTGACGTCTTACCGCGAGGCACTGGAATGCAAAAACAGCGGACCTACCAGACGCCCTTACTACCAGATTTGGTCGAATTTCTCCGACCGCCGGTCTGATCACGGGTTCGAGGTCGTTTGCGCGGCCTCTATCTGACGTAAGCGGTTATTCGGTTTGAATATATTGCAGACCACGACGCTCTTTGCCCGCCATAGTCACTTAGGATCGGGTGGCCGACGAGGCGACGGATCGATTCAAGGATTGAAGACGTCGTCAGGTCGACAACTAAGAAATAATCTCACAACCCTCCACTGTCACAACCCTCCAATGAGAAACAAACGTTTCCAGACCCCCCCCCCCCCCCCCCACATGGTTATTCACCGGCTGGGGCTTTCTCCGTTTTTTTCGCAAATGCAAATAGTGCTCCAACCGCCCAACTCCGCCAGAGGTATTCCCCGAATCCGCGATCTTCTGATGCCAACCGCCTCCGACTGCAGGATTACAGTTGTGGCAGAAGCTCACAGCGTCCCGACAGGGTAAGACCCTCTTCGAGGAGACTACCAGATAGGAGTTGTTGCTTTATGGCAATCACCGATAGTCGGTGCTTTTCTCAGATAGGAGTTAAACCGTGAGTTGAGCAGGCCAGATGACAGAAAAAGTTTTCCAACACCACCCAAGCTGCACGTAACCATTAGGAATCCCTCTTCATGGACTGGACTATAAAAGCATAAAGGTTAATCCGGCGCTGATAACGACTGATTAACTAATTGTCTCGTTATTGCAACCGACCTCACGGTTTTGATGTATGTAAGTAAAATAATATAATCGCGTCAACGATAAACATGCATTTTGTACGGTGTCGCCGTTCAGAGTTTCAGACAGACTCATCTGTGAAAAAAACGTAGCCCGCAGCGTTGTTACTTGCGACAGCTAATATGGAAGGGAGAAAAGGGAAAATATTTTCACACGTCATTTCAGCGAATGGCAGCGGATTTTGTAAGGGGTTTTGTAAACAACTATTCTGCTTTTCCGAGATATCTAAAAAATCTTTTTTTTTAATAATTGCATTATGAATAGCACCACAAGCATTTTTTTTACCTTAGTGTTTTTGCAGTAGTTTTCAATCAAAAATCATTGCATCTAGCTAGCTTCACGCACCTCTTATAAACTCTCTCCCCTCCGATTAGAAAGTCCTGGTTTCGAGCTTTTTTAAACATATTTTGTATTCTCAAAAACAACTTTTTGTGACTTGTCTCATTGATACGCATGGCGTCACTTAATATTTAAGTTTTATTATTGTCAGTTTTCCTGTTTAGTATAATTAAACTGCTAATTTCAAATACGGCCAAAAATTTTAAAAATCGCAAGGGATTAAAAAAAGAATTTTAAATATATGCAAAATAATTATTTTATAAAGTTACATGTAATAATAAATATTATGATATTTTGAGTAATAAAAGGGTAAAATGTTTTATTACTCTTGCGATTAATCGATTTTGAAAAAAAAGGACCATCGTACAAATATTTTTGTAGACAGGCCAGTGGGGAGGGTTATAGCTCTTTCTAATTCCTTACCCACAGAAATAGACATCTTTTGTATATCCCTTTGGCAGCTAAAAAGGCAACTCCCTGCTATCTCATGTTTATCATAATCTGTCTTTTATTTAATATTATATTTTTATGTTTTTTTCTTGTTTAATGATAGCATTAATTTAGTTGTGTAAGTCATTTATTATGGACTTATACTCTAGATTTAATATTCAAGGGCGAATTGGATTCGTCTGTAATGCTCTTGAATAATATTTGAAACTTATAAATAAATAAATTACCATTACCTTGCTCCGAGCTTATTGAATATTTTAGGAAAATAATTCGATACTTCAGGACTGACAGAAGTGGTTCTTAAAAAAAGTCTCATAAAGTGGTTAATTAGTAAAGGAAGAACGGAAACTGATTGTATCCTCAAGATATTTCAAAAATAGCAACACATTTACACACACATATACATACACACGCACACACACTATACACACCCTCCCATCTCTAACAATATTACCTATTATACAATAGTGAATTCAGCTTTTTATTTTTATAAAATATTTTTTTGTATTTGGATTTATTTCATAATAATTTTCATGATTATTTAGATTTTTTATTGATTATTTTGTGTATTTTATTTTATATTTTTTTTGTAAATGTACTACAAAAATTTCTTACCATCTTTTTTTTTAAACTATTGTTTCTGTTTTTTTTAAATAATATCATAAAATTGGCGTTTTCCCTAGAACAGCCACTGCTTAGTTAGGAGTGGAGCAAAATCATTGTGTTTAAATAATTCCTATATATTTTTTTCAATAAATAAATTTAATAAAAATACATTTTGGATTTTACCTCCTACCTCCTCTAAACACAGCCATGCTGAAGTCAAGATTTCTGCTCCCGATCCAGGTGCCTCAACAACCTTTTCATGGACTGGACTATTTTAGTAGCAGCTTTAGTTTAGACTAAATCTGCTAACGATAGATTAACTAATCGTCTCGTTATCGCAACTGGCCTCACAGCTTAGATGTAAGTATAATAATATAAGTGCGTTAACGATGAACTTGCACTTTTTATCCTGTCGTCGTTCAGAATTTCAGACAGCTCGCTGAGCTTAATAACTCATCTGTGAAAAAAAGTAGCCCGCAGCTTTGTTACGTGCGACAGCTATTATGGTAGGAAGGGAGGAAGAGGGAAAATATTTTCACGCGTTATTTCAGTGAATAACGACGGTTTTTGTGAGGGAATTAGTATATGGTATACACATGTATAGCGATGCCAAATCAACAGTGGGATATCTTGAAAAAGTGTGTTCAGAGATAAATAAACTTTTATTAGGTTTTCATGCAGTCTTTAAGGCGACATGATACCTGGGAAAGACCATATCTGAAGAATTTTAGTTTTATGAGTTTTTTGAAAAATATAAGCATTACTTTTAAAAAGTTTCTAAGTAAATCCCTCGACAAGGACCAGTTTAAAATTTGGACCTAAAAAAGTTGGTCATTGCCTTGGATATTAGTGCTTTAAACTGACTTCGAAAACTTTCAGGCGCGTTTACTTCTACAATGTAAGCGGTGAGTGTGTTTTATTATAATTTCATTATATTGACTGGTTAATTCTCTAGGGCAGCACTTTTATTTAGGCCCTAAATTAATTACAATTAATTAAAACGTGAGAGCGCTCTGAGAGTTACGCTAAATATGCTTTGCCATTAACACCCTTGTATAACCACTGCGTAAAGATAGTTATTCTGTGCTAGCGCTGCGATAGAGCATTTACTATGCGCGTAGTAGCCGGCACGAGCGGACGTAGAATCTGCGCTTGGCGCTTCGTCACCGCTGGGTTTTAATTGGTCAAACCAAACAAAATTGACCCCGCCTATTTTTTCGCGTGTACGCCCATTTCGGATATTTTTCTGAGGTCCCATGTCGACTTAAGTATGCAAACAGCACTTGCATTCATTACATCACATATTCAATTCTATGTTTTCAATTAGTAACAATATTGATATCTTTTATTATATCTTGAGAAGTGTGTTCTGAGAAAAACAAACTTTTAGATTTTCATGCAGGTTTTAAATATGCAAATAACAATTGAATTCATTACGTCATAAATTCAATTCTATGTTTTCAATTAGTATAAATGTTGATATCCTTTATTATATGAAATCTAAGACTATCTGTCTATATTGTTTAATATTATAAAAAGGTTAAAATCAAATTTACTGCGTGAATTTTGTATCACCCGTGTATTGTTTCGGCGATGTTGTAACCGCCTTTGTCCATGGTAGACGAGGTAGTGGATCATTCTACCCTGGTCAACGTAGGGTGCTACGAAATTCACACGGTAAATTCGTTTTTATATCTTTTATTAGAGTTATATCAATTTATATACGAGTACGGGTCGGGTCGCTGCAGACAATGGCTCTTGCACACTATAGTGAATGATCATTGAGGGGGAGGGGGGCGTCAATTTCCACGGGCGAACCCGCCACCCCAGGGAGTTATAAAGACGTCAGGCCATTCTGTCTCCCATGGAGGGAACGCAAAGACTTGTCGACAAATGACAAACTTCAATTTATTTTTTTTATCTTATATATTTTTTTAAATTTTATTTTATAAAATAAACCAGTTTGTAGGTATCCCTACTCTTGGCATAGTCAAATTCTTTATACAAGATAATATGTTATACCTTAGTATGTGGTATAATTATTTTTTGTACAGATTGACTATTTTTTTAAACGGAAAAAACCGTTATTAAATAAATTTACGATAAAAATATTTGGTCCTTTAAAAAACTATTTGAGGTGCTAAAATACCTAAGTAGGTATAGATGAAAAACACAAATAGTCAAAATACAAAAACGAATAGTCAGTTATAAAATAGTCAAATCCGAAATACCACAATTATAAGATTACAAATAGAAATGTCTCAATAGAAATAGTCGATACAAATTTTAATTATATAATCCATCTCCGATTATCAAAATGATTGGATTTGTAGTCAAGAAAAAAAAAATACATATATTGTATTATAATAAAAGTAATCATGAAAGATTAGGAAATTCAATATTGTCAAAGTCCCTAATAGAATAAATTGGGTTTTTGATAAGAATATCCTGGGCCTTTTAAAATGAACGTCTCCATGACCCCTGACGCACAATGGAATCTTATTATAAAAAATGTTTGATTGTTGTGTAGTAACATGGATATTTACAATTATTTAAACGAGGCACAACTTGCCTTTTAGGCGTACAATATTTTTCAAAGACTAGATTGTGTACAGACATTGATTCAAGCAATCTACAGTCAAACTACGTCAACAACAGCCCGTAAGAGTCTAACGCCTTACCGCGAGTCACTCGGAAGTGCAACCAGCGCGGTAACCTCGCGCCCTTATCACCAGATTTGATCGGATTTCTCCATCCTCTATGGTCACAGATTTGATGTCTCTTTCGCGGCCTTAACCTGACGTTAGCGGCAATTCATAAGTCGAATTTATCGCAGATCCATGGCGCCTTTTGCTCGTCAAGCTCACTTGGGATCGGGCGGCCAACGGATATCGTATCTAAGGATAGGGGACGCCAGGTTAACATCTATACCCGCTGTTGTTAGGTGAGGGAGGGGGGGGCGTCAAATTTAATAAAATAAAAAAAAATGTTTTCCAAATAAATTTTATTTTAGTTTTTTTTTTCAAAAAAAAATATTATCAAAACTTGTTTACTTCGTCGTACTGATTCACCCTCTACAAGGACGTCACTAATTAAAAAGTCACCCTATATTTACATGTTTGAGACATACTACGGTTCAGAACACGGGATGAAAATTATATCACGACTCTCTTAACCATTTGTAAGTACCTACTCACCTACCTAAGGTAGATAAGGGATCTCTAATTTATTGCGTACCTATCAATACACCCTCAATTTGTGGTCGACCTAAAATTTCTGAATCCCGCCCGAAATTAATATGGAATTGCTTACCCAGAAGATCGACCCAATAAACTGAAATAAAACGGCGGTTGAACAGCCATTCCGATTTCGTTTGTCTGCGAGCGATTGCGTGTGAATGTATGCGAGGGCACCGATCGTGTCTTAGTATGGGTGAATGACGTCATTGGCGGCTCGCGATTCCCACCAATGAAGAGCATCTAGGTACCTAAGTATCTACGCCCGCGCTGAGAGTTCAGCATATATACACGTATGTATAAACGTAGCTGTAGGAAAGTTGTTCCGGAATTAGCGGGAATCGCGGACACGAACATTTTCTTTAACCCTTCGAAAACCAGCCATTCTGATGCAAAAATCGCGCGGAAAAACGACACCGCGCCTTTATATTTTTTAGTCGATTTTTATATGAATATTGGGTCTTTATCTATAAAGTTGCTGTTCTATAAAAAAAAATTAAACCAAAACTTTGTATGAAAAATATATATTTAATTAATATAAATATTGGCCCCTATTACAATGCAAATTTGTCATTTTAATGGGAGTTGCTTAATTCATCTGCTGTAAACCTCTCGTAGAGAGGCATTAATGAATGATTTGAAGGCGACTCTTTAAAGTTGATTTTTTCCTTTGTAAAAAGTTATCTAAATTCTGAAAAAAACTCTATAAGAGCAAGGTGGGTGACCAAGAGTCTCTAGCCGTAACTGCTGCAACTTTGGGTCTGTTTGCAGTGAAATCTGTGGTTGTGCGTTGTCTTGTTTATCGGTTGTTTCTTCACGAGCTTCTCCGTCATTGTTTGCAGTTCTTAACAGTACACATTTACGGTAACTATTTAGCCAGACAACAAGAATATGAAATAGAAACCACCGGCACAGGATCTCATATTTGAAAATAATGCAAATTTTCAACTTTGCCATGGTTGTGTAAACGAGAATATTTGAGCAAAAATAAACGACGAAAAGATAAGTAGATAGCTGATTCTTAAAAATTTATTTAAATTTTAAATTCCAACTCAAACCCAAGTTATCGAAGTTCATAGTGGCCAGTGTGAAAAAACAGCTATTACTTAGGTAAGGACTCAATAATAACAGTATCGTTATTTATTACCTATTTCCCTCTTGTTGCCTAATAATTTATCTTGTTAGTCATGTATATTAT
Organism: Micropterix aruncella; assembly: GCA_944548615.1. NCBI lineage: Eukaryota > Metazoa > Arthropoda > Insecta > Lepidoptera > Micropterigidae > Micropterix > Micropterix aruncella. The sequence continues at coordinate 24,958,657 of OX155957.1, forward strand.
ATATTTATATAGTGTATATACTTCTCCAGAGTAGCTAATTTTACCAAACAATCGATCGGTTTCTCCCTAATATTAATAAAAAATCGGTTGTGTCACCCCAAGACTTTCCTGACTAGTATCCGGGGAGGTGCGAAAAAACAGCGACATTTTTTACTCTAGTACCCCAAATTTGTATGGCAGGTACCCCAAACGTTGGTCGTAAGTACCCCAAAAACTAATAGGTTCTTCCGATGGTTAACAGAAGCTTCTATGCCAAATTTTAACTTAGACAGATTAAGCGTCTGGGCGCTATCGCGGAAACAATTTTTTCGCCGGGAACCCCAAATTTGTATGGGAGGTACCACAACCGTAGGGCGTAGGGACTCCAAAAACTAATGGGTTCCTCCGACGGTTAACAGAAGCTTATATACCAAATTTCAGCTCAATCCGATTAAGCGTCTGGGCGCTATCGTGGAAGAATACATACATACAGACAGACATACAGACATACAGACATACATACAGACAGAGATCGGTCTGGAAATAGTCTCAATCGTCTCAGGGAGTCTCAAAATATATATTCCCATCTTCATCTCAAAATTTTTTTTTAGCGCGATCACAATACTTTCCTTTCCGATAGGTCGTCAGGAAAGTAAAAATTCAGTTGTATAATATATTTATTATATATTTATATGTAAACCTCGACATATATTACACATTAGTAATTGAAATTCTTGTGAGGTTTATAAAAAAATGAAACTTATAAATATAACTTGAAAACCGATTTTTAAAAAAAAAAACTCTCAAAAAAAAGTTATGACGACGCGAAACATGGCGGCGAGGCGTGGCTCAGGATACATGGCCGGTGATAAGCGGTGAATTTTCATATGACACACGCTTTTAGCTGTAACTTTTTTCCCACAATGATTTGAGACTGATTTAATGAAATTAAAATTCCTAGTCCATATTATTTTATTTATTAGATTAAGCAGCAAAATAGGGATATTAATGTGTCGGAAATAGGATGTAGTTGGTTTTGATATTCAAGTTTCAATCTGGCGGAATTTGTTTACGAAGTCATAGGATCTGACTGCTTTTGTTAATAATTTCAGGGTGGGACGTCATCAAAACATGACAGCTAATCGATTTGCCATTAGTCATCACTTCCAATTCTCTGCCTTTCACAGCTATTTATATTAAAACTCAATATTTAAGTTAAATTAATAATTTTTAAACTTTACTTCTTTTTTAACTCAATTTCTTTAAACTTTAACCATCGCAGGAAACGATTATAGGCCGAATGTATTTTTCTCTGTATAAGTAAGTATAGCAGGCTAAATTATTTTATAAGCAGTATGTTTCCTGAAAAATGGTTAAATAAATAAATTAATAAGTAGTTTATTCTTCGATCTATTACTGTATTTTTCTGCCGCTGTGGCCTTGGCATATTACGCTACACGAACATGTTAGCCACGCTTGAATATATTATGAAAGGATTTTTAAAAATGACACGTAAACAGAAGTCCATTTACTATATAAGTAGATGGATTCAAATGCAAATTTTCAAGGCGGAGCTGTAAGAAAATTGACGTTGAAAAATTGCATGAAACAGGCTGCTACGATCGCTCGTCGCGCTCCGCTACGACGTTTGCGCGACGAAAATTGAAATGAAGACCTCAACGTAACAATAAAATATATTAAAAAGAATATAAAACACGACTGCTCTTACAGAAATTGAACTATTGTATTTATAATTATTTTTATTACAGTTTTTATGAAATAGTTGGGGGTTATGTATATTTGTGGGTTATGAAATATTTGTGGGCTTGTCGACGTACACGGCGGAAAAACGAACGGCGCCACCGCCGTTTCTGTGGACATGCCTCAATAGTGATTCATACAACACTTACGACCGCACCTAGACACGGCGAATACTCCGTGGATCTTAACGGCGAAAAAAACGTGCTTGGACAAGAAAGCTTACGCATTACGTTAATTCATACGTATGAACCACAATACAATACAATACAATACAATCAACTACTCCAGTAGATAGGCATTCCTACACTTGGATGCGTCACAAAATTAAATGCTAAAAATTTCATTATTATAAACATAACTATCGTGATAGTTGTCATGGCTGTAATATTATATTCAATATTACCTACATACAAATAATCAAAATATGCTAATGTGATGAGTCAGGGAGTATAATATATTAAAATAGAAATGCAAATTCTATGTAGAATAATCAAAAAATATATATTTTATTGCCAATCCAGCAATATGCCTTCGTATTTTTTTTTTTAAAATGAATTTAATTATATGAAAATTAGAATGTCAGCTATCATAATACCATTATGTTTAAAACTTTACGCATTTCATTAATCATCAACATGGAAAATAAACTCCGAATTTTCAAACTCCCTTATACCATAAATTGGGTTTCTTACCAAATTATGTATAATTATCTTTTTAAATTGGTCCTCTCCAAGGCTTTTCATTTGCTCTGGAATCTTATTATAGAAGGACAAATTTTGGTGAATAAAACTGTTTCGCACTTTGCTAAGTCGCTGTCGGTTTATGTGGAGATTGGATTTATTCCTCGTATCGTGATGATGAAAATCACTATTCACCGGAGCTTCTGTTAGGTGTCTACGAGCGTACATAATATTTTGGTAGATGTAAGAAGAAAATAGAGTCATTATTCCTGATTTTACAAATAGCGGCTTACAAGAACTTCTTGGTGAGACTCTATATAAACTGCGTACCGCTCTTTTCTGGAGGAGAAAAATTCTTTTTGAGTTTGGTGCCATTCCCCAAAACAGTAGGCCAGTGTGTCTTTTAGTGGCGAGGCCTGGGCAGCGACCTACGATGTGTATGCTGTCTTCAGGTTCATCGCCACATATTCGGCAGTACTTGCTCTCGGTCAAGCCAAGGTTGGATAGATGTGCTCTAAGGGTCGTGTGTCCGGTGAGGAGACCGACGGTGGTTCTAAGGTTCCTTTTGCTCATGTCGAGTAGGACCTTGCTTTCTTTGGAAGTGGTTGCTTCATCGTGGCTTTTACCTGGCGACATCCTTGGCTCTGTTTCCAGGATGCCCGATGTTCCGGCTCCAAGCAGTCCCTGATGATTTTGTTACCTAATAGTGAAGGGGACCCCAACAACTGGCTCCACCGGGCAATCCAGTGTGCCCAGTTTTGCCAGTCTGTCGGCCTCTTCGTTATCGGGTATGCCTTGATGGCCCGGTATACATATTAAGGTGATTTTGTTAGCTTTTCAAATTGTTGAGCTCTTGTATACAGTCCCAGACCACAGAAGATTCTCTGGTAGCTTTAGCCAGAGCATCCAATGCTGCTCGGCTGTCAGAGCAGATGAAGATTTTTCTATTTTTTACTTCAAGTCAACAAGCAGAAGCCTAACATATAAATAATCCTGGTTGAAACATGCGTATCTCCGTGTATTACATCATTATATTTTTCTCAGTGTAGGCATCGTATACGTTGCGTACGTGGGCTCGTAGGGTATTAAAGTACCCTATATCCTATAACACCAAGTTCGGCTGCTAAACGTACGTCCCATAAACAAACCCTAAAACGTATATAAACAGCGCATAAATTCTCTAAGAGCGACGTTAAAAGATTGATATCGGATTAGTTTCGTCGCGCGCGCCCGAGAGAGAAAATTTAATGAAAACTTGATTAATGAAGTTGGGTCTCGTTTTATCAGTCGAATATTCGAGTGGGTCTGGCTAAATTCTAAATTAATTTGTCGGGTCTAATTACTTAATTCGCGTAACGCTGACTGTAAAACGCCCTACACACGGTTGGTCTAAGGCCCGGTAAAAGGCATTTTTTTAAGCTACACTTTTGACTGAAGCTAATTTTACATTCCCGGCCAACCAACCAACGATAAGGGAAAGTGTAATGAAAGCGCAATTTTTTTTTTAGAGATAAAGACGGAATATCCATTTTGAAGTCTGCCTGTGTGTGTCTGTCTGTCTGTCTGTCTGTATGTATGTTATAGTAACGGTTGGCTGTAAGAAATCGTAAAGCGATAAGCCTACCGTTTGAATAATTTGAATTTAAATTTAAATTTTTCATTATCACTGTAAGTGTTTTTGTTACAATAAAGTCATTATAAATAGGATAAAACGAATTTACCGCGCCAATTTACAGTCAGTCTCTGTCTACTCTGGACAACGGCGGCTGCAACGTCGCCGAAACTTCGGGTGCTACAAAATTCACGCGGTAAATTCGTTTTATCCTATTTATAATGTCAAACAACCGCGATAGTCATCGATTTCATAATAAAATAATTTTCTTCCTTTCTTTCCTTCGTGATAGCGCTCAAACTATTAATCCGATTGAGCTGAAATTTCCCATGCAGGCATCATTTGGGCATGGCAAGAGTTCAAAACGTTAGAAAGAAAATCAAAGGTACACAAACGCCTCGTAGGAACGAAATCACATTTCGGTTGGAATATCTCATATATACACTACACTTATAATATTTAAAATCCGCTATAATATTCAAATATAAACGCTATCTATTGGCGCTTGGCCCAACCCCTCGCCTACCGAGAAACGAACCGGGCCACCCTAGGCAATTGCAACGAAACCCAACCGGACTCGTCCGCCGGCCGATTTTATTATGAGTTTATGCTAATCGATTTTATTTATGAAATAATATTCAGATGAAATCAGTCCTTGGCTGCTTGCCGGGAATGTCTTGAGCTGACACAGCCGATTTTTATTGCAGTCTTTGTGATTAGATCGGGTAACCTTTTTGTAGGAATTAATTACTTTTCTTATAATGTTATTTTGTAATATACATATATTTTTGTACTGTTTCAGTAAATGAATATTATTATAAATACCTTTATTAATATTACTATCATTATTTATTATTAATAATTATTATTATTTATTATTTATTATTACTATTTAATATATATTATAATTAGTATTGTAACTGTGCTATTATCATTATTGTAGTATTTATGTACCTACTCAAGTATACGGGGTGCTTTTATCTAACAGGCATCCTTGAAGGGGGTGAATCAGTACGAGCGGATAAGCATTTGTTTATTTTTTAATGTTTTTTTTTAATTCCAAAGTTTTTTTCACTGAAAAATAGTATAATAAAAGTGTGTTAACAAGTGCTGAGCACGATGAAGGTATGAATAGCAGTAGGTAAAATATCGCTAATATCGTTTCTTAGTGATATTTTAAGTACCAATAGATAACACGCTCAAACACTTGACAAACTTTTATTTAACAGTCAAGTTCTTCAAATTTGCAAAATTAAAAAAAAAAACAAAAATCATTTTATTTTGTTTTTTCAATTTTTTTTATTAAAAGTTTTTAGTTGCTCATACTGATTCACCCCCTTAAAGGATGCCGGTTAATAAAAACTCATCCCGTATATCGATAGAAGGCATGACAAAGACTTTTCTAGGCCTTAAAGTTAAAGCAATAGTTCAGCAGAGTAGAGGAAGAAACAGCTTTGCTGTAAGAAAGTATGAAACTATATTATGTCTTCCGTTTGTACTAATTAAAATTAAATTGTAAGAATTCTTTATCATTGTTAGTGTTTTAGTACAATAAAGCCATTTTTCTTCTTTTTACATCGAAAAAATATTATTCTACATCTCACAGCTGCCATAAGGTAATAGCATAAATCTAGAGAACAACATGACTCCTAATGATCTTAGTTTCAGGAGTTGCGGATTAAATTATACGGTCGTCGAAATAAACTTAGTAAACCAACTTACCTCAATCAGCCTCGAAGTTGTGTTACTGTAAACTTTCACTTGCAATTTCTACATTATCCACCGCGAAACACCTGGCTGAATTGTATGGAGATGATATGTTATTTTATGTGGTTACGTTGTGGTGGTTTTCGTTAGGCGGTACGGAGCCTTCCCGCGCGCGTGTGCCTTCCCGACTACCTTCGGGCCGACAATGAAGCCGGTGAGCGTCCGCGGCGGCTGTTTATATCAATGGGGCTCGGGGCTGCGCCCCAACCTCCGAAGACTGGCGCCTGCGCCCCCCGACTGGGGCCTGACGTAGTAGGCCTCCGCTGCCGCCATATATTCCCGTTTCTAAGTTTGTAGGTTAGCCCTATTTACGGCAGATGAAGCTAGAGATTATTCGAGAGAGAAAGAGAGAGGGAGAGAGATCTATTAAGCTAAATTAGCATAAATATGTAAAAGCATTAGCATAACTATGATAAGTAAAAATTCCATTAGGTTAAAATTAGCATAACTATGTAGAAGTAAGTGCATATAATTAGTGTAGGTAAATAAAGCTAGTTAAGTTAAGTTAGGTTAGGTTAGGGCCAGGTAGCGTGCCCAGGGTTGGTGAATTGGGCAAGCCCGATATACCTTATTGTGTTTTCTATGCTTTTTATAGTATAAAAAAGTGAAACCTTTTTATTCTTTAATTTTCAGTTTGAAATTTACTGCTTGTGTCGTAGATTCAATAAAGCACACTGAAGGCATGGTACTATTTATTTATTTATTTATTTATTTATTTATTTATTTATTTATTTATAACGTACAAAAACAAAAAAATACAAGGACATGCATACTGTTGTACATGAGGAATAATTAAGAACAAACATTATAATAGCGAAAAACATAGCTCTATGGATATAAATATGCTAGCATATCCGAATGAGGCGAAATCGCACAACCAACTAGACCTAGAAGGTCTGTCTCTGGCTGTGCTGTGTTATACCAACTGTATTTTTGTAACTCGCGAACTGACGAAGGTGATCAATTTTAAATATTTCTAAATCTAACAAATGTGTTGTTTACACAAATTAAAGTAAAATTTAAAGTAGAAAAAAAATATATATATGTATGCAATTAAGGGCTAAAAATAAAGTAAACTTTACATTATATACAATAAATTTAAGTGGAAAATAAGTAATAATATATACAAATATATGAATAAACACTACATTCTAGTATATATGTTTAAGAAAATGATATGTAATATTGCACAATTTTACAAATACGTATTTTTTTTAAATATTCACCCTACAGTATTAATAAGGTCTTTAGTTTTTGAACGCCCAATATCTAGAAGCCAGTTTTTTACTTTACCTTTAAAAGTTACATAATTTTTCACGTTTTTCGTGGTTTCACATAGTGAGTTATAAACTTTCGGGGCGATAAAAAAACATTGTCTTCGGGCAAATGTGCTTTTAACCTTTGGAATTGTGAAAAATTCCTTACCAGCATTTCTCGTTAAGTACAATTGTTGACTTCTTGCTCTGTACTCTTTAGTTTTGTGAAAGCTTACAAGGCACTGCTTAATAAATAGCTGGCAGATATCCAAAACCTTAAACTCCGCAAAGAGGTGGTTTGAACTGTACCGAGGAAGCTTTTTGTTTATGACTCTTATTAGTAACTTTTGTGCTTTTAATAGTCGGTCCATTGTTGTTTTTGTACATGAGCCCCACGCTATAATTCCATGCACCCATATACTTTGACCAAGAGCCATATACACCATTCGCAGTGTTTCTTTACTCAGTACATTCCTAAGTTCGCGGAACACGTACAGTAATTTCCTTGTTCGCGCCGTAAGCGATTTTATTTGGAATTCCCAATTTAGTTTGGAATCTATTTCTATGCCTAAATATCTAATTTTTTTTTTCAATGTTTATATGCTCACATTTGCAATTATTCTGGGTTGAAGATACACTGCAGTTAAATTGGTGAATTTTTAAGGGTAATACGTTGGAGGTTAGGTTGGGTCTGAGTGAAAATGCTAGGTACTTCGTCTTCGAGATATTGAGTGTCAATATATGTCGATCAAGCCATGTTTTAATACTGTTCAGGGAGCATTGCGCGTCTGTAAACGCTTCATCCCAAGTATCTGCCTCAATTATGACAGCGGTGTCATCTGCAAATGAGATTATGGCTCCTTTACCTTCAAGTGTCATATCACATAAATCGTTGACATACATCAGAAAGAGTAAAGGACCCAATACGCTGCCCTGCGGCACCCCATATAAAACATTATGTTTATTACTTTCCTGATCCCCTATCGCAGTGATCTGTGACCTGTTTGTAAGAAAACTTTCGAGCCACTCATTAGCTTTACCAGAATTTATTTACATGCTAGAATTTAACTGACGCCAGGGTTTCTATTATTAAGCAGTATTACAATTTGTTTCGAGTACTAAATTGCATCCACTGAGTACTTTAGTACTTTCGAGTACTTTATTGCAAAACATTTTGGGGGTACTCATTAAAATTACACCTTTTTTAGTACGCCAGCGCCAGGTGTCCCGGAGTCTGGCCTGCTGACTACCCCGGCATTCTATGGTCAAAATACTGTCTGATCTGTAAGTCTCAGCTTTAACAAAACCCTTGCACTGTTTTATCGCTGGCTCCCCAACTATTAGAACATAAAAGGCGACTTATCGTCACATGGTAATATCTTACAACTAACCTAATCACAGTTCAGTGGTACATGCGCGCTTTGTGGAAATAAATATTATTAAGTTTGTCTGCGTACAATACAAATAGTTATATTGATAAGTTAAAAAGGAGAAAGATAGGATTAATCGACATCATCTATAAACGGTAATTAAAACTGAGATGAAACTCTCCAGGTGTCCAAAGAACTTTTAAGAGGTGAGCATAGTAAAATGGAATAATCTTCTGGAAAGCAGGTATTCCGCGAATTTCACAAGCCGCAAAGAAGCTTTCTTTCAAGAGTGCAATTCGACATTCTAAACATAATGAAAAATCCCTGGCGGCCGGCAATGAAGACGTAACTGTGCCGCCGCAATCCACTCAGGAAATGAATGTAGTCAGTCCGGGACGTTCATGTTAATCCGGGGTGGACTTTACGGCTGCTTTGCGCCGTTAACCCCTCAAATGTGAGGCGTCCCTTAAGGGATGCCTTGGCAAAATGTATACAAAATGTATATAAATTTATATAAATGTAAATATAAATGTAAATGTGCGCCGCTTTATAGTAATCCGCTCTATAGTAATGCTATAGCTCTATAGTAAACCCCGCTCTATGTAAATGTAAATGTAAATGTAAATATAAATTTATATACATTTTGCCGTAGGCAACCCGAGCTAATCGCCATTCATTTGAGGGGTTAATTAACTAAATTAAGGGCGTCCATTTACGTCATAAAGCCCGCTCGTGTCGTCGCCGTCATTCATGATTGGATGACGTGCGCTTCGTTAAGTAAGGTAATAAAATGGAGAAAAAAACACCTTTGTGTAGGTTACATGAACTTTACAAACAATGGCAGCGACTCAATTGCAAGAAAAGGCATAGATGAGTCCTTGGATATATAATATTAATATAGTTTTAAATAGTAATTACAGTGTATTTTGGTAATCCAGCAGATATTGGACCAAAGCACTGCCGGATTACTGGAAATCACTAATAATGGAACATTTAAACGGCAGAAGCTATGTTTTATTGTATACATAATGTATGCAGTGGCGTAACTAATCCGGTGCAGCCGTTGCGGTGCACCTAGGCCCACGGTAGTCCCCCCGGACTATGTGAAAATAAAACTTCTGTCTACGATCGACGTTCCATCCAACTCTGCTAGGACGCCGAAAAAATCGATGGCTCAAAAATGATTTATGATTTTGCATGAAAATAAAGACGAAAACCATTATGGAAATGTATTTGATCATATTATTTCATAATACATTAAGTAGTCAATTTGAATATGAAAATATGCAAACATTGGTACATTTGTAATATTATTATGTGTGTATTTTTTTAGTCCTATCAGTTTCGCACTTCTAGCTCTACTCCAAATAAAGTAATTAAACTGACATTTTTTTTTTATTTCTCACCAACATTCAGAGGTGGAGAAATATAATTCGGTAAATAACGCCTCGTGTCCTGCATATCCCACGTAATCACATAGAAACATTGGGAATTGGTTGATCCCCAAATGAAAATGCCGACTTACAGCTACAGTATAAATACGTAATGTAGCTAGGTATAAAGTAATTACATTCTACATGCCATAAAGAATGTAAATATGTAATATGTAATCTAATGTAAACATGTTCAATTTTGTAAATATGTAATGTAATGTAATGTAATGTATTAATTATGTTATGTAATATAATTAATAATGCAATGTAATGTAATTATAATAATGTAAATGTAAATATGCTTATATAATTTTGTAAATAATATTTTGTAATAATGTAAATAGGTTCAATTTTGACTCGGGGCCCACTTTATTTAGTTACGCCACTGTATGTATGTAATACTGTATTATACACTACATACATTAGTACATACACGCAATTGGCGTTACCATAAATTAAAACAACAACCAAGAAAATATAAACTTACATTACAGTACTACTGTAGTTTTGTATCAATAATCTACATTATTCCATTAAAGTGAAAGGCATAGCAAAATTTTCAACTTTCGTCTTTTTTTTTTACTTTTCTTGTATTCACTTCAATACTAAAATGTCACTCGCAGAAATATTTTATTCTACCCAGGTAATAGATTTATGGAGATATCTTGGCTATTGTTGAGGCGTCGCAACAAGATGTAGCAAAGGAATCAATGCTGCATCGTGAGATATTGTTTGAACAGCTAGCGTCACTACCCCCCCTCCCCCCCCCACTCTCCTCTTTATCCTCTTCTATTGTGGTCACAGCTTCTACGATGTCATCGTCTGTCACCTGCCATTCACTTGCTGGCGTCATCTGTTGCCAAAACATTATCAGCTGTATCCACGAGTTGTTTATTAAACACAAATTACTGAGTGTAGATGCCTGTGTAAAAGCGCCGGATTAATGGCAAGGAAGCGAGTAGGTACTACACTAACAAATTGATGAAAATTCCCTAGCCAATTAATATTATTACTATTATATTATAATAGGCAGGTATGACTTATTTTACACGACTGCCTAACAAAAAAGGAGTGTAATGTGTTCGGGGTTCATTTATTACGTTTCTTTATTCCACCATAACTTTTAAACGCTAGAACCGAATTAGATGTTTATAGTATTGTTAGAATCGTTGTATCATCCCAAGTGTCATATGGTGCTTAACTGTCCAAATATCAAGTAAGTAGTTGTCTAAATATCCAAACGTCAATGAATTAACATAAATATATCGTGTTTAGTGTCAAATGGAATGTCTGATCAGATACATTCCGGAAATATACGTGTATCAATATGAATAAATACATAAACCATAAATATTTTATTTAAAAAAAACCTAATAAAAATAATTACAAATACAATAGTTGACTTTTTGTAACGGCAGACGTGTTTTTTATTCTTTTTAATATATTTACTTGTTTTTAATGAAGAAATTTATCCGATTTTGAAATGGTTGACACTTTCCGCCTCTTGTTCGGGCAATCCATTCCAAACTTTCATTGACCTTTTCGCTAGAAAATGCTTCCTTGTATTGCTTCAGAAATGTGTCTTATTCAACTTGAAAGGATGGCCACGCAGATGCTAATTGGTTGTTGAAGGTATATTAGTAGTATGTAGTTACTGTCAGGCTCGATAAGGTTACCACTTTTAAAACGATTTTTCAATATGTACAATTTTAACCGAGTCGGATTGACTTCGTAGGAAAGAATACATTTGGATTCTTCGTCGCTCTACGTTGGACCTTTTTCAAGAAGATTTATTAGTCATTGACGAATGTTTCAGATATGATAACAGAATTCCATAAGTGGTCTTACATATATCTTATACAAGGTGCTGAAAGTCTCATTGTATTTTAAAATACTCAAGAAATAATCTGAAGAGTAAATACAATAATACGTCATTTTACAGGCAACGTTTACCTAAATAGCGGATATATTCTGAAGTTCTTTTTAATACACCCGAAGGAGGTTCGCGTGGGTGTTCACAATTTTCCGTTGAGTTTAGTGCTGGAGCCCGTAACTTTTTTATTTGTAATTTATTCTACCATGTTATTTCATGTTTGACAACCTAAAGATTTGCACAGCTATAATAACTTTTAATAGATAAATAAAATTAACAACATTTAGAAATTAATGTCCTTTAAGCAAGGGATTTTGTTAATATGGGTCAGGAGTTTTCTTCTTTCTTTAGTTTCGGATTTTAAATCTTTCTTTCTTCTATTCTACTTCACACGTTTGTCAGTGTGATCAGTATATGTCCATTTAGGTCAAATCTTGAAAATCAAATTTGATACACTTCTACATAGTTCCGACAACAATAGAATATTATATAGTGTGGGGGATTAATTAACCGCGTCTTCACTAAGACTTTTATTTTCAATAAACCGTCAGCCACACAGGCACGCGTCGTCAACCCCCGCCATATTTTTCATTCCACTTCCGGCCGAATTATACGACGCCATTCCGACCAATCGGTGGCCTGCGACGTTTCGTTCGCCTGCCGCTAGAAAGCGACAAACGCCAGCTATGATATCCCATTATATATTTCAAAACAAATATCCGAAAGTTGAACATAAAGGATGCTTTTCCTCAGTAACAAATGCCTAAACCAAAAAAAGTTGTAGACTATCTTCAACTGAGTTTCTCAAGTAGAAAAAAATCCCACCTAAAAAAAACAGGAAAAAATACATTATTTTTTTTCTATATTTGACCTCTGCAATCATTTCCCAAATTTAAGAGAGTTTTTGCAGAAGCACTGCGTATACTTAAATATTTTCTCATATGTCATACATTTTATTTCGGATATACAGACTTTGAGAAATAGAAAAATATATCCAATGATAATATCCAATAAAATATATCAAATTAAAGAACAAAAAATAAAATACATAAGTTGCATATTTCTGGGCTGTATGTGAAAGTGCTTCATTGTATCTGTGTGATTTGTTAGGGCAAGACTTTGTTTGTTTTTTATTTTAGCTGTTGGTGTGCTGAGCGTGTATATTTGAAAGAGACCACAGATTATGGGATTCGGCTAAACTGCCCCAAGATTTGAAATGATCCCTTTAACCGTCAAGAAAAAGCCATCTGGCGATAGGTGAACTAAATCCACATTTGAAACTAAAGAATTATATGCGTTTATAGTGCGATAAACGTAGGGGATTGAAAATATTACAGTGCAAAGCCTGTACAAATTCTAATACCGTACAGAGCTGACAGAATGGAATGTATGGCAATTGTCCGTCTTTGTCTATCATATTGCTAACATGGTACATCAGGACCTCGCTTATCCGAGGTGATGTGCACTGAGGGTACCTCGGATTATCGAAAACCCGGATAACACGGACTCTGTCGTAAATCGAGGAAGAAACATAAGGTAAAGTTTAAAATGAATGAAAACGTAGTCGTCAATGAAGTAAAAGAATACATCTATTGAATATTTCAATGTAGTCAGTTAAAAACGTAACAGAATATATACATACATAAATTATAATATACAGTACTGCATAGTAAAATTAGAGACGAGGTGTGGCGGCCTTTCTGACCTCGGAAAACCAGAGACTCGGTTAATCAGCTATATTTAAAGGTGGGCATTTTTATCCAAAAAAAAATATTTTTCCTTCTTGGTAGGAATCAATTTATTTGTAGGCGAATGAAGCAGAAGATTCCATTGTTTTTAATTTTTGCGCGTGATTGCACTACCCCGCCGGGCGCCGGCCCGCCGCCCCCCCCCCGCCCCTCCCCCCCCCCGCCCCCAGATATGCAAGCCTGGGGCCAGTAATCTTGGGCTCGGGCGGGATAGCGGCGCACTAAGTAGCACTAAGAATCTTCCTGACACTACCTGTCACAAACTGTACAGCAGAAAGGGGATTTTCTGTCTTATCAAGAGTCAAAATTGCTAAAAGGTCAACTCTTCTTGAGAGTAAATTGAATGCGTTGATGTTACTGTGCTGTGAACGGGGCATTACAATGAACACGAACTTTTCCGATGTTAGAAATAATTTTGCAAAAATGAAGGCTAGGAAAAAACCATTACTGTAGACTGAGTTTCATGTTGTACTTACATTGAATTTTAAATGATCTTGCTTCATTAACATTATGTAAATAAATAATAAATAAATAAATAAATAAATTATTAGGTTATACATTACATTTTATTGATAAAAAAATGATATTTACAATCGTCATCTGAGTTAACAAACATTTTGAGTGGTATATTTCTGCTTGTATATTTACCGTTATTAAACCTGTAACAAAACTAAACGCTGTTTTACTATCTATATTATTATATTCTCATGGTTGTGCATTTTTTTCAAATTCAATACTGTTAAAGACTAAAATAATGCTAAAAATAGCAGAAGTTGGTGACAGCCGACAATGTAACTTGCTAACTTGCTTAAGCTAATATATTTTTTTTTTTCATAATTTTTTATATTATTGGTGAATTATTTTTTATTAATTGTTTTCTACTGTTACATTTTAAATTATATACATTTCGTATTTATAGGCGGAATTTTGATTATTCCTTGATTTTGATTTTTTCTTTATTTTTTATATTATTGGTGAATTATTTTTTCTAATTGTCTTCTACTGTTAGTTCTACTTATCCGGTCTGTTTAGATTATTTCATGTTAAACCAGTGAAATAATTACATTTTTAATAAGATATTATAATTAGCAGATAAGTCAATTTAGCAGATAAGTAAATTTGTCAATCTGTTTTAATAACAGGTAATTGTGAGATACATAGTTTTACGCATTATCACCATAAATGTTCTATTTCTATGTATGGGGGAGGGGGCGCCGAGCTGAGTATAGCCCAGGGTGCTAAAAACCTAGCCCCGGGCCTGCACTTGTCACGTGTGAAACATGTATGAGAAGTTGCGAGAGAGACATAGGCAGTGGCCAAAGCAATGGCCAACGTGTAGAGCACAATAAAAAAAAGGTACAATGGCGGACTTATTGCTACATTACAATATCTTCCAGTCAACCAACATGCTGGTGTGAAAAAAAGAGTAGGCAAAAAATTATAGCTTAAAATTAAATTTTTAAATTATAGCATACTAGCTGCGCCCAGCGGTTTCACCCGAGTGGTGATGGAAAATTGTGATAATGATGATAGAAAACCATATATCTTTATAAATTATAGCCTATGTGTTATTCTGATGTGTAAGCTATATTATTGTAAAGTTTCATAAAAATCCATTCAGTAGTTTTTGCGTGAAAGAGTAACAAACATCCATACCTACATACATACAAACTTTCGCGTTTATAATATTAGTAGGATAACATACATTGTGTGTGTATCTAAAGTAAAAAGTAAATAATAAATAAATTTTTGAGCTGGACATATTACATATATACATACATAATTTGATATATTAACAAATAAATAAATAAATAAGTAAATAAATAGAGCATGGGCAATGTAGAGTAGAGCATGGGCAATGGGGTGATCAAACGCAGAAAAAACTGCAATGGCCTCTCGGACTCACTCCTCCGGCGTAGGATGCGGGGAAATATCCACTCATATATTTCTCCCTCATTTATATCATCTTAGGTCAGATTATGAGGCTCGTCAAACAGATTTAGCATTTGATGATGCTTGCTTGGTTGATATGTTTCCTATTTTGGGATTGTAGAGCCGCCATTTAGAGACGGTGGACAAATTTAGATTTAATTTTGAAGTTTATATACATGCTGAGTAATAAATTCATAACGTTTTAAATATATTCGACGTACCTTGCGTACATTGAGGGGTGTCGATTGCTACAGGCGAACCCGCCACTCCAAGGTGTTTTACTCGTATAACGAAGTGCCATTCTGTATCCCATGGCGTTAACGTATAGACTTAATGGACAACACGATCCACGGTCAAGCTACGCCAGGAGCACGCAAGAGCATAACGCCTTACCGCGAGACACTGGGAGTGCAACCAGCGGACCAGCCTCGCGCCCTTACTACCTTGTTTGGCCGAATTTCTACAGTCTGGTCACGGGATCAAGGTCGCTTGCGCGTCCTTTACCTGACGTAAGCGGTAATTCAGTTCGAATTTGTCGCGGATCCGCCGCGCCCTTTGTGCTTCAAGATCAGATGGTATCGGACGGCCAACGGATCGTTTCTAAGGATGGGTGCCGCCAGTTAAGGCGACGATGTATGTAAATTTCGAAAATTACATTTTTTGGTAATTTTTGAACCGTCATACTGAAATAACTGATGATGATAGCCAACTGAAAAAAAATATCTTAATTCACGTACCTTTCTTAAGTACATAGCTATTTCAAATTTTTAAAATAGGATTGGAAAATTGAGAAAAATTAATAAACCTGGGAGCTATATAGAAAATTTTCATTTTAGAGCATTTTTTGAACCGTACCTCACACTAAACTGCACGTTTAACAAACTTAAAAAAAATACTAAGGCATTTTAACATGAGTTGTAAATTGGAATGCTATCGCACAAATAAAAAAAAATAGGTTCTTTTGTTAAAAAAAATATATAAAAAGTGCAAGTTTCATCCATATTCACTGTTAAATATTACTTATTGCTGTGTGTTTTTTACCAAGATTGTGTTTTTTTA
Organism: Micropterix aruncella; assembly: GCA_944548615.1. Classification (NCBI taxonomy): domain Eukaryota; kingdom Metazoa; phylum Arthropoda; class Insecta; order Lepidoptera; family Micropterigidae; genus Micropterix; species Micropterix aruncella. The sequence goes on from OX155957.1 coordinate 24,975,127, forward strand.
CATAAACTATGTACAATAAACTTGTAGTACTAACGATTATTCTTTCCAAATAAAATATCAGTATATTTTAAAAATAATATTTTGCAGAGCCCGTTTATATTATTTTTGTCATGCAATGAGATAAGCGCACTCGTCCCGCGACGACGCGCTGACATTCAAAATGCCGCAAGCGACATTGGGCAAATATGGTTCTTATATGTGAAATATCACTGCGAGATGAGTCAAAATAATTATTACCTGTCCCATCGCGAAGGGAAGGGGTAAGTAGGCGGGGCCTAAAAACTCAGATACGATTTATTTTTTATGTAGTACGTCGCCTTAAACAGCTATACCCGCTTGTTAGTATGTCTCCAGAATCCGGCGGTTATTCGCCGGATCGCGCAAACGATTGGCTGACGCACGGTGCGCAAACCAACCAGTTCAGCCCAAGGAGTTCTCCCAGATCGGAACCTCTGCCCCTATGTGCCTACGACTGCAGGTAACAGCCGCAAGCAGAGTTCACGCATACCTTTCCAGCCTAATTCCTTCTTCGAGGAGGCTACCGGATGCGAGCTGAACCGACCTAAGAAGACACAGGATGGCGATGTCGACTACAACGGGCGAACCCGTCACCCCAGACTGGTATAACAATATAGATCGCTCTTTCAGCCGTGGGATGAGCGTAGAAGACTTGGGGACAAGACAATCTACTGTCTAGTTCACCAGAAACCCGTTAGAGACCAACGCCTTACGGCGAGGCACCGGGAAAGGTACCAAGCGGCAGCCTCACCCCCTAACTACCAGTTTTGGTAGGATGTCCATCTGAAGACATAGACTATAACCTCAGAAGACACAGACAGGCCATCAGGCCCAAGCTGCACGGAACTATTAGGAACCACCTCGCGTGTATATACTGAACTTCAAAAGGTAATACAGTAAAACCCGCTTATATCGAACCCGCATATAACGAATTCCCGCTTATATGGAAACATTTATTTTCAAAAACCCGATCTGGGTATAGAAATTACATATCAAATAAAATTGGTATTTCTACAAATAAAATTACATTTCAAATTAAAAAAAAGTCTACAAAAAACTAATATTAAAACAAAACATAGAAATTCATAAATAACAAAGACATAAAAAGTAGAAAAAAATAAACAGAAATAATGAGAAAACATAGAGAATCAGCAATTCAATAACGAAAATATATGAAAACAAAAAAAAATTAAAGCATCCAAAGAGTGCTACATAAACTACATTTAATAAGGATCGCTATCATTTAATAAGTTAACCCTTCAAGCCCCACTTCAAGTAGTTCATTTTTGTAACCGCTGTTGTGTTTTTTATTCCATATTGTCAAAACATGCGATTTTGGAGAGATACTCATTTCTTGATATTTGATTGTTAAATCAATGGAGAACCATTCACTTCCTCATGTCTTTATATTTTTATCACAAAAACAGTTTTGTTATATTAATAGTTTTCAACTTAGCAAAGCCATTATAAATAACCATTTCAGATACAAAGCAACGAACGAATGAACGAGTAGCACCGAATAGTGAAAAAGTTATCATGAATGAAACCTAAATAAAGCATTATCGTTAATATTTTTCTCAGTTCCAATATCGCCCGAAATCAACACCACAACACTCTCATCACCTCTCCCCATGGCGGCTTCGCCCCCTCGACTTTTGCCCGAACGGGGGTGGGGGGTTTTACCACCCCTCGAACCCTGCAATCCGGGGTGAAATCGATAACGGGCATGCGCAGATCGCGTGGCGTCCTTTCACTGCGATGTGACCGATTGGCGATGCAACGGAGTGACAGATTTGGCCGGCCATCTTGCACTGCATCCGCCACGAGCCGCCGCCCGTCGTGGACCAAAGGACTAAGGACCGCTAAGGACCTCTAAGGATTACGCTACCGTATTAAAATACAAGGTAAACCTTTACTTACTATGGTACCTAGTCTTATTGTTATCGTAGCGTGCATATTGATTTGTATCTACAGTAAAATTTGGCAGTGTGTTCTGAAAACACAAAAAAAAATATTCGACGATTGAATTGAGAGATATAATTCATGCAAAACATACGTTCATATATAATTGAATTGGTTTATTGAAATATATGTGTATAGCCTGAAACAACTTGAAATTGTTAAACAAAAAAATATAAAAAAAACAAGCTAAATTTGTTTAGTTGAATGTTGTACTTTGTGTATTTTTATATTGCCTAATCTAAAAAATATTTTATCAGTCATATATCATCCATTCATTCATTTTATCATATCATTTCATACCTGTAAAATAATATGCCCTTTTCAAAATACCTGAGATGTCTCCATACAAAAGTGCCCTTTCAAAATGACAAAGCTATCTCCATAAAGCAAAACTGACTTCTGATGTCTAATGGAACGTGAAGCATCAATAAAGATCTTAAATCTCGAACATTCTGTATATTTATTTACTTATTAATAAAGTTGCCCAAACATAATTGACATATTAAGGAGTTCTATCGCAGGTATAAATAAACAAAAGTACCAAACTGACTATATCTTCGAAAATAAAATAGGTAAAGATGCTATTTTGAATTTGAACTGGCGTTAAGGTTCAAAGAATCGATTTCCGGCAAAAAAGTCATTTCCGAAACAGTGCCCCAAATGCCCATTTTGAAATGACCGATTCAATCGAAATGAAGGGTTACGAGAAAGAACGTTCAATGTCAACTGTTTAAAATTTTCGTTTTTTTTTTCATTTTTATAATATACTACCTTAAACAATGATGTTTTAGCAAGGGTTTGAGTGACAAAAAATATATTTTGTGTGTAAAACAAACATATTTAAGTTTATAAAAAAATACATCTTACTTAAATTCCACCTCTATGAATTAAATTCCTCCATCTTACTTAAATTCCACCATGACTATGAGAGCACTATAATAATAAAAATATGCGAGTTTCTGAAAAAAATACATTTTGCTTAAAATATACCTCCGGAAAACACGAAAACGTGGTCAAGTCATTGGCCTTGATCAGTATATCCCATCACAGTTCCTACTCAGCGTCAACCGGAGGTCATCGAGGTGCCCCACCTCTGGACGTGACGGGAAATAAGGTTCAATGTCCTTCGGCACTAGTGGACATTGATCGTTCTTTCACTTCACACGTTTTCTTCTCTCTTCGTTTAATCTATGATCCTTCTTTCGAAAATCGATTAGTGCTTCGATTCGTTTGATTTGTTTCGGAAATTTCGGCTGGTTTGATAAACGCTTTCAAGCTTCCTCTGTCGAACGCTGCCATCTTTGAGATACGTCGTCCTCCGGGAGCAAAATTATACGGCCCTGAACCTTGATGTGGCGTACCAAAAAGCCTTGCAAACCTAATGCTCAAACAAATATGTTTAGAACAATCCGTCAACCACTGGAACAACACGCCAGGGTTGAATCAATCCAAAGCGCTAATTAAGGCCTACGACCTAAGACTTATCGCTAAATAGGAACAACCTACACATACTGGTGAGGGTGCTCACGGGGCATTGTGGTCTTAACAAACACATGTACAACCTCAAACTCTGAGACACAAAAATGTGCAGGCTCTGCCAAGGGGCAGAGGAAACTCTCCTGCACCTCATGTGCGAGTGTGGCCCGCTGATGCGTAAAAGATACACCCACTTGGGTGGTCATTACCTCCAGCCTGAGGAGGTAAAACAATCTGGTGCCAAAAGCCTGATACGGTGCTTAAATGACACGAGGCTTAGCGCAGAACTATAGTAGGTTGCGAATACAATAGATCAGCAATGGTCGCAGTGCTCATAGAAACCTTAGAAAAGCCCCACACAACAAATAACAGCCGGCTCCATCGAATTATAAGACGTTGTCACGTCAAAAAATAAAAAAAAAGATACGTCGTCCTCGAATAACACTAATCCTAATACCATGGTACTAATACTCGAAGGCTTGTGCCTTCGAGTATTAGTTTTCAAACTCGATCGTTTTGGCGTCGCTCATTTTAGAATGGCAATCAGTTTCGTACAGAACCTAAAGTTTTCACATCAAAATATTCTGTCGTAGACCTAATTTTTGACTTTGTAAAATACTCTCAACCTTTTTCATATTAAAGGAAACACCCATGGATATAGACATGGAGGTGGACTGCAACGGGGACTGCTGGGACATAGGCCCTCCTCCGGACAGCATCCTGAGGATGCCGCCACCTCCTCTGCCAGCCTTTCTCCAACTGGCAGCCAAGCTCACCGGTGGTCCGGCCAAACCCGGCAACGACTCCATCCTGCCCTGTCTGGCTGCCAATCTTTGCGAGGCGCCCACCGGACACTTGGCCAAGGAGAAGCTGTTTCCTGGGGTCGAGTATGTGGAGTTGCCTCATCACGGTAAGATAGTCTAGCCATGGAATAACAAAAGCTGGTTACTGCGTTCAAAAAAACGTTTTATGTATAAGTATGTATGCATGTGTATTTATGTATATGTGTATGTATATGTATGTATGTATGTAAGTATGTATGTAAGTAAATGTATGTATGTATGTATATATATATGTATGTGTATGTATTATGTATATGTATGTATATGTATGTATGTATATATAGATATGTATATATTTTATGTATGTATAAAACCACATGTTAAAAAAATACTTCATTCAGCTTACGTAGGATGCACCGAATCAAATCAAATAAAGTTTATTGTCTTCAAAACTTATAAATAGTTATTTATAAGTTTCAACCTGCGTAAGCTGAAAGAAGTATTTTTTTAACATGTGGTTTTATACATACATAAAATATATACATATCTATATATACATACATACATATACATACATATACATAATACATACACATACATATATATCTATATATATATATATATATATATATATATATATATATATATATATATATATATATATATATATATATATATATATATATATATATATATATATATATATATATATATATATATATATATATATATATATATATATATATATATATATATATATATATATATATATATATATATATATATATATATATATATATATATATATATATATATATATATATATATATATATATATATATATATATATATATATACATACATACATACATTTACTTACATACATACATACATTTTTAGTATCGATTTTTAGAATTATTTTAATGTTAAGAAGCTATCAATAGTATTAGCCACTAATGTCTGAATTCAGACATTAGTGGCTAATACTATTCATAGCTTCTTAACATTAAAATAATTCTAAAAATCGATACTAAAGATTTCTCAAGAGCACATAATTTATAATAACTGTATTAGATACTTAAAACTACAAAGTCAATACAATAATAATTTGACATGACAATTATAGTCAAAAAAGGATTAAAAAAATAACTTACTTTAGAAGAAATCGTTTGTCATTTGATCGTTTGACATGAACGAGAGTCCAAGATACTGGACAATTATTTAATTCTTTGTTATTTTCAGATTCCGCAGTCGCGGACAACACTTGGTTTCTGGTGCTTATAACTTCTTGCGTTGCTGTTGTCACTCTTGGAGCGCTCCTGGCTCTGTTCCTGCTCAAATGTAGAAAGTAAGTAGTAACACATTTTAGGACTAGTTGAGAACTGAGAACTTTCTAAAATTAGTTGGGTCCGCTTTATCTCCACATTTAAAAATTGGTACTGTTCTACTATACTATATTTGATAGACTGGAAAACAATATTCGTCAAAGCGTTTGTTAAAAACTAGAACAATAATTTTTAAAAACATGACTGACCTTAGAAAAAGTGAACTGTTGTACTTAGAATTATTATTTAAAAAATGTTAGCACTGAAAAGCACGTTTTGTTAGAGAATAAAGTTCGCCCTGTTCGTGAATAAAGTTCGGCACATTCTCCAATTCATTGAATTTATTCACCAGACGCTTTATTGCTGACTTGTTTGGCACCGGTACTCCCGGAGATTTGGTTTGAAATTCATTTTGAGCGGTGAGATTTGTGCGACAATAAACATGAACAACAACAATTCGGTGAACTTTAGAGCATTTTTAATTTTGATCTTTCAACACATGAACCGTCACAGAGAACGAACCGCGTGTACTAACGATTTCCGTCCACTTTCAATTCGAAGACGAAAGATCAGTGTTGCCGCTCGCGTGATTCCGAATTCCCTAACTTTTTTTTTGCTACGGATTTGAACTTTGGGTTGCATGACTTTTACCCAGCCCCGTACCAATGGGGAACAATGTATCCATTGTCTTAATTTTAGGTTTACATATTTCTTTTCTATCTGCAGTGAAAGCAACGCTAATAAGCAAACCCCGGTGACTGCGGAACTGGCGGCGCCTCTCCAGACCAAGCCCCGTCAGCTTAGCCAGTTAACTCAACCGGAGAACATGCTGTATCCTTGCACGACGCTCCCGGACAATCGAGTGCTGTGGGCAGCTCTGACTCCGAGGGGTACGCAGCATTTTATCGCCGAAAACTACCCGCAGGACTGCGCCTCCGATGGCGGGTACCCCGATGACAATCAGTACGAAACGATAGAGTCGCTGCACTTTAAGGCTGCCACCGCCCCCGACAAGTTCGCCTATCCGACGCACATGAATACGTACGAAAAGAAACCGATGGACAAGAGCACTTTCCAAAACACTGGCTTCATGGATTACGACTACGAAGACCCCGTGCCGCTGATCGAGAGCTACCAAATGGACGACATGGATCGATGCTACCAAGAGCCCGATATTAACCCTTATTGCATCGTCAATCAGATGAACCACGACGCTATGGGGACGATGCGCAGGGGTCATTCACGCCCGATGGTTTCGTCGCCTACCCGCATCGAGAATCCGAACCTACCCCCGCTGAACCTACACCCTTACAGGGGCGGCGGTACCCTGCGCAAATCCTCTCACTCTCGTAGGGTTAGCGACACGAACAGCTACTCGGGCAATCTGGCCATTTGAACAAGAGTCCCCAGACGGCATGTCGTCGAAGCCAGAATCGAAACTGACCTGTCTTCAGGATACATGTAAGCACAGCCGGGGATTTGATCAAAGCACTGGAAAACAACGCATTTCATTTTTGTGGCACCAAAGATGGATGGGCAAAAATGTATGGAATGCGTCCCCACCGACCAATGACGACCAGACATGTGTCGTTGGAAATCTCTTTTCATGACTGTCATTTGTTACTATGGCGGACAGTCTCAAATCATTGTGGAGAAAAGGCTACAGCTAAAAGAAAAACCATTATATGGAAATTCCGCCGGGTATGCGGAGCCGCGCCCCCATGTTTCGCGTCGACATATTTTTTTGTTTGAGAGGAACCGTCAAAGTAACAATTGTGATGCATTATGGTTGCATTGTCAGTTTTAATCTATGTCAATCAGTCTGCTATTCCGACACTAAGACATAATAGACATATGTCCGGTCGTTATTGGTCGGTGGGGACGTCTTGTTGCATCCTCTTTTCAAGAAGACAGGAGGATTCTCCAATTGAAAATGTATGTCTTCTTAAAATAAGTAGGTGAGCTATATTTATGCATCTCGATGTCTATTATAACCACATATCTAAACATTAAACATTTATTCCATTAAAATTCCAGAGGAATGTAGATAGAAAGAGATATCTTGCTTCTCTAATTCTGTAAGATATTCTGTAACCTAGTCCCAATAATTGATGTTGTTTTATAAAACCGTTGCGATTGAATACTTTTTCAAATTGATATAAAAGTAATATAAATTACCCAAATGTGAAACGATTTGCCATATTAGCGGTGCAATATTAGACATATTATTTATTTTAGCCTGTTACTATAATAATAATACTAAATGCAATATTGTGATCGAATAAAATAAATAAAAGAATTTCCTTTGAGTTGATTTTTTTGCCAATATCGTTTCCGTATATTTAGTTAGGATAGGCCAAACTGCAATGTTATCAAAACCTCTATTTTTCGGGGTATTTTATTTTGGCCGCTCAACACTTCGTCCGCGAATCGCGCGCGAAGCGCGAACGCGTAGTGTGGAGCCGTTTCGCATGTTCTTCGAGGCACATATCTAAACATTAAACATTTATTCCATTAAAATTCCAGAGGAATGTAGATAGAAAGAGATATCTTGCTTCTCTAATTCTGTAAGATATTCTGTAACCTAGTCCCAATAATTGATGTTGTTTTATAAAACCGTTGCGATTGAATACTTTTTCAAATTGATATAAAAGTAATATAAATTACCCAAATGTGAAACGATTTGCCATATTAGCGGTGCAATATTAGACATATTATTTATTTTAGCCTGTTACTATAATAATAATACTAAATGCAATATTGTGATCGAATAAAATAAATAAAAGAATTTCCTTTGAGTTGATTTTTTTGCCAATATCGTTTCCGTATATTTAGTTAGGATAGGCCAAACTGCAATGTTATCAAAACCTCTATTTTTCGGGGTATTTTATTTTGGCCGCTCAACACTTCGTCCGCGAATCGCGCGCGAAGCGCGAACGCGTAGTGTGGAGCCGTTTCGCATGTTCTTCGAGGCTTCGCACCCTGTTCCCCGATTTTTGTCGGTTTCTGTCCCGCGACAAAGGACTGCGAAGCGCGAACTTAGTGCGAACGCGCATAGTCTGAGACAGTCTCGCGCGCCGCTCAGTTGACTGCACAGACTTAATGTTGACTGTCGGCAGCGTCGGTGTGTAGTCGTGTCTGTTCCTAATTTATATGTTTCTGAGATTTCCTACAAAATTACCGTAAACTGAATGAAACAATTTTAGCTGCAATTTCTTGAATACTAGTAAACCGAACACGTTTTTTAGGATGTAAATCGTAAAGATTATATGAAAAAATATAAAAACCACCACACGTCATTAGCGCCATGATGAAAAAAACATGTAGAAATTTTGTAAAAATGGGAATCCCTTGCTATCTATGTAGTAACAGAAATAACAAAAGTAAAGTAAAAAATCCTACATGAAAAAAGCTCAGTTGGTTTGAATATGAAATAATGAATGGATGATATCATTTTGTTTTTACTTTTAATATAATCATAATTATAGTACGCTATTGCGCAAAAGATGAGGGACGCAGTTGAAGCTAATTTACCGTCCATCTCCTTCAAACGCGCGAACTATAATGTGAAACTATGAAATATAATGTGAAACTACCGCGATCCATTGCGATTGTGGAGCCTTATTTCGCTCATCGCGAGTTCGCGCCGCGAAGTCGCGCGCGATTCGCGGACTAAGTGTAGAGCGGACTTTTGAATAGCAACAACGACAACGACATTCTTGTTCCACGTACGCAACATACGCAACGCATGATGATATCTGGCTGTCACAAATGGTTGTGAACAGCATTGGCATAAGATTATGGAATATCCCCATAACGAAATGGAATATCCCTCAAGCTGGGACAAGAAAGCTGGTGATGACTGGCTATAAAAGTATTTATAATAGCATAAAGATCAGGGCCGGCCCGTCCATATAGGCAAACTAGGCAATTGCCTAGGGCGCTCGTATTTTGGGGGGCGGCGCAACGACGCGATACAATATTTTGTTCGAAATCAATTTGACTAGTAAACTTCTTCAATCAAAGCAATCTGATCTTAACTCTGCTACAAATGCTCTCCTAAAAACAAAAACCTTTCTCGAAAGCTGTAGAAGTGATTTGGGATTCGAAAAAATGCTGGTAGAAGCAAGAGAACTTTCAGAAGAAGTAAACATTTCGCATCATTCGCATCAGCATCGAAGCCAGTCCGCTTAAGAAAAAAGAAAAGGCAGTTCAGTTATGAAGCGGAAGATGAGCCCTTAAGTGATGGGAAAGACCAGTTCAAAATAAATTTTTATTTTGCCGTTCTGGATACAGCAATAAATTTAATCGATGAGAGGTTTAATCAGAAAAATAACATTAATCATGTTTTTTTGGATTTCTCTATAACGTTCATGAGATGCAGAATAAAACTTCCAAAGATGTTCTGGATCACTGTGTAAAGTTGGAAGAATCTCTTAGTCATGGAGACTCTAAGGATGTTGATGCAACTGAGTTATGCAGCGAATTACAAGCTATTGCAAGAAGAGTACCAAATAACACTGCGCCACAAGAACTTTTAAATTATATTTGTGAAAATGGGTTACTAGATATCTTACCTAATTTAGTAACTGAAATAAGGGTGTTGCTGACACTTTCCGTGTCTGTGGCCAGTGGTGAGCACAGTTTTTCAGAATTAAAACTAATTAAAACGTATTTGCGCTCCACAATGACCCAAGAAAGACTTGTGGGGTTGTCGACTTTATCTATAGAACAAGTAATAGCTCAAACAATAGATTTAAAGGAGATCGTTTCCACTTTTGCTAAAATAAAGGAAAATAAAACTTGCTTGATTTAATCTCTAATTAGTCTTTTAAAAAATTCTTATATTTCACTCCATACAGCTAAAGAAGGTGGATATATTCTCTTTTTAACCGACTTCAATAAAAGGAGGAGGTTCTCAATTCGGTTGAATGTTTTTTTTTTATATTTTTTTTTTTTACCTCAGATCTTCGTCATTTATGAAGCGATTTGGAAAATTTTTGTATTTGAAAGAATATACTTTCAGATTAGTCCCATAGAAATTTAATCAAAATTGGGTCAGTAGTTTGGCTTTAAAATCAAAATAACTGGAAAATAGGTGCAAAAATTATTTGAAGTCGGTTGTCTTTTTTTTTAAAGTTTGTATTATAATTATAATTATATAAGTAGGTAAGTCATATCTGTGCTCTAATTATTTGATTAAAAATTACATGGCACAATTAATGTTTTGTGATTTTTTCAAATGGGCGCCATACTAGTCTTTTGCCTAGGGCGCCAAGTTTCCTCGAGCCGGCGCTGAAAAAGATGTATCTTTGAGAACTCCAGAACCAACATCCATTGCCAGAGCCGAAGGCTTTAATTGAATTAAAGTAGAAAGGTTCTATGGCAATATTGCCGCTCGAGTAAAAAAACATAAATAGATGGTTCCCGGCTGTATAACATGGTCAACTACAAATAAACCACCAAAGGTTCTGTCAATAAAGGGCAAGAAGCAAGTTGGTGTTATTTCAAGTGTAGAACGGGGGCAGATTAGCACAGTAGTTCATTGTTGCAATGCAGTAGGCTCATTTATTCCACCTTCCGTGATTTCTGCTCGAAGGAAGATGCATCCAAGACTCCTAGACGGTGCCCCACCGGAGACTCAGGGAACTTGCTCTCCGTCAGGTTGCATATCTGGCGAAATATTTCTTATTGGCTGCAGTTCTTTGTCGAGCAAGAACAGCCAACCGCCGACAAAAAGTTTGGTGCTCTTGCTGAATTATCATGAAAACCATAAATAATATCCAGCACTCGAATACGCATCCAAACACCATATTGTACTGGTGTCGTTGGTACTCCCATACTACGCATAGAATGCAGCCCATGGACGTGGCTGGATATGGCCACCTGAAAAGATTATTTGAACAAGAAGTGAATTATTTTCAGAAATCTCACCCTGGAAGAATCAGCAACCAGTATGACGTAGCTTGGCTGTTTGCCCCAGCATTGGTCTTGCAAATAAACATGCTTTCGGAGCTGCTCTGCTCTTACATCTGCTCTTACTCATCCTTCGCTCAATGCGACTAGCTTAGAAGCATCGCCAAATCCATTAGAACCTCCAACTTCAGGCCGACGTGCTGCAAGCTCAAGGGAACTTTTAATATCAAGCCCAGATTCATTACAACTCTTAACATTAGTTTGCAACGTGCTGCAAACCCACTTGAGCCTTCGACATCAGGCTTGCAACGTGCTGTAGATCCATTTGGGCCTTCGACGTCAGCCATGCAACCTGCTGCAGATCTATTTGAGCCTTTAACATCTGCCTTGCAACGTGCTGCAATTCAATCTGGACCTTCATCATCAGGTCTCCAACGAGCTGCAACTCTAATTGAGCCTTCAACATTGAGACTGCAGCGTGATAATAAACCTGTTGCCGATTTAACGGATCCTTGGCCACGCCTTCCTACAGAAGTTGTGAGTGTGCCTGAATCAATGATGCCAGATTCTCCTGAAATGGTTCGCAATCTTGCAACTCCACAAGTCTTGCACAAATGATCACAGTAGGTAACAAAGATCATCGATTCAGAGCCCACTGTCATACCTAATGGTAGGGCTGAAATGTAGCTCTGATGAGCTACATTTCAGCCCTTAAGATATTAGACCTTTTCCAAAGCCAACTGCGCCAATGATAACTAAAAAGAAAAAAACAACGATCTGAAGTTTTAACAATCCCACCAAAAGTTGAACAGAAAGAAAAATTTGATAACAGTACCAGCAAAGTATTGAAAAATATTAGCAAAGATTAAGACGCAAAACCAAAGAAAAAGAAGACCCAGACGACAACAAAGAAGATTAGGTAGGTACCTACTATAGGGAAGAAGTACGCAAAAAAAAGTGTACCAAAACTAAATCAGATGAAAACAATGTTGTATGTTTCTATTGCAGAGAGAAATATTTTGAGATTGAATGCCGTCCTATTGACGACTGGATCCAGTGCAATGAATGCAATTAATGGTGCCATAAAGTTGCATTGTTGGACCGAAATCACATTGAATTTTTGCCGTTAAGTATATTTGGGTAAACGATTGAATCGAACGTGTTTATTGCCCTGCATTCTCACTATCCGCGCTCGTCGGCGACTATCCCTTTCAATTAGGTGAACCTCCTTCCCAAAGATACATCACGCTCAAATCCTATCATATCTACTTGCCGGGAACGTTTTCGGGTGACGCAACCGAATTTTTATTGAGAAAAGACTATTTTCATAGACGTTTATAATAATCCATTCTATTACTTATTATTTTAAAAAACAATTATTTAAATATATTATATTTAAAATATTATTATTTAAAAACAATATTAGTTAAACATAACTAACGTTAAAACATAACTACATTATAATTAGTATTTTGGTAGGGAACTAAAACGAGAGATTTGCCATGAGGTACAAGGTCTGGCAACCCTGGTCGTCCCTCGAAGTCGGCATCCAGCCGTCAAACAAACGTCAAACGCGTGTGTTTTGTTTCCATTTCGTGCTTTCAACGTAAACTTTTTCAAAACGACGAAATGGCGGAAGAAGTGCAAAAACATTCCGTGCACACGCTCGTATTTCGATCGTTGAAACGCACGCACGATATGTTTCTCTCGAACCACAGCGTTTTGGCGCCGATCGACGAAGCCGCGTAAGTGCAAAACAAACTTCACCGGGCTGCTTCGTGTAAAATCTATTTTTATCGCTGAAATTGTCATTGCAGGGAGAAATTAAGGAAGGCTGTGAAGGCTAGGGATGGATACGCGCAAGTATTCGACAGCGTAAGGAAAGCTCAAGCGATGAAGCATTCGGAATCAGTGAATGGAGATGATCAGTCCCACTTATCGGATCTAGGTAAGCGACATGGAACTACCCATTGATATATGATCCCCTAAATGGGCCTTTCGCGCTCGAAAATGACCACTTCGAAACCAGTACTGAAAGCCAGCCAGTAGTAGTTTTTTCGCAGTCCGCTGGCAGACATCCGACCGTTTCGGGTGTGAGAGTTACCGCGAAGAATATTGGCGCGCTATTCTCTCACATACTGTTCAATTTTTGCTCTCTCTGTCACATGATTTAGGAGCAAAGGGTATGTGGAGCCAACTTATTTGTATCTAAGCCTGAGGGCATATCTAGCTAATATATCAATGACATGGAATACTTGCAGTTTACATAACACTGCCATATTTTTATTAAAAATTAAACTTACCACCAAATAGGTATTTATGAAGCTTTAAAAAAAAACTAACAACCTACCGCCATATAGGGTGTTTGACGCTTCATTAAAAGCCTATATTTCGCTTATTTATAGAGATAAAGCAAATATTTTTACAGATTTAGAACCAGTGTGATGAATATAGCGGGGTGACGAGTTAGCTAAACTGATTACGGCCCATAGTGGTCGCGGTATAAAACGTCACCGCATCGATTATGAAGAATTTTTTGTTGCTCATTTTTATGATTTTTAGTCGCTTCACAACTCTAGGACACGTTTAACGGAAATATTTAAAAAATAATTAAGATTGCACATATTTCAAAATCATACGCGCGCTCTTACAAAACAAAATCAAGCAAAAACTAACTCGGAAAGCCTATTGCTAAGAAATTAATAGCGGGGAAAAAATGAAAACATGGGAAAAACTCGTCATATAAAAGTTCCTGTTTTCGTGACCAAAGAGACGTAAAAATCACGAAGAAATGTAGGAATTTATGTAGTATTGCCACTTTCTTTAGTTATCAAGAAAAAAACACTACTAAATTTGATCATTGTAATGCTAAATCTGATGGGAAATAGCCTCGGACATGCAATATTTCGAGATATAACATTTGCAGATTTATATACCTCGTGTGGAAAAATATTGGATTCCATTCGATAGGATGGGTTTTTATGATAGGTTTTTAAAAAAACTAACCTAACATGCCGCCATATAAATGTTTATGAATTTAAGGAAATAAAAAAAACTAATTTAACCTACCGAAATGTAGGAGTTTTACGCTTCTTTAAATGCCTATGTCTCGTTTAATTATTGAGGCCAATAAAGATTATTGTAGTTCCGGAATCAGGGTAGTGAATACAGTCGGGTGACATTAAAACATCAACAATGTAGAATAGGTCCCAATTATACATTAATACCAAAGTGTGTAACGCGAAGCTCTACTCTACAGTCCTCATAAAGCAGTCTAAACTCCGAGTACACCGTTGCAATCTTGACAATAGGGTTGGATCAGCAGCACTCCTTATACTTGCCACAGTTTCGTCGAGAAATGGACGACAGTTTGCTTCTTGAATCCCTTGAGTGTCGCTCTGCGCTGTCCTTGACCGAATAAAACGCAGGTTTGGTGAAGTGTCCTTTAATCTTCACTTGACCCACGCAATCTGATCAACGCGCATACCGAGCCGCTCTTCGTTACACACTAAATTCAAAAATATATCCTAGCTGCATCCTGCCTGTTGACCTAATTAGGGATAACGCCTTCACAATCTTCTCATATCCTACGTTAAACTTATTTACTTATTTTATTTACCTGTTGCTGAGGGCTTATCTTAAATATATATACAATACACTGCTAAATGGACGTAAGGTCTCTTCATACTTATCATTACATTATACTTAATTATTCTAAGAAGTTGTTACATACTATGAACGTTGTTTATTATCTAAAACACCTATGGTGAGTCGACCTTAGCCCATATTCGCTCTCCCGTCGTCATTTCAACCGTTCATGTAATTCGACACTTCCTCGCTTGCCAGAGATGACCTTCCTTCTAGGAATTGAGACATTTAACATTCCTCCCCTGTATTAGATGATATTTTGCGGCACAAACTGTATTTCACCCCAAAATAATTATCGGAAAACCAAAAAACTAAAAGAAACTATCAATTTTCCACATTTTTCGTTAAATTGATCTCGCAATCGCTGTGACGTGCGCGGCGAATTGTCAAATCGCATACGTCACTGTGTACAATCCTAATAATTTTTTTTTCAATATAATATGCATTTTCCTCAAGTTAAATCTATTTTTAATGTTTTCTATCTAATTACAGGTGGCGTAGACCCATCTCTCGTATCAGAGAATGCAGTAGTTCCATTCAACACGGGTTCGACAACCATTGCATCCAGTACAACTACGCAGGGACCCGGTGGTAATGTCATAACAGCGATGATTCCAAAGAAACCGCTGGCGATGCCGAAACCAAGGTGGCACGCGCCTTGGAAACTCTTCCGAGTTATATCTGGACATTTAGGATGGGTACGCTGCGTTGCAGTGGAGCCGGGGAATGAATGGTTCGCTACAGGTAATAAATTACAGTATCCCTTAATTATATTTACACCGATAGCTCAAACACCAGGAATATTCAGAAATGACCCAATTCTCGATACTCAAAAGCTTAAAAGCTAAAGATGCTTCGTCAGGAATGCAGAGGAGAGAGGAATACGCTCAAGCATTACAAGACTTTGGGTTACATAGCATAATAACTTGTGTGGATGCCTAGCTAAACAGGATTGATGAGAACGAGAAAGCTGACCCGTTCGCAAAGGAACCCAATGATTCCGGTTGGGTTCCTTTGCGACCACCTCGGGTGGCGTGGTTTGTTTCTCGGCTAACGGCCCCGTTGGGCCAAGAGCCAAGAGATGAGTTAATTATGACTTGTATATGAGATATTCCAACCAAAAGAGATATTTCAAAATGTGATTTTGGCCCAACAAGGCTGAATTTCCAAATTTCAAGTCTCTAAGTCCAATATTTCAAGATTGAAATATGACTATCGCCCCCTAGTGGACCGATTTCTGCATGTGCCAAAATGATGCCTGCATGCCAAATTTCAGCTCAATCGGATTAAGCGTTTGGGCACTATCGTGGAGGAATACACATGACTGACGTCTATCTGGAAACGGTCTTAGCCGTCTCAGGGGGGCTCAAAATGGATATTCTCATGTCACTGCGTTGGCCAATATTGGGCCACATCATTAAGGTGGAAGCGAGTCGTCACCACTGTGACGCGTGAAAAGTGTATGGAAAAGAGCGAGAGAGGCAATGGCGTATATAATGACCAACATGTACAGCGGGCATTACTTGAATAAGCATCTCAATTGGATGGGGGACAATCGAAGACTGATCTGTGAATATTTCGTCTTGAAGAAGTAGAGACATCTCTCTTATCTTGTTTGTGAATGGGGTCTGCAGATGCAATCAATGAGAAAGAAACCACTTAAGTAAAATCAAAGGAAACGTTCTTACGAAGGTAGTGGAGTCTGTAGAAAGCATAGTAACTGTGGAAATGCCCGGATCCAGCTGCAAGTAACTGAATATCTAATTGCTCTTATCGTCATTTCAGGTGCTGCAGATCGCGTCATCAAAATCTGGGACTTAGCAAGCGGCAAACTGAAAGTGTCCCTAACAGGTCACGTGAGCACCGTACGCGGGTTAGAAGTTTCAAATCGCCACCCGTACTTATTTAGCTGCGGCGAAGACCGACAGGTGAAATGCTGGGACTTGGAATACAATAAAGTGATCCGACACTACCACGGGCACCTGTCCGCCGTTTACACGATGTCTCTGCACCCGACCATAGACGTCTTAGTGACCGCCGGCAGGGACTCCACGGCGAGAGTATGGGACATGCGAACGAAAGCCAACGTGCACACGCTCACCGGGCACACAAACACAGTGGCATCCGTTGTCTGCCAGGCGGTGGACCCTCAGATCATAACCGGATCGCACGACTCGACGATTCGGCTGTGGGATCTAGCCGCCGGCAAGTCCATGTGCACTTTGACGAACCATAAGAAATCTGTGCGCGCAATCGCGATTCATCCGGCGCAGTACACATTTGCATCGGCGTCTCCGGACAATATAAAACAATGGAAATGCCCGGAAGGACAGTTCATACAGAATTTAACAGGACACAATGCCATTGTCAATTGTTTGGCTGCAAATCCTGAAGGCGTGCTGGTGAGTGGCGGCGATAATGGTACGCTGTTCTTCTGGGATTGGCGAACTGGGTACAACTTCCAGAGGATGCAGGTAATTGTAATTTAATAAACATCAGATTTCAGGTTTAACATGGTAGAAGTGTATAACTGGGGCAGGTATACTATTCCGCAGTTCAAAATTTGTTTGTGCGATAAATAAAATAAAATACAAACGGAGCTGCCATGGAATTCACCGACCGAAGTCGGGCCCATCATATGTGTTATTACACTTCTGGGGGTGAGCAGTGGATTCCGGACTAAAGACCGGCTGTGGTAGGTTTAGGACAGCTGTCTTGCCACATGTGAGCATTCACCTTACCACCCATTCACTCCCCCTTCAAAGCCATAGAATTTGAGATGCAGAAATCGCGGTTTTAGATAATTTTTCTAAGGAGTTGATTATTTTCCTGGAGAGACCAAGATCTTTAAAAAGATGAAACAGATTTAGCTGGCAGGCCACGAGCGCCAACTTCCACCGCGTGAAGGTGAACAGTGAAGCTGTTCCGGGTGACGGCATTTGCGAGATCATGGTATTTATTTAATTTGTACTCTTGGTCTTTCGGGATATTTGATTCCCATAGAACAGTTAATTCTACGATAAGGGCCATCTTCCGAGATAGAGAGTAAAGAGTTATATCTGGACGCAGGGCTCTGCATCCGAGACTTTTAGGGAATTTATATCCAGCTAGTCCAAAGAGACTGAATATGTATGTATGAAAGAAAAAGAAACCTAAATATGGGGACATTTATATGAAACTCCTTGCCTCTTTATATAAAATCTCCTCTAGGCGATCAGAAAAATCCGTATGAAAATCGCAGGAAAAATGCACTGTTGAAGTACGATGCGGATTATAATGTAGGAAATAAACAAAGGAGTCGGTACTTACATGATTCGTGCTGCGAAGCAGTTGCGCGGACCTAAAAATGTGGTTCTTTCAATGCTGAGATGGTGCATCTTGCAATAGGTTGCCATTAGCCGATGACTTTCTGACATTTTTTCTCTGTTGTAATGTGCAGCGGAATGATTGCCAGTGTAATGTAATGTATATTAGAACATGTACAGACACAAGGAATGGGTTTTTTTCTTAGGCAGGAGAGCAGAGATAATAGAATATACTTAACACAATAAGACTATGAAAGCCTGCAAATAATATTAATCAAATTTCGAACTGATTTCTCTGGTGCAAACAAAATTATTTCCTTCTCCGGATAGGAAATGTTGACATCAATCTTTCCAATACTATCGATTATACTAAGTATCTGAACCATTCTGTGGTATGACTACAAGCCACACAGCGGAATAAATCCGATCCTAGGACAGAAGAGCAAAGTCCAAATACTGGGATAAAACATCAGGAAAAAGATAAGCGAAAAAGCCATAAACTTTTTGTCGAAAAAGACATTGAAAATATTTCTCTCAGAAACATCCAACTTTTTTTGCGACCGCCGAGAAAGCACCTTTCTACTCTGTTATTGCTGCTTTCGCTCGGCAAACTGGCTGTTATAAAAATATTCTTACAAAATAGTTTTTCCTTTTGAAAATGATTTTTAAATACTATGATGAAATCTAACTCTATACATTGGTTAAGAAATTTTGGAAACTGCATGCGATGGCATACATACTTCTGTGGGCAAAAACTAAGGTGAATTTTGTTATAAAATGAAAAATCTTTATTTATTCATCCAAATCTATTTCATCCCCTTCAAAGTAGTCCCCTACCGATATAATGCACTTATTGCCAACGTTTTTTTCAATCCTCGATGCATGCCAAATTGTCACCTTCTGGTATGGCTTATAGAATGCGCAGCAATTCTTGTTGAATCTCTTCAATCGTGTCAAGATTGAAGAGATTCTTGTATCTCTACAATCTGTCTTTTGAGTTTCCCTAAACTCAAAAGACACGCCCGGTGTCTTTTGAGTTTGGGGAATAGTTAGAAGTCACACGGAGCCAAATCAGGCGAATACGGTGGCTGTGGAACGATGATATGCATTGAGTTTTTAGCAAAATGGTCACGAAGAAGGAGTGCAGTGTGAGACGGCGCATTATCGTGGTGCAAAAACCAAGAGTTGTCTTTTCACAAATCCGGCCTCTTTTTGCAAATATCTTCTCGCAAATGACACTAAAATAATATTCCTTGTTGGCAGTTTGGCTGGGCGGAAGGAATTCATAATGCACCACACCACGATAATTGAAGAAAACTGTCAAAAATGACCTTGATTTTTGATTGACTTTGGCGAGATCTTTTTGGTCTTGCCTCACCTTTAGCACGATATTCGCTTGATTGATCGGTTGTTTCCGGGTTGTAAGCATAGATCCAAGTCTCATTTCCCGTAATCATGCATTTCATCGTTAGTCAGAAAGAATCGTTTTACACACTTCAACGCGATGCTGTTTTTCCAAAAAAAATTGTGTTTTTGAAACCAATAGAGATTTGACGCGAGGGCCAAAACATCTTTCAAAATGGTTTTCACTGATCCTTCTGATGTTCCAACCATATCAGTAAAGTCTCTAACAGTCAATTGACGATTTTTGAGCACTAATTCTTTAATTTGATTGACGTTTTGCTTGTCATTTGATCTTGATGGTCGTCCGGGGCGTTCCAAGTCATCAACTTGTTCTCTGCCTTTTTTGAAGTCTTTGTACCACTTATAAACATTTTTCTGCTACATGGTCAAATCACCAAAGGCCTTTAGCAACATTCTGAACGTTTCCGCAGCCGAAATTTCACTCCGCAAACAAAATTTAATGGCTCTTTGCTCAACAAACTCAGACATTGTAAAATCGACAAAATCATTTTTAGTCGTTTAACCCCTCACGTTGCGAGGTAAAAACTCACCTATCACTTTTGCGCGCGACATATTCGCGCAAAAAATCGACGCGAGTCAACGGCCTTGAGAAAAACGATCATAACTTATAAACCACTAAACGTATTTAAAAAAGATAAAGATTAAAATGATCGCATTGAAATTTGACATATAAAACATTATAACCTTATCTCGTAAAACAATTAAGATAATAATGAATAAATATTACAAAATTGGCAAACTGAAAAAACTCGCCTATAAAATCATTTCGATTTTTTTGTCACAAAATACGTAAAATATGCAAAAATTGTAAATACAGTTATGTTCTTTCTTAAATGCTTTACCAAAACGATATTTTTTTTTTACTTATTTGCATACAAAAATATTTATTTATTCAGCCAAGAAAAATTTTATGTATTACTTATGTATATACTTATGGTATTTTTTTATATGAAATTCTTTCAAAATAACTTTATTACTACATCACACTTCTTAGAAATCACACCAGAACTTTGAGCTTTGTCTGATATTATAGAAAAATCTAAAGTTTTGAGAGTTTCCGCGTCCGAACTTAATAATAAACTTTGAATGGTCATAATATAAAATTCGTTAGATTTTTTCAATTATATTGTCTTATCATAGACTTATTATATGTCTAATAACTAATTACTATACTCCAAAGAGTCACATTTCATCGAAAAACTATGGAAAATCGCACTTTATTCTCTCATAGTAATTATCAAAACAAGTTTCTTTGCGCGATTCATTTTACAAAACAAGATATAATTTTCAAAATACGCCTAATTATGTGATAACTTAGGATGTAAATGAAACAATACTTATTTTGTTAGTAAATTAAAGCGACATTACGTCATATTTCGCAATATATCGGGATATTTCATAAACATTACAAAATAATAACAACCATTTTTTCGCGAGCCGTTTGTTGTTGCCGAAGTGTTTTCTTTGAAAATTCGTGAAAAACAGCAAATGGACTATCTCAATTGACTAATACTTATGCCTAAACTACTTAAAAATGGAAATTACTCACTTTTATCCAGTAAACACTGCACTTTTATCCACAAAACACTGCACAAAACAACCATTTCGCGGAACTATACTCCGCCGCGGCGGTGGCCGATGGAGACTCCCGTTTTGACGTCTATGCTGACTTTTTAAATAGGCGATCGATTTTATCGTCGTTGGCCGGCGAATTAAACATTATTTGGCCATGTCGTTCCGCGGTCAGAAAGCATTAAGTACGACGTTTCGAATCGTAAATTGCATTTTTCGCAGCGGCGAGCGCGATGTCCCGTAGCGGATGTTTCGGATTTTAGGCGGCCGCCATACATGTCCCCAAATGGATGTTACGGATAGAGCGGGATATAAAACACATGCGTAACTATGTAACAAACGTGATATTGACATGAAATTTGGCACAGATGTCAGTAACAGTAGTACCAACATAAAAATAAAAGAGTTTGCCCGAATCGGCCTGCAAATTTTAAATTAAAAATTCACCTTAGTTTTTGCCCACAGTGGTATATTCAAAATTTTCCCAACTTTGCAACTGCGACTATACTCAGTGTAGTATATCTTCCACCTATCCATGTCCACCTTGTGCGCGGGAAAAAATCGAATTTGCGTTTTTTTTGTGAATTTTCGAATTTTCAAGTAATACCCATTGCAGAGTAATTTCATAGGCATGAGTTGATGATTTTATCCGGTGATTAGTAGTCATTCCTCGCAAACAACTTTGACAGTTTTAATTGTTAGTGTAGTAAACTAGTATTTTTTTTAATTATGTCCTATTTACACAACTAAAAAAACATCTTGTGAATGAAGTTATTCAGGTTTCTCCATGCCCTGAAAAGTTTGCTACGCTGTTACGAGGTTTCATAAATAGAGCGACGATATAACACAGCATGTTTTTTTAATATTCACACGCACTGCTCACCACAGCCTGGTACAGATCAGTGGCGTGCCCAGGGTTGGTGAATGGCGCAAACCCGACATACCTTTTTGTGTTTTTCTCTTTATAGTAAAAAAATGTTGTACCTGTTTACTCTTCAATCTTCAGCTTCAAATGTACTGCTTGTGTTGTAGATTTAATTACTTTGTCCTCGTCGATTAAAACTCGTACACGGAACTCACTATAAGGGACAATTTCCTCCATCGTTTATCAGGCAATAAAAACCACAAATCAATTGAAATTATACAATAAAAAATCTGCACTGCACTGGCACTGTCACAGAAAACAATCGGAACTAAATAGACTATGAAGTTGCGCATCTGCGGTCTCCACGCTTGCATTCAACTTCATGCTAATTGCAAGTCTGGCTCGCTCAGCACAAAAGTCGTATAGATACATATATTGTTTTGCGTAATTTGTTACAGGTTAGAATGAAAGGAGCACTGATTTTGAAAGCCCTGTTGCAAGCCCATTTGTGCGAGCGAGATGACTGATCGAACTCAGCTCGGTACGAGTGCAGCGATTGCTGCTCGGTCGATATCTGTTTTGTCGCATTGAGCGATCTGTGCTAGCGCTAGGCGCTCGCAAATTCATTTATTGAAGTGTTGACCGATATTTTTAAGAAAAGGGCTAGCCGGACTTTTTGGCTTATATGAAGGTACCGTCACTGGTACAGATGCCATACCACTTCTGATATTGGCTTTTGAATTTTATTGCAGTCTGCGGTTCAACCTGGTTCAATGGATTCAGAAGCGGGCATATTTTCCATGACCTACGATCTATCCGGATCAAGATTAATCACCACAGAAGCCGATAAGACGATTAAAATTTACAAAGAAGACGATTCGGCTTCTGAGGAGACCCACCCGATCAACTGGCGGCCGGAAATCTTGAAACGAAGAAAATTCTAATTCGTACAAAAATAAATAAAATACTTTCCTCTTTATGTGTTACTTTTATTTCTCAGGAATGTTTTGAGTATTTTCCAGCGTTAAAAAAGCAAATTTCGGCGTGAGCACGTACAAAATACAAAATTAACCAGCAAAACTGATGTTAAAAAGCAATATCAACAAATTGAAGCGACGAGCTGGTGCGGCTAAATCACATTTCGTCGTCGAGCTCCAATTCCTCCTCTGGAAAATCTCCTACGGTGATGTAGACCGGTTTTGTGAAACCACCGTATTTCATTGGACAGGTGAAATATCTCTTGCCGTCGATTCTGGAAAAGATTTATGCTTTTATCAGGGGCAGGCCATCGAGTGTTCAAAATTACCCGGGAAAGACTCTTTTTGTAAGTTACAAAAAGAGGAATGGTGAGTCCCATTATTTCCACCAGAGGTGACTTTCATAGAGTATTAAACAGTCTAGAAAAAAAATACTTTAGTTATAAAATGGAAAAATCAGTGTGGAATATATCGAGACATGGTAGCATACCTCGTAAAGTATATAGCGAAATAGACTCAATCTCGTTTTCTCGAGAATCTATTGAGGATTGCCGCCATTGACTATATAGGGCAGTGTTTTTCAACCTTTTCTAGATCGCGACCCCATTTCTGTTAAAAAAAAATTACACTCTTATGCGACCCCCTTTAAACTTTTTTCTCTATACATCTGTAACTGTAAGCATTTAATAAACAAAGTTTTTGTAGAAACAATGGCGAAAACCCCAATAATTTTAATTGTTTTTCACCTTCGAAGCTGTAGCTAACTGTTGCCATCATCAACATAAAGTTTTTTAACATCAATAGCAAAACACATCATAAATATGTTTCTCTTCCGAAGCTGCAAATGTTTGCATATATAAAGATGTGTTTGCAATAAAGAATTTGTAATATTTTCGATTTATATTTTTAGATAGCCTGCGACCCCCCAGGGGGTCGCGACCTACTGGTTGAAAATCAATGATATCGGGTATTAGATGGCTCTATGCCATACTACGTTTTGGCAGCTGGGATTTTACTACAAAATGCGTGTAGATGGCCCTCATAGTTCCAAACATTGATTAATCTTCTATTTTTAAGACGCCTAATAGATGATGTTCTAAACAAGCAGTTACTGAAACTCAGAATATAATAATAATACACTCAAGAGCAATACATCTGGGTCACCAACATAAACCCTAATATCTTGGAAACTAAGAATGCTAGCTTATTCAAATAAAAAGTAATTTATAGACTATTTAATACTACTTAAATAAATACCATGGCATGTTTAGAATGTCATCTATTGGGCTACTGAACATAAGAGAAGATTAAGCAATGTTTGGAACTATGAGTGCATTGTGTTTCATAAAAAACCTAGTTGCCAAAACGTAGTACTGCATTGAGAAATCTAATAACAGGGCGAGTTTTAAGTTACCTGCATCCTTGAAAGGGGTGATTCAGTACGAGCAAGTAAGCAACTTTTAATAAAATATTTGGAAAAAAAACCTTTTTTTTTTTTGAAAAATAAATATTAAATTTTTTGACAAATTTGTAAATCTTATTTATTGAAAAAAGGTTTGAGAAGCGTTGATCATGCTGCACCATCTATCGGGAAAAAAATCAAAACGAAAAATAATTTAGATTTTTTATTTTTTTTTATTTTCCTTAAATTTATTTATCAAAGATGCTAATTTGCTCGCACTGTTTCACCCACTTCTAGAATACCGGTACCTAAAAACTCACCCTGTATATCATCAATGATAATAGGTACCAAAGCTTTGAAATAATTACACGAAGCAACGAGATTATTACCGACCGAATCATTTCTGTCCCGAGGAACCTACCGATCCGCGTTTTTATAGTTTTAAGCAAATTAAACCGTGCCCCTAAGATGGTGACCTAGATCAGACGGCCACATCTCTCCTTCCACTGCCCTATTAGATTTTTCATAATTTAGAAATGAATACTTACGATCCATCATTTTTCCCGAGTGGCTCATCGTATTTTAATCCAATCCATAAACCTTGCCTTCCTTGCAACGATCCATTGTACATAACCGTGGCTCTCTTGGTGGGTTGATTAGGGACATTCACTTCGCAGCGTGATCCTATTGTTATCAATGTAGCGAGTCTAAAAATAAATTTCATTACTGTTATGTGTGATGTTATAGAAGCCGGCCGCATGTAAGGTAACTGTTAAAGGTGGGCTGTTACTGTACCTGGTATAAAAGCTAAAAAAAATAATACTTCTTTAACACATTGAATGCCAACTAGGCAATACTGCGTACTTGACAGGTGGTTTGGGTGCCAGTGCCAACTACCTAATATTACATAGGTATTCCGTTTAAATTTAAAGGAAGTAGCTGTGTATCTGGTTGACATCTAGAATAGGAGATAATATTATTGGTTGGCACCATAAATAAAAAAGGGAGTAGAAAAATACTCGACCACATCGGGTGAACCCGTCACCCTGGGAAGTTTTTACGATAATGATAGTTCTATCTCCCGTGGGGTGATACGAATCTACTGTCCAGCAAAGCCACGAACCCGCCAGAGTCCAACGCTTAACGGCGAGGCACTAGGAAGGTAACCCAGTGGGCCACCTTTTCTCCCTGGCTACTAGTTTTGGCAGGATATCTCCGTCTGGAATTAACCTTCAGGATACCGCCCGACTGATTACGGGACCGTATTCGCTTGCGCGGCCTCTACGCATTACAGCGGTTATTCAATATGGATTTATCGCAGACCTGGCCGCCCTTGCAAACTGTCCAGTTGCGCCAGAGGGCAATCCCCCAGGGGAAACCGATCCCAAGCCTGAGACGCAAGACGAGTCCTTTCCGGGGTAGTCCCTCATACAAGGAGGCTACTGAATAGGAGCTGAATCGTGAGTTGGGCTGACCCGAGAACACATTGGATCTTATGGCCAAAGCTGCAAGAAACCATTCGCTAGGGATTATTATATTTAACAGGTTTAATGCTGAAAACTCCGAGCCGAGTCAGGCGGTTTTTCAATAAGATGACGGCAACTCCGCGCGGAGATGGCGGGGGAAAACCATGCATGCCGAAACAAATATGCGCGTTCCGCTTGAATGCCAGCAGCAGACTGACCATTATTATTATATTTTTTTTTGTTTTGATGGCTCCACCCAAAGAGGGTGATTTCATTACCTATTATTTTTAAAGTCAAAATGAAAACAATGGACACCTCACATTTACTATGAGGTAAAACCCCTTTTTTTTAATGTTTAGAAAAAATATTTGCTTTGTCGGTAAAATATTTGCTTGTATCTAAGGTAATTAGTAATAGTATTCCTTAGTTCTCTAAAAATAGGAAATGCTAGTCACATTCCCAAATATTGAAAAAAATGTATAAAAAAATGTGGACATTCATTTTAAACAAAATATACATCTTTTTGATATTGACCCATTACCTTTCCTCCTCTTTGGTGTCTTGTTCCTGCTTCTCTTTCAACTCCTGCATTTTCGCCGCATCATACTTTCCTAATTTATTCTTCTGCAAGAAGGATCTCACAGTGTCTTGTTTCTTCGTATACTCATCCTCGGATAAGACAAATTTCTCCACACCGCCTTCGCTGCTCGTGAATTCGTTTATCATGACGAATTTGTCAATCACGTGCACTCGCATTCGGTCGTCAATGGGATACGATCCTAATAACGCTGCGTTGTCGTCCAGTGAACACACGAATTTGTTATTTATGTCGTACACTTCCAAACGCATGGTCGAAGCCGAACCGCCGGTTATCATCTCTAATTTCGACTGAAATAAATAAAAATATCAAATCCAAATATACGGAGCTGCCATGGAATTCACAGACCGGAGTCGGGCCCATCGTAATGCTATTATTACATTTTTGGAAGGTGAGCAGTGGACTCCGGTCTAATGACTGGCTGTACTAGGTTTAGGACAGCAGTCTTGACATATGTTAACGTTCACCTACCACCCATTCACTCCTCCCTTAGAAGCCATCGACAAGATGTGGAAATCACAGTTTTTGATATATTTTCTAAAAAGGAGTTGATTATTTTCCTGGAGAGACCAAGATCTTTAGAGGTGAAGAAGAGATTTGGCTGGCAGGCCATGAGCATCAACTTACACCTTACAACTTAACTGGAGGTTAATAGTGAGAAGCTGTTCAGAAGATGCCATCTGCGAGATCATGGTATTTATTTAATTTGTACTTGGGGTCTTAAGAATAGTTTGTTTGTTTGTTTGTTTCTACTCTTTATTGTGAAATTTCACAATGGGTGGGTTTATTGTCATATGACAATCTCTTACAACCAACCTTACTATGACGTTTATATATGTATGCGTGCGTGTAACGTGTTTAAGTATGTGTCTTGTTCGACTGCATTCAATCGATGGAATTGAAAATGCAATTCTGTTAATTCGATCCCAACAGAAAATGGTGACCCAGCCGGGAATCAAACCTGGGACCTTACAATGTAAGATTAGGCGACCTAACTAATTTCTACAAAAAGGGCTCTCTTTGGAGATAGGGAGTAAATAGTTATATCTGGACGGAGGGCTATGCATATGAGACTTTCAGGGAATTTATACTGCTTAGAGACCGAATCGAGCTCCAAATTCCAATCTGAAGCTTTCTCGATTATTGGGAAAGGTTTTGTAATGGAATGTTTTTTGCCTTTAGAGCCATCCCACACAAACTGTATTGGGGGTTTGGAGGGTAATGTCAGACCCTTAATATTTTTTTTACTTTTTGAATGTGTGTGGGGGAGTTCTGATCACCATTATTTTTGATACATAGGCATTATAGCCCAGTCAAATTACACTTTTGGTTTGAATTAATTCCAACAAAGCTGGAAATGATTTGATTTTTCTTTGGGTATCGTAAACAACAGTAATATGAGTATGCGGCGGTTTATGAGTGGAGCGTTAGAAAGTATGGTCAAAACCCGCAAAATTCTAGCACTTTTTCGGTTTTTCAATTATAAATTCTCAACGGTACTTTCCATTTAAAAATGATGTTATTACAAATTGTAGAGTATAAAATTATTATTATTATTATATTATTATACACTAGCAGCTTAAGGCTGATGCGTGTATATCACATGCACTTGTTTTTAAACTTGTGACTGTTTTGCACTAAGAAAATTGTCCAGTTTATTTTTAAAGCTATTGACAGAAATAGCACTGATCACATCCTCTGGCAACGCATTCCAAGCATCCACTACACGATTTGTCAAAAAATATTTCCTGGGGTTCGATGCTGCAATTGTCTTATTTAGCTTCAACGAGTGTCCACGCAGTTGCCTATTGGTGTTCAGGGTATACATGCTCTCGAGGTTGGGCACACTGTAATAACCGTGAAGCATTTTGTAGCTTTCTATTAAGTCTCCTCGCTGCCTACGTTCCTCTAATGTTGTCAGGCGAAGTTCTTTCAGTCGTACTTCGTATGGTTTGTTCCTCAGCGATAGCACCAACTTTGTTGCTCTTCTCTGAACTCTTTCCAGGTGCTCTATATCCTTCCGAAAGTAAGGATTCCATACCTGGTAGGAGTATATATTAATCAAATGATTTACTAGATGTTAAACTCGGTTTAGCCAAGTGGTCGTAATCGGCAGTCAAAAACATGCAAGTTTACCATTTTGACTCAAAAGTGTTTTACACTCCCAATGAAAAGAATATTTGAGACGACGGTAAAATTTGTCTATCTTTGACTGACGATTATGGCCATACCACTGAAACAAATTTAATCTTTGAGTAACAGACGTCAATAGATACGGAATTTTATGCACTAAAATTTTCATTCATTGAATTTTCACATATAAAGTACCTACCGTTTCGAATGTATAAGCGAAAACCGAAATAAGTGCCTTTTTTATGTTTTTTAGACATAGCCGTCTAACGCTCCACTCAGAAAAGTGAAATAAAATAATTTCCAGCTTTGTCGGAATTAGTTCAAGGGACTGCCCTTTTTTGGTCTAATTTGACTGGGCTATTATTTGGAAAACCCCGAAATCGACATAACAAAGTAGAGAAAAGATTAGGATAAAACATCCAAGGATGTTGCGATATTTAAAGAACTATGTACCTAGTGATATTTCCAGAAACCTTTTTTCATGATATATAGGTCTTATGTTACCTTTAAATTATATGTACGACATCAACGTTCACCCAGATCTGCGAAATAGCAATTATAATATATATTTTGGAAGATACATTTTACATGAAATTGGCCAAAAATATCTGACTTGTCGAATAAATTCGACAAGTCAGATACAAAATGTGCCCAATTTATGTTTTTGACCAATTCCATTATCTTCCAAAATGTATGTTATAATTGCTACTTTGTAGATCTGGGTGAACGCTGACGTCATACTTATAATTTACAGGTAACTTTAGTTATATATCGTGAAAAAAGGTTTCTGGAAATATCACTACATGTTATATCACTGGAATATCAAGACAATAATATGTTAAATATATTCTGTTTCAAACAAGGAAAGATAACTGCCCGCTCAGTTTGAAAAATCTGAATATACACACATAAAAAATATTTAAAAACGAAACATTAATGATTCCATGTGAATGTTCAGTCATCGAAAAAGCTAACAAGATAAAGTACCCAGGACTAGCTTTAGACAATACAATGAGATGGGAGAATCATATAAATATAACTGCTACTAAGATTCGCAAGCTGCTCCATAATTTTAAACTGCTCAGGAATCGTCGCTTCAAGAAATTTTATAAGAACAATTTATTTTGAACTAGCCCAAAGCATACTGATGTAAGGCATAATCAAAGCCCAAAAGGTAATTCTAAGAGTAATTAATAAAAAAAACCCTAGCCCTTCCTTGATTTATGTAAAGGATAACTAACCCCTTCACATAAATTTTTCCAGCAGATTGAAATCACCAATCATTTGCGAAAGAATTCTTGTATCTCCGTTTCCAAGGCGCGGCCACGATGTCATGTGACATAAATAAATACATCACCAATATACTTTTTGAATTTGTCCAAATGGAACAATTTGTAAAACGAAAATCAAAGAAGTTACAGCACTTGCAACGAGGCCGTGTAGCAAAACGTGCACGGCGCAGCGATCGAGATCTCAAAACCAGGCAACAATATCTCATTCTCTCTCTCTCTCTCTCTCAATCTCTCTTCCGCTCTCTATGTCTCAGTCTCTCTATGAAAATCATTTAAACATCGCCCATCGCTACCTCCAGATCCTGAAAGTCATCAACTGGTGGAGGAAAGCCAAAATCCATAAAGAATGCAGACATTTGTAAGAGTTGTAACACCAAGCATGATGATGGAATGAAACAACAAGGGAAAAGGTATCGTAAGTCTTAAAAACATTTGACGACACAACTTCAATAGAACCAGAGGAAATTCCAGCTATATTTCTGAAAAAATGTGCATCTGGCATATGTAATCAGTTGTCTCATATTATGAGCATATCATTTAGCAATGTAAAATCATGACAGGATTGGAAAATAGCAAATTACCCAGACATAAAAAAAAGGTGACAAGTGCTGCAAACTATCGACCTATAGGTTTGACTAGTATCATTAGCAAAACCATAAAATAAAATCTAATCATTCCCGAGCCAAGAAATGGTAATAATTGATGAACAGCATGGGTTCACGCAACGACGGTCAACCGTGACAAATCTCTTAACTTGTCTCAATAAATGGGCAAGCGACTGGAACGAGCGATGCCCGACTGATGTTATTTACTTAGACTACGAGAAGGCATTTGACCATGTACCATCTTGCGGTGTCGACTACAATGGGCGAGCCCGTCACCACAGGACGTTTTAACGATTAGTCGTTCTGTCGCCCTGCAGTGAACGTAGAAGACTTTGGACAGTACAATCCTACGTCCAGTTACGTCACAACCCGTGAGAGTCCAACGCCTTACCGCGAGTGAGCCAGGAATAAACCCGGCGGGCTCGAGATACTCGCGCCCTCACTTCCAATTGTGACCAGATTTCTCCGGTCTCTCGATTGGTTCCGAGTTCGAGGTCGCTTGCGCGGTCCTCTCCCTTACGAAGCGGTGAAACGGTGTGCACCGAATCTATCGCGGACCAAGGCGTCCTTTGCCCGACTCTGAACCGGGATCGGATGGCCAATGGTCATTTCAAGAACAGTCGCCGTAAGGTAGACAACCACCCCCGCTCTATAGGAAACAATATATATATGTGTGTGTATATATATATATATATATATATATATGTATATATATATATATATATGTATATATAGGTATATGTATATGTGTGTATATGTATATATGTGTGTATATATATATATATGTATATATATATGTATATGTATTTGTATATATATGTGTATATATATATATATAATATCTAGATTAGAGCCTTATTAACGGATGCATTGTAACAATATTATAGGATAGTAGGTTAGAGCATATTATGTAAGGCACTATGTTATTAATGAAATGTACCACCTACTATCTGTTTCGTTACAAATAAATAAATAAATAAATAAATAAATAAATAAATACAGTTCCCAGACTCCCCCGATTGTTAGTCGGAGAGCACAGTCGATTGGCTTGCGCCGCTCGGTGCGCAGACCGTCCAGGAGCGCCAGAGGTTTGATTCCCAGGGGAGACTGGTTGACCCAGTGTCCTACCCAGGTTCGCACCCCATGCGTCGTGACCATGTACTAATAAAACGTCCAAGATGGAACACTTTGGAATCTGTGAGAGTTGAAAAATGTCATTCTGAGCTGCATAAAATTCTCAGTGGGGTCCCCCAGGTTTCAATGCTAGGTCTTATTGTATTTTGTATATTCCTAACTGACTTAAAGCAGAAGAACTAACTTAACCTACCGCCATTCAGGTGTGGTTAAAAAAACTAATCGAACCTACCGAAATGTAGGAACGCTTCTTTAAATGCCTATATCTTGCTTATTTATTGAGGAACCTTCTCTACATTGTCGATTTTTTAACGTCACCCGACTATATTCACCAAACTGATTCCGAATCTGCAATAATAACTATTCGGTCTCAATAAATAAGTGATATAGATTCAAAGAAGTGTCAAACCCATACATTTCGGTAGGTTAGTTTTTTTTTTAATAATGCATAAACCCCTATATGGCAGTAGGTTAAGTTAGTTTTTTTTAAAACAGTCTTAAGCTGAATAATAAAAACTTTTTTTTAATGTAAATTAATTAGTTTTTTTTGTCTCGAAATATTACGTGTCCAAGGTTTTTTTCTATCACATTTAGCATTACAATGATCGAATCTAGTATTTCTTTATTTTTTCGATTTTTGATAAAGGTTCCTATACTGCAATAATTGCTACGCTTCTTTAAATGCCTGTATCCTGTTTATTATTTGAGGCCGAAAAAAGATTATTGCAGTTTCGGAATCAGCGTGATGAATATATCCGATCCGGGTGACGTTAAAACATCAACAATGTAGAAAAGGTACCAATACTTGAATAATACCCGCAATTTTTATGGCGGGTGCCGCTTGTGGCACCCGCCCCGCGCAGTCTTATGCCGTTGATGCGATTCGTGCACAGATCGTATTTTGGCGGCCGAAGTGCGGTTTGCCATCTGGCACTAAGAGGCTAATTATGACTCGCTCCGTGGAATTAGACCATACTTGTGTTTATATGTTTGGTCCAAGTAAGCGCTACGAATGAGATATAATTGGTATAGATAATAAATAAAACAGTTCAGAACCAACAACTTCGAAAAAAATACACCTCAATGTATACAATGATTTTTATTAAAAGATGAACGGCTAGACTATGTTTTTGATGATTTATATGAGTTAGTAGATTCAATATCCAGCAGAAAAAAAAAACAATAACAAACTTTCCATAGCACAAAAACATTTATTCAGAAGATTTTATAGCCAATACAATATTTTGTTAGCGTCACGGTTTTCCGCGTCTATGAAATGTTTGTTGTTTGTTTCTACTCTTTATTGTGAAATTTCACAATGGGCGGGTTTATTAACATATGACAATCTCTTACAACCAACCTACTATGACGGGTTTATATGTATGTGTGCATGTAACATGTATGCAAGTGTGTGTCTTGTTATTGCATTCGATCAACAGAATTGAAAATGCTATTCCGTTAATTTGATCCCGATAGTTGGCGTACATGGTAATGAAGCTTATGTTAGTTGGAAAAGGATAGAACTCGTTCCTTACGGCTATTTGTACGAGAAAAAGAAGGACAGAAGGATGGATGCCGCTTCGCAGAGAATTCAAACCTTGGTTACGAAAGTAACCATGGTGCTTTTATGGATGTTTTGTTTTGGTTACGATCGTAACCAATGTACTTCAAGCGGTTAATAGATGGTGCAAGGGAGGAGGGAGCATGTAAAATACTATCAAAGCGATCGCCTGATTTAAGGAGCAGGTAAAATACTAAGGCACTTTACCTACACACATTCCAATCTGCAATGGAAATTTCAGATGGACCCTGCAGTATTAACACACACTGCAGTCTTAACACACATCTTAGCAAATCCAGCTATCTATTTCGTAGCAGCTTACCTTAAAATCTGCAATAGTGATACCCTTTTGAAATCTCCTTTCCACGCAGGGCGCGTCTTTTTCGTTTGATTTCGATATGTTCACATTCACAAAATCGGAGGATATAATCTGAATCGTCTCCATTTTATTGAAATTGGCAAGAAATTGCTATTTTTTTTAAAAGAATTAGTTTGCGGTCAGATAGAATACCGCGGACGCCAAAAAAATTAATTTTTGACAATCGAATGACAGGCGCAATGTTGCCACCCCGTCAAGATCGTGCGCTGCACCCTTGTATATTTTCTCGATAACGAATACTTTTAGTAGGTAACGATACTTTTGCCCCGACTACCGAGTAAGCATTGGTCAAAACACATCCAACGATCGCTTTATGTACCTAATACAAAATTAAATATGATTTTAAAATAATGTGTGCGTTCCAACCGACAGAGGTAAATCCCCAACAACTGACTAATTGTCTATTATAGGCCACTTACAGGCCAAAATCCAAGGTTATAAAAAACAGACTGGGCCCACGTACGCAACCTATACGATGCAACGATCCCACGTTGGTGTGCACACTTGTCCAACGTTTATATGGCATCAGAAGCTGATGTCACTCCTCAGGCGGTGCACTAGTATTGTGTACAACTGTTGTAAAAAATGTTTCTGGTTCTGAGTTGAGTTTGAGGACGAGTTACTCAGTCTGTTATTTTTAAATTAATATGTCCGAAACACAAAAAAAGAAAAGAAGATATTCATGAGATAATTAGACAAAGAGGAGAGTTGGGAGAATAGCATACATTAATGCAGAAATCGGAATATGATGAAGAACTATTCTTTGTGTACCTCCGCGTGGCTTTTCTGCGTATACGCCGACGTTCTATGTATCTGGCGCGTTGCGATCGTAAATCCTAGAAACCTACTGGTCGTACGCGTGGGACGGCGTACTGTCATCCCCTTTACCTTCCCACGCCGATCTGTAGATCGCAGATCGACGTTGCGTGGGACAGCGGTGCGTATGCTTCTGCAATCTGTTTTCATGCAAATTCAAAGGTCCAGGCTCCACAATGCGTTGCATACGTGGGACAACTCGGTTCTAAATTAACGGTGCCGGCACACTCGTCCTACGTACGCAACGTATTATTGACAGCTGGCCCTTGAATTTGCATGAAAGCACACATCCCACGCAACGTTGCGTGAGATAAGTGTGTCTGCTCTCCTGCAAATTCAAGGGTCAGATATCATAATACGTTGCGTGCGTGGGACAAGTGTGGCGCTGTTCTATGCTTCCACAGAAATCTAAAGCCGCCTACAGATATTCGCACAAATAGACGGCATCGCGCGCAATGAAATGAACACAACATACAATAAATCACACTAAAAATGTCAACTCAGGAGGTACACTATTTAATATGCGTGTTTTTATTTTGTATTAAAAAAGTGGCTCGTGTATCAGCATGTATTCGATACATTCGCACCGATATATGAAGGACATTAACGAATAAAGGATCGATACTACAGCGATGCGACGTCACGACGTATCCCTATTTCATCCTCCTCACATTTCATTATGGGCCAGGGTTGCTAGATCAGGCAGTTCTTACGCTGCCACTACACAGAAAATTAAATGATCTCAAAAAAAAAAAGAAATGAAACAAAATTCAGTTTACTGCCAATAGAACAAAAAAAATATTTCTTGACAAGTTGGCTTGCTCTGCATCCCAAAAAGTTGAAGATCACGAAGGAAATTCAGTAGTCGTGCTGCGCTGTGATTTTTCAAAAGAGGTCCGTTTGCATTTTCCATAAAATCTGTAAAGCGCTGCAAAGGAAAGCGGTGTGCGCAAACTTTCCTCTGTGGGTTTTGAAATCATAGTCGGGTTTGAAATCATATACAGCAATTTAAGGTTCTCCTTTATTAATAAAACAGACGTACACTCGGGAAACTAGATTACGAGTACATATGACTATCATTTGCGAAAACAATAGAAGCATACATCTATAAATATATTCCTATAACGTTAAGCCCACTGAAATATAAGTACAGCAATTTAATGATTAGCCGAGTCAAAAAAAAACATCCTACGGATTTAAAGAAACAAAAATAAAACCGAGTGTTTAACCTAATGGTTTTAATTTATACAATGGTCATTAATACAACATGTACAAATAAAGTTAAATAAACGTAATGTTTTTATATGCTAATTTTGAATTGTAGTTCAAAAATCCCAATTAATTCTACGATAATCCATAACCGACATATACACTAAACGCGTACAGATGAAAGTTTGCACACATCCCAATATTACACATCAGAAATATGAATGAAACATTGCGTCGCCGACGTATCGTCGACGCGCAAAATCGTCGACGGGAAAACGGTAGACCCGTCGACGATACGTCTGCGTCAAATGCGTAAAATCAAGGACAGTACCTTGCCCGAGTCGCACGATCATGAGCGCTCGGGCGGGTTTCCTTCACTTTCTGAGATGAATTTGATGGCGGCAGCTCGTGAACACAGGAACCTCCTAAATCACACTTGCATTTACTGAATTTTGCATTGAAAGAAGTTAAAAGATATAAATAAGGCACTGATTTTATTATAAAAAATATGAAATTCACATAAAAAATGAAATAATTTATATCTTTGGTTAAGTCGATTATACTTATAATTAGTAAGCTAATTCATAAAAACACTTTATCACAAAAATGACTGAAATGCAGTAATCCTCTCAATTATCAAAAAAAAAAAACAAAAGCATAAGATACATGTTGTGCAGTATGAAAATATAAAAAAAGGAAATTATATGGTACTAGCATCTTTTTCATTTATCAAAATAAAAAAGAAAAACCACTACTAGATTCGATCACTTCAATGCTAAATCTGATAAGAAATGGAGTCGGACACGTAATATTTCAAAACATAAAGTGTTGAAATTACAAAAAAAAGAGTTTCCAGTTCGTTTTCAAGATAGTTTAACCCATCGGACGCCAACAGTGCCTTTTGCGTTGTTTGACAGATATGCGTTTTTTTTTTAATAACCTA
Source organism: Micropterix aruncella (assembly GCA_944548615.1). NCBI lineage: Eukaryota > Metazoa > Arthropoda > Insecta > Lepidoptera > Micropterigidae > Micropterix > Micropterix aruncella. The sequence continues at coordinate 25,011,936 of OX155957.1, forward strand.
CTGAAATGTAGATGTTTGAAGATTCATTAAATGCCTATATCTTGCTTATTTATTGAGGACGAAGAAAGATTATTGCAGTTTTGGAATCAGCATGGTGAAATAGTCAGGTGACATTAAAATATCAACAATGTAGAAAAGGTAGCAATACTAGAATAATAGGGAAAAAATATATTGCCTCTAAGCACGGAGCAAAGAAGTCGAGTTTTGTTATCTATTGTTTTTTTCTGAATGGAGATAATGAGAGGTCACTGTATATACAATAATGATTTCTATCCTGTGTTCACAAATCACAGCCGCATTCATCAAATCGGTCCAGCATCTTGGATGGCTACCGAATAAGGAAAAATGTTACATAACGTTTCATTCGTAGTTTCATCTGTGCGCAGTCGGGAAGTGGTGCAACTGCACGACGTTCGATCGCGTTAATCTCTGCGGTTCATTGAAATTGATGATCTGTCAAGCCGGCGGAGTGTCCGCTTCTTCGCCGTCGGCTGGTTCATCTATCAAAGGCGTCGTATTCCCCGCATCTTCCTCATCTTCATTAGTTTCCATGGCATTTTTCTCCGCACTCTCTATAGGAGTCTCAGCATTTTCTTGTATCATTCCTTCGGGATAATCTTCCATTTTATTCTTATCGTCACCCTGAGCGGAATGGCTATCGGGAGATGGTGCAAAGCGAGGTTCGGCAGGATAATCTTCCGTTTTATTGTCATCATCGCCTTGAGCAAAATGACTATCGGGAGATGGTGCAAAGCGAGGTTTGGCAGGATAATCTTCCGTTTTATTGTCATCATCACCCTGAGCGGAATGGTTATCGGGAGATGGTGCGGGCCGAAGTTCGGCAGAATAATCTTCCATTTTATTGTCATCATTACCCTGAGCGGAACAGCAATCGGGAGATAGAGCGGAGCGAGGCTCGGGGGCATCGACAGTATTTTCGATAGCGACCGGTGATGACGGTATTTCACAAGCATCCTTGGAGCGATCCTGAACATCATCCTCCGCTCCACCATCCAGCTTGCCTTCATCTTCTATCCTCTCATCATCAGAATATTGTTCCTTTGCCGGTTTATCATCGACTGGAGCCGCATTCTCACTCTGATATTCCGACGAAATCAACTCTTCGGAAGCAGGTTCCTCTTTCTCGGCATCGCTTTGAGTTTGATCTCCGAAATCAGTATTTTTTTCTTGGCTCAAATCGTCGACCGATAAAGCCGCAGCTTCGTTCGATTCCGCCGCAAAATTGTCATTGTCATTCGAAGTAGCGTCTATTCGCTCTGCCGTCACGTCGTCCACTCTCTCGTCGTCCACTCTCTCGTCGTCCATTCTCTCGTTGTCCATTCTCTCATCGTCTACTAATGTACTTTCTTGGATTTCTTCCGATTGCTGATGCTTTTCAGCGTCATCTTTAGCGTCTTCGGCTGAGCCCCATCGCGAGCTTTCTTCATTTCGATCGCGTTCATATCTGTCGCGTCCTTGACGGTCGCCGTCCCAGTCGTTTCGATCGCGGTCCCTATCGTTTCGATCGCGGTCCCTATCGTTTCGATCGCGGCCTCTATCGATTCGATCGCGGTCTCTGCCGTTGCGATCGTGGTCTCTGTCGTATCTGTCATTGTCGTCTCTCCGCCGCTCTTTGTTCCATTCCTGAGGGGCGGGAGCGTCCATGTCGCGATTCCTGTGTCTGTTGTCCTCTCGGAAAGGCAAATTGCGGGGCTGCGGCCCTCCGAAGGGGCTGGGCGGCGGGTTGCGGCTGAAGTGTCCCTCGGGCCGCTCGAAGGCGCCCTGCTCGAACGCGGGGCCGTCGTACAGCATGGGGCGGTTGAAGGCGATCGGGCCGCCGTTGAAGCGCGCTCCCAAAGGTCCTTGCCGTTCCATCCATATTCCTGTAACATTTTACATCGAAAGGCATCTTTTACTGGTTAAAAAAGCACAAAACATGAATAACAAAAATATAACAATTCCTCGGGCAGAAAATGTTCGTTTTAAATTGCTTACCGGGTCTCAAGGGCATCATAGATGGTCCCCTGGGAGCCAGCGGGCGCATCCTCACATCTGGAAAATAAATAAAGCAATATTATAGAAAATGAAAATGAACACTCCTCCACTTCTTGCACTTTGGTAATCTAAACACTTTTATAAGAGCCAAATAACCATTGTTTGCTATTTTCGATTAAGGTACATCATAAAAATATTTTTTCCTAAAATATTGTATTACAATTTTTATTTTTATAAAAAAGGCATCGCTATCCTCCCTCTGTCACTCGAACAATTTGAATATTTTTAGTCTTTGACTGAAAGAAAGGAGGACTGATCCGAGACAGGGGATTGCATTGATTAGCTACGCTATGAAAAAGCGCAATGACATCGATTAGCAAGATTAGAATTCTGAAGGTACATCGAAAATTGATCTTGTCAATAGCATTGACAAAAAAACATGTCAATAGTATCGAAACTGTTAAAAACATTCCGAAATTTGGCATGTATATATAATAATATAAAATATAACAGAAACTAAATATAACATTTTGCAAAAATCGGTTGAATAAAAACGAAGCTATAATGTTTTAACTCTTTTCTGAAAAGTTGGCGGTTTCTGACAGTTTTTTTTTTATTTGTACAAAAAAAACGATACAGAATCAATACATTAAATATATCACTACCTCTACACTTAGAATAAGTAACGAGTATACAGAATCAAATTACCACCAAATTCCTTAATTACTTAAATAATAACATTTTAGTTCTACCCGCAATTTACACAGCTATTTTAAGCTGTGTAGTGAGTTACTTTTCGGCCGCACCTGTTACTATCATGGCTGGCCAAATCGCGTACTTACAGGTTGCTCCTTATTTAAGTGTTTCGTTTTTCAAATGATATGATATAACTGCATTTCAAGATGATATATTGCAGTATCAACGATGTTATGCATCTGTCTACGGTTGTGAACGGTGAGCTACTTTAGTTTCTGGCAAAAGAGGGATACATGGTCCTATTTTCGGAGGTCAAACATATATTTTACGCAGGCATTTTGAAGGCGGTCGAGTTTGTTCAAAATACCCTTCGTTTGCATCTAGGTAGAAAACATCGGCGTTGGGTGTAAGAGCCTTTCTCTCCGGAAGGAACCTTTGTAGCAGTGGCGGTCTCTTCATATAAGCCGAAAAGCCTGGCTTGCCTATACTTCCAAATTAACGATTAAATAAATTAATAACACAATTCGTAAAAAAAACAATTAAATAAATCATTTTGCTAGCGCTACTACTGCCATCTAACGCGCACAGCTCGCTCCACGCGAGAAAAAAACTGTTATCGACAGGTGCGATAATTATCTACAGGGCGCGATTGCTGATCGCGCCCTGTAGATAATTCGCACATATTGGGCTTTCAATGCGGCTTTCAAAATCAGTGTTCCTCTCATTCGCACCTGTGGCAAATTACGCTAAACAATATATGTCTATATACAACTTTTGTATCGGGAGCTAAGCCGGGCTTGCTTAGCCATGACGTTGAATGCGAACTGTGAATGCGAACGTGTCAACAGAAAGCGCGACTTCATTATAATTAGTTTGGATTTAAATGTGCGAGTGACGTCGGGCTAATTTTTTATTGTGTAATTTCAATTGATTTGTGGTTTTTAGTGCCTGATAAAAAATGGAGGAAATTGTCCTTTGTGGTCAGTAATGTATTCTTATTATTTTGTTTTCTGACATATGTAACAACCCGCAGGACTGGGACGGGGATACGGTTTTAGCAGCGGAGAATTTTGAAAACTCGATGCGATCATTCCATTTAAATTTTTTCACCTTGTTTTCCGCCGAATTTTTGAAAAAGCTGAGAGCTTGTACAACATTCTTCAAAAATCACAAGTCGATGTGGGTTATAGGAATTAATGAAGGAAAACAAAATAAAGGAATTTCAGACTTGGTTACGTGTTGAATTTCAATATGAATTTGATCAAATTTATGAAAACAATCTACAAAATAACTCAGCACCTCGTCGTTTGAGACGCAACGACGCAAGAGAGTCCTTTAAAGCCACTAGAGGTATGCGACTGCTGATAAGTATATGTTAAATTCTGTCTTGCAGTAGCATGCCTTCAGTGTGCTTTATTGAATGTACGACCCAAGCAGTAAATTTCAAACTGAAGATTAAAGAGTAAAGAGGTACCACTTTTTTACTATAAAAAGCGTAAAAAAACACAAAAAGGTATGTCGGGCTTGCCCTATTTACGAACCCTGGGCACGCCACTGCTTTGTAGCCGCCGAAGACGTCCAGTACCGGTTTTGGCACGAGACAATTGGCTCTCACCTTCAAATCTGAATCCGAAGGCGTCGGCCGGCGGCAGCAGCGGCCGCCCGAGGAGTGGCAGTGCGCCGGGAGGCGGCACGTTGGGGGGCGGCAAGCCCCCCATCAAACCCATCGGTGGCGGAGGAGGTTCCATATTCATTTCATCCGATTGATCGTCATCGCCGAAGTTCTTCACGGCTATATACAAACATTATCATTATTCACCTGGTTCGTTAATGGGATGTACCTTCTCAGTGAGACTCAGCGAATGCAAAGTTGACCGAAGGAATGTAGAGAGCGGAGTACCGCAAGGTACAGTTCTGGGACTTATATTGTTCAACATCTTCCTTACCGATATCCGTAGTGCCATTACATAACTAGTCAGCTTCTTTGCTGTTGACACAAAGTTCATCAGTGACCGTCTGATGAATACCTCGCAACTCCAGACTGATCCCGAAAACATCTATATATATATATACAAGACACGAGAATAGCATTTCTAAATGGGCACAAGACACAAGAATAACATATCGAAATATACATATGACACAAGAATGACATCTCTAAATGGCCATAAGACACAAGAATGGCATCTCTAAATGGGCACAAGACACAAGAATGGTATCTCTAAATGGGCACAAGACACAAGAATGGCATCTCTAAATAGAAACACTACACAAGAATAGCATCTATAAATGGAAACATGAATGTCATGGAATAAAGGTCGAGGTTAAACTTTTATGGTGGGATCCCTCGACTGGTTAGTTGCCAGGTCGCACCAAACGTTGGAGGGTTGGCGCGGCTGGTGCCTAGCGTTCCCACGGCACGGCGCCGCGGTAATTTTGTAACAATAATTTAGATAAAGACATATCGACAGAGGAAAGTTGTGTAAGCTTCTCGAGTAATTTGCTTCTCAAACGTCAAGAAAATGATCCATTTTTGAAATGGGACGAGAAATGGATTGTGTACAACAAATGTCAAACTCAAGAGATCTTGGAGTAAAAACGATGAATCAGCTCAAATCAAAGCTTTTCAAAAGACGATATTCATCAAAAAAAGGTAATGCTGTCTGTTTGGAGAGATTTTAAGCGAATAGTCTTTTGAGCCTCTACCGGACAATAAAACGATCAATTCTGAAGTGTACTGTCATCAACTGGACAAATTGAATGATTCACTCAAACAAAAATGGTTAGAAGTGATCAATAGAAAAGGTCTAGTGTTCCACCAAGATAATGCGAGACCAATACAAGTTCGGTAACTCTCCAAAAGCTTTTACTGCTTGGATGGTATGAACTTCTACCACACCCACTATATTCTCTAGATCTGACAGCTTTGCATTAACTGTAAGTAGTCACTATAGCGATAAGCGCCATTTGTGCATAAATTGTCTTTTTTAATAAAACTAGTGTAATATAATATTCATTAAGTAATTAAGTATTACTTGTTCCGGTCTCTACAATTTTTTTTAGACGGCCGAACCTTTAGTTCAAATGAAGATATCAAAAATCACTTTGATCAATGTTTTACCAGCAAAGATTGGAAGTTTTACGAGCATGGAATCATGCTACTTCTAGGAAGCTGACAAAAGGTATTGGACCAAAATGGAGAATATATAATTGAATAAAATACTTAAACACAAAAAAAGCAATATGACATTCCAATCAACCCAATACTATAGGATAATCATTGTACAGGTTATCTCATTAGAAAAAAGAGTGATTGCACTTTCAAATGTTATACAGTAGAGCCGCGAATATCTGCAGAATAGGGTGGCAAGCACACCGTGGATAGACTGAAAAAGGCTAAAATGTACGTACAGCATTGCATAAACTTTTGCTATAGGTTAATACCTGAAAACAGTAAAGAAAATACTTACAAAAAATGTTCAGTTAATTATTTTTAAAAAAAAACAATCACTCGTTTCTGCTTCTTGATAACACAAAGTCTTCAAAATCATTTTTCGCAGCATTCGCGGATAATCTGCACTCTGGATAATCGGGGCTCTACTGTACTTAGTTTATAGCCTCAAAATCCAGAAATCAACAATAACGTCACATTATTTGAAGGTTAAAATAGATAGATACGTAGATTGCCACAGAGCAGAGATCGAGTATTATTATACGCGAGAACTACCAATATTTTACTACCCACAGAAACTAATTCCTTATGAAACGTCCTATAAAATAATGTAATTTGCAAATATTCATTCAAAATACAGTAAACCCTAGACATAAACGGAGATGCCATGGAATTCACCGACCGGAATTGGGCCCATCATAATAATATTATTATACATCTGGGGGGTTCGGAATAGCACCGGCTGTGGTAGGTTTAGGATAGCTGACTTGGCACATGTGAGCGTTCACCTTACCACCCATTCCCTCCCTCTCTGAAGCCATAGAATAACGTAATCCAATTTTCAGATAGTCTGTGGGGAAAATGGGTATTCACTCTCCCTTTGAAGCCATATAACAAACCTCAAATATAACAATTTTTTCCTCGATGTAACGATTTTTAAAAAAAATCCATTGAACTTACCATAGGATCCAATGCTAATTATACCTCTATATTATGAAAATAATACAGTTATAACCTTGATGTAGCAAATTTTTTATCATCTTGGAATAAAATAAAATAAATAAAATACAAACGGAGCTGCCACGAAATTCACTGACCAAAGTCGGGCCCATCATATAGTAATATTAGACTGGGGGGTGAGCAGTGGATTCCAGACTAACGACCCGGCTGTGGTAGTTTTAGGACAGCTGTCTCGCCACATGTGAGTGTTCACCTGCTCACCCCCCAGAAGTGTAAAAAAATAGTATTATGATGGGCTCGACTCCGGTCTGTGAATTCCATGGCAGCTCCGTTTGTATTTATTATTATCCACCCATTCACTCCCCCCTTCGAAGCCATAGAATTTGAGATGCGGAAATTGCAGTTTTAGATAATTTTTCTAAGGAGTTGATTATTTTCCTGGAGACCAAGATCTTTAAAAGGGTGAAACAGAGATTTAGTTGGCAGGCCACGAGCGCCAACTTCCACCGCGTGAAGGTGAACAGTGAAGACGTTCCGGGTGATAGCATTTGCGAGATCATGGTATTTATTTTATTTGTACTCGTGGTCTTTTGGGATATTTGATTCCCATAGAACAGTTAATTCTAAGATAAGAGCCATCTTCCCAGATAGAGAGTAAAGAGTCATATATGGACGCAGGGCTGTGCATTCGAGACTTTCAGGGAATTTATACTGCTTAGAGATAGAATTGACCTCCAGAATCCAATCTGAAGCTTTCTCGATTATTGAGAAAGGTTTTGTAGTGAAATATTTTTTGTCTTTAGAGCCACCCTGCACAAACTGTATTGAGGGTTTGGAGGGTACTGTCAAACCCTTATTGGCAAGAGCTACTGAGAGGCTAATTACCTCGCGAATAACAGCAAGGACTTTGTCATGGTGGTAAGTGTACGGTCCTTGATCTAAGGCCACCTTGCAGCCAGATAGAATATGTCTGGCTGTGTAAGGGGTATTGCTACAAAGGGGACATGAATTATCTTCGGCATAGCTCCAATGAGCGAGGTTACTGGGGTCTGGAAGCGTATGCTGAAAGGCATTTAAATAAAATTTCAGCATCTCTGGCGTTCAGTCATACAACATTACTTTCCAGTGCATTGGAGGAGGAATGCATAGTCTCCAATTGTTGTCCAATCATTCTGGCATTGAAGGCTATATGGCGTGAGCCATACTATTGCTGTCGTAATCTCCCCGCAAGAGAGACTTTTTCAAGTCCACATCGCTCATGGTTGTACTGCCATACCCCAGACCATTGCCATTCTGACTGATTCCAGCAAGGAATTTTTCTATGTGGGCTTGTAGATCATTCGACTCACTACGGCCACTTATTACGAGCTTCGATATTGCCGGATCCTTGGAATTGCTTAGAATCGAATTTTTGGTTATTCTGGAGTTGGCGTAGAGCAGAGAGGGCAATTTTAGAGCTAGCCCAAAATTGTGTTTGGACCTGAAGAGAGCCGAGGGGTCAGCTGGTTTGGCTAAGGACTACCAGGATTTTAAACTAGCTGTCAACCAGTGCATCCAGACGAGACAACTTGCGGTGTCAACTACAACGGGCGAGCCCGTCACCACAGGACGTTTTAACGATTTTCTCGTTCTGTCGCCCTGCAGTGAACGTAGAAGACTTTGGACAGAACAAATCCAACGTCCAGCTACGTCACAACCCGCAAGAAGCCAACGCCTTACCGCGAGATAGCCAGTGTTACCTGGCGGGCCGACCCTCGCGCCCTTGCTTCCAATTGTGACCAGATTTCTGCGGTCTCTCGATTGGTTCCAAGTTCGAGGTCGCTTGCGCGGTCCTCTCCCTTACGAAGCGGTGAAACGGTGTGCACCGAATCTATCGCGGACCAAGGCGTCCTTTGCCCGACTCTGAACCGGGATCGGATGGCCAAAGGTCATTTCAAGAGCAGTCGCCGTAAGGCAGACAACCACCCCCGCTCTATAGGAAACAATACAGTTCCCAGACTCCCCCGACTGTTAGTCGGAGAGCACAGTCGATTGGCTTGCGCCGCTCGGTGCGCAGACCGTCCAGGAGCGCCAGAGGTTTGATTCCCAGGGGAGACTGGTTGACCCAGTGTCCTACCTAGGTTCGCACCCCATGCGTGGAGGCCATCGGATGGGTGTTGACCCGTGAGTGTGACCGACCCTGAACACATGGGTCATCGTGGCCACCTCATCATGGGCCCATTAGCTCCAGACGAGACAGTTGGGTTTTGGTGAAATCGTAAATAAGAAAGGGCCATGACAAATGCGAAGTTAAATAAATACCATAGATCCAAGCCTTACGAGGGCCAGAAATTAGCAAGGCATCTTATCTTTGCCAGACAACTACTGAAATGTTCTATAAAATGATCGCCAGAGGTCTTTTCCTTGACAGGTGATTTTCCTGCCAAGGAATTTGAAATGGCTATTTGGGTCTATAAGGGAGATAATAGAGCCCTTATAGACCAATGTAGGGTCATAGGAAGTGAATTTTGTGTTAATGCGGGCGAGTAAACAACACCTCTATGCAACTAAAATGATTCGCATTTAGGCAAATGATTAAAATCAAGATGGCGGCCTCTAGAGTGTGTATTTTGTGTGGCAATGTTGGCTGCCATCATTATCTGTCTTTACCGACATAAATGTCCGGCTTCACTTGGCGAGGATGTTAAGAAACAATTAACTTCGGGGTCCCATCTCCAATATATTCGGCATAGTCTCAACGGACTGAGGGTGGGTGTAATAAGATGCCGAGCCTATCTCGTCTGCTGTGACTACACAGAGAGTCCAATATGCGACTGTGGAAAGCTGCAGGATATAGACCATCTCCTATCCTGCCCGCAGTTGTCATCCCCTATCACACACCAGGACCTATAAGAGGCAAACGATAAAGCCATTTAGGCCACAAATTTTTGGAGAGAAGTGTCCTATAACCGGGCCCGGACACCTCGACAAAGGAAACAAAAAATCAATGTAAAAATGGGATAAATATGAATTAGCAACAAGTTGTGTTACTTTTCTCATGAAATAAGAAGAAAAACTGATAAGAAACGCCTCCCGAAACCGCTACAGCAAATGACGCTCACCCACTAGTAAGTTTTGCAATTAGACAACTGATTCAATTAAAATGGTGGCCACTAGAGTGCGTATTTTGTGTGGCAATGTTGGCTGCCCTCATTATCTGTGTTTACCGATTTAAAAAACCTATTCCTCATGAAATAATCCCAAACGTCATTTTAGAAAGTAAGGTATGGGAAGGAGATAATATGTAAATAATAAACTCACCCGATTGATCGTGGAGGTCCCTAGATTCCAGCGTATGCTGAGGCGGTTGAGCTGCAGATTCAGATTCCCCGTTGGCCATCTGCCACAATCGCTCCTGCAGACTCTTCTCTCCTCGCGCCGAATTGCTATCGCCCTCCCGATCCCTCTCTCTCTCTCTGTCTCTGTCACGATCTCTGTCCCTCTCTCGCTCACCGTCCGCATTCCTCGAACCTCCCTCGTTGCGAGGTGATTTTTCCCTGCTACTTAAAGATAAACGTAAATGAGATTAAATTAGACTGAAAAGGAAGATCTAACACTAGAAATTAATAGAAGAAGTGGCTTTAGACATGAAAAACATCATCAACATGTTTTTTCAAAATATAGAGGGAAATACAGAGAATACAGAGTATTTATATCCATTACAACTTCACAATTGTGTAGGAATGACGAAGTATTTTAAATTTATCCTAAATTATTTACTCAATTTATTTCCAAAATTATTCTAATTTACAAAAAAGACTATGATATAACATTTGACATTAAAAAACATTAAATTACATTGGTAAGTACGATGTTGTTTTAATGTATGTTCTTATGTTATATAGGTATATGTATATACATGTTGATTTTAAGCAGGTACTATTATTAATACTATTTATTAATATAACTTTAGTTAACTGGAACTTTGCCAACGTATTGATTTAAATTTTAAGTTTCGATAATCAATAGAGATTCTACAGACAAACAATTAAACATATAACATGTTTTTTTTTAAATCTCACCTGTCTCTGTTGCCCCATCGATTCCGTCTTGAATTGCGATCTCTATCCCTCTCCTTGTTATCGCGGTCACGATCGCGATCCCGGTCCCTATCCCGGTCACGGTCTCTGTCTGATCGGTCCTTCTCAGGTCTTTCCCGATCCCGGTCATTTCTGTAGAAGAGAAAAATAGAATATAATCACAAGAATATGAAATCGAAGACAATCATGGTTGACACATGTTACATATACTTCAAAATGTTCTGGTTGTAATTGTCGTATGTTAATAAACCCGCTTATTGTGAAGTATGCATACCTATCTCTATCTCTGTCTCGCCTTCCGTCCCGATCGCGGTCTCTTCTATTGTCTCTGTCTCGATCCCGTCGATCTCGTTCTCTGTCCTTGTCTCGCCTGCCGCCGTCTCTGTCTTTGTCCCGCTCTTTGGGTGGCTCCACTTGATCTTTGTTTATATCGTTATCATTTTGTTGTTGATTTTTCATCAAATGTTGGATAATGGGTGGGGGCGGTACGTTGAAAGAAGGAGGCGGTTTTGAGAGAAGCGCCTGCAACTGAAAATAAGATACGACAGATCAGTCACATATGACATTTCGAAATAAAGGCCATATGGCAAAACGGGCTCATCGTCAAATAAATACAAGTTTTCAGTTAGCAACAATTAAAGTTTTTAATTCACTAAAGAGTTTTTAATTTAATAGTTTTAGTTCATTATAGCAACAATTCAAGGTTTTAATTCCTTTCACTAAAGGTTTTAATTAACTATAATTTAAAAAAATATATGTTAAGTATTGTGCCAATCTGAAAATGTATAATAGCAATGAATCTGGGTCACCAACATAAACATATGAATATCTTGGAAACTAAGAGTGTTAGCTTATTCAATAATTACCATATTAATAATAAATATTGAATACCAGGAGCGCTTGTCATATTTTTTTGTTGGTAGAGAACAGAAACAAAAGCAAAAACCAATGCAGTGAATTCGTAGTTCGATTCGCAAAAAATCAATTATTTTGTTTTGGCCTTTTGGATGGTATTTCTTTACAACAACTAAAGAGTTTTAGGAATTTTATTTGAGTAGTATTAAATTGTCCTTTTTATTTGAATAAGCTACCCGGATTCATTGCTCTTGAGTGTATATACAACGAAAAACAATAAACAACAAAATCAATCTTGTTCCTGTTACCTGTTCGGAAAGCGGTTTACTGGCATTGTTGTTATTAAGATGTCCGGCATCCGGTTTTATGAAATGAGAAGAATTATCATTATCATCGTTATTGTCTATGTCCATGTCATCGACCATTTGACGAATTTCAGTACTGGGCGGCGGCAAGGGTATATTCGGAGGAGGCTGAAAAACAAAGAAATATACAGATGAGCGAGAAAAATAAGATGCTTTGATTGATTAAATTATAACAGTTACCCTCTGAATGTTGGGTGGCAAATGCAAGCCAAGCAAGGGTGGCATCATAGGGATATTGGGCCTGCCCAACATGGGCATATTGGGCATCCCCATGGGCATTCCCATGGGCATCGGAGGGAAACCTCGACCCATCATGGGGAATAGATTCACCGGGCCAACTCCCACTCCTGGACCCAAAGGCGGCGGCAGCGATGTGTCCACACTGCAAAATTTAATTCAATTATTAATTTGAAGAGTGTGCAGAGAAAAAGGGTGGTTTTTTACAACAATAAGAGACATAGTTAGTTAGTTAGTTTTCCTGGGCTATTTCCCGCACTTGGCCTCTTGATTGGGCCGTTGTACGTGGCTCATGTTTTTATTTATGTTACTCCAGCCAACCCAGGCTGTCCCAGAAGGTTGGCAGCCTGTTTAGGTTGCTACAGGCCTCCGGGACAGATGCTGGAGATTGTAGTATTCTTGCCTGTTGCTCTGCCACGCTCCTGCATTCCATGAGCACATGCTGTGGCATTTCTTCTTCCTCCATGCATCCTCTGCATAGAGGGCTGTCTGTCACACCTATGGTAAACAGGTGTTTGTTTAGCGGACAGTGGCCTGTCATAGTACCTATGACTTTACGGATTTTGTCCCTTTTTAATCTGGTGAGGTTGGGGGCAAGTTTTTTAGGCGCTTCCGGAACCGCGTTCTTTGTTTGCCTGCATCCTGCGTTTTTTTTCCCATTCTTTAAGGTGGGTTTTGTCGGTGTTCCTGCGTAGCCATGTTTTTATTTGGGCCTGGGGTATGGGCATCAAGGGTTCCGGTCCATATACTATTTCCTTTGATCCACTTTTGGCCAGTTCGTCTGCTGCGTCGTTGCCCAGTGAGTCGCTGTGCCCCTCAATCCATTGCAGGGTCACTCTATTTGACCTTGCAATGGATTGAAGCGCATTGTGGCATTCCAGTACAAGGACAGAGGTTATAGTGTTTTTTGCTAGCGCTTGTAGCACGGAGGCACTGTCGGAGACAAATTTCAAGCTTAGGTCTCCGACAACTTTGGCTGCAACTGCCTGTGCTGCTCTGGTGATGCCAATGCATTCTGCTTGGAAGATTGTATTTAAGTTGCCTAGGGTAGTTGATATTTTGATGTTTAGATCATTTGAGAAGACGCCGGCTCCGGTACCATAAGAGACATATGTCTGGCTTTCTTAGCGACTGTTCCGGAAATGTAAAATCTAAAGGCCTGACACTCTTACCAATAAAATTATCTTATAACCGCGTTAAACCCTTGTTATTGTTATACCCGGTATTTTTATTTATTTTTATTTATTTATTTTTGTTTATTCAATTATTACTAATCAACATAACAGTAAAACCAATGCATTGAAAAGTAAAATTAATAAAGATATTACCATAACTATACAAATAGAATGATACGTATAATACTAGCTATCATGTAAAAATAAATAATTAATAGCTTGCAATTTAAACAAGTGAGGGTTGGCGGTAAAAATATCGAAATCTGGTGCCATCGAGTGAATTTCATTTAAGCGCCGCAAAGCACGCGCCAACAAGTTCCACCTCGTAAGGTTAGTGCGCGAGAACGGCTCCGCGAAAAGATGGTGCGATCGAGTACGGAGATAATTATTTGGTATGAATAGATCCACCTTTGCTAGTAAGCTAGGGTTATCAGTTTTACCACGAATTAGATTGAAAACATAGGACATGGTCAGCATTTCTCTTCTGAGACAGAGAGAATTATAGCCAACCATGCCTGTGATAAATGCAGTCGGATACAAAAATGGATAATATCCGTACTGCTTGAAGTACAGAAATCTCAAAAAACACTTCTGTACCTTTTCCAGCATGAGGGTATAAGTATCTTCATGTGGATTCCAAATAGGTGCATTCGTTTCCATGCGACTTCTAACAATCGAGTTGTACAACGTGCGCATAACCCGAATATTATTGAAGTGTTTGGATTGCCGTATTACAAACCCTAGAAGCTTGAAAGAAGTTGTAGATAGTTGTCTAATATGTTCCTTGAAGTTTAACTTGGGGTCGAAAAAAACTCCCAAGTCCTTGACTTCAGTAACTCTGGGAAGCACACATCCAGCGATGGAGTAATCATACATCAGATGATCAGGCGACCTTGTGTATGTCATCACTGCACATTTGTTAATATTGAAGTGAAGGTTACGAGCTTGGCTCCATGCATAAACTGCATCAATATCACGCTGGAAGAGCTCGCAGGCCTCAGCACTTCCAGTTGATAAAAACAATTTGACGTCATCAGCAAACATTAGACAACGTGCAGATGTGACTACTTTACTCAGATTATTAACAAATAAGTTGAATAACAAAGGCCCTAAGTTTGATCCTTGGCTAACCCCCGATTGAGTGTTGTATAGTTTGGATTCAAAATTGCCAAATTTAACGAATTGCTGGCGGCCCCCCAAGTAATCTGCGAAAAGTTTCAACAGTTTACTCGAGAATCCAGCAGCAGCCAGTTCTCGGAGTAACGCATCGTTGTCGACGTTGTCATATTTCTAGCATGGCAACGCCCGCTTGGAAGCAGTGTGGCCAACTGAAGCGGCATGAAATGCACATGAAATGTCACTTTTTGTTGTCAGAAAGCCCTTGCCCATTGTTTTGTTACGCGAATGCTGATCGAATTTATAGTGGTATTTTGCAGGTCAGCTCTCAGGATATCGATGATTCTTGCGGCGTATGGCTTAGTGAAACGATATTTAGTTTTAAAATTGTAATCATACAAATCGAACGGGTCGTATCGCAATTTGTAAATTTTTGGTCGCCTATCACGACGCATTTTGATTTCTTCCAATAAATCCAGATCGATCATATCATCCAAGTCGACAAAATCCATTATTCGGCTAAAACGCAGGATTTCACAGCAGTATAAAAGGCGTATCCTCGTCGTAACACGGCTATTACAACGAAAGCGCACGATTCGCGAACGAGAAGCTCCACGTCCGCGGCTGTCAGGTGGCTGTCAGTTTGAAACAGCTGTTACGCCGGTCGGCCATTTTTAAGTTAATACTCCGTTAAACCGCTGTTATACCTGGCCTAGGGGTGGTATAGCGGAGTTATAGTGCGGATGGAAATCCAGTACCACTATTCCATGCTTATACCCGAGATGATCAGTGGTGTAAGCTATACCGCGTTTATTGGTCACAGATTTTCTTATACCTAGTAATAACAGAGGTATAAATTTTACAACTCGTTTATTGGTAAGGCTGTTAGAATTAAAAATATTTGTAAAACGCTGTTGATCAGGTTTTTAACTATAAAAGCGTTTAACCCCTAGAGCCCCGATTGGCCGATATCGGCCAAAACACGATTCAGCGTGACGACCCCGTTTTAATTTTATTTTAATTTAATTTCTTTTATTTTATTATGTTTTATTATGTTATGTTTTATTTTAATTATGGATACAGTGGTTTGGCAGTAATTAATGTTTTGGTGAAACAGTGTCATAATTCAATTTTTAAACTAATTTTTACTAAAATTTTTTGGGACATCAACTTGTCAATCGGCTGAGGGGCCGAGGCCTGAAGGGTTAAGAGCTGTTGAACGCCTGTTTTGTTCGGATACACTACATTGAGAAATAAACGCATTTCAAGCTTCGTTTAACTACACAACACGTAAACAAAAGATTCAGAGACAAGTAGACTTTTTACTAAGATCAAGCTGTGGACGAATTTTGATTACATACGGCTCGACTTTGCTTCCATTCAACTAATTATAATTTCATTAACCCATATCCATCGACCGATCGTTATAAAGATCAAAAAAATATGGAGAATACCCTCAATTTAAAAATATTAACGAGCAGATAACTTTCGCTTATTGTTTACCAATCGCCGCAGTGATCGTTTGACAGTGTTTCGGTGCATAGATTATGCTCATAATTATGATCATAATTTTGAAGTGCTTTTCTATTTTAATTCGTATTAGTGTAATTAACTTCACTAAGTCTTCAAAACGGTAAGTGATTACAAATAAGCTTGTGATTGAAATTTATTTTATGAACGACTTTAATAAACTACGAATGATTCGACTGTATGTAAACAGTGTGAGTCAGTTCTCGGCGCCAGCACTGACGAATGTAACTAACTCAATCCACACTTAGATTGTTGCTCAAAAACTCTGGCCAATATGGTAAAATTCAAAGAATAAATTACAAAAAGATAACTCACTTAGGTGGTGGAATATTCGCCAAACTAACAGGCATGACGATCCCTTCTTTTAATTGAGCCATCGGGTCGTTCGGCATCATCATTGGCTGATTTGATGACTTCTTTCCGAGCTGTAGATAGAAAAAAAAAATGAAGAATTTGTAAAGCCGTCTGGATTAACAGTCAAGAAAGACGCATGCGGTGAAACAGTATATGCGTTATTCGGATATCATTCTGTATAGTATCACATTCCTTAGTTCTTGAATTTTCAATTTTTTAATCTCAACATTTCACGCCGCCCTAACTGAATAAATAGATTTGACGACGGGGCGGTGGACCTTTGATCGAGACGCTTATACTCCCACTCCACGATTAGAAATCCAAGCACTAATCAGTCTTGAAACAACTATCGCTATGTCCAGTATTATCGGATCTGCATCTACTTGCGAGATCCTAAAGTAGGCGTTGGTGCGACTACCATCCTCGACAGCAGCTCCCCCAGAAGCAAATTTGTGTACTCTAATGTTTGGAGAAAATAAAGCGAAGGAACCGGCGAAGTAACCAGTCCTCAACAAAGCTGGAAGCGGCTGTGCTTGCAAGGTCATTATTTGTCTATTAAGGTGCTCCCTACCTTAATTTTTCAGGAAACTTCTCATTCTTCTATAACATATAGCTCACGATTATGGTTCATACTGGTTCTGTGGAGCTTGAAAGGTGTTGGCCAAACTCTATGTCATCTGGCTTGCCTAACTTACAGTTAACCTTCTATCTGGTAGCCTCCTCGTAGAGGTACTTGACCTGTCAGGGCCGCTGTGAACTTCTGCCACGGCTGTAATTCTGCAGTCGGAGGCGGTTGGGATAAGAAGATTTAGCAGAGGAAAAAACAAGGATTGAAAAAAAAAACACTGCTCCTCTCCTAGTGCATTCACAGCGACGGGGCGTGACGTACTCTCACAGGGAGGCGGAGCTGCAACAACAGTCCCCTTACTTTTGGGTACCCCCTCGTATATCATTATACAAAATAGTTACATTCACCTTCTGAAGGAAAACTATAAAAAGTACGACTTTTCTCTCTTGTGAACGTTCATAACCGTGTACAGCCATTTCAATCTCTAAGTGATCTTAGATAGTTGCTTAAATAGAATAAAGTTATCCCTTGGCGTCGCGGTCGCACCTTGCGACCGGTAACTAATAGGTAACTGATGTGAGGGGTGCAGGGAGTGGTCATGCTGTACAATCTACTAATTACTATACTGTCACACTGGGTGACAACTTGAGCTGTCAACCACAACTGGCGAACCAGTTACCTCAGGAAGTTTTAACGATACTCGATGGTTCTGTCTCCCGTGAGGTGAGCGTAGAAAACTTGGGACGAAACAGTCCACTGTCTAGTTACGCCGATTGCCCATAAGAAGCCAACGCCTTATTGCGAGAAACCGGGTTTGCAAGCAGCGGGCTGACGCCCTTACTTCCAGTTACGGCCAGATTTCTCCGGCCTCCCGACTGGTTACGGATTTGAGGTCGCTTGCGCGGTCCTTTCCCTTGCGTGGCGGTGATTTTGTGTCTACCGAATCTATTGCGATGGCGTCCTTTGCTAAACTGTTTTCACCCGGTATCGGGTAGCCGAATGGTAGTTTCAAGAACGGCTGCCGCAAGGTTAACAACCTATAGGAAACAAAGCCGTTTCCAGATGCCCCCGGTTATGAGTCGGAAAGCACAGTCGATTGGCTGACGTCGCACTAACCGTTCAGGAGCGCCCGAAGTACGATTCTCGGGGGAACTGGCCCGCAGGCACAGTGTCCTACCAGGGCTCGAACTTCTGCTCGGAGGCTATCGGATGGGTGTACATCTGTGAGTCGGGCCGACCCTAACGCACGGGTATCAGTGGTCCAACTGCACTGGGCAGTTGGACCAGTGCAGTTGGGCAACTCAGCGGTCCAACTGCAGTAACAATTTACTGACAGAAGATAATACAGATACGAATATTAGAGTGGTTCTAATGTTAAGGTTATATTGATGAATGCTGACCTCGGAGGCTTTGTGCTGAAGCCAAGAGGGAAGGGTCTCATCGTCGATCATCCCTCCTTCCTCCAAGTCGGCCAAGTTGAGCAGCCCCGCCTCTTCCTGGGCCTTCAGGCGCGACCAAGGCAGGTAGCTGGCTCCCACGTCGCCTTCCCAGTAGTCTTTCCATTCGCGACCTTTCACCCCTTTACCGGGAGCCCAGGCCAACTGAAATCAATATTGCTTTTAGGAAACGGATTCATATCTTTTGCAAGGAATGTCTTGAGATTTCAGGTTAGAAATTTGCTGAGAGATTTATATCTTTCGTATCTGTCAACGGAGGTGTTTATAAAGATCTACAAGTCATACGAGAGGCCAATTCTTGAGTATGAGTTATATATAGGAGTTACGAAGATCACTCGGAATTACTTTATTATTACATTTACAAACAGGCAGCATAATTGCTGATATGTCTAAATATAAAACTGATTACAATTACAATTTCTATTTAGGTTTCCGTTTTTGAATTTGTTGATACTACTCGCTTGG
This sequence comes from Micropterix aruncella, assembly GCA_944548615.1. Classification (NCBI taxonomy): domain Eukaryota; kingdom Metazoa; phylum Arthropoda; class Insecta; order Lepidoptera; family Micropterigidae; genus Micropterix; species Micropterix aruncella. Next base: position 25,030,960 of record OX155957.1, read on the forward strand.
CACTACTACTTGGACGGACTGCTATCAAACGAAGAAGACAAAGAGTCGACCCGATCGAGACATATAAAATTCTTACAAATTATTACGACGTATCTGGGGTAGACAATATTTATAAATTTAATGTAAACAGAAATTCAGGGTCACAGTAAAAAACAAAATTGAAGTCTAATCCGTTTAAAAAACGTTTTTCAAAATAGAGCGGTGGATGCGTAGGATAAACTACCATTCCAAGCGATCAGTCCAAGCTATCGGTCAATTTAAAAACAGACTCGATCTGCACTTAAAAAATTGTTAATATCGTTTAGAACCAGAATGATAAGATCCAATCTGGACATCTCGGCGAAGCTGCTCTTCCGGAATAAATAATAATGTCAATTATCACCGATTTTAAATAGTATCCATTTAAAACGCTCTTGAAGAAAACGCATTTCATATAATAAAAATAAATATTTATATACAGTAGAGCCTTGATAATCCGAACTAGCAAAAACTAACCCCTGTTCGGACTCACGAAGCGTTCGGATTATAGTATGTAAGGAGAAAAAAAAACATTTTTATTCTTAAAATAGTGTTTAATTATATACATAGTTTAAGAGGTACAGTAAGCAACGAGCTGGGCTTTACATATTGACCTTGGGAACGCTCTTATTACAAGCAGCGTAAGGACTACAGTCGTAATGCAAATAAAAAGCCCGGCTCGTTGCTTACCGTACATTTACATAATAATTAGGTACCATAAAATACGTAAGGTGTAAATTGTCTATTTAGTCATAAACTGATCTATTTTAGTTTGGCGAGTCCTGTTGATGGACCAGAAAAAAGCTTTGTCCCTCAAGTTACGTAGCATCATCTTTTCCGATAAGGACAGGTCATTTTCTTCAGCCCACTCCAAGCAAGTGTTCAAAGATGATATGGCTTGTGAATGAGTAATTTTCTTGACATTTGAAGCAAAATAATCTTTAGCTAAAGACTCGTCATTCTCTTGCGTTATTTGGGTTATGATCTCATCATCAGTTATAGGATCTGTGCAATTCTCCTCTTCACTCATGGACAAGAAAGTGGAAATGTTTTCTTCTGTATAACCACGATTACGTAAAAGACTGAGCGGGAGATCGTCTTCTACGTCGAAGTCATCATTTTCTTCTGATCTATCTTCTGTTGAATTTATTTTTTCAGGCCAAAGAGGCTTCCAAGATTTTTCGATAAGAGACGATGATACATGATCCCAACATTGCGCTAGCGAAAAAATGGCGTCTTTAATTGTGACGCTTTTTATAACATCATGCAAGGTTAAAGCCTCATCGGCTTCTTGCTGCACGAACATTTGAATCAGGAGTTTCTTTTTGTAATTTATCTTGACATTTTGGATTACGTTTTGATCCATAGGTTGGATCAAAGGCGTACAATTTGGAGGCATGTACAGTACAGAGAAGTTGCCGTCTTCTGTTGTCAAATCTTCAGCATTTGGATGTCCAGGGGCATTGTCTAAGAGTAGCAATGCTTTTTGTGGCAGTCCCATTTTTTTTAAATGGCGTTTGACTTCAGGAACAAAATGGCCTCTAAACCACTCGAGAAAAATATCTCTGGTTACCCAAGCACGCCTCTGCCCTTCATAATGCACTGGTAATTTTACAGATCCAAAAGATCTTGGCTTTTTTGCCTTCCCCACAACTAGCAATGGTAATTTGTGATTCCCTGTAGAGTTTGCGCAAGGCATAAAAGTTATTCGCTCTTTAGACACTTTCGACCCAGGAGCGCTAGTTTCAGCAGAAGAGGCTAAAGTTTTGTCCGGCAGAACCTTCCAAAACAATCCTGATTCGTCGGCATTGTAAATTTGTTCAGGGCAAAGGTTCTTTTCTTTTATCTCGTTTAGGAATTTTTCTTGGAATGGTTGAACAGCTTCCGTATTGCTAGAGACTTTCTCACCTGACACTTTCAGCTGACGTATGCCATGACGTTTTTTAAAATTATCAAGCCATCCTCTACTTGCAGAAAAATCCGAACCTGTTAGTTTTTTATGGAAGAATCTCGCTTTTTCCATTACGACCTCACCAGACAATGGAATGTGGCGTCGTCTTTGTTCTAAAAACCATGTGAACAGTGCTTCTTCTAGCACTGGATTCTCTGGTAATTTTAGAGTTTTTCTGAACCCTGGTCCTTTCTCAGTTTTAGCTATAAAAGATCTCAATTTTTGCTCATTTTTCTTGAGGTCTGTAATTGTTGATTTTCCAACGCCATACTTACAAGCAAGAGAAGTTGCCGACACTCCGTCCTTTAAACTGTCTAGTATGGTGCACTTTTCGGCTATAGTCAAAGTTTTATGTTTGCGTTTTGGTGTTGGAACCATCTTTATAACCTCAAAAAACACGCCGCGCACGAGTACAGAGCAGAAAAACGTGGAATGGACGCGCAACGTGGCAGTCGTAACTGCAGACTAATTAATAAACAACATAGCAGCGAGGCGAAGGCGAGGAAGTGGGGTGGGGTATGCAGTTCGGATTATAGCGACGTTCGGATTAGCCTGAGTACGGATTATCGAGGCTCTACTGTACCTATTTACAAAAATTACCATGAGATTATGAAGATTTCCCGTAGTTCTTATTTTCATTCTTTTAGTGGTATCTTCCGCAGATCGCCGTTTAAACCTGTAAGTCTATGTAATCTACGCTCCTCGGACAATTTTATAAGATTTTCAAATGAAGGGTTCGATTGCTTCTGTTTGCGAACTAATATCGGCAAATAGTTTGCGCGTATGAGACAGAGCAGAACGTCACGTAGAATGTAAAATTAACGATTATTATTATTATTATTTATTCTGGACAGGCAGCTTTGCCGATACGTCCAGATCAGATCTCGTAAAGCTAAATAATATTAACAATATATTATAAACAATATTAACAAGTTTTAAGGTACAAATCGAGTGTTTTAAAATTGATCGACAGAGATTGCACTAATCACTTCAAATGGTGGTTTATTTCACACGTCCACCGCTCTATTTGGCAGAACGTTATTAACCCTTGGAGTAAATGGGTATTTTCATGGATGCATCTGTCTCTTTTGCAGGATTTTCGGCGACATCGACCTTAAAGTACTATAACTACGAAACTACTACACCAATCATAAAAAGAACAACTGCACAATGATTGCATTGAAATTTCGAATATAGAATATTGAAATATCATTTTGTAAAACAATTAGATAATTATGAATAAATATGAGAACGTCAAAGAAGTGAAAAAAACGCGGAACCAGATCTGGTCGTATCATACTCAACGGATAATTGTTTCAGAACCAGATTTGGTCGTATCATACTCAAGGGGTTAAGAGGATTAGATTTAAATTTTGTACGGTTGAGTTTTTCGTTGTGACCTCGAAGATTTGTGTCGACGTTGAATTTGTAAATATACATCAGTGCAGGTACATCGTAACGATGTGTTAGAATTTTATATGTCTCAATCGGATCCCCTCTGTGTCTTCTTCGTTTGAGTGTAGTAATTCCAAGTAATTTCGAGCGATCTTCATATCTCGTATCTGCGATTGTATCTTTTCCCGGGCGAAAGCTCAGTTGGTGAAAAAAGCATTTTGACACAGTAGAAATGTAGACGGGCAACGATAAAAAGGAAAGAGATTTGTTGCGACTCACGGTGATGGGCTTGCCGTGGATGCGGTGCTTGTGCAGGTCGCGGATGGCCTTGGCGGCGTCGCGCCGGCGCTCCATGAGCACGAAGGCGCAGCCGCGGGGGGCCACCACGTCCACGCCCCCCACCAGCCCCACGGCCCCGAACGCGTCCGCCAGCTCCTCCGCGCGCGCCAGCTTCGACAGGTGGCCCACCCACAGCGTGGTGCTGCACACTGCAAACCAAAGCCCGTCACCACCCTCTTCGGCCGACGCAGCGCAGCGGACGGCGGCGCCTCTCGCGACGGCCTCACCCAAGGCGTTCGCCGAGACGCACCGCTCCGCTCGCTTCCCTCGCGCCCTTCCCGACGATCCCCTACCGCTCCAGAGTGCCTCTACCGTTCTCTAGCTTTTCATAAAAGGCAAAATAACACTAACATATGGATATATGTGTTTTTACGGGCCCTGGAAAATATCCAATCTACTTAACCCGCGCAGCACGTAACATCCATTTGGGGACATGTATGGCGGCCGCCTACAATGCGTAACGTCCGCTACGGGACATCGCGCTCGCCGCTGCGAAAAATGCAATTTACGATTCGAATCGTCGTACTTTATGCTTTCTGACGGCTGAAATACATGGCCGAATAATCTTTAATCCGGCGGCCAGCGGCGATAATATCGATCGGCTAATTAAAAAGTCAGCATAAACGTCAGACGACAGTCTCGATCGGCCAGCGCGCGGCGGCCGCGTAGTTCCGCGAAATGTTTGTTTTGTACAGTGTTTTGTGGATATAAGTGCAGTGTTTACGGGATAAAAGTGAGTAATTTCCATTTTTAAATAGTTTAGGCATAATTATTACTCAATTGAAAGAGTCCATTTGCTGTTTTTCACGAATTTTCAAAGAAAACACTTTGGCAACAACAAACGGCTCGCGAAAAAATGGTTGTTATTATTTTGTAATGTTTATGAAATATCCTGATATATTGCGAAATATGACGTAATATCGCTTTAATTTACTAACAAAATAAGTATTGTTTCATTTACATCCTAAGTTATCACATAATTAGGCGTATTTTGAAAATTATATCTTGTTTTGTAAATTGAATCGCGCAAAGAAACTTCTTTTGATAATTACTATGAGAGAATAAAGTGCGATTTTCCATAGTTTTTCGATGAAATGTGACTCTTTGGAGTATAGTAATTAGTTATTAGACATATAATAAGTCTATGATAAGACAATATAATAGAAAAAATCTTACGAATTTTATATTATGGGCATTCAAAGTTTATTATTAAGTTCGGACGCGGAAACTCTCTAAACTTTAGATTTTTCTATAATATCAGACAAAGCTCAAAGTTCTGGTGTGATTTCTAAGAAGTGTGATGTAGTAATAAAGTTATTTTGAAAGAATTTCATATAAAAAAATACCATAAGTAGTCACAAATTAAAAATTAAAAATTTTTTTTTTTACGAGAATACATAAAATTTTTCTTGGCTGAAAAAATAAATATTTTTGTATGCAAATAAGTAAAAAAAAAATATCGTTTTGGTAAAGCATTTAATAAAGAACATAACTGTATTTACAATTTTTGCATATTTTACGTATTTTGTGAAAAAAAAATCGAAATGATTTTATAGGCGAGTTTTTTCAGTTTGCCAATTTTGTAATATTTATTCATTATTATCTTAATTGTTTTACGAGATAAGGTTATAATGTTTTATATGTCAAATTTCAATGCGATCATTTTTCTCTTTATCTTTTTTAAATCCGTTTAGTGGTTTAAAAGTTATGATCGTTTTTCTCAAGGCCGTTGACTCGCGTCGATTTTTTGCGCGAATGTGTCGCGCGAAAAAGTGATAGGTGAGTTTTTACCTCGCAACGTGAGGGGTTAAGAACAAAATCTCTATAAATCGATAGTAATATACTGAGGATATTGTCAGCCGTAGAAAAAAGTGGGGCAAAACGGACTAGTTAACGTTCGATCGTAAATAAATTGCACATTTCAAATCGCAGGTTTAAATTATTTTTAACCCGTCGAAAGTCAGTCTTCTCACGCAGAAAACGGAGCTGCGACTCTTTGGTCGATTTTGTATTTAACCCGCTCAGCACGTAACATCCCATTGGGGACATTTATGTCGGCCGCCTAAACTCCGTAATGTCCGCTACCGGACAAAGCGCTCGCCGCTGCGAAAAATGCAATTTACGATTCGAAACGTCGTACTATATGCTTTCTGACGGCGCAACGATATGGCCAAAATATCTTTAATTCTAGATTTCTGTGTGGCAATATCGAACGGCGATTTAAAAAGTGAGCATAGACGTCAAAACGGCAGTGTCCATCGGCCACCGCCGCGGCCGCGTAAAGTTCCGCGAAATGGTTGATAAAAACAGTGTTTTGTGCAGTGTTTTGTCATTTACTGGAGAACAGTGAGTAATTTGCATTTTTAAGTAGTTTAGGCATGAGGATTAGTCAACTGAGATAGTCCATTTGCTGTTTTTCACGAATTTTTAAAGAAAACACTTCGGCGACAACAAACGGCTCGCGAAAAAATGGTTGTTATTATTTTGTAATGTTTATGAAATATCCTGATATATCGCGAAATATGACATAATGTCGCTTTAATTTACTAACAAAATAAGTATTGCTTTAATTTACTAACAAAATAAGTATCGCTTCATTTACATCCTAAGTTATCACATAATTAGGCGTATTTTGAACATTATATCTTGTTTTGTAATATGAATCGCGCAAAGAAACTTGTTTTGATAATTACTATGAGAGAATAAAGTGCGATTTTCCATAGCTTTTCGATGAAATGTGACTCTTTGGAGTATAGTAATTAGTTATTAGACATATAATAAGTCTATGATAAGACAATATAATTGAAAAAATCTAACGAATTTTATATTATGAGCATTCAAAGTTTATTATTAAGTTCGGACGCGGAAACTCTCAAAACTTTAGATTTTTCTATAATATCAGACAAAGCTCAAAGTTCTGGTGTGATTTCTAAGAAGTGTGATGTAGTAATAAAGTTATTTTGAAAGAATTTCATATAAAAAAATACCATAAGTAGTCACAAATTAAAAATTTACATTTTTTTTTTTACGAGAATACATAAAATTTTTCTTGGCTGAATAAATAAATATTTTTGTATGCAAATAAGTAAAAAATATATATCGTTTTGGTAAATTTTTGCATATTTTACGTATTTTGTGACAAAAAAATCGAAATGATTTTATAGGCGAGTTTTTTCAGTTTGCCAATTTTGTAATATTTATTCATTATTATCTTAATTGTTTTACGAGATAAGGTTATAATGTTTTATATGTCAAATTTCAATGCGATCATTTTTCTCTTATCTTTTTTTAATCCGTTTAGTGGTTTATAAGTTATGATCGTTTTTCTCAAGGCCGTTGACTCGCGTCGATTTTTTGCCCGAATATGTCGCGCGCAAAAGTGATAGGTGAGTTTTTACTTCGCGAGAGGAGGGGTTAAAAACTGACAATATAATTTTTTCACAAATTCCCTCTCGTTACCTAATAATTAATTTTGTTATTCTTGTACATTATATATTTATATAATATAAATGGGGGCTGGCTGAAACGACTATGCGCACAAAAATGCTTATAGGCATTTTTGGTGCCCCGCCGATTAAGCGACCTTAGGTTCTTAGACTCTCGTATAAACGAGGAAACATTTGTGATATATCACATATATTAAAATAATTCTCAACTGCTTATTACCGACCGCACTGCTTCCAACTCTATAAAATATTAATGACAATATGCAACATTTTATGTACAAAATATTATCTGATTCCAGTTGAAATAAATCATTCAAACATTTTAATCACAATACCTTTTTCATCTCAAAAAGAGCTCTAGTTTTTTCTTCATTCTGCTCGCTCCTATCCCGATGATAAATTTAACTGTACCTAAAAGTGAATGATGAATGGTGGATTTCTACAGTATATATTTTTTTCTTTTTCAGTTAGGACAAATTGAAGAATAACAGAATGCGTCCATACTCTATAGATTCAGCGCAAAGGAGTTTATCCTCAATTTGCCAATCATTCTCAAAGAGCTTCCTTGAGGGGCCCAAACATTTGAAAATCACATGGGGAAACGTCAGGACTATAAGGTGTTCAAGAGCAGTCCATAAGGCCATCCAGGCCGCATATCTTTGGAGATACTTCAACTACCTGGCCTGGACAAGTTAACAAACATATAAACGAAGAGCAGTCGAGTGTATTTGAGACAATTTTTGGGTGGCTTGGCCCGCAATGTGCGGTCTTGCATTAACATTCAAGAGCAGACCGTTTCGGATAGGTTGATTATGCCTTCTCGACTGATTCAGCTCGAACCTTCAAAAAGAAAAACCCTCATTGATTTACGACGCTGCGACGCGATCACCTTCAGTGAGGTCCTAAAGAGCTGTAATGTTGGAGTGAGATCGTCATGGGCGATGCAAGCTTTGGATTTTACACACCCGTCGGCACACTGTTGTTTTATTTGGCCTCAAGAAAATTTATTTGCTTGTTTGAAAAACTTTATAGAACACACAATGGAGTACAACAGGGTGAGCCTATTGCCAAGTGGCAATATCTTACTATACCGCTGGGGTTATTGTGTTTATGTAGACAAATTAATATATAACAGGTGTATTTTACTTTTCTGGCCCGAGGCATATTGTGAATGCTCAAAAAAAATTACCAGATGACGACATTTTCACTCCCCTCCTCCTCCATCCTTCCCGAGATGATTAAGTCCACTTCCAGATTGAAGTCTGTCTGTCGGTCCGTGCGTCTATTCCTCTGCTATAGCGCCCAAATGTGTCATGTGCCAAAAATGCGCCAAAAATGCCTGCATTGCATAAGACTCGGACGTGAAAGTTAAGGATTGCTTAGGTAAAGCCAGTAGAAGATCCAGAGAGCGTAATGGACGGCCAGAGGATGAAAGCGGAGAGAAGGAGTTATACAAACGAGAAGGTACGTTTAAATGAAATAGAGTATGTGAAAATCTGGACATCGTCCAATGGCGTACTTCTAACGGGTAACGGGTAATCGAAGCGTACTTTCCTAAAGTGCGCTCCCAATCGGTCCGGAATATCGGCCAGTTCTACATCTTCATCGGTGAGAAATTGGATTACGACGCGCGACCGAACGGCGTACTTCCTCCTCGCTCGTCGCGAGTGCAACCGAAGAACTCGCACGCGGCGCCCGACGCTCCCTACCCTCGCGCGATCCCCTCTCCGTTGTCGGTCGCCGAAGGCTCGTTTATATTCGAATAGCCGTACGCATAATGATAAATAATACGAACCGCTCAAATTGTCCTTCTTTATGGGCGGCAACCCCTTCTTCAGCCTCTCGTTGTCGCGTTGCTTGCTCTTCTCCCTGCTCTTGTCCTTGTCCCTGTCCCTGTCCTTGTCGCCCCTGCGCCGCTCGCCGCGCCGCGTGCGCGAGCGGCTGCGCTGGCGCGAGCGCGAGCCCGAGCGGCGCCGCGAGCGCGAGCGCCGCCGACGCCCGCTGCGGGGCGACGAAGACCTGCCCGACCAAATTTACATTAGCGATGCCATCTTAACGCACGAGGACCGCAATGCGGGATAGAATCCGTAAAAGAGAAGCAGACTGAGGCGGACAAAACGGACCTCCGACAAATTCTCCAACCCGTTAGACGCCGCTGCACGTTTTCCGCGGATAACCGGTGGAATAACGTCGACTGCAAGCGGGTCGGTTGGCCCGGAACGCAACGCGCACGCCGAGGACGGTGGACGTCATCCGGTAGGTATAACGATGTGGATCGTCTATCGTTCCGTATTTTTTTGTCTATTTTAAGACGACTACTTTGTTTAACGAGAAAAAAAGCGGCTACTATCTTGTAATTCGAATGACTCTTGCTCGTTTTTAAATACCCATAAAAATATCTCCGCGGCTCGAAGGCATACTATCGACGATCGTTAATTTTACAGTATAGCAAAAAGCAATTTTTGAAGCCAAATATTTTAAAATTATTTTTACCTTCGTTCTTTATCGAATTAATCCAGGAAAATAATCAACTCCTTCCTAAAAAGAATATCTAAAACTGCGATTTCCGGATCTTAAGGTCACCGCTCATCCCTCCGAAATGTCGGTGGTTTTTATGGTTCTTCATTTTTATTTATTTTATATTATAACAATATAAGTATTTTGAACATATTAATTTACTTCTTAACGAAATCTTTTATTTTATACCTCATAGAGAGACATTTAGGTCTATAAGTACCGAAGGTCACTCGCATGACATAATTGTAAGTCACATAAATAATACATTATATTTAAATCCAAAGAATGAAATTCTTATATTTACTAAATTACTAAGTATTCACATGATATACATAAAAGAAAAAAATTATTAAAGGAAACAAAAATGCTATATGTATTTAACAGACATACAATTGTATGCAATCTACTAATTTTGAAATATCTGAATCTATAAAATGTCAGGATGTGAGATTTACCACTATCTGCCCTCCGGACTGTGATAGACTTAAACTTATTACAAAATTCTGAATATACAAGGTGAGTTTTTAATTAGTGACATTCTTGAAGTAGGTGAATCTGTTGAAGCAAATAAGCAACTTTAATATTTTTTTGAAGAAAAAACTCAAAAAATAAAAATTTTGAGGAAAAAATATTTTTAAATTAATATAAAAAGAGTTAAGGGCATTGTGCCATTTATCGGTAGGTAAAATATTGAGAAAATTGTTTATTCACAATATTTTACCTATCGCTAGATGGCGCAGCGCGCGTAACGCTTGTTAAACTTTTATTTATCAAACAGGTTTTTCAAAGTTTCCAAAAAAAAAAAAACATTTTTTTGTTTTTTTACATTTAAAAAAAAAATAAATTTGCTTGTTTGCTCATATTAATTTACCTACTTCAAGGATGTCACTAATTAGAAACTCACCTGTAGTTTCTAATCACTATTGGACTTTTAGAATTGGTAGATTAGAAACCTGCGGGTTCAAAAAGGTAATTTTCGCCAAAAAGGACTTGTCTCTAGTATGCCTTTGAGCCCCAAAATAGCTTACAGAAAATTGGAATTCGACGGTGCTCTCCTTTTTACTAACTAGATGAAAAGACACAGTGAGCCTCGCCGGAAAGTAAAACCCCGTCTGAATGAATTATAGTAAGAAGATGCTGCTAGTTAGTTGACATTTAAAAATATGTAAATTACCTGGAATCGTTTCCGTCAATTTCGATAACTTGAGGTCCAGCATCATCAACAAATTCAATATCTGATTCATTATTTACATCATTAGCAGGACTTTGTAATTTATTTGCTGCCGCCACCTGAAATTGACCAAAGGTATAATTGACCAAAGGATTCAATTCCTAGAAATTCTATTTATATATTTATTAAAATATCACCTTACCTGTTGCTGATGTTGATGCATTTGTATTTGGTGCATAGTCTGATATTGAGACATATCCGGGGGAAGAGCAATATTCTAAAAAAAAAACACATAAAATTCTAAATCGTTTTTTTTAAATTTACAGTACTATGTGAATTAATTGGAACAGAGTATTTTTCTTCGACAAGTGCTTTATTGAACATAAACATACAAAAACAGTACTAGTATTTATAGATTGTTAGTTTTATTATAGAATGTGTCGGTACTGTATATTGAAAACAAGACTTCAGAGACTGTTTGTAATAGGCTGATTTTTCATGTTAAAATGTGGGTAAAAATATTTCAAATTCATAAAAGAAAGTTAGCTCAGAAGATCTTCAACCGGTCATCATATATTTAAGCAACAGAATTCGTCGATTTAACCCTTTGCCTGCCAATATTTTTTATGTAGGTTAGATTGACCCGCCATAGTACAAAAAAGTATGCCCGAGAATACTTGGGCCCGGCAATGGGACAGAAAAACCTATTCACTATGCCAAACCCGATTATACTCATCATCCCTTTGTGTCGAGAATTGTTTCCGAATTCATAATTTATAAGGTTGCAACTGGAAGTAGGGGGGCGCGAGTGTCGGCCCGCTGGTTGATCAACCTGGTTATCTCGTGGTAAGGCATTGGGCTATTACGGGCATGTGGCGTAACTAGATGGTGGACCGTTTTGTCCTAAGTCTTCTGCGCTCACCTCACAGGAGACAGAACGATCTGACATCTTCCTAAGGTTACGGGTTCGCCCGTTGTAGTTCGCAACTCTAGTTGTCATCATTTATAAATGTTTTCTAATTTTGATAATAATTTGCAAAGAAACCCTCAGTTTTAGTTCGATATTTAGAGATGAAACATTCGTTTACTGATTTAGTTGTTTATTTCTTTTTATTTTTTTGCCATAATTACAAACGTTATACTAACTTTTTGAATATTTTTAAATCATCACCCTACAATAGACTGCAAGTCAATAACTGCCAAAGTAATTGACTTTTATATGAAAGCTCCTTCAAGTCGCCCGAGAATACTCATGGTTGGCAATAGTGGTACAACGCCAAGCCCGGGATAACTTGTTTTATGTTAAAATTCCACTGTATTGAAGGTTTTTTTTTTTTTGCAAAAGGATGAGCTTGGTTTTTGAGATGGATGGATGAACGGTGATTCTTCACCAGTAACAAAGGGACTCCCATAAACCAGCATAGCACAGTCGAAAGTTGTGCACGACCATACATACATCTCGCTTAAACTTAAGCATTTCCCAATCCTTCGCCTTCAGGAATAGAAAATCCTTCGCTGCCATGTGAGTAGCTTAATTATTTTTATTTCTACATCAAAAGAATCATATTATCCTCTAAATTAATTATTTCAAAAGTTTTCATCAAAACTCAAAAATATACAGGGTGAGTTTAAATTAACCGGCAACCTTCAAGTGAGTAAATCAGTACGAGCAAACAAACAACTTCTGATATAAATTTTGTAAAAATAAAACAAAAAAAAGAAAACTATTGAAGTTTGAGAAGCGTTGGGCAAACTATAGCATTAGGTAAAATTATTGCGAACATTATTCGTGATATTTTACATACCGCTAGATGGTGCAGCAAACTCAATGCTTTTTATATTTGAGAAAAAAATACAAATGTTTAAAAATATTTTTTTACCATATTGCATGTAGTAGGTACCTACTTATCTTTTCTTTCTAACACACATTTTATTTATATTTGCTCTATCAATGACTTGTGCGGTTACAACCAGACCCTCTTGTTACAATTTGACAGTTGATTTATTTTCAATATCAATGATCAACTTTCAAACATAAATTAAAAGTATATGACTCTCTTAGGCTGATCCAAATTCTGCAATATTTGCAATTCTGCAATTGTTGTTACGATCCGTTAGGGGAAAATAAAGTTAAGTTAAGAAAGCCAAAATAGTGTTTCTTTTTATTAGCAGTTTTATTACAGCCTTACCAATAAACGAGTTGTAAAATTTATACCTCTGTTATTACTAGGTATAAGAAAATCTGTGACCAATAAACGCGGTATAGCTTACACCACTGATCATCTCGGGTATAAGCATGGAATAGTGGTACTGGATTTCCATCCGCACTATAACTCCGCTATACCACCCCTAGGCCAGGTATAACAGCGGTTTAACGGAGTATTAACTTAAAAATGGCCGACCGGCGTAACAGCTGTTTCAAACTGACAGCCACCTGACAGCCGCGGACGTGGAGCTTCTCGTTCGCGAATCGTGCGCTTTCGTTGTAATAGCCGTGTTACGACGAGGATACGCCTTTTATACTGCTGTGAAATCCTGCGTTTTAGCCGAATAATGGATTTTGTCGACTTGGATGATATGATCGATCTGGATTTATTGGAAGAAATCAAAATGCGTCGTGATAGGCGACCAAAAATTTACAAATTGCGATACGACCCGTTCGATTTGGATGATTACAATTTTAAAACTAAATATCGTTTCACTAAGCCATACGCCGCAAGAATCATCGATATCCTGAGAGCTGACCTGCAAAATACCACTATAAATTCGATCAGCATTCGCGTAACAAAACAATGGGCAAGGGCTTTCTGACAAGAAAAAGTGACATTTCATATGCATTTCATGCCGCTTCAGTTGGCCACACTGCTTCCAAGCGGGCGTTGCCATGCTAGAAATATGACTTGTCTTTGGTTTCAGGGAGTAGTTATAACCGCGTTATAACTGATTTATTGGTCACGATTTTACAACTTCGTTATAACTCGGCTATACCGGGTATAACAATAACAAGGGTTTAACGCGGTTATAAGATAATTTTATTGGTAAGAGTGTTAGTGTTTCTATAAATTAGCAAAGGAATCGAGCATACCTGAATGGGCATATTAGTGACCATTTGCATCTGAGCTTGTAAGCTCTGCAACTGCCTTAAAACCTCTGGGTTCGTCAGTATACTAAAAAAGAAAAGTATTATTTTAAAATTAATTTATAATTGATGAGTTTTGATGTATCTTTTTTTTTTTAATGGACGGATTAAACTTACTTTCCTATAGCATCATTCGGATTTGGCTGCATGAATGCTTGCATTTGCTGTAGTTGCTGCATTTGCTGCGGCATGTGCTGCATGCTGTTGGACTGCGAAATGGAATGCGGAGGGCTGCAATTACACAATCATTAGCACCTGTTGAATTTTACACAGAATTGTCCTTTACAGAATATCTGCATACGACACATATTCGACGGGTAAATTGGATCTCATTAGCGAATATCGAGACAAACTTCATTGACTTCGAATTCGTGAGCGCAAAAAGCTGCAGGCCTTTCCTTCCAAAATTCTTTCTTTGCTTTACAAAGTCCCATAGCACCTCATTACCTTAAAGACTTCTTTGACCCGTTAGGAAGTCATGATATTCCACTCAGATCAAGTCAGGACAACACCATAGCAATACCATTACATCAGACGTCTTTTTTCACCTACTCATTTACCGTCCATTCTGCTCGACTTTGGAACCAACTTCCATATGTTATCCGTCATGCAACTTCGTTACACTGCTTCAAGGCGTCATTGAAAAAACATTTAATTTCTCAAAATATTACGTAAACATCAACTCCCACCCCTACTTCCTTCTCTTCCCTTTATTTTTTGATTGGACAGTGTTTTATAGTGTAATATTTATCATTTTATATAAGTAGGTATTATTACTTACCTTTGGTACCTATACAATTTATATTATAATTTTATTTATACATGTACGTCGTGTGCGTATGTATATGTATGTATATTAAGTTGCTAAGCTGTTTATTTAGTTATTTTTATTTAATATAACAACGGTTGACTGTATGAAATCATATAACAATAAGCCTGCCGTTTGTACTAATTAAAAATAGAATGTAAGTTTTCTTATCATAGTTAGTGTTTTGGTATAAAGAAGCTATTTCTCTTTCTTTATTTATTACAATTTTGAATTTCTAGCCAAAACAAAATATGTCAGAATTACCTGTCATCATCGGCGGCGGCCATTCCACCACCGTCATCATCGCTTTCATACTCAAAGTCTAGGTTCAGCAGTTTCCGGTTGAACTTCACTGCACCTCCAGCACCAGGTTGCGTTCCGTAGTGTTGATCGTGCTGAAATACACCAAGACAAAGCTTTTATTTTAAGGCTTAGCCTGCGTGAACAGAGTTCAATACTGACCGATATCACAGTGTCATTTAATGTAATTGTAATTCACAATAATGTATAGTAAAATGGACAACATCTAACAATTAAAATGTCATAGACAAAAATCGAGAAGCGAAAAACTGATAGCATTATGCCAAAAACTGCTGCCAGTGCCACCTAGGCTTACAGCCTGTTTTAAGGCGGACATAATTTTTTAAATAAATATGTGTATAACCTATATAAAAACTAAGTAAATAAAAGAACATAATAAATTTAAAAGAGTATTTGGTATATAGGAAATGCCGTCACTGCTAACCGTCAAGGCAGGGTTGTTCCCTTCCTGCGAGCAGTACTTAAACTAACTAATTGTAATCGGGTTCGATAGCACAAACAAGTCATCTGATTCGACACAAGAAAATTAAACACACAACCCCCAATGAAGCATACGAAATCACCAACATCGGGAGCGGATTTCCCCTTCCATTCATCACCCCCCACCCCCCCTTTCGATTGCCCTAAGTAGAGAGGTTCATTGGCGCATGGTAGTTTTATTTACACCATACCAACCATAAAGCATGTATTGCTTGAATTTGAATAGCCATTTCATAAGATTTTTAAAAAGTAAATATTGTTTTGTATTCAAAAAAATACAAGGCATGTCATATAATAGACAATATTTTAACAAAAAGAAAACCGACTCCAATTTGTTTTATAAGTGCAGCAGCCATGTCATGGTGATACTTAGAACGGGCTTTCATAATTGAATGCGTATACAAAATTGTATACGCTTACGTTTTATTGTAAAACTTGTTGTTTATTAACTGATTATTTTAAAATTTCTTGATTGACTATTTTTAAAACTTATTGATAGATTATTTAAAAATGTTGTTTACATTTTTTTTTTGTTATTTGAGTGTAAGATTGAATTTTTATAATTGATCCGATGGTGTCTTGCTTTTACATAAAAAAAGTATATGTACACGTAATGAAGTTGTAATATATATAAATAAATACAAACGGAGCTGCCATGGAATTCACCGACCGGAGTCGGGCCCATCATAATACTATTTTTTTCACTTCTGGGGGGTGAGCAGTGGATTCCGGACTTACGAACCGGCTGTGGTAGGTTTAGGACAGCTGTCTTGCCACATGTGAGCGTTCACCTTGCCACCCATTCACTCCCCCTTCGAAGCCATAGAATTTGAGATGCGCAAATCGCAGTTTTAGATAATTTTTCTAAGAAAGAGTTGATTATTTTTCTGGAAAGGCCAAGATCTTTAAAGAGGTGAAATAGAGATTTAGCTGGCAGGCCACGAGCGCCAACTTCCACCGCGTGAAGGTGAACAGTGAAGCCGTTCCGGGTTACGGCATTTGCAAGATCATGGTATTTATTTAATTTGTACTCGTGGTCTTTTGGGATATTTGATTCCCATGGAACAGTTAATTCTACGATAAGAGCCACCTTCCGAGATAGAGAGTAAAGAGTTATATCTGGACGGAGGGCTGTGCATCCGAGACTTTCAGGGAATTTATACTGCTTAGAGACCGAATCAACCTCCAGAATCCAATCTGTAGCTTTCTCGATTATTGAGAAAGGTTTTGTAGTTAAATGTTTTTTGCCTTTAGAGCCATCCCGCACAAACTGTATTGGGGGTTTGGAGGATACTGTCAAACCCTTGTTGGCACGAGCCACTGAGAGACTAATTACCTCGCGAATAACAGCGAGAACTTTGTCATGGCGGTAAGTGTACCGTCCTTGATCTAAGGCCACCTTGCAGCCAGCTAGAATGTGCCTAGCTGTGCAAGGGGTATTGCTACAGAGGGGACAAGAACTATCCTCGGCAAAGCTCCAACGAGCGAGGTTACTGGGGTCTGGAAGTGTATGCTGAAAGGCATTCAAATAAAATTTCAGCATCTCTGGCGTCCAGTCATAGAGCATTACCTTCCAGTGCATTGGAGGCGGAATGCAAAAGTCACCAATTGTTGTCCAATCATTCTGGCATTGAAGGCCAATAGCATGAGCCATACTCTTGCTGTCGTAATCTCCCCGCAAAAGAGACTTCTTCAAGTCCACGTCGCTCGTGGTTGTACTGCCATACCCCAGACCAGTGCCATTCTGGCTGATTCCAGTAAGGAACCTTTTGTGGAAGTCTACGCGGGCTTGTAGTTCATTTGAATCACTACAGCCACTTATTACGTGCTTCGATATTGCCGGATCTTTGGAATTGCACAGAATCGAATTTTTGGTTATTCTGGAGTTGGCGTAGAGCAGAGAGGGCAGTTTAAGCGCTAGCCCAAAATTTTGTTTGGACCTGAAGAGAGTCGAGGGGTCAGCTGGTTTGGCTAAGGACAGCCAGGATTTTAAACTAGCTGTCACCAGTGCATCTAGACGGGACAGTTGGGTTTTGGTAAAATCGTAAATAAGAAAGGGCCATGACAAATGTGACGTTAGATAATTGTCATAGATCCAGGCCTTACGAGGGCCAGAAATTAGCAAGGCATCTATTTTCGCCAGGCAACTTTTGAAATGCTCTATAACATGATCGCCCGAGACGTCTTTTCCCTGATGGGTGATTTTTCTGCCGAGGAATTTGAAATGATTGTTTGGGTCTATAAGGGAGATATTAGAGCCCTTATAGACCAATTTGGGGTCATAGGATGTAAATTTTGTGCCCATGCGGGCGAGTCCAAGGCAAAAACATTTGGAGGGCTTCACTTTTATACAGCCTGACCAGTCGCAGAAAAGCTCCACTTTCTGTAATAGCAGGGAAAGCTGCTTGGGGCTTCTGGTAATGAAAGTTAGGTCGTCGGCAAAAGCGAGGCACGACGAGGTGTATTGGCCGTCTGTTTTAAAACGGTAGCCCCACTTCCTGTCAAACTGGCTCAGGCTTTCCAGAAGTATATTAAAAACTATATTAAAAATCGTCGGGGAGAGGCAACAGCCCTGAAATAGTCCAATTGAATATGGTATAGAGCGGGTAGTCCATTCTTGCGTTTTAACATGGAAAGTCAGACAGTTGTAGTAGGAGGCTACAATGTCACGCACGACTGGTGGGAAGTTGTACCAGCGGAGTGCAAAGTGGAGGAGACTATGTCGGACTGACCCAAAGGCATTCTCTAGGTCGAGCCAGCATACATTGATTTGGCGTTCGTGCTGTCTCGCATCCTTGATGGCAGCAGCCAGGAGAGAGTTGTGCTCTAGAAAATGTAAAATGACGTATTCCACAGTATGTACTTTTTGGAATTAATAAAATATGACTATGACTATGACTATGACTATATTATATATGTGCTGTTGACCATCGGAGAGTTCCCTTGTTGGAAGCCAACCCTGGGTGCCGCAGTCCTTGGTGAAACTTAGAACAGGCTGTCGTAGTTCACTACATTTACAAAATTTTGTGTCTGCGCTGTTGACCGTTGAGGAGTTCCCTCGTCGGGAGCCAACCCTGGGTGCAGCAGCCATGTCATGATAAAACTTAGATCGGGCTATCATAACTGAACGGGTATACAAAATTTGGGGTCTGAGCTGTTGACCATTGAGGAGTTCCCTCGTCAAGAGCCAACCCAAGGTATATATAATCAGGTCGTGCTCACCATAAAAATAAATGAATTGTCACCGGAATTGAATTAACATGTAAATTTTCAATTTCAAATGATAATTTGAGGAGTTCCCTCAATTCCTCATGGATCCCATCATCAGAACAGGATTTTGATAAAAATGGGACCAATCTGTAAGTATATCCTTCCAAATAAAAAAAGAATTTTCCAAATCCGTTCATAAATAGTAGAGTTCTGAGGTAACAAATATTAAAATATATATATATATATATATATATATATATATATATATATATATATATATATATATATATATATATATATAT
Organism: Micropterix aruncella; assembly: GCA_944548615.1. Lineage (NCBI taxonomy): Eukaryota > Metazoa > Arthropoda > Insecta > Lepidoptera > Micropterigidae > Micropterix > Micropterix aruncella. The sequence goes on from OX155957.1 coordinate 25,050,057, forward strand.
ATATATATATATATATATATATATATATATATATATATATATATATATATATATATATATATATATATATATATATATATATATATATATATATATATATACAATGGAAATGATAACCTCCTTTTTTTGAAGTCGGTTAAAAAGTAAGGTATACATGAGTTACTTTTCAACATAATCGTCATTCACTTGGATGCACTTTGTAATGCGTACTGGGAGTTTGTGTATGCCTAGCCTCATAGAAACTAGCCGCCATCTCATGACTTCTTTTTTCAGTTCTTCATCTGTCTCCATCTGTTTTCCTTTCGAATGCTTCTTTAAGCTCAAAAACAAGTGGCAGTCAGATGGGGCAGGGTTTGGGCTGTAGGGGGAGATGGGAGATCTTGTCCCACCCAAACTGTTTCAAGAGGGCTTTTGTGTCACTGACAACGTCGGGCTGAGCATTGTCACGAAGGAGGCAAACCCCCTTCGTCAGCATGCCTAGTCTTCAATTTTGGATGGCTCTGTGAAGTTTTTTTAAAGTCTCACAATACAAAACTGCATTGATGGTTGTCCCGATTGGCATAAACTCAATCAGAAGAATCCCTTTCCTGTCCCAAAAACACAGGTGGCAAGTGTGTCCAAAGTAGAAGCATCCATCCTAAATGGGCGTCAGACGCAAACTAAACATCTGATCGATTCGGGCTACTTCTCGTGGGAAGGGGAGGAGCTACCATACACAACAGTGTTACAAACTTCTGGAAAATATATTTCTTTCCGGCGCTAGGAGCGTGGAGACCTTACTTTCGGATATGCTATCTATCTGTATTAAAAACAACACACAAATTGCAATAATATCCAAAACTAAATAGTGTCCTAAACAAGAGACCTGAAAGACATCTCAAATCATATTAAAATCTACACAAGCCAAAGTAAAAAATAATAGCACAAATAATAGGGGTACTGAAAAGTGTTTTCGTTTTTTTTATATTACAATTAAACCAATTTAGACATAAAATTTGTAATTCATTGAATTATATATTTTTCATTATTACCTGTCACAATCTGCTACCTATCAGTAAGAGAAAATATTCCTGTTTTGTACAATTCCTATTTTTTTTTGAGAGAAATAATCTGTCTTTTTGTAAAAGTTCCAGTGACAGAAATATATGGTAGTTAGAGAATGCAAGGTCTGGTGAGTAGGGAAGGTGCAGTAGAACCGCCCAACCAGGCTCGATTTTTTTCATATATTTTTCTAGCAGCATGCGGTTGTGCGTTGTTGTATTGAAGAATAACAACACCCTTATTTCGGTTTTTAGGCGTTTTATGATTAAATTATAATTCAAGCATTCCATTTATTCACAACATATATCAGAATTAACTAACAGCTTCCCCCTTGTTTAGCGTCTCATAATGATTCCTTTATAATCCTACCAAAGGCACAGCAATGTCTTTAGAATGATTATACAACTTTCTGATTTGGTGACAACTGTTATTTATGAAGTTTCCTGTTGATGGGGGACCTTGTAAAATGTTAAGATGCATTACAGAGGCGGAAGGGGGGTTCAAACAAAGTGTTACGTAACATTGTTTTTTTATTTAAATAAAAAATTAGGGATTTAAAATGTACCAAGTTGGGACCCTTTTCGTTTATGTTTTATGAGCCCATTTTAACATATTTTAAACTTAAGCAAATGTTTATTACACTATGTGTAATAAACATTTGTTTATTAAATACGATTGTTTATTAAATAACAATATGAATTAATAAAAAAAACAATATATTATGCATGTATTTCGAGTTAGAAATCTCTTGTTTTATTTATTATTACTGCAAAGGCGATTAAAACAATAACAAAGTATTTTAGCAACTTTCCGGTTTAGCGCAACATAATTGTGACTTTTAGGTAAAAATGGTCACTTGGGTGTTATGTAACTTTAGGGAGGGGGGGGAGGGGTACAGAAAAACGTTATGGTGCATTACATGGGGGGGAAAAGGGTCAAAAATCTTCAAAAATTGCATTACATAATACTTCAACGTCCCGTTATCATAGAGGATTAAATTGTTATTACCTGTAAAAATATTTTAAAAAAGGTTCATAAAAGGCATAATTTTTTTTTGAACCCCATTGAGTATTCTTCAGTAACTCCTACTCTCCAGACTTTTACACATTTACATATGTCCTTCTACTGTTGACCAAGGGCACCGAGGTCTGTGTAACAATTCTAGAACTCTTAATTCTGGATTTGCTTCAATTTCCTCCTTGCAAAACCGGTATCATCAATTTTACAGGTCTTCCAGTTTAGGGTTCATCATCTGGCTCGAATTTCCTCATTTAAATATTTTAAACCATTGGGTCCGATTGAGTTTCTTCATGAATTACAATCGTAGTTAGTTCATTAAGCGAGACAGGTCAATACTTTAGAGCGCAGTATGAAATGAACGATTGTCACTTTTCCAGCATAAAACGACCAATCGAACATAATGCAGCATAATATATGACCAGATGAAATGTTATCCAACTAATTCAGATGGTTTTATGTTCGCAGGTAGATTTTGAACACGAAAAGATACGATTGTTCTTTTCACATTCCGCTCTAACACTGTTCTGTCTCGTTCGCATGAACTATTTTCCGATATCAAATTGACATGTGCGAACTCTGAGTTTATTACCATAAATATCGCAAATATATTTTGTAGCCATGTAGCAGATTTTTTAAATGACTCGTACAATTGAAAAAAAATATCAATGGAAACTCTTCTGTCATTTAAAATGCAACGGTTTAACACAAAGCAGTACCAACTAATAAAGTACTCAAGGCTACACGGTTACACCACAACGCAAAATACGTCAGTAAAACTCGACGAACAAGTTTTAACTGGTTTTCAATAAAATTCAATAATGGTAAAAACGAAAAAACTTTCCAGTACCCCTAATACTTAGAGATGTTAATGCATAATTAATAATAATTTAAATACATAAAAATAAACATTTATGAAATGCGATAAAGCACTCTGATTAGACACCAATTAACAATGGTCCAAGATTGAAAGATGTGATTTTCTGTTACTTTGAGATAAGTAAATGCAATGCTGAGAAGACGAATGGACTGCTGCACAACCTCAATGTTCCAATGTTTTAAAGTGTAGTGTCATTATAATGGCCTATAGGCCAGTCACTAGGGAGTTATGATCGTAAAAAAATGTTGGCTAAGATTTTATAATTTCATATAATATTATTAAGTACAACATTTTACAAGCCCACATGGAACGCAACTGATTTTCTTTAATATAAAAATATGACAAATTTGTGGGTTATCTCCCCACATCCCTGGGGGGGGATATGGAGAATTTGTGGACTATAGACGCACATGGAAAGCGCACAATGAAAAAAAAATTGGGCCGGATTAATTCTGTGGATTGTTGATGAAAAAATATATGTTTCATTGTCTTTTAATCAATTCTAAGCATTGATAAAATAAAAAATACATCACAAAGGCGTAACGTAATAACAAGTCTATACGAAAAAGTACGTGTGTTGCGTAATTAAAAAGCGACCTCCCCAGTTAAAAGGTTAATAATTTTTATGCGTCTTTTCAGTTCTTGACCTCGTTTTACTAGAAATTTCACGTTACAACGTCGTTCTAACTTTATCCCCGAAGGACATCGTAGGTCAATATCTAACAAACGTTATACAAATCGTCCACTCACTGCACCGATTAACTTGAAACAAATGACTATAGATAGCTAAAAGAATGGATTACTCGATGATGTGCAGTATTACCACCCTTTCCAACACATTTTCCCCCAGGTTCACTATTATCATTACTTTTCGAACAACCCTCGTATCTCAGACATTCAAATATGAAATTATAAAATCTTTGGCATGTTTTTTACGTTTTTGTTATTTTTTCGGTTTGGTGAATGGTGTATTATTTTTAAAAGTGCAAGCGAGTGAAAGGATGAGAAAATAAGGGCACACATGAGCACACTTATAGCCTCAGTACCTTCTTGATGGCGTCTTGCGTGAGAGGGGCGATGATGGGTGTGGGATTGGCATTGGCCGAGCCGCCTCTGTGTTGCAGCATATGCTGCATTTGACGAAGCTGCGCTATTAAAGCTGCATCTCCAGACTTGCTCGTCTGCAATGGAAAAGTGTATCGATTATGATACAGTCAGCCACCGAATTAGATCACTTCGACTCGGGCGAATTGGGCTAATTTTAAAATTAAACATCTGGCGAACAGTCAATCAGCTTGAGAATTACCGTTCCAGGACCATGTCTGGGATTTGTAAAGCGGAGAAAGATGATTTCCTGATAGATTTGACAAACCATGGGTGCAGCCGAGACTGACGCTGACTGCAGTTACTGTCAAAAATATGCCAATATGCACAATAAATAAATGATAAAATATATATTAGTGAATTTTTAAGCCGAAGTGACTTTTGCACAAAATCGCTAGAAAACTAATGGAGTATTCTTAGAGTTTGACTGAAATATAAACATAATAATTATTACATAAATATATCACTTTAAAAATATCTGCATAAATAGAGATATGTAATTCATAAAGCATACTGAGATAAGTTTGATCATATCAAGTTTTCAGAAAAGTAAAGGAATCTTTACCTGATCTTGACTAGGTGTATGCTGCATCACAGCCGGAGAATTCTTCGCCTCCATGCTGATGTTGTTGTTCGATAAGCTATCTGCAAGAAATCAAAAATAAACATTCTTAAATAATTTGAAATTTAACACTTTAACAGAGGCCGATTTTTATAGCGCGTGTTACGTTGCTCGCGGGCGTTTTTTTGTCGATACTGTAACGACTTAAAAAAAATAACCTGATTAGAAACAACAGATAAAGAAACAATTTGTTTTGTATCTATTAGACATCTTCCGGATAAAAATTAAGAAAGAAAGAAATATTATGATAAGTTATGAAATTATTTATTTAAAAAGAGCATTTTTGTAAGAGAAAAAAAGTTGTACATCAAGTAATCATACGTAATCATTGACAATAATTCCTTTTTGTGTGGAAATTTTTGAAACATGGATAGTAGCATAGTGGAGATACGTTGCAATCTGGGCAATAGTAGACTGTCTCCTCGTGTCCTCGTTTGCCAGTTTGCTTCTTTCCGATGTCTGCGCAAACTTTGCAGACTCTCGACACCTTTGTTTTTTTTTTGTTTACGCCATGAATCCATGCTAATTTTTTTTCACACTATGAATTCATGCTAATGAATCGCATATGCATGTATAGACAAAAGACTAAGCTACACGGTGGTATGACGCGAATAACGAACCGAGTAAGGGATTTTTAAACAAACTGTATGAAAGTCGATCACGTTCTCAGTATGTGATTCGCGAGTTAGAGAATATTTTGTATCACGTACTGAGTATGTGATCCGCTGTTAAAGTGTTAAGGAAGAGGATGCACAAATTTTATGAGCAGGGGTGATTCGTCTGCGATTGAGTCGCCCGGGACTGTTCCTAGAAGCGCTGCGGTCTGAAGATTGGGATTTGTAAAATAAACCGAGTTTGAGATTTTGTAATTACTTTAAATTAATAAAATACATTTTTAAAAGCACTTTACAAACGCTGGGTTCACGATTCTTCACATTTTCCGCAAATTGGGGGGGGGGAGGGAGAAGTCAGGCCGTTGATTACGTATGTTGACATGGGGGTGGGTCCGAAAATCCCAAAAACGTGATTACATAATAAGTGGCCCCTAAGGGCACGTATATAACCGTCAGATGTCCGCTACTCGGCCGTCGCGGATATTCAAACGTACGAAAAAGTCGCAACCTTCACCCGCACGTAATACCCTAACCAATGGCATTCGTCTTGACGTATCCCTCGGATCACTTCTCTCGCACCCTATTCCCGCAATGCTGTCGAGTGCATCTACTGTTCTATCGGTATACTGTTGTTATGGTATGTAATTTTGGTTATTTTTTAATGTTAAAATCAGTCATAATTGGTAAATTTCAGCAGTTAGACTTTTAAAAATGACTTGTCCAAGATCACTATGCAGAAATATGGCACGGCGCCGCCGCCAAATACACTGTTTCGCCCTTGTAAAGCTGTGTTTATTTACAGCGAAATTTGTATGTGTGTATGGCAATGTATGAGAAGTTATCCTCGGCACCGAGCATTTTCCCGGCGGACAATTATTGCGTCACCTTGATGTTGTTTACAAAATGGATGTACCTAACGCGTCATACGGTGAAAAAACCATGCAGTGGAGAAGGTCACGCTTTTTTCTGCGTTACGAACAAGAGGCCTTGTAATATTTAAATTCCGCCATACATTTTAATTATTGTATAGCGATGGCGCCGTTTGTAAGTGATATGATTTTTGGTGCGTCCGCAGGATCAGGGCCCGGAAGCCGGTCCCAACCCGACGAATGCAGGGGCCGCCGCCGCCCCTTACTTAGCCATATTAACGCCATCTGTTGGCGCTTAGCCCAAACCCACCCTTAGCAAATTAAATAAACAGGGTTAGTCCACAGGCCAAGAGAGGGTGGTCATTGATTTTATTGATGAAATTAATATTCAGATGAAGTTGGTCCTTGGTAGTAGCAGGGAAAGTGTTGGGGTTACATATATCCATTCATTGTAGGCTGCCACTTCAGCCCACAACTATGTATAGAAGCGTAATTTCTTATAACAAGCTGCCACAAAACTTGAAGGAAAATCAATAAAAAATAAAATACAAACGGAGCTGCCATGGAATTCACCGACCGAAGTCGGGCCTATCATATAGTGTTATTACACTTCTGGGGGGTGAGCAGTGGATTCCGGACTAACGACCGGCTGTGGTAGGTTTAGGAGAGCTGTCTTGCCACATGTGAGCGTTCACCTTACCACCCATTCACTCCCCCTTCGAAGCCATAGAATTTGAGATGCGGAAATCGAGGTTTTAGATATTTTTTCTAAGGAGTTGCTTATTTTCCTGGAAAGACCAAGATCTTTAAAAAGGTGAAACAGAGATTAGATGGCAGGCCACGAGCGCCAACTTCCACCGCGTGAAGGTGAACAGTGAAGCCGTTCCGGGTGATGGCATTTGTGAGATCACGGTATTTATTTAATTTGTACTCGTGGTCTTTTGGGATATTTGATTCCCATGGAACAGTTAATTCTACGATAAGGGCCATCTTCCGAGATAGAGAGTAGAGTTATATCTGGACGCAGGGCTGTGCATCCGAGACTTTCAGGGAATTTATAATGCTTAAGAGACCGAATCGACCTACAGAATCCAATCTGAAGCTTTCTCGATTATTGAGAAAGGTTTGTAGTGAAATGTTTTTTGCCTTTAGAGCCATCCCGCACAAACTGTATTATGGTGAGTTTAGAAAACGAACAAAACAATATTTGTTATCTAAATGTTTGTACAATTTGAGTGAGTTCTAACTTTAGGATTTATGTTATTTTATTAAATTGTTACATTGGAATTGTTTTATTCATGTCTGTATTTTTTACACCCTAAAAGGTTTTTAAAAATAAATGTGATTTGATTTGACAACCGATTTTTTTAAAAATAGGCTAGGTACCGAAACTGCATGATTTCCCTCTACATTATCTCCAAATACATACCATTTCCATGCGACATTGACTGCTGTTGTAGCTCCTGATGTATAGGATGATTAGGATCGGCCAAGTCAAACAACGGCTGAACAACCTCAGGCCCGAAAACATTGTTCTTTTGCCACAAGTTCAACACCCGAATAACATTACGCTGAAAATAAACAAATAGATAATTTAAAACTCATTCCTCAAAGCGTTCTTTAGGATTAAAAACACGCATAGCGGACCTTATCTTCCGGCGGACACCGAAATAGATTCATGAACGTCTGCTGCATGTTCTTAGCGAACCGAGGTGCGAATACATCCTTGTCCGGCCCGAATTGGTGCCTCGACTGCCTCACGATCGAATCAATCACGTACAATCCCGGTATTTTATACTCCGGCTTACACTTTAAAATGAACTTCTCCACGCTCTGCACCACATGTTTATAGAATTTGATAGCCTTTATCGCACCCTTGGTTATTGCGTTCATCTTCGCCTTGGAGATTGGCGGCTTGTTGTCGTACAAGCCGGACAACTGAAATACACATTTTTGAAATTGATGAAACTGTAAAGAATTGCAGTAATCGCCTCCTAGCGCAAACTTTACCTCGGCGTTAAACGCCTTAACCTCCGTCATATCCATGATGCAGATTGACCGTAAACCTTCTATATTTCAAAACTAATTAATGATTTCATCTTATCCGTATATTTAACACGATTTATACACATAAAAACTCAGCTAAATGTCCGATTATAGACAAAATAGCCGCCGCACAACCACCCAGGCGCAATATAAAATGGCGACTGATTGCTTTGTAATCTATGGGTCTCATTCTGCTATCTATAATTTATGGTTGTTCGATATGGCAACATTACTACTAAACCGGCTGTCATTCTATTAGTGTCCAGCGAGTTTACAAATTGTTCTTATGACTTCTTTGATGCTGTATCCGGAACATTGTCATATAACTACTAAACCCCTTGACCAGCCTGAGAATGCGTCAACCGAATAGAACGAGACAGCAGCATATAGTACCCCTCCATGCTTTTCTAGTCTCGCATCCACGGAGACACGTACATATATCACTATGGCAGCGCTTCGATGCCATAAGTCTGCTATGCTATGGATAAACGCGCATGCGCAACTAGACAAGGATAGAGGAGGGCCCCATATGCCCCTATCTCTTTCTATTCGGTGAACGAATTCACTCACAGCCCGCTTTCGCGCTCCTGTTCCCTATTTTGTTACCCCTGCATGTAAGACCAAAATATTCCACCCAAAATACTACCTTCTAAGATCTTACACTACTGTGCCTTTTACTCCGTTACCTATGCAAACCCCCCACTTTCTAACTAAACTATCCCCTAATAGGAACTTGAATATTTCTCTTATTTTATTTTCCAAATGTCCATGTTCGTCCTGTGTTATGTACTTGTATCATTAATGTTTTGTTTTCATCCTTAGTTTGGACACCAATCACAAACAAAGAAGCACTGGTTCACGCCAGATCGCTAAAATTAAGAACCGCCAGTAGTGGACAGTTCCAAAAAGGCTGATCGTCTACGTACTGCCACGTGAAGTTATAAAAGCCGGTCGCCTGAAAGATAATTGTCGTCATATAATGTGGGCCATTACCACAAGGGGAGGGGTATAAAGGTAAAATTAAATAAATAAATCATAGGGCATTCATTTTAATTAATTGTTCCTAACATTTGCGTACTCACTTTAACGTAATTCTATTGCTGCCGAGACAATATTGTTATTACATTATTTCATTTCATTTTCATGTATATTTCACCATTTTATTTATATGCAACGCGGCCGAAAAACGTTACGACACACACTGCCAATTTATTTAAACTTTTACTTTTCGGTAACTTTTCAAATCTGAAAGCGCGCGCATCGGCGAGCGTTTGTTCCTTTTTTTGTTTCATTTCTTTATGTCAGTTCCACGGAGCCACGCCTTCACGCAGGTTGCTAGTGATTTTAGGCCAATTTGTACATTTCTTGATGACGGGAGGATGACTTCTGTTAGTATGTTTACCTGAAAACAAAAACAAGGGACATCATAGTTATATACACAATAGCAACGTAAAAACTGGACACGTGAAGAAAAGTTTAGGGGTATATTTATTGTTGCCCGTTCGGAGTTGTTAATGAAGCTGGGTTAGTAAACAATAGGATGTATGAGCGAAGGAATACACTTTGGGTGTCCTGGATGAGATGTGCTTTTTTATATCCCCTCCAGGAGGATGGCTGAGGACTGGTTTAGGGTGTGCATTGGTTATAGGAAAATTTGAAGAGTCTAGTAAATCCGCAATCACACTGTCGAAAAGATATAATCACAATCACACCATCCGCAATCGCACATCAATAAGATATAGGCGTGCGGGTGTTGAGCAATGGCTTATGCGTATTCTGCAAATTGTGGTGATCTCTTTCCGCTTAAAATTATTTTCATAAAACCAGTGTTTCCTGGGAATATGAATTTTATTGACAAATAGTGTTGCCCATAAGACTTGCAAAAAGAGTTAGACTCTCCTGCAACGTCGTTCCTATCTTCTTGAATCTGGTGGAAAATATTAGATGCAGAAATTTAAATTCAGAGGAGGACCCCTTTAGAGAGGGCCTCATTAGCCAATGAATCCGCTGGTCAATCCTGCATGACCAGGAATCAATGTGAGTATGCTTCACCCGCTCCCTTTCCGACAGTGCGGAAAAGGGATAAAATCTCGTTGTCCAAGTGATATCGGGATTGTTTAGTTTTTCTGATAGACTTAGAGATTCATTAAATCGGTGTATGGAGTAATCTGGTTAGTCAATATGTACTCGAGGGCTTTAAGTAGGGTTACGCTCACGCCGCCGCCTAAATTGGTGCCTGGTTGTGTAATTTATAAGTGAGACCGCAGAGGTCCCCCTGCGGATGCGGCGAAAAATGCCCACGCCACGTAACTTCCAGTGTCTGGCTTAGAGCAGTCTCTAACTCTGTCGGAAAAAGTAGTAGGCATTGAACTGATTATTCGTTTTTTTTCAACGCTTTAGGCAACATATTGTAATATTTGATGCTAGAATACTCCGGGCTTTGCATATGTACTACTTTTCGTGAAGGTAAACAAAAATATTGATTATTTTTTTAATTGAACTTGCGTACATCATTCTTCTTATCATCATCATTCTTTACTATTAAAAAATAAAAACCTACCAATAATTTATGTAAATACAAAGATGTTAGTATATTTAAGCGTTTGAAAAGTGGACGACATAAAACTCTGCTATCTGCTTTTGTAATTATTCAAATTGCTTGTTTTTGTAAAAGAAATATCTGGGATTTTGTTGTAGTTGAAACAATTTCCCTAGCAGGTTATACCATATCTTATTACATATCGGGATACATTTTTTTCTATAAATTACCTTTTTCAGAAAAATGTTCTCAATACACTTAACTTGATCAACGGTAATTCTAGAATAAAATATTAAATCTAATAAAAGCAAAAATATAGTTTTATATAGATTCATTACAATAAATATCACAGGGCTTTTACAAATACAGTTTAAAAGTATGTTGAATTTTGAAAAATGCAAATTAGTACATACTGAAAGGGCTCCTACTGAAGGGAATATACTCCAGCGTGTACGCTGGAGTATACTAATTTAGCGGCACTCTGTATATTGATTCTTTCCTTTACGTTTAAACTTTACAATTAGTATTTCAAACCTACTCGATGATTGAAATGTCCTGATAATAAATGTGACTTTTTAATTAAAACTACTAATTTATTATAAGAGACTTTAAAAATAGTCACCGTCACTTTGCACTTCCTCAGGCCTAAATCGCAGCTGCTCCCTCTAGCGGGAGAAAATGACAGTAAACATTATCTTCACAACATAAACGTTCTTACATTTAACTAGGTAGGTACATGTTTCGCATGGGGTTACCGATTTATTTTGAAAAGTCTACTCGAATCTAGTTGGTAATTGGATTCGTAATAAAAATCCTGCATTGCTCAGCTCTACACGCGACGCGCCAGGCGCCAACAGGAATAATGGCGGTTGCCGGTTTCTTGCGTTGTTAATGTTTCAATTTTTGTATTTTGTCGTCTACACGAAGATGTTTTTATAATCGGTTTTATCGAATTGAAATTCGGAAGAAAATATAAACATCAATATGGACCACGATCAATCGCTACAGCGGCTGGAGTCGTCTTTGAGGTTAAGTTACCCGAAGAGTCGTTTTCGAAATTCCAAAATAGCCGATCCTGATTTTGATATGACGAACTCAAGAATAACGCACGATGCAACACTGCACCAACTCCTTCAAGATACAAGTTTAACGGTAGCCATGAAGATTGAACCTACGGTTGGAGCGCTCGAGAACGGTTTCTACCGCGTATTGCGCGACAGTGTGAATACGGAAATTATAGAGAATATAGCGAAGCTGATTCAAGCATGTAACGTCGTTTCTGAATCGATCGAATCGTGGAATCGGTTCGAAATACAAAACGCCTGGTTAGCGGAGGAGACCAACACTTGGAAGCTGCTGTTGTGCCTGTATTCGGATTCCCTCGTCGAAAAGAAGGATTTTGTAGAGTTATTGGGAACGAGTAAGCCGGAGATTTGTCAGCAGAAGCTTGTGAATATATTGTTTCAATCGGACGGCGAGCTGCGTCTGTTTCAGCTGTTAGTAGATTGGTTGGAATCGTGCGCCGCGAGTCAGGATGAAGCCGTGCCAGCGTTTGGACGGATCAACAGCAGCGTTCATTGGGAAAACACGCTGCATTATTTAGTAAACTCGTCGAATTTATTCAATAGAGAGAGCAATAATTTATTAGTGACGCGGATTGATCCAGACGCTAGACACAGGCAGAAGAAAAATATTCACGCTTTGGACCAGCAGGACGATGACAATCTGTGTCGGAGAATCTTCGCCGAGATTCGATGCGGCCGCTTCGAAGAGGCCGTGGCGCTGTGCACGAATTCCGGACAAATGTGGCGCGGCGCCACGTTGCAAGGCTGGCGACTGCTCATCTATCCGGACAATGGGAACATCATCGGTAATCCGAACCGAGACCTATGGAAACTGTGCTGTATGGACGTTTTAAACAATCCGAATGAGAATGTATATTTTAAGGCGGCGCTGGGGGTGCTCTGCGGACATTTACCGTCGGTGCTACGCGTGTGCAGCGAAAGCGTCGAAGATTTGCTGTGGGCGCATCTCCGTGTCCAGATTGAATGCCGCATCGATAAATTCTTACGCGAGCACTTTTCATCGATCTACGCCAGCACATCGTCGGCGGATTCGCTCGATCTGCTAAACAGCGAATTGCAGATACGCGAGATCAGCTTGAATCAAATATTCGCCAGCGTAACGTCGCTGATGGAAGGGAGCGTCGAGTCGTATTATCAAGTAGTGCGCCGGCATTTAATGCTCGGATCATACGACGCTTTTATGCGCGACGCGAAAGAATGGACCGACGACGTCGATTTGAATTTCGTTCGTTTCCTCGCGCACTTCGTTCTGATACTGCGCGACATGGCGAAAGAGCCGGATCGGGCGACCGGCGATGCGATTCTGGAGACATACGTAGCGGCTCTGATTAAAAACGTGGACGGCGCGGCGGAAAATCCGGAGCTCCTCGCTTATTACACTTCGAAACTGCCTCGGAGCGTTCAGATACGGTTGTACGCGCAGCTGATGAGCTGCGTCGAAGGGTCGGAGAACCGTAGACGGATAATCGAGACAGGGTCGGAAGCGGGGGTCGACGTTACGGCGTCCGCCGTTCAAACCGTACGTGATGCCATCATTCTACTGCTCGGTCAGACCACGCACTTATCTCGTCACACACAAAATAGGAATCAATACGTCTTAGATTCCCTTGAATGGCTGTCGTTTGATGCATCTCAAATAAAAGATGCCGTTTATTATAGTAACAACATTATCCGCACGTTAATATTTATGAACGATATAGATGCGGCCGTAGCGATTTTGACTCGAATTCTCCAGCTCATCAGCAACAACGGTTTAATATCCCTGGATCCGAATAGTAATATGCTGAAGGAGCATTTGTGCCTGAAGGCATATTTAGAAGCGACAGACGCGTTTGCAAATTGGTATCGAAGATACGTCGGAGGACGTCCGGCGAGTCCCGACCCGATCCCCTCGGACGCATCGTACCCTGATAAAGTGCACCACGAGCAAAAGTGTGCACAGATTACGCAGCAGCGCGCGCGCTGGAATAAAGCGAGCCTCCACCAAGCGAGGCACACCAAGAAAATCATGTACAACCTGCTCCTGTTCCCTGGCGGATGGCTAGTGGACATCGACAGCGACGAACCCTCCGAAATCGAAGAAAGCGAGATCGCCGAACGGAAGAAACAGCTCGTTACGCTTCGACAGCTCTGCATCCCCGAGATCACTCAGCTGCTACTTCGAGTACTGCAAACGGGCCCCGAAGGCGTTGACGGACACATAGAATCCATACGCTTAGCGAATATTTTAGCATCTGATAAACGTTGCCTTTATAGCGTGTTCCCTAAGGACAAGCTATCTGAAATCCTTCAGAAAATTAAAGATTCTTCCCTTTTTGTAATGGAAAATGGTAAAGATCCCTGGGGATTCGAACCTCTTCACTGAAAATGTATTTTTAAATTATATATAAAATGATTATTGAAAAAAATACTGCAGTTTTACTTGAAAAATCGAGAATCGCCGCGAGAATTGACAGTTGAACACAGCTGTCATTTGAAATCTGTCAAATATCGTGCACGGCTGCTGTTTATTTGTCCCGCGATTAAATTGCGATTTATAATTATATCAGGTAATATCGCCGATATTTACTGACAATTAAATAATTAACGTGTCTACGATTATGTTTTTCGCATTAATATCGGGGTTTTCCGTTAAATCCTCAAGTTTTCTCAAGAAATGCATTAGGTGAGATATTTTGGTGCAAACACTTTAGATTTTGACATTCCTAAATCTTTGGTTTATTGTAATATTCCTGGAAATCTGTTTCAGCTGGAGAATGGAAAGCCCACTGCATGTGGTGAGTATCTATGATATGCATCAGGCATCATGGAATCTAAAAAGTTTTATCCCTTTTGTTCTCCAGATCCCAAACACTGCTTTACAAATTTATATTATGTTTATATACGTATTACATCATTACTTATTACTAAACAGCCAATTTCCTTTTCCAAAAGATTTATTTCATAGATAGGTCTTCGCTTATTCACTTAGGAGTTTTCATAGTTTTACATTCATTCATAAATCTGAAAATAATTTGCACTTGAAAATAGTTCAGAAGTAATTGGGACTGTGTTTGAATATATAGGTAATAACATAATGTAATTTGTGAATTTCCTTTTTTAATTATTTTTTTTACACAAAATAGATACTCTCGTTGCCTTGACGCGTTTGAAAAAAGATGTTTCTGGTAACAATTTTATGTAATATTCAATTTGCTGGCAATTTTTTATTCAGCCAACCAAAAAACAAAGAAACGTGTCCGTTTCCAATGAAATTATTTTCCCAATCTCCCGCCAATATTTTTTTTACCACTTTAGCCACTCTTGACCACTTTCCTCCAATGACCACGACGCGCCATTTTGAAACACACATTTATTTCGTCTAATTTTATTGATCAACTTGATAATGCGCTTAGAATTATTATTATTATTCTTTTTTTATTTAGTTGTGAAATCGCAGCCGTCTCGCTTATTTTCTTTTATTTTAAATGTTTGATTTGAAGGGAGGATGTCGTTTGACGGATTTTGGCGGGAAGTTGTGGGATAATGCAGCGTCTTTTTTTCTTATCGCATTTTAATGTCACATTCGAATGACGCGTTTCGATAGGCGTCGCTGCGAAAATATAATTCTTCCGTTTTTCGCATTATTTAAATTTTGTTTTAACGTTTCGAAGTGCGATTTCGGGATTTCGAAAAGATGGTTACATGGCAATATCCGTCAGTCTTTTCGCGAAGTCTGTGCGCGGACGACGCTGTGTGCGTTTTTTCGCGGTGAATTGTCGCAGTCGTTCGTTTTAGCAGTGGTTTTAGCGTGTTTTGGATTTGAGAGGGCGGTTGGACGCCATCGTCGCCCGCAATTTCGTCATAATCGCGGTGTTTTCCTAGTGATTTTCGGCGATTCTTTCGGAAGAGGTCGTTTCCTGCGTCGTGTTTTGTCGCCAGCGGGCTTGCGTAGCTTCAGTTCGTCGTCCGTCGCGCGGGTCGGTTCGGATCGGCCGAAAGTGCGGAAATGCCGCGGACGACGTCGAGTGGAAATTGAATCGTTTTCGCGGCGGCGGCTAGCGAGCGAGCGTCCGGGGACGTTCCGACGCGGATGGCCCGCGTCGCGCCGGCGAATTATGTAAGCGGAGGAGCCGGCTCGCGTCGTCGGGCATGGCCCCGGCGCTCGCCGACTCGGCCCGCTTCGCAGTCGCGGAGGCGCGCGGGGCGCCGGGGGCGCGCGGCGGCCTGAAGCGCGGCGACGACATGGAGCAGATCCTGGGCGAGCTGGCGCAGGCCGACCTGCTGCAGGCGATCAAGACGATGGAGGGCGGCGCGCTGGCGGACGCCATGTTCCCGCTGGGCGGCTTCGAGCCGGAGCGCGACGGCGCGGGCGACTTCCTGGCCGAGGCGGGCGGCGAGGGCGGCGAGGCGGGCGGCGAGCGCGCGGACGAGCGGCGCGCGGCGCTGGCGCGGCGGCTGGCCTTCCTGCGGCGGCGGCTGCGCATGCAGCAGGCGCGCGCGCTGGGCAAGCGCGCGGCCGAGACGGCGGGCGCGGCCTGGGCGCGCGCGGGCGCCGAGGCGGGCGGCGCGCGCCAGCTGCTGCGGCGGCTGGAGAGCGCGGCCATGGCGCCGGCGGCGGCCGCGGCCGCGGCGCCCCGCGCGGCGCCGCCGGGCCTGGAGCGCGCGGCCGCCTCGCTGCGCGCCCACCTGGCGCTGGTGGGCAGCCGGCTGGACTCGGACGCCACGGCCACCTCCTCGGGCGCGGAGAGCGACGACGAGCCCGTCGCCTACAACAACCCCTACCAGCAGCCGTTGCCCCTGTGAGTGCCTCCTACTTTCGACGCCCCGAGTCGCGTCGGGACGTCGCACCGCCTACGCGCAGACGAGCGCGATAGGCTTATGCGCGGGCTTTGCCACTTTTTCCATAGATGAATAATCTATACGCTCACCCGCTCGGGGAACTATGGCAAATCTATATAATAATGCACCGAATCTGTCTAGCTATAGTGTTTTCAAATCTGTTGAGAATGTTTGTAAACAAACCTGGGTACTTTTTGTACCTGCGTGACCGTGTACGATCTCTCGAGGAGAAGGACGGAAGTCGATCTGGAGGTTGTCGATAAACTAAGGTCCGTTGCATCATCGTCGGGATGGTGTCATATTCGATTGCATACAATTGCATCATTGTCGGGACGCAACTCCGAAACAATGTACCGACTCGACCGTCGCTTGTTCTTTTTATTGGAGCGAAGATTTTCAAGTCAAGGTTCGGTCCTTATTATGCGACTTAAAGCCGGCGGAAAGTAATGCGGCTCAGCGATTGGTTCTCGGACCAGCGCTCTTCCCGCTCTACATATACGACCTGGAATCTGCTATCCTCTCGACTACAGAACTCTACTGATGACACAAAATTCTTTGGCAGCCCTCTTTCGCATAGCGAATTGCGGAGCAACGTCTACTAAATCGAGGCACGGACAGATCATTGGCTCGAGCTAAATAGAAAAAAATGTACTGTAATGCCTATTAGGCGACACAACCCTCTCGCAGGAGATAAACTAGATGGAGCAGAATTGTACAGTCGCTGTAGGACTTAGGAGTCATAGAAGTAGTGATCTTGAGTGGAATAAGGGCATAACTGCTATTGTGAAAAGAGCCGTGTCGCCTATCTCATTCGAAAGACCTTTATAGATCCTGCTGAATTTGAACGATGGCCTGGGTTATGTTGACTTTTAAGAGCGTTGGTCGATTGCGACATATTGGCATAGACCTACGACTTCGAAAACCCCACAAAAAAAAAAACAGCGAGATCAAATTGCACGATTTTGGTGGCCAATTCACGTCACCTCCGCGAGAGGTAACCATGCACTAACAAATGGTCATTTCGATAATAAAGTTTTAAAAAAGCTGCTCAATAGTGTAACTTGCCATTGTTATTTGGTATCAGTGACTGAATAATAAACAACAGAATTGACAGACGCCACCACAGACTGTCAACATCAACCCACTCTTATTGGAAAAACCCGTTACTAGAATGCCTGAGCTCATTCTGCTAGTCTATACGATCTATTCCACCACTACGACTACTAAGCAATTTAATGAATGGCGATTAGCTCGGGTTTGCCTACGGCAAAATGTATATAAATTTATTTTTACATTTACATTTACATAGAGCGGGGTTTACTATAGAGCTATAGCATTACTATAGAGCGGATTACTATAGAGCGGCGCACATTTACATTTATATTTACATGTATATAAATTTATATACATTTTGTATACATTTTGCCATAGGCATCCATTATTGGACGCCTCACATGTGAGGGGTCAAGGCGATTGTGGTGTAGTTTTTGCCCGTGCAGTGCAGTATCACCTTTAAGCAATCAGAATCAGCCAGGACATCATGAAGTGTTGCAGGGGAAGCGATGCCGATGAGCGGTTCACGCTTTTCTACGGGAGTAGGTTTGAGCCAGCCGGAGACAATTCTCCCAGCATCATAGCAGTATTGACCATTTTTGCGTATGTTGATCCACTCCACACTGGAGTGGCATATTCCACTGCGGAAATGCATAGGCCCAGAGCTGATGTTCTGAGTATAGCTGGGTTGGCTCCGTATGTACTCCCAGTTAGTTTCCTAATGATTCTATTTCCGTAACACACATTGTATTTCATGTTGTGGCAATGGGCTTAAGTTAGAGAACGGTCGAGGGTCACTTTCAGGTATTTGGGTGCTTCAAGTGCTGTAGGTTTACTCCATTCCATCTTACCATGCGTTTTCTGTTCGGATGCATTATCTAGACCCTAGTAACCATGCTCGCTCACTGGGGATGTTTAGAAAATAATTATCACTATGTGGTCAGGATTCTTGCCTGGACAGAGCAGTGGCTGTTTACCTTGAATGCGGAGAAATGTGTTGTGCTACCCATTAGCAAAACAATACAAACAACTTATTCACTGAATAATGTTTCGTTAAAGCAAGTTACGGTCAGAAAGATCTTGGAGTGATTAAAATGGGAATACTTTTTTCGGTAAGCTTTTCAAAATTTATCTCCAGCACAGGCTGTGGAGATTTAAGACCTTTGTTCGACCACTGTTGGAGTATAGATTTAAATATGGAACATACTCTCAAAAAGATATTGACATGCTTGCGGGAGTTCAGCACCGTTTCACAAAAAATCCATAAGGGCTGCAAACTATGAAATACGAGAACTATTTCATTTGATCCCCGAAAACTCTTTTGTGAACTATGTTGTGAATGACTGGATTGGACTGCCGCAAGAATTTATCAATAATAACATTGATTACGTAAACAAGTTCTAGCACAATGACAGTTTTAAACAGACTGGACAACTTGGGTTGTCGACTACAGCGGGCGAGCCCGTCACCACAGGAAGTTTTAACGATTGGTCGTTCTATCTCCCTGCAGTGAGCGTAGAAGACTTGGGACAAAACAATCCACCATCTAGCTACGCCACAACCCGTAAGAGACCAAGGCCTTAACCGCGAGATAGCCAGTAATGTTACCTGGCGGGCCGACACTCGCGCCCTTACTTCCAATTGTGACCAGATTTCTCCGGTCTCTCGATTGGTTCCAGCATGGGCCCATTAGCTCCCATGCTGACTGCCCAAACAGACTAATAGGCCCATGATGGGTTGGCCACGAAGTCCCATGTGTTCAGGGTCGGTCACACTCACGGGTCAACACCCATCCGACGGCCTCCACGCACGGGGTGCGAACCTGGGTAGGACTCTGGCCTTGGTCAGTTTCCCCTGGGAATCAAACCTCTGGCGCTCCTGGACGGTCTGCGCACCGTGCGGCGCAAGCCAATCGATTGTGCACTCTGACTAACAGTCGGGGGAGTCTGGAAGCTGTATTGTTTCCTATAGAGCGGGGGTGGTTGCGTACCTTACGGCGACTGCTCTTGAAATGACCATTGGCCATCCGATCCTGGGTAAGAGGCGGGCAAAGGACGCCATGGTCCGCGATAGATTCGGTATACACCGTTTCACCGCTTTGTAAGGGTGAGGATTGCGCAAGCGACCTCGAACTCGGAACCAATCGAGAGACCGGAGAAATCTGGTCACAATTGGAAGTTAGGGCGCGAGTGTCGGGCCTGCCAGGTAACATAACTGGCTATCTCGCGGTAAGGCGTTATTCTCTAACGGGTTGTGGCGTAGCTAGACGGTGGATTGTTTTTGTCCTAAGTCTTCTACGCTCACTCTAGGGAGATAGAACGACTAATCGTTAAAACTCCCTGTGGTGACGGGCTCGCCCGTTGTAGTCGACAACCCAAGTTGCCCAAACAGACTGGACAGGTATGGGTATAGGCACATCAGGAAATTGCTTTATGTCCATAAACATTAATAATAATAATTAGTAATGCCACAAATAGTGATTTGGCCGAATACCGAATATTCGGCCACGCTATCGGCCGAAGCGCCGAATGTTCGGCGTAAGATGTGTGCGTGGCGTGCATAACTGCGCATGACAGGTTATGACCTGTCTCATTGGTTGCCACTTTTCTTGACCGTAAACTAGTTTCCTGTGATTGGTTCAAACGGAAAGAGCAAAGCAAAAAAATCTTTTAGAAGCTCTGAAAATGAGCTGTGATAAGTCTAGTAGTATTCAATCTGATGGTGATTCTTTTCCAGTTCGTAGGAAAAGAAAAATTTATAAAAATGATTAAATGATTGAAATACACGACAGTTTCTGGAACTGTTTTGAGGAAGTCGCTACAGATAATATGTAAAATGATGAGAGTGTGGAGAAAAGTTCTACTGCACATTTTTGATTTTTATTTAAAAACTGTTCACCTAGATCGGACGGTAGACCCTTACAAGTGGTAGTCAGCGAACTTAAAGCAATATCCGAGCCTGACAAAATACGCAACGATTTATCTGTCATCTCCTGGCAGTAGTGTTTATAGTGAGAGAATATTTTCAGAAGCAGGAATTGTTTGCTAGAAAAACGCAATCGTTTACAACCAACCAATGCTGAAAAAAATGTTTTCATTCATCATAACCTACCACTAATAGATATAATTTGTGATTAAAATAGATACATTTTTGAGGACGTTTTTTTTCATGGTATTCTATCGGCATAGTATATACATTTAGGCATATTTTAGTTATATTAAAAAAAAAAAAATCTCAACTCCAATGTCTTTGTGGTATTTGAGTTTTATATATTTCAATTATTAGGTCTAACAATAAATATCTGTTAACTAATATTATTATTTATCTCTTTATTATTGTTATTGCTATTTATTTTTTATTGCACAAAATAAAATAAAAAATATAGCAAAAGAAAATACAGCACAAATCGAAAGCCAAACAACTGATGTCCGATTGCAGTGCGTGAGTCTATTGCAGCCCTTCTGTCCGCTTTGTATCATATACCCGTTCTACTTGTTGGCTAATGTTGGGCCATATTGTTAAAGTGGAAGCGAGTTGGCACCACTATCACTTGTTAAAAATGTATAGCAGAGAGCGAGAAAGACGTAGGCAACGGTGCATATGTTTGTAGACCGGGCATGTCGCGACTCGCCAAGTAAAAGCAATCACTATCGCGTTTGTCATCTATTGTATTTTATAACTTCATACACACAACGAATTGAGAAGAGCTTTCATGTAATTAATTATTATTATTATTAATAATAATAATAAATAGGCTAGCAGCTTTAGCTGATGCGCCTATATCACAACACTTATTTTTTAGTAACAGTTTTTGTTATTGTTTTTGTTTTATGTTTTATATGATCGTCCAGTTTGTTCTTGAAAGCATTTATGGAGACAGCATTTACAACTTCACTGGGTAGATTGTTCCAAGATTCTACCACTCTATTGGTGAGAAAGTGCCGGCGAGGGTTCTGCTTGAACTTATTGTGGTACAGCTTTTTAGAGTGTCCTCTCAGGTTTGTAGTATTAGCAAGGAAGAACATATCTTGCAGCCTGGGAACGCTGTAGAAGGCGTTCAGAATCTTAAAAGTCTCAATGAGATCTCCCCGTTCCCTTCGCTCTTGTAGAGTGCTCAGGCCAAGCTCATCCAGCCGGGTTTCGTAGCTTTTATTTCTCAGCGCATTTGGCATTTTTGTAGCTCTACGTTGTACTCGTTCCAGCAGGTCAATATCCTTCTTGAAGTAGGGATTCCAGATCTGGTATGCATACTCCAGCATAGGTCGGACATATGTTTTATAAATCTTTAGGAAAAGCTCAGGGGTTATATGTGAGAAAGCTTTATTTATTGTATACAGCAATGAGTTCGCTCTCTTCACCATAGTTATGATGTGTGCCTCCCATTTTAAATCTTCTGCGATTATGACACCCAAATCCCTGTGTGTCTTCACACTGATTAAAGCATTTCCCTGAATAATGTATGTTTTCCTTGGGTTTTCTTTTCCTATATGAAGGACGGTGCACTTATCCACGTTGAGTGACATTAACCAGTCTTGCGTCCATGCGGTAATGCGGTCAAGATCATCCTGTAGGTCAGGGTGCTGCGTGAGTGGGTTCCCAATAATTTTAGCGTCGTCGGCAAACAGGGAGTACATCATCTGTAGGATTGTTCGAAAGTCCGTTAGGTAGATACCGAAGACAATCGGGCCGATGACCGACCCTTGGGGGACTCCGCTGTGGACAGGTCTATTTTCGGAAAGGTCATCACCTACTCTCACTCTAAGTTTTCTATTGATAAGGAAGTCAGAGAGCCAGGTGTGGAGTTTTCCTCTTATTCCAAAATGTCCCAACTTCAGCAAGAGTCTTCTTATGGGCACCCGGTTGAAGGCTTTTTCGTAGTCTAGGTAGACAACATCGGTAGGCTGTCGTTGATCCCATTCTGTGGTCCAATGATTAACACAGGTGAGTAGATTAGTAACGGCGGACCTCCCAGGCACAAAACCGTGTTGTTCATCCAAAATTATTTGCTCGTTTTTGAGGAAGTTCTTTAGAGAGTTAGCAATAATTTTCTCCATAGTCTTGCAAACAATGCTGGTTAGGCTTATCGGTCGGTAGTTAATAGCTGAGAACTTGCTGCCCTTTTTGTACACTGGTGTAACTATGGCTTGTTTCCAGTCGCTCGGCAGCTGTCCGTCTTCGAAAGATTTGTTCATTATTCGTGCTAAGAGACTGCTGATAGACGGGGAGCATTTCTTCAAAAGAACAGCTGGGATTTCATCAAACCCCATTGCAGTTTCATCTTTAAACGTATTTAAAGCTTCCGCTACAGATGCTGGCGTGAATACTATATCTGTCAGGGAGTTCTCAACTCTAGGTACACTTACAGTTGGGAGAGGTCCATCTGGTTCTCGGACATAGGTATTCTCAAATTGGTCGACAAAGACATCAGCCACAGCTTTGCTGCCTGTTACAAGATTGCCATTATGCTTTAGTGCTAGTGGGACTCCAACCTTTGTAGATATTTGTTTGCGTATGTAGCTGTAGAAAGATTTGGACCCAGAGTCTATAATACCCGACTCGTAGTTACATCTTGCCTGTCTTGTCATATTTACAATGATATTGTTAACATTTCTATATATTGCGTAGTTATTTTTATTTTTGTTTAATTGATAAATTTTCCACACTTTTTTCTTTTCATTAATTAAAGCCAGAATATCCTTGTTTATCCAGGGTTTATTTTTAAAGCCAGGTCTGTGTTGCTTGAAAGGTATGTGTAGTTTCACAGCATAGTCTATTCTATATTTAAAATCTTGCCACAAATCTTCAACATTATTATGTTGGTTTGCACTCACGTACTGGTTGAGTGCGTGTTCAACGGCGGAGTTTATTATAATACATAAAAAGATCTTTCATTTAACAGGGTTCATTCTTATTGGAGGGTGGGTCCAAAGAGTGGCAATCTCCTTTGGTATTGAATATGAAACATTATTACAAAGCATTCCTTCTTACTGTTGATTATAATAATAAGAATATAAAATGACTGATTAAATCTTATTGTTGTATATATCGTAAATTTGACACAGAATATTTCTTGTGCTCATGGGTGTTGCAAATTGTACTCATGGGCACAGTATACCAGGCAGTAGCTTTTCTTTGAACAAAATTGAAATCAAAGCGAAAACGTCACGAGTCGTAAGGGTTCGGATATGGCTGTCAGATGTCTCACTACTCGGCCCATGCAGATATACAAAGTTCGAAAATGTCGCCAGCCTTTACCTGCATGTAATGCTAAGCAAAGGCATTTGTTGGGACGTACCCCTCTGCCCACATTCCTCGCATCCTCTTCCCGCAATGCCCTGTAGCTCGTGGGTTAAACTACTGGTTGGTATACTGTGCCATGGGTGTTGCTATGTGGTGGACTGCGAAAATCGTTACATGTTTTCAAAGTCAAGCTACAGTATTTATTTTTACGGGCTTAATATGCATTTTTTATTTTATCTTGTAGGAAACTTAGTTGGCTTCATTCAAATGTAAATCTTGACACAAACTTGAACGTTTGCAAAATGTATGCATACGATTCATCTTCGGTCTACGTAAGTATGACCACGTGTCCGACTATAGGGCACAGTTAAAGTGGTTGCCAATACGCCAAAGAAGAAATTTTCATATACTGGCTCTCCTATATCGTGTACTCACCCAACTAACACCATCCTATCTCCAGGAGCTTTTTGAACCACTAAGTTCCCACGGTCTCGTACTTCGGTCAGCCTCTGACAGTTTATTAAAAATTCCGAGTCATAATAGTGATTTCTATTCCTATTCTTTCTGTGTCCATGGTGCAACGATCTCCCAGCAAATATACGAAACTTGCCTTCTTTACCATCGTTTAAGACTCACCTTAAGGATTACTACCTTTCTAAGAAGTAACCAGTTCTTCCCTATCTCTCCTGTTCCTCCCCCAATTTCCTCTCCTCGGGCACTATTAGTCTTAAATTCTTCCACTTGTCTGTATGTCATCTTTTGTAAAAATCTTTATTTTCACAATGCACGCATGTACCACTATGTTTAGGTTAGCTGTAAGACATTGCCATGTGGCAATAAGCTCGCCTTTTTTGTATACTTTTTAAGTGCAAATAAAGAGTTTATTATTATTATTATTTTAATCAGATGTGAAGAAGCTAACCTGTGACCGTTAGACATATCTGCAAACATCAAATGAAATTGCGGTATTTGCTTGTCATAAAACTCCATGTAATTTTGATTAGGTTGTATTCAGCTTACCGGCGTAATAAATGAAACTAGCATTATATATTTCATAAAAGCTATATTCATTTTATTCACACTTGGTAGAAAATACTTAAACATCTGTATTGTTTTAGTAACTATGTAAGTGACTGGTTTAGGTATATTACTTATTACATAAACATGAAATTTCTATAAATAGGTAGACAAACAAACAAATTAGATGGTTGATTGACGAAATCTAAATAAACTATAATGTTCATCTCGCTGATAAGATAATACTGCACACCGCCGCAGACCAAAATATGCAATTTACCACAGCGCAAAGCGAAATGCCTATGGAACGTATGGAACGGCGTTCTTTGGCTCATTAGCACTGTCGACTAGTCGACGGTGATTGAGATTGCACTGTCGACTGGTCGCCAGCGACAGTCTCTCGGTTAAAACTTAGGCAACTAGGCTGAGGAGAAGTAAAAATCAATATGAAGGGTCAGGGGGGAAAATGATAATGTCAGTTTGACTTTTAAGATGAGATACTTTTAAATTTATACCCTGAGATATAGGGTATAAATTTAACCCGTTGAGTATGAGTCAACCAAATCTGGTCGCGAAACAATTATCCGTTGAGTACGAGTCGACCAAATCTGGTCGCGCTTTTTTTTCACTTCTTTGACGTTCTCATATTTATTCATAATTATCTAATTGTCTTACAAAATGATATTTCAATATTCTATATTCGAAATTTCAATGCAATCATTGTGCAGTTGTTCTTTTTATGATTGGTGTAGTAGTTTCGTAGTTATAGTACTTTAAGTCGATGTCGCCGAAAATCCTGCAAAAGAGACAGATGCATCCATGAAAATACCCATTTACTCCAAGGGTTAAGTAAAATGTTTTTTTTAAGAAACTCAACTATATTTGAATTACAGACAAAATATATTTAGTTCTAACTCAAACAAACCCTTGCCAAAAAGTCATTTTAAGTTAGTAAACTTTAAAATTGAATTAACAAAGTTTAAAAAAAATATGACATTGATCGTTCTTACCTTCATATGTTATAATTATAATTATTATTTTCTATTTTACTTGCAATTTGTGACGATTACAAGTTCATATACATAGTTGTCGGTTCCTATGGAAAGCATTATTTTTAATCCTTTTTGTCCGATCTACCCTTAAGTTGCTCGTCGCGCAAATGCTCCTATCTAAATTCGTGGTCTTATTAGTTGCGGCAAACTGCCAGTCGCTTTGTCGCCACTACAGCCGCTTTGACACAGTCAGAGTACACTGTCAGTTAGAGTACACAGAGTACACTGTCTAGCTATCTGTTTCTGCAAGTTGCTGAAGACATAGTAATAAAAGAGTTGGAAATTCACTACAACCAAAAACAAGAAGCTACATAAGAGAAGAATTTGGTCCCGTAAATGGATTTTAAAGCGTAAAAAGCCGCATTCTGCATCTGATAATTTCCTCTGTGAAATGCAAATCAAAGATAAGGATACGTATAGGAATCATTTCAGACTCAACAATGATTATGTTATCTGTTAAAAACATCAATTTTGGCTACATCGATATCTATAAAACATCAATTTTGGCTACAAAAATAACAGTAATCAAACGGCAAAACCTTAACCTTATACTTATTTGATTTGGTCACCCAACTGGGACTAGCCCATTGTCGGGTGGACAGGGCTGTAATAGTACACAAAATTATTAAACGTAGTAAAATGCTCATAAAACTAAATTTCCTCAAAATTAGGTCCTAAAAAAATAATTGACAATTACAATATTAAAATCGACATTAAAATTGAACATAAAAGACACGAGATAAAATCTGTTTTTGTTTCATTTATAAATAAAACCTTTTATCGATCCTTAACACTTAACGTAACTTTTAACTCTCAGTATGTGTTACAAAATATTCTCTAACTCGCGACTCTAGTACTGAGGGCTTGATCGACTTTCATACAGTTTGTTTAGAAATCTCCTACTCAGTTCGTTATTCGCGTTGTACCAGCGTGTAGCTTAGTCTTTTATCTATACATACATATGCAATTCATTATCGTGAATTCATAGCGTGAACAAAAAATAGCGTGAATTCATAGCGTAAACAATAAAAACGAAAGTATTGAGAGTCTGCAAAGTTTGTGCAGACATTGAAAAGAAGCAAACTGGCAAACGAGGATACGAGGAGACAGTCTACTATTGCCCAGATTGCAACGTACCACCACTATGCTACTGTTTAGCTGCTGCTACTACTACGTACCACTATGTTTCAAAAATTTCCACACAAAAAAGAATTATTGTCAATGATTACGTATGATTACTTCATGTACAACTTTTTTTTTCTTCGCAAAGATGACCTTTTTTAAATAAATAATTTCATATCTTATAATATATCTAAATTGTTTCTATATCTAATCAGGTTTTTTTTTATAGCCATTTTTTTTATAGCAATAATGCCAAAAAACGCCCGCAGGCATTGTAACAAGCGCTATAAAAATCGGCGACTGTTAAAGTGTAATGGATTTTTTCCGTTAACTTATTGGTAAATCGAAAATATGTAGTGTAAAATGTATAATTTTCTTCTTTCCAGATCGCAGCGAGCCCTATGGAGGTGGGCTAAAGAACGCGCCTCTATAGCATCGAAATGGAGTTGGCTGCAAATCCAAATACATGAATTAGAATATAAAATACAGCAACACACTGAATTGCATAAACAGGTATGCATTATTTTGATTTTAACGTTTCTCTAAGCTAGCGAATTTTAGCTTTATTTTGGTTTAACATTTCTTAAAGCCAGCGAATGTCAATCTTATTTTGGTGTGTAACTACTAAAGTATTGAATAAGATTTAAAAGGCTAGAAATAACGGCACTTTTATTTTGTTTAAATTTAAAAAGTACTTTCGAAATTTAAACAAAAGGATTGAAATGTTGTTTTTTTTTATATTTCCCTTTTATTAGTATTTTTAAATACTTCATCGCATTGTAAATTTCTCTATATAATATCCACTTCTTTTAGATTTATTGTTTTTTTTACTGAATATAATCAATTTATATTGACGAAAACGATGCAGGGCAAGTGGTTTAATGCCAGTGAACTAAAATCTGTTAAGAAATGAGCCAGTTTAGTGTTATATAATTGTGTTTAAATAAAACAAGATAAGAATATTTTCGAAATTTTATTCATTAGTTTTAAAATGTATTTTTTGATAAAGGGGAACAGTTTCCAGGGGTTGATGGGATTTCTGCTATATTTACCAAAAAATTTGGTTACACAGAAATATGCATTGTAATATTCTGAAAAAAAAAATATGAGCAAACTAATGAATTCACGATAAGCGGTAGTTATGAAGCGAAATATTATATTCGCAGTAAAATAATGTGAATTTTTAAAGGGAAATCCTAAATTTGGCAAAGAGTATAGGAGATTTTGCAATAATTATTAATCGGAGTTTATTACAATGTCACTATAATGTCTAAGACTTTATGTTATATCGGGCCCAATGCTTCGAATCTTCATATTGTTTCATATAAAGAAAATAATCAAGTAGATTAAAAGGAGTCGGAGGATCGATTTGTTGTAATTAGTCACAGAGAAGCGACGAACGATGCATTGAAATATTTTATAAATACTGCGGTCATCCTATTTTAGGACTTATAATGAAAATAATGAAATATGTGTTTTTGAAAATTTTAATTTAATCAATCTTTATAGCTGCAAAGCAAACGATTGAAATATTTCAATGCGGCAATATAGAGCGGGCGTTAATGAGTACGGGGATACGGTAGCGTTAATTTAGAAAGTCACAGATGTTCGATGGGGTTTCGGAGATGGAGTATCTCGGTGCGATTAGCCTAACGAGAGCGTCGCTCGCGTTTCAGATGCGGGCGAGCGAGAGCGCGCAGGAAGTGGGCGGCTACTCGGGCCGCCTGCCGGGGGCGGCGGAGGCGGGGGAGGAGGCGGGGGGCGAGGCGGGGGGCTGCGCGCGCGCCCGGCCGGCCGCCGCCTCCCGCCGCCGCCGCCTGCTGCAGCTGCTGGGGCTGCACAACGCGTCGCGGCGCGCGGCCCGGCCGGCCGAGGCGCTGTGCGCGTGTGCCTGGCCGCGCGCGGGCTGCGCCGTCTGCACGGGCCGCGCGCTGCCCCGGCGGCCGCGCACGGCGCCCGCGCGCTCGCTGGGCGCGCGCGGCCGCCTGGCGCGCGCCGACCCCGCCTTCCACGCCGCGCTGTCGGACGCGGGGGAGGCGTCGGCCTCGGTGCGCGCGGCCGGCCTGCTGCGGGAGCCGCGCTGGCAGGCCGACGCCCTGCGCGCCGCCCGCCGCCACCGCCGCGGCCGCCCCCCGCCCTCCGCGCCCCACCCGCCCGGCGCCCCCCACCCCCACGCCCAGACGCACCCCCACCCCCACCGCCGCAAACACAAACACAAAAGTGAGTATGCCGCCGATGCTAACGCGCGTTTATTTCCTATCCGGAGATTCGTCCTCGCCCGTAACGCTGTCCACAATTGTGCTACGCTACCGTTAAGGGTGAAATCCTATACGCCTGCAAATGCAAACATCCCTCTCCTCGATGCGAACGTTCCAATATGAGTCCCCGCCGCATCCCTGCTGTGCTTCCGAACGAACCGCTCGATGCATCTCTCGCTTGCATAATGAACGAGTCCTTTGGCCGATTCTCTCCGAATGGTAGAAGGCAACTATTGTGGCCATTTACAAGAAAGGGTGCTACGATTATCCCTAATTGACATAATCGATGCATTAAGGTACATTTTTTTAATTTAGCTAATCGACGCTCTACAATTCGCCATGCAAAAAAAGTGCTACCATTTTTTTTGTCCTACCAGCGTTAAGACTGAGAGCCGTCTCCGGATCAGATGTGTAGAATGAGAAAAGCACCGATCCAACGACCAATTCCTGGCTTTACTTTCCGCTGGCTTTCAATTGGATAATGAAGACCTCAACGTTGGCTCGAATTTCTCTGTTTTGTCATATTTATGATTCGATCCAGTTAAGCTGCGTATACCAAAATGTACACTATCGACGTCAATATGATGTTAGCAATAGACACAGTCGTACACGTCTGCCTCAAAAATAAGGCTAATTATGTTAATATTGCCGATTTGAGGTTCGGCCACGATGAATATTATGAAATTGCATCTGCCAGCCTAAATTGACCCTCCTACAATTTTCAAACAAATTTTTTTCCCGGGTAAAGCACCATTTCCTTAAAGAATTACTACACTATACGCCCTTGAAAACCTTCCCGGTTAATCCCGAATCGTGACCTCTACATATTTTTACAATTTTAAGCGGTGACTATTTTTCGCATATACGCCTCGATCGAATATACTGGCTTCGGAGGGGGAGCGAATGGGCGGTAAGGTGAACGCTCACATGTGGCAAGACGGCTGTCCTAAACCTACCACAGCCGGTCGTCGGTCCGGAATCCACCGCTCGCCCCCCCAGAAGTGTAAAAAATAGTATTACGACGGGCCCGACTCCGGTCGGTGAAATTCCACGGCGGCTCCGTTTGTATTTTATTTTATTGATATAATCGTCGAGGGCACTTTCCCTCGCCGCTGGGGTCTGGCAGGAGAAAGAAAAGTGGCGACGGCTCCGTCTGTTGCAGAGTCGAAGAGAGGCCGGCCGCCGCTCGGGCCGCCGCGGAGGGCGTGGGAGGGCGAGGGGGGCCGGGAGGCGCGGGAGGGGGAGGAGAGCGGGGAGGAGTCGCCCGGCCCCTCCCTGGTGCGATCCGCGCGCCCGCGCCTCAACTCCTCCTTCGACATCGACAACATCGTGATCCCGCACAGCGTGGCGGCCAACACGCGCGTGGAGATCCTGCACTACAAGGAGATCATCACGCCCAAGTGAGTGACAGAGAGCCCGTCTCGCCTTCCCGAGGGGTGGCCCTTTTCCGCCGGGATCGACTTAACCAGATTTCATTCAAATTCTGTCAGTTCGTATACGCGTAGGATCGGTCACGAGAGATTGTCGCGAGGCGATGAACCCGCCCGTTGTGAAATATTCACAATGAAAGAGTATTAGGTAGATCTAACCGGTCGCCCCGTTGCAAAACTCGCAATCGCTCCGTTTGGTATCGAGCGGCTCTCGTTTTTCCTCGGCTTTTTTGGAAAATAAGCAAACTTCCAACTTTCTCGGCGAGATTCATTACTTAACGTATTATTGACGTCGATTCGCATCGCGTCTCGAGCGCTAAATGACAGATTATTGAAATAGTATCTTTGCTCTCGTGCCGCGATCGCTATTGAGATAATCTCATCATTGCAGATAGTTTTAAAAAAAAATTGAAAATTGAAATAGTTCAACATTTCTAGAAGACTAAGTAAAAAAAGATCAGTGTTCGTTCATCATGGGCTGCCGAGCATTATCAATCTCGATTTCTCTCAGGAGTGAGAGCAAAAGCTCTACCGTATTTTGTTTTGTCTTGAAAATAGTGGTTTTTCAGACGATGACCAAACCATCCTGTTATTACTCTCAATTCACTGTTGAGGAGTAAAATAGTTTTATTGCCTTTTTTGGTGAGAATCTATTATTGTTTTTACTTATATTTCTCCATTCCATTATTATTATTATTATTATTTATTTTGGACAGACAGCTTTGGTGATAGGTCCGTTAAACTAGTAACAATATTAACAAGTTTTTAGTTAAAAGTCAAGCCTGTTTGACAGCATGCTCTGATCACTTAAAAAATTTAAATGGTTGTTTATTCCATATAGTTATGTCCACTACTCTATTTTGCAGAACATTCTTAAGAGAATTACATTTTAAATTTGCACGGTTGAGTTTTTTTGCTTTGACCTCAAAGATTTGTATTGACGTTGAATTTGTAAATATTCTTTAGCTCGTGTAGGTCAATATTTCATGTTTCTATACTGGAATTTAATTCACTGTGTAACTTATATTATAGGACATATTCACATCTTCAGTTTCTTCGAAGGGTTCTTTACAATGCGTAGAACAAAAACTTTTCTAATAATATAGTATACTGACAAAACGAGTTGCATTTACAGTATTCATTTATTCCCTATGCAAAATATAAAGTCAATTAATTTCCAACATTGATAATTAAATTCAGGAATAGATGCATAAATGAAAAAATATTATATAAATTCTGACAACCTTCAACGATAAGTAGGGTCATGTGATGGGTGAGTTTGCTGATTGCCACACATATTTTTTCAAAACGCTGAACACTCATTTCTCGCTTCGCATCGATTATGAGTGATATTTGCTTTTGTTACAGCTACAGCTCATAATTCAGCTTCGCATAAATAGGCTGTCAAAAAGGCAGTGAGGATCCTTACAGCTTTTAAACTCCAGAGTTGGATATTTATTTTTGATTGATATCCAAAACTCCACTAAATCGGATGAAGCCGACTTTGTCTTCAGACTGCTGTCGCAAGAGACTTTAATTATTAGACTCTCTTCCTCCTGCGAAATAAATTCTGGCGGAGCTTGAGCACAGAAATGGATCTTAGATCCACGCAAATTTCTTGACATGGAAGACAATGTCAAGAAATTTTCTGACATTGTCTTCCTCAAAGTATTTTGCAAAGCAGTCAGTGAGTTTTGAGGTGTTCCCAAAAGTTAGTCAGTGAGCTTTGAGAGGTGTTTCCAAAAGTCAGTCAGTGAGCTTTGAGAGGTGTTTCCGAAAGGCAGTCAGTGAGCTTTAACCCGTTGAGTATGAGTCAACCAAATCTGGTCGCGAAACAATTATCCGTTGAGTACGAGTCGACCAAATCTGGTCGCGCGTTTTTTTCACTTCTTTGACGTTCTCATATTTATTCATAATTATCTAATTGTTTTACAAAATGATATTTCAATATTCTATATTCGAAATTTCAATGCAATCATTGTGCAGTTGTTCTTTTTATGATTGGTGTAGTAGTTTCGTAGTTATAGTACTTTAAGTCGATGTCGCCGAAAATCCTGCAAAAGAGACAGATGCATCCATGAAAATACCCATTTACTCCAAGGGTTAAGAGGTATTTCCAAAAGTCAATCAGTGAGCTTTGAGAGGTGTTTCCGAAAGGCAGTCAGTGAGCTTTAAGAGGTATTTCCAAAAGTCAGTCAGTGAGCTTTGAGAACTGAACCGGTTCGTAGGAGTGCCTTGCGGCAGCCATGTATACTCTCTATGGCGCTCCTGGTCGATGCGGGTTTTTGGGAATCACAGGCTTAGACCAATAATAATCGAGTGCATTAACAACAACATTAATGTATTCCAGGTGGAGAGTTCTGGACGGTACTACAGCAGAAACTGTACCCGGTAACAATGGTCTGTTAAAAAGAAAAGACTCTGAGAAAACGCATTCAGAATACGGCAGTGATGTAAGTAACTAAAACCTCTCAGAGGTCCTTTTTTGACTTTTATTATTTTGATTATATATATTTCACCCGCTTTCAGGAGGAAGACATCTCTGATAAACGACTGTTAGAAAGGCATCAGAAGTGTGAGCAATTGGAACGTGGAAAATATCGGGTTCTCAATGCGAGCGGATCGAGAAGACATCATCCGTCGCAACCCGGAACTTCCATTACTCATTCACCAGAGGTATATACTTTTATTTCTATTTTTTCTATAGCAGTGGTAGCACTGATTTTATATGGCATTCAAATGCTCATCACTGTAGTACGATTTTACTACAAAACGCAACGTTAAGATGGCACTCATAGTTCCAAAAAATTGGATTAATCCTCTTTATGTTTAATATGGCGGTGTTCGTGGTATGGCCACGTATTATAGATGGCTCTCCGGTATCCTATCATATCATTAAATAATATAATATTATTTTAATATTATTTAGATTATAAATAATATAATGTTAAGACCATTTCCAGATAAAAAAAATGTATGTATTCCTCCACGATACCGCCCAAACGCTTGATCTGATTAAGCTAAAATTTGGTATGCAGGCATCATTTGGTCATGGCAAGAGTTGAAAAGATTGTAGTTGAAATCAGTCCACCAGCGCACCAGTCATATATCATCCTCGAAATATATGACTTAGACGCTTGAAATTTGGTACACAGATGCCTTGTTGGGCCAAATTCACAATGTAAATTCTGGCTGGAATATCTCATAAAAGCTGCACTAATAATATTTAAGTTTCGCCATAAATTTTAATCAAATATTAACGCCGAGCCGCTCGAGGCTAGCGGAGAAACGAACCGCATTGTCTGAGGGGTCGCAATGGGACCCATCCGGGTTCGACAGCCGGTCGAGGAAGGGTGCTCATTTATTTAATATTTATTATTTCATCTGAAATTAATATTCGGATGAAATCAGTCCTTGGATGCTTGCCAGGAGTCTTAGGGTGACAAAACCAATTTTTTTATTTGGTATAGAGGTTTCAATTCGTAATAAATACGCACTTTAATGTTTAGATAGGCTAATAATAGACTATCTCTCCTTATTGTTTCTGTAAATCAGCTATAAAGAATTGCAATTGATGGCATTAATACTTAAATGTTATTATTGATAGCATTGATTAAGTTATTGGCTTTTTATAATCAATCTTTTATAAAAAATCATTCATTATCAATGTTATCATAGGTAGCCAAATCAATTGCTATTAGTTTGGTCGCCAATGCTATCAGCACCACCCGCATGTCACCGGAGTAGAAGGGTTGCCAAAACGTACTATGGCATTGAGCAATGTAGTACTATATATAATCAAAAATTTACAAAAAACTAGGAACTTTCCCGTTGATGCGTTCATGCTACTGATTCTTTTTCCTGCTTTCTGAAATTTATACTATTGTAGCATAATATTAATCTGTTTTATTGGAAGTTTTGAAGGATTTGTTTTTTTTTTAATTTGGCAATTTATTTACAGGGTCTCGAAGAAGTCATCATTGATACGCAAGATGAGATAATGCATACGGAACCAATGGAAAACAACATCGACCGGATCATGACTAGTGCTGAAAACACGTCAGAACCTATGGAACACCAAGATAATAACGTGAGTGCTGCAGAAGATGCGCCGCTGCCATCTTTAACGCCTATCGTTAAACGAAGACCAACGGTGCAAATGGATGTGCAAGAGAACAGCGAGGTGTGTATGATGATGATGATAATGCCTAGGGGGGGGGGGGGGTGGCAGTAGCTTGACCAACCGCACTTAGTCCTTCTTTTATTATTATTGTAGCTAACCCCCATTAAGATCAGGACTCGCAACCTACAGTTCTTGCAGCCACTCCATCTGAGAGGCAGCCAGGAGAAAAGTCAGAATTTGTCATTTTTTTAGGCTATAAACAATAAATGCTTTCGATGCAACGTAAGACGCGTTAGATACAT
This sequence comes from Micropterix aruncella, assembly GCA_944548615.1. Taxonomy (NCBI): domain Eukaryota; kingdom Metazoa; phylum Arthropoda; class Insecta; order Lepidoptera; family Micropterigidae; genus Micropterix; species Micropterix aruncella. Next base: position 25,085,292 of record OX155957.1, read on the forward strand.
ATATTTTATAAACAACATTCAAGGTGAACCCTTGAGAAACAACCTTAAGAAGTGAAGCCTTTCCTCGTATTGTAGTCGGTTAGTTCTCGAGGTATCTTAGTAAATCTTCTCTGTTACTTTTCGAGCTAGTCTATATACTTTTCGAAATATAGATTCCAAAACTAGAATACGGTTACATTTTAATACGGGGAGCACACAAGTCTTGTATATTTTCAATGCTAACTTGGATGACAAAATGATTTTCAAAAATGATTTTCTTAGGTGTGCGAGTGTGTTTGCTTTTTTGACAATTTGAAATATGTGTTTCTCCCTCGATAGCGTTCCGATGCATGAGCCTTACCCTTTCCCACTTTTATCCCTTCGACCGCCGAACTCCGAGTGTCGGCACGCGCGAGGGCGGGCGAAGGGTTAAAAGAGGAGCGCGAGCGAACGGCCGTCGGTCGGTCGATGACACGGATATAATTTGTTTGTAGACAGTGAGGCCGTTTTCTCCGCGGGCGTTTCCGCTGTCGGAGGAGGCGTACGCGCGCATGCTGGCCGCCATGCCCGAGGACCATCCGCTGCGCGGGCCGACGGAGCCGCGCGGGCCGTCGCCCGGGCCGTCCGGGCCGTCGGCCGCGCCCTCGCCCGGGCCGCCGGGCGCCCGGGACGACTCGGAGGGCAGCGAGGCGGCCGCGCCCCCCGCGGCCCGCGACGACCCGGACGACCCGGACGACCCCGAGTGGGCGGCCCGCGACGCGCGCCTGGACAAGCTGCACCGCAGATAAAAGTGGGCCGGCGGGCGGCGCTCCCGCAGGCCGCGCGCCCCGGCTAAAACCACCGCTCAAATGCACGCGTCCGCGTCGCTCAGTCCACAATTGACATTCGAAACGTGAATCGTCTAGAAACGGGGACGGCCGAGTCCGCAAAAACCATCAAATCGGTAAATCGCTTTTTGTCAAATGGTCGCAAAAAACAGTAAAACGCTTTCTCTATCGTGACTATTTTGTTCACTTAGCGATAATCGTAAACTCTCGCCTGTAATGAAGTTATAAAGCTTTAAATAAACGTAATTAAAATACTTAAAATAACCAAAATGTGGTATATATTACTTTCGATAAGAAAATATAAAATGAGTATAAAACATTTAGCCCTATTTGTTTTAAACAGATCGACAGAGGACTTATCGATGTACCTATGTACCTATATGGTGGTGTTTGAAATGCCATTTTTTAACTATAAATAGTATGGAATATGGCAGTTTTTATTTTGAACAAATACAATATTCCGACAGTATTGGAACTATCGGATACCACCTTAGGTTACCTCGATTTAACTGTCTGATGGACTTGCCAACTTTGTTTTTAGACGACTCGTATAATAAAGAAATACAACAATTAGATTTTCATACTACAGTTTTTTGAAAATTACAACAAATATCTCGGCTTTCAAGTAACGTAACAATATATACACTTTTTCACTTGCAATATATTAAACTACCGATAGTGGTACTCGTTGAAATTCGTTCAGTAGCTTTTGATTTGTTAAACTACAAAAGAAGACAAAATAATGTAGATTTCATTTTGTTTTCAAACGATTAAAAGTTTTCTTATTTGTATAGACGCTATCGAGCCAAGATGGACTAATTCTATGATCCCTTCACGCAAAAGATAAAAATTAAATTAAATCGCTTTTTCAAAGTTTATACAAATAAGACGACCGATTTACCAAACATGATTATTTATGTTTGAATCGCTAAAACTACTAAGCGACAACTCTTCCTGCACAGGCAGTAAGTATTATGTATAGGTCGCATGATTTGACTAAAATCATTATAACACTCCAGAACAACTAACCGGATTCTTCTTCTCGCTGGTCACCTCATGCTGAGACATTCGTTTACACTGGTAGTTTTATTTACACTTTTGATGTTTGACAAAAAAATTATATGCATTCAATTCGTGCAATTAACTAGCAGCATACGTTATGTTGTCTTTGATCTTTGTTATATTTTTGACATGGGCGTGTGCAGGGTTTAGAAATGAGGCATTAATCAAGTTCTGTCATGGATTAAAGTAAAACTTACTACGATATGTACTTGGTGGGACAAAGGTCCCACCTTTTTTTTTTACACAATGACTGTTTTTATTTTTTAAAACATCTGATAAACCTACGTGTAGTTAGGTTCAACTATAAATATAGTCTTTCTAATAGAGAAATAAATAAGGTTTATTTTGATACGAATGATAGTAAACTTTGCATAAAACTTATTTTTACAGGTTCGTTCTTTAAAAAAATGGAAGTTCTTTTATTTTAAATTTCCAAAATGTTAACACAATGTTTATATTTGTCATCTTCATGTGAAGACTTTTGAGCTAATTCACTATAAAATAAAGCTCACAAATGAATCCTGGAGCAGAAATCCCATAAAAATGACAGTTTTCATTGCAAACATTGAAACTAATAACAAATGTTTATATATAAAAATTCTGCCTGCTTCGTATGTTTGTGCTCGTAAAACTTGAAAAGTCTGGATTGAAATTTGGATTGAAATTTTGACCCTCGACAAGTTTTCCTGCTCGGGTGAAATCTTCGATGCACTCCAAAAATGTACGGTACGTTTCCCGTTCATTTCATATCGGACTGAATCGCAGCGAAGCGTGGCTGAATTTAGCTAGTGTTATATAATATACCAAAAAAAAATCAACCAAAATTGGCAGTAGTTAATAGAGACATGGTTTTTTATTATATTTGTAACCAGGGGAAAAAAACAAGTGGTTATACTGTGATGTGAACCATTTCTAATTTTTCTGGTGCAGTGTCCGATACTGAACGTCGACTATTACAACTTTGTTGGCTGCTGAATGAAATACCATTTGAAGTTATCAGTAATGTATCTGAGTGGAGAAATGAAATAATGTTTCTGAGTGGAAAAATGAAATGTCAGGGCACAGTCTCCATGCATCCTTGTCTATCTGAAGTGGTACTTTAATCCTTGAAAAAAGCATCCCATGAACTATCGGGACTCATAATGTCAACATCTGGTGGACAACACAAATGTTTCATCGATAAATTGACAAAAGACATGAGTATTGCATCGTGCGATTGACGATCGAACGCTATAGTTAAGGAAATATCTTCAGCAGACCGATCTTGAACCTTTTACTTTGTGGAATTTGGTACTCAGTCTCGAATTCACTAACTTTGGCTCTAAAGAGTATAGTATAGGTGATGATGATGAAGATGGTGATGGTGTGGTCCCCACCCTTACTACTAAAAGGAATCCTGATGCATTTTTCCTTCTCACTGAGATTACCAAAGGTTTCGAGGTTTTCGAGATTGCCACATTGTTCAGGTTAATGAATATAGGTATCAAGCGACTTACTGTTCGTTGATTAACCTGTAACCATATATTATTGTTCGTCCATTAAATTTGAAATGTGCACTAGTCTTATTTTAGGGCATCTTCACCATAAGAAAGTAAGCTATGTTTCTCTGTTCTGCTACATTTGCTGCAGCTACGAGAGAGTTGGATGTAGAGAACTCTATGCAACGACACAATTTACCGAGTTAGAACAGTAAGCTCACACTGGAGTGGTAAGGCGTTGCGGGGATAAAGTGCGAGGGAAGTGAGCAGAGGGATATGTTTCGACAACACCTGTAGTTGGCGTTACGCGCTGGTGGGGGTTGACAAATTTCTCGAACGTTTGAATATCTGCATCAGCAGAGTGTTGGCCGTACAGTGGCCATATACGAATTTGTTTAACGACAGCACGGTATAATCGGACGACGCTTGTGGTAATGTCTAGTAATCGTATTACGATTTGTGGTAGCCCTTCGGACTCGTGATGTCGCTCGTTTCGATTTCAATTTTGTTCTGATAAGCTATTGTCTATATTGTGGCACTGAGTTGCTGCCAACAACTGTTGACCATTTATTGTGCTTAGTTTAGTAAGTGCACTCAATTTGAACAGCAATGCATATTCAACAGAACTTCTCTATTTTTTCCATTCTTTCTTCTTCTTTATTCCGTAGCCGGCGATTGGGGAGGGGGTTGCCCTCGCAGCCAATACCCTGCTGTCGGTACCGCTGCATTTCGTACACTTTCTTTTTCTTTTTTCGTTTACTTTCTGATCTTTTTTCTGTTACACAGTTATACATGACTGGTTGTTTTTAACACATTGAGAATAAGTTGAACCATCATTGAACAAGTATTGTAAAAGGTTTTTATACTGTGGAGTTTTTTTTTGTCCATGATTGAACAGCTTTTGACTATTGCCTAGATTGAGGGTCTTTGTGATGGGGGTTTACCATGCGCATGCCCATGTCATTTAATTGAAGCTTTACAGGATGGAGAGCAAAATAATTTTAAAATGCTCCCTGTCCTATCTACGAGGGTCTTTTGATTATATGAATTATCTGATAGCTTGGTTGACACAAATCTCATGCTGCGAATTTATGACGCGTCTAATTTCAGCAAAATTTTATTTGTCACATTTTTTTACTCCGATTGGATAAAATAATAATGAAATGATCTCATTTTTATGACCTATTATAGTGCCTATAATCCAGTCATATTAGGGGTTTCACGTCAGAATGAGAGATAATAAGTTGGAAACTCGTATTCACCTTCATTTTGGAATTCTAAAAGTTGTCTCAAAAGTCTTATAAAATCTCGTGTTCGTATCGTAAGTTATTCAAGGCCACAAAAATCGTTTTTCTCAATTATCATAAAATTTGCGACAAATTTTGTTCCAAACAATTTTTCATGCGATCAACCGTTTTTGAGATAGAGGACGGAGAGTGCGCAGTGCTCAGCTATAATTACTGTGATTCTCGGTGAATAAATCTGCGCGCTCTCCGCCCTCTATCTCAAAAACGGCTGAGCGCATAAAAAATTGTTTGACAAAATTTATCGCAAATTTTATGCTCTACAATTTATATGGTAGATGTTACCATAATAAGAGCTATAGAAACATAGATAATTGTGAAAAAACAGACTTTTGTGACTTTTCGCCTTGAATAACTTACGGTGCAGACATGAGGTTTTATGAGACATTTTGAGATAACTTTTAGAATGTCAAAATAATGGTGTAAACGAGTTTCCTCATTCCAAGGTTGACACCTTTTTTTGCTAAGTGACTGAACTACTAGCCTATTACTGTTATGCCTACTTATATTCAAACCAGAAGTTATTTATTTTAGAAAAGTTGCCATAATCATTGTTTATCTAGCAAACGACCCTCGTACTTTAATGTAATCACAGCGTTTTTTTATATAAATCGAAGCCTATATTTTAACAAATTGTAAGATATAATTTACGGTAATTGTAAATACACATTTGTATGTATATATATAATGCATTTCTTTCCAGTGGTAGTATTGCTTGTTTCCTTTTTTTTTTTTTTGTCACGGCTGTTATATTTTTAAAAAGCCAAAGCGTCCGTCAGTTTCTTTTTCCTATTAAAGTAAGATATTTTTCAATCGACCTTTTAAGAATTGTGAATTAACGAGCAGTAATTATTGTAAACCACATCAAATGAGGCTTCTCTTGTAAGAAAAACATCTTCACTAAGTGAAAGTTTTGTAATTATTGTGTTATCGCAATGCATTGAAGTCTGTGGACACATTTTTGTATCATTGCAAAACCGTGCTAACATTGACAGTTTGTAGTATTTTCTTTCAAATTAGACTTTAAAAAAAATATGCCGCAAGTGCCGTGAATGTAGACTTCAATGTATCGATTGGTCAAAACATGTATAATAATAAATATAGATTATGTGTGTTTTTCTCACTGATTTCTGTTTTTGTTAATTAGACAGTACAAAACGTTGCGATTTTTCTACATGTTACGAGAACATGTTTCAGTTATATGAGATGTTATCGATATGTTATTTTTTAAGTAATAGATTCGTACCGGAAGAAAAGAATAAAATATTCACATGCATTTAATTGTTTTATCTGTTTAGAATGTAAACGAAATAAATATACAGGGCATGACCGCTCAAAACTTGTTCCAAACAAATCATCTGATCAGACGATCTGCTACGTAGGGCTGTGTTCCGGGGTTGAAGGCGAAGGTTATTGCAATCCCTGTGCAATAATTTCATCCAAGCTCCCTATTTCTTTCAATAGCACCATTGATTATATATAGTATTAGATTGCGCAACCTAATAGAACGATTTGGCAGCCCTTCCTAATAGGCGAAATGCAGGTGGCGCTGATAGCACTGATGACCAAATTAATAGCGATTTATTTGGCCATTAACCCGTTGAGTATGATACGACCAAATCTGGTTCTGAAACAATTATCCGTTGAGTATGATACGACCAGATCTGGTTCCGCGTTTTTTTCACTTTGACGTTCTCATATTTATTCATAATTATCTAATTGTTTTACAAAATGATATTTCAATATTCTATATTCGAAATTTCAATGCAATCATTGTGCAGTTGTTCTTTTTATGATTGGTGTAGTAGTTTCGTAGTTATAGTACTTTAATGTCGATGTCGCCGAAAATCCTGCAAAAGAGACATGCATCCATGAAAATACCCATTTACTCCAAGGGTTAATAACATTGATAATGAATGGTTGTTTTATAAATGACCGATTGATTATAAACACCCAATAACGATAACCAGCGATAACAATAATAACATTCAATTATTAGTGCCATCTATACCATTTTTTTTTATATAGAATATAATGCCATCAATAGATGGTACTCCTATCTAGATCATAAATTCTCAACCTTATTTTTCCCACTGCCACTGTCCACTACATTTAAGCGTGTAATTATGCTGTAATATTACACAGTCCTAAGATAGGATAAGACTCCTATCATATTTCCGAGTTTAAAAAAGAATGTTTCAATGAGAACAATTAAAACGCATACCTAATTATATTGAAAAGTAGCATTGAATTTATAACTTACCTAATGGGAAGGTTGAATTTGATGCATTTCAAGGAGTTTGTTAATATCAGGATCGATTTTACTTAAAAACAACTGTTAGTCGCCGCTTTCAGTAACATGGAGCTGATTTCTCTTTTTAGTTACCAACATTGCTACAGCACTAAATCCACGTTCAGATAAATAGGACGATGGGAATGCTGTCAGAAATCGTTGAACAATCGACCATAATCCTGGGTACAGTTGCGAAATTGGCTTCTGCAGCCAAAATTCATAGTAGCCATTCTTAAATTTAATTTTTAACTCCTTGTTTGTTGACAGTTGTATTAGTTCTTCTTCTAACTGGGATGATCCTGCTTTGTTGACATTTGAAAAACGATCCAAAACCCAGTCTGGCATGTCCATGTTTGAAATATCCTGGAATCGTTTCTTGAAATCACCGTAGAGATTTTCCAAGTGTTTGTTCGGCGTCAAAAACCAGCTGTTTACTTTGCTTTATTAGAACGTGATTGGCGTGTTTTTTGTCTCACTGTGCCATCTCAATTATTTCTCTGGGTCTTCTACTGCCCCTCTGAAAGTCTCAAACGCCTACAAGGGGGCATTATCGCCCACGTTGAGAAACTATGATCTAGATCGGTGGTTCTCAAACTTATTTCGTCTACCGCCCACTTTGAAAATCAATTATTTTTCAGCGCCCCCAATTTTTGTTTTTTTTCCAACATCTTAAAAACCACAATGACATTCATTACTTTAATTCTAAACGAGACTTTACCAGGGAGTAATTAAAACGCAACTTTATAATATTAAGAGTATCTTTTATTCAAATTAAAACATACATAATCAATTTTAATTTTAAAACTAACCTAATGTGAAAGATGAATCTGATTATTTGCTATGATGAATTAAGTAATGACTTTTATTATGGCATAAATGCAGCATCGCGAACCAACGCAGGCCGACGGCCGGTGCACGCGCAGGAGAAGCCGTGACGTCTGCGGTCGCTCTTGCCAGGGCAAGGCGAATTTACGAACCCTTTGCCAGTAGTCAAAATAATACAGTACAAATTTACAGGTTTTATTAAAATACCTAATCTACTTTTCCGAGTTTTCTATTCATAGCTATAGAACACACAAAATATACGCTATACTTGATTGCTCACAGGCTATCCTACGAAAGCTATGTTAAATATTTTTAATTTATATACAATCAAACGGCAGAAATATGAACTAAATAATCGATATTGCGTAGTAAGTACCTAGGTTTTAATTTCAGTAAATTTTAAAATATTAAGTAGATGAAATTACAATTCAGCCATAGCCCCCCTAAACCACTTCAACACCCCCCATTTTTTCTAGGCCCCTTACCGCCCCCCCCTAGGCCACCAGCGCCCACAAGGAGGCGTTATCGCTCACTTTGAGAACCACTGATACATCTATCTGAACATTAAAGTGCTCAATTTCTTCGTATTGAAACCTGTATACCAAATTAAAAATTAACATACCTGAACATTAACCCTTCAGGCCTCGGCCCCTCAGCCGATTGACAAGTTGCTGTCCCAAAAAATTTTAGTAAAAATTAGTAAAAAAATTGAATTACGACACTCTCACCAAAACATTAATTACTGCCAAACCACTGTACCCATAATTAAAATTAAACATATTAACATAATAAAATAGAAAAAAATAAATTAAAACGGGGCTGTCACGCTAAATCGTGTTGTGGACGATATCGGCCAATCGGGGCCTGAGGGGTTAAAGTGCTCAATTTCTTCGTATTGAAACCTGTATACCAAATTAAAAATTAACATATGTAAATAATATTAAAATAATATTTTATTATTTTATATTGTATAAGCGTGTTTAGAGCGCCATCTACAGTGCCCTCCATAATGATATGCCATGAAAATTGTCAAATTCAACATAATAATCTATTTTAGGATCTCTGAGTGCTATCTACAAATTGCGCTTCGTATTAAAATACTGGTTAACATATTGTAGTAAGCCCTTGAGCAATCTAATACGCTAAAATAATCAATGATAGTAGTGGGTGGTTCGCAGAGCCAGAACAAAAATGTTTATATTGAATGGACTGTAGATGAATGACGATTTCACCTTAGCGATGCGGCCAAGCATTGGAACAACACTCCAGGGTTGAATCATTCCAAAGCGCTAATCAAGGCTTAGACCCTAAGACGGCCCGCGAGGCTTTACCGCTAAATAGGAACAATAAGCGCATACTGGTGAGGGCATTGTGGGCTGAACAAACACATGTTCAACTTCAAGCTCCGGGACACGAAAATGTGCAGGTTCTGCCAAGGGGCAGAGGAAACTCCCTTGCAGCTCATATGTGAGTGTGGCCCGCTGATGCATAAAAGATACACCCACTTGTGTGGGCATTACCTCCAACCTGAGGAGGTAAAACAATCTGGCGCCAAAAGTCTGTTGCGGTTCTTAAATGACACGATGCTTAGCGCAGAACTATAGTATGTGGCGAACACAATAGATCAGCAATGGTCGCAGTGTTACAAGGCTCATAAAGACCTTAGAAAAGCCCCACACAACAAATAATAAAAATTAAAAAAAGGCAATAACCGTCAACTGACTAGCTATGTGAACACCATGGCTAAACCAAGAAACAATGCACAAGTAAGGTTATGTAGTTCTGTTCACCTATTTATTTATTCAAGAATTAATTTCTATAAAACATTCATTTTACTTACAAAAATAACAGGAACCGAATTGCAAAACCTTAACCTTGTGCTTATTAGATTGCTCTTATAAGACAATACATTATTTAAACATAGTTAAATGCTTGCTAAAATGTAAATTGCTCTAAAATTTCCTAAAGAAAGCGCAATTCCTTTATAAAAACTGCATTAATATTGAACATAAAAATCCGTTAAATAGAGTGAGACAAATAGACTAGACAACACTAAAAGATAGTTACAAGAAAGAAAACAATAGTGAACGAAAAGAGGGAAAATGTCATGTGAAGATGAGTCATTAATCTGAAATTATATGGTAAGTAATATATAATTTATAATTTATTATACCTAGTCAAAATAAATACAATGCATCCCATTATTGTTATGCATACTCGATATCGTCGCCTTACAATTTAAACTTAATAACTCGAATTTAGTAGTTCTGAGATAAACGCGTTTGAATGTTTTTTTAAAGTTCAACTCTCACCATTTTTGATTTGTGGAAACTCATAAGTGGACCCACAAACTAACCTAATTCTAGATCATTGGAGATATCGAGTTCTTGCACTGCGATAGCAGACAGTGCTGCGAACTTTCAGCTAGATAAGTCTACATATCGATTTTTAGTATTATAGCTGGAGTTGATTTTCAACTCCTAAGGGTGGGGGAATTTCAGTTATCTGGTTTTAAGGGAATATAAAGTTGACATTTTTACATCTTCTGGCATACTTATTTCAAAAATGCAAATTTTCGAGTTATCAAGTTATAATAAAATAATAAAATAAAATAATTGTAAGGCGACGATATAAGAATAAGAAAAAAAATATCTTCGAAAGTAATGTTTAAAACGGTAATTTATAAAGTCTAATTGTAATTGCAAAGACTAGGCCGAGGCCCGTACCAAGGTAGACTTGACTAGGTTACTTGTGACTTTTGTATTGTCTTATCAAAGTACCTACTATTATCAAAGTATTATTATATACACAGTATTCTTACTGAGAAAAAGAAACTCTAAGGGGCTCTCTACTAGACGATCAAGCATGCTTGTCAAGCATCGCGTCGCGGGCTGGTAGGGGATCGTAAACCGTAGGAAATATGCAAATATTTTTTTTATATTTACCAATAATGCCTAATTTGGTAGTTTTATATGTCATTCATCAATCAATTACGACTAATTAACGTGACTCCCTGGTATAAACTACAAAATTAGGCATTTTTGCTAAATATAAAAAATATATGTTTGCATATTTCCTGCGGTTTACGATCCCTTCCCAGCCCGCGACGCGATGCTTGATCATCTAGAGAGCCCCTAATAAATAAGTAGTATGAATTTCAAGAATTATTTTAATTATATATAACACCACAATTTATGAATGTTGGTAATAAAGTTCAATGTTAATATATAATTAGCATACATATTAAAAAATATAATTATAATTTGTTCACCTAAGTTATAATTTTATATATTTGATGTAGGATTAGTCTGTCATGATGTGATAACAATTTCATTATTTTATTTTTAAATACAGTAAGAGTGAAATTCATTTATATTTCCAAATTGATCAAGTTGTAAAATCTCGGTGTAATAAAAGAGTAATATCTTTGTCCCAATGATGATTTCATTTTATTTTCTAAAACTTGTCTCGGTCTTTAGTTCTAAAGTACTTATTCCAAATTTTGAATTATTGTCCAGATATAGCTTCAAGAGGGATATTTTTAGAAAAAGTTGCCTACAATCAAGGACTTTAGCTACCATATAAACTTCATTGGTGGGATGGCGATGTGGTCTGAGGACAAATTTTAGTATCATTTTCTGTGCAACTCGCAATGGCTATATCAGGGTTTTAGAACTCCACCCCATCCAATTATGCCGTAAGTAATAAGCGATTCACATTAAGCATGATAAACGGTTTTTAGCATTTTGGGATTCAGAATATTTGTCAGTTCTTTTAAAACATATCCGACGATTCGTACCTTCGTGATTGGTATATGATATGATGGAGTCTGACTGCAGTCTGATGAAGAACAAACTGTTATTCCATCCAAGTGGATTTATGATAGAATTGAGGTCTACTCTCTTTGGTAGGTAATTGAAAAACAACATCGATCTACCTAAAAAATCAGTTGTGACACCCCAAGACTTTTCTGGCAAGTAGGCAACCCCCTCCACCCCCTACCCCTCTCCCGCCTTCGCGAGCAAACCCTATCTCTCTCCGCATGTCAATTTGTAAACCTAGCATTATACTAGGTTTACAGGGGCTTAGTACTTTATTATTTATTTCAATTATTTATTTCAAACCAGTTGATAGGAGTTCCTACACTTGGTTAAGTCAAAAGTAATGAAAATAACAAGTAAGTATAATATTTAAATAAATACCTATTAAGGTATAACATATGAACGTCAGTATTGCAAGGTATGAACGTTGAACATCCAAGCGCAAATTTTCTAGGTTATATATGTAGAGGAAACAACATTTTCCAATATTTTCAATCAAAATTCTTAATTAAGTAATTTCGTAAAATTTTCTATCTAATTTTCTATATAATCCTAAGTACTAAATAATCAAATAAATATTGGATAATTTCCCAAATTATCATACGGGAAGATATTTTAAAGAAAAAACACAAATACAAACAAATCAGTAATAATAATTATTGTCAATATCCAATAGTTTGAAGAAGAAATAAAAAACGCAATTGTAAAATAGTCAATAATAGAAAGAATAAGGAATAATAATAGTCAAGTAAGTCAATAGAGCTGCGAAAAATTGATGTTGTCGAAATCCTCAATGCTATAAATGGGTAAATACTTTTCGCTTAGTACTTGTCATTTAGTAGTACTTGTCGCTAACCTGCTTAGTAATTGCGACAAGTAACCGTTTACTCGTTGGTAATAGCAGGAAGGTATTAGTGGTACAACCTCTGTTTGGAATGGAACACCACCGCTGCCTTATTTTTCATAGGATTTGAATTCATGCATCAATTTTTTAGTTGTTTTGGAATTCAATCTTTCTGCAGTCATAATAACAAAAAAAACTTTGCAAATGTCACGCAAACAGGGAAACATGTGTGCTAACTTGTCATTCACTGCTGCGGATGTTCACTTGAGTCAGCAAGCGAAAAGTGCTTAGTAATTTGTGGTGGGGGTAGTTGCTTGTCGCTTAGTAAATAGGATCGGTTTCTATTCACTTGCACTGGCAGTTTCACTGATACTAAGCACTAACATGCTGAATCAGCATGTTTACACGCAAGATATTAGTGTCAATGACAAGTACCTACAGCTCTCATAACGAGCATAATTCTTACTCGTTAAGCGAAATTTTTCCCATACTCGTTATGAGAGGTTCCACTGTACCACAGTATAATAACACACAGTAAGTTCACTCAAGAGCTACAAGGCAATGCGGGAAGAGGGTGCGACGGAAGTGGGGCGAGGGGTAAGTCATGCCGCGTTCTTAGGCCCATAGTTACGGCGCTGTGAACGCTGTGGGCGCAGTTTGTGTCCGCGTGCAGATGTTAAGCTCGTGTAAACCGGGTTAGCATAATTGACAAGTACTGTGCGCGTGTAAACCGAGCATAACGCCACGTGCGTTTGACATCTGTGACAGCTCATTGCAAATGTCAGTCGATTCAAAAAAGTTGGGGCGCGTGTAAATTAATGAAATCGCGGACTTAACGATGATTTGCTGGCAAAAAATAGTAACTGCAAGTTCAGATTTACTAAATATCGACTTGAAATTACCGCCATTATCGAATAATTTAATAGAATTAGCATACGAGGACGAAATCGAATCTCATTCTACGATAGAGCGTAAAATAGACGAATCAAGCCTTCCTTTTCGTTCCAGTGAGTTGATTTATGCAAATATTCAATCTCACCGTCTTCTCACGCAAGGGGAACAAGTTAAACCAGCATACGAAGTGACCTTCTGCATTAACAATGGGAATTTAAAGTGCCAACCAGGCGATACTGTTGGAATAATACCGAAAAACGACCCAGACGAAGTGGCGACGCTGATAAAACTCCTGAAAATAGAAGATAAAGCATTGCAGCAATACCGGATCACATCAAAAGCGAATCTATCGACGAGCGATGCGAAGAAATTCAAAGTTCTGTCGTCTTTTCTGCCGTTGAGCGGAACACTACAACACGCCTTAACGAATCAACTAAATATACGAACCGTTATCAAAAAGACTTTTCTAAGATCGCTGTCGTTGCACTGTCGCAACTGTGAAGAGAAGAAGTATCTCGAAATTCTAAGCAGCCGCGAAGGAAGTGAATTGTACAACACGTTAATTCTAAACCGAAACGTTTCAATCGTCGATATCTTAAAATCCCTCACGTCGTGCACACCTCCCGTGGAAATCGTACTGCAGAATCTCACTAAATTGCTCCCGAGGCCGTTTTCCGTTTGCAGCAGCACGCTAAACAATAACGAATTGAAAATATGCTTCAGCGTGGAACAATTTGACAACGGGCTTAAAGGAGTAACGACAGGTTTTTTGGAATCGTTACTGCCGACACTTGAAAACGATTTAAAAAATCTCGCATTAAATAGTAGCATAACACACTGCAGAGTGCCGCTTTATTTACGATTGCCTACATCGTTTCGACTACCTCAAAACGACTCGCCGATCATAATGATTGCGACGGGTACCGGGATATCGCCTTTCATTGGTTTCCTACGTGAAAAAAAATATAACTCTGACTCCAAAATTGGAGAGACGTATCTATTTTACGGATGCAGATTCAAACATTCAGATTTTTTGTATAAAGAAGAGTTAAACGGTTACGTCGACGACGGAACTTTAGCGAAACTAAGCGTTTGTTTTTCTAGAGAGGCTAAAAGTAAAAAATACGTACAGGATGATCTGAAGCGTGAATCAAGATTAATCATAGACTTGATCGAAAAAGGAGCCACCGTGTATGTGTGCGGAAATAGCAATGCACTAAAATCCATTACAACAACCCTGGAAGGACTCATTGATTTGGATCAGTTGATAGCAGAACGAAAGTATCTAATCGATTCGTGGCAATAAAAAAAAATCTTTGTGTCACCACAAAACTTTCCCGGCAAGTAGCCAAGGACTTATGGAACAACTAAAAAGTGATGTCCCTTTGGGAAGAAGGTTGACTTCATTGAATGGGATAGTCAGTGACGATCGCAGATAGTGAGAATGCAACACATTAAACACGGTTGATTCAATCGTTTATGCAAATATACTAACTGGCGAAAAATTTATGTGATTTTGCCCCAACATGGCTCTGTGTACCAAATTTTAAGTCTAAGTCCAATACTTCGATATTGAAATATGACTAGTGCTGCCTCTGGTGGATCGATTTCAACCACAACCTTTTTAACTCTTGCCATGGCCAAATATTGCCTGTATGCCAAATTTCTTGGGCGCTATCGTCAAGATATGGTGGAGAACACAGACAGACTTCCATTTGGAAATGGTCTTAATTGTCTCAGGGGGTCTCAAAACGGATACTTTCATCTTTATCTGGAAACAAATTTTGCATGTTCACAATACAGGGCTAGGAAAGTAAAAATCAAAGAGACTTTATTACAATTTATTATTATATAAATAAAGTTTGTATAAATACATAATACATGCGTTTCAATCATGCGCAAAATATTGCACCGTCTTGTATTTTTTTCTTCCTAAAATACTAAAAATATCTTACGTTACAGGCATTTATTGTACAAATTCAGTTTCGTCTAAATGTAAAAACTTGTGCGTTTTTGAGCATACTTCAGCACCACACGGTGTAAAAAAATACATATGAAATTGTATACAGTCTTAAAAGTGTGTGTTAAAAGCGAAAATATGGAATGCTGATGTGGAGTAAAGCTGCCTATTGCATGCGTTTGTAAGGATGGGCAAAAATGTATGGGACACGTCCCCCACCACCAGTAATGACCAGACGTATGTCATTAGATAGCTCTTGTCAATACTGTCATTCGTTACTATAGCGGTCAGTCTCAAATCATTGTGGGAAAATAGTTACAGCTAAAAGAAAAGGCAGAGGCAGATCACCGGCCAGATGGAACGATCTCATCAAAGAAGTTACAAAAGGGTCAATACAATCTGCGACCCGCCATGCAGAAGACAGGTCGAAGTGGAGGAGCCTCGTAGGCAAACTGTTGTCTACAGAAGAAGAAAAGAAAAACGTTTTATCACTGGCCGGTTATGCGGAGCCACTCCACGCCGCTATGTTTCGCATCATCATCACTTTTTTTTGCAGAAAGGAACCTTCGAAGTTTGTCTTTACTCTTTATTACGACATTTCACGAGGGGCAGGTTTATTAACATAAGTCAATCTCTTCCAACCAACCCTACTATGAAGTGTTTATATGTGTGTTTGTGTGAAACATGTGTCTTGTTATTGCATTCGATCGACAGAATTGAAATGCGATTCTGCCAATTTTATCCTAACGGAAAATGGTGACCCAGCCGGGAAGTAAACCCGGAACCTTACAATGTAAGATCAGACGACCTAACCACTATGCCTTCAAGTAACAATTGTAATGCATTATGGTTGCACTAACAGTTTTAATATATGACGATTATTTTGTTATTTTGACACTTATACGTAATAATGTTTTATTGTAATAAACAATTTTTTAAACATAATGACATGGCTTTTGTTTTAGCTGTAACTTTTACACGACTGCCCAACAAAAAAAGAGTGTAATGTGTTTCAAGTTCATCTATGTATGTTTTCAGTTTCTTTATTCCACCATAACTTCTAAATGCTTCAACCGATTTAGAAGTGTGTGGCATTATTAGAATCGCTGTCATCCATAGTATCATAGAGTACATTAATTGTCTAAATATCTAGTAAGTAGTGGTCTAAATGTCCAAAATGTCAAAAAATAACCATAGATAGGTCTGATTTAGTACAATCCAGAAATATACATGTACCTATATGGATAAATACATAAACCACAAATATTTCATAAAAAACAGTAGTAAAAATAATTATAAATACAATTAGATTACTTTCTGTATTGGCAGTCGTGTTTTTTGTTCATTTAATATATTTACTTGTTCTCCCAACGATTTGAGACTGTCCACCATAGTAACAAATGACAGTCCCGAAAAGAGCTTTTCAATAACATATATCCGGTCATTATTGGCGGTGGGGACATTTCGTCGCATCCTCTTTCAGTCTACGTATAAAACGGGACTGAATTCAGTTCGGGTCGTGAATGAAATCCGTCGAGGTCATTTCAAAATCAAACGATACGAGTCGCGTCGGCTGATAAGCATTACCTCGATAAGATAATAGAAACTTCACACAGAAAATGTACGGAAAAGGCACTCGAGTTCGTTGCGCTGCAAACTATGTACTTATCCTAAAAAAACTTGGCACTCGACTTAAGCATCCTAACAGGGCTGGTATATCTTAATGGTAAAAATATATAGTACGACCGGTATATTTGGCAACGTTCCATCGCGTATCACATGACAAGACCGAACTAGAAAAATAATCACATCAGTCGTAATTTTTGTGCAGTATTTTCTGCGCCACCCTGATCAGCGGCGTCAGCGTCCGAAGCTCCATCGAGTTCTCTAAGAAGGGGTGCTCCAGCAGCTCTTGGGCGGTGGCACGCCGGTCCACGTCCACCTGCAGACAGCGGTCCAGGAAGTCCTGGAAGGCCGGCGACAGCGAGTCCCACCGCGGGATCTTGGGCCTGCCCACGGCCGCGATCAAGTACAGGGCGCGCAGCGGCGACTCTTTCATGTACGGCGGTTCTCCCTCGATCATTTCGATCGCCATTATGCCGAGCGACCAAACGTCCACTTTCTTCCCGTACTGTTTGCGCGTCACCACTTCGGGCGCCATCCAGTACGGCGTGCCGACCATCGTCTGCCGCTTCTCGTCGCCGACTATATTAGCGCAGAAACCGAAATCGGTGACCTTCACGGACCCGTCCATCCCCAACAGCACGTTATCCGACTTGATATCCCTGTGGATGGTTCCTTTCATGTGCAGAAAGTCGATGGCCAGGAGGGTCTCCCGGCAGACGGCGGCGATTTGGCCTTCCTTCATCACCACTTCGGTGACGACGTCCGTCAGAGATCCGCCGTCGAGCAATTCCATAATGACCCACAGATGATCGTAGCTCAAGTAAGCGTCCAGGAAATTCACCAGATTTTTGTGCTGGAACTCTTTCAAAACGTTGATTTCGTTTAGGATGAGTTCTTTGCGCGGCTGCTTCGTGAGATCGATGTCTTTTACGGCTACTCTTGTGCTATTTTTTAAATCCAGTGCGATGAATACTGTGCCTGAAACGCATAAAAAATGTGCACATCAAGATATGTATTTAATCTATAGAAGTAAGATCATGTTTCAGCATCGCAAAATAGGAGCAATGGTTGCGGATTCGAAATCGCAGAAATCTACACATCCTAGCATTGTCGAACAATGCGCTTAATAATCCCACCTCATCTTATCTAAAGGATAAGGTAACCATATTCGAAAGTCACAGTCTTCCACTCCGAAACACCATTAGCCTCAAACCACAAAACTCCGTTTTACTATTACTCTTCTTCTGTCCATACAGTTCGATTATAGAACCAGCACCCTTCAAATATTAGAGACAAGCAATCGCTCCCAATTTTCAAGCTTTTTCTCAAAAAGCATTCCTTTACTCACCAAATGTAAATCCTCCCCCCTCGCAGTCTTTTTCCTTTGTCTCTGACAGTGTTATTTTGTGTTATTTTATTTTCCCTCAGCACTAATTAGTTAATTTAAAAGTAATAGCTTTAGGTATAATTTGATTATAATGACAGGCTATTTTGATGTCATCTGGCTGTTTTGATATTTGACCCACTTGACATTTTATTGTTATCTTTTATTTATTATTTATTACTTATAATTTTGATGTTTTTCTTTTCAAATCGGTTTTGACTATTTAATTTAATGCATAATTAGGTACATTATTTTTGATCTGAAATATTCCTAGAAGTTTAACCCTAAAACAGGCTTTGCATAGTTGGGCAAGCTGGGCAAAAGCTGATGGTATGGTATTTGGTTCTATGCTTCTTTGTTATAATATTTTATTGGCTGATTAAATGCAAGATTATATTGTACATTATGCTAAATAAATAAAATAAATATTTGAATACAGCTTTGTTTATGAATTACTGGAAAACTCACAACGATATTATGGCTGGCTAACGATATATGACCAGGAACGGGTGTAATAATTATTTTTGCGACAGAACAGAAACAAAAGCAAAAACAATCAGTGAATTTGTAGTTCAATTTAAAAATATCATTATTTTTCTAGCCTTTTTGGTGGCACTACTTTACGGCCACCAAGAAGTTTTATTATTATTATTTTATTATTATTATTATTTATTATTTATCTAAGTAGTATTGAATAGTCAACACCCACCCGGCGATCTCCATGCAGAAGTGCGAGCCCCAGTAGGACCCTGGCCTGCGGGCCAGTTTCCCTTAGGAGTCAACCTTTGGGTGCTCCTGGACGGCTTGCGCACCGTGCGGCGTCAGCCAATCAACTGTGCATTCCGACTGAAAGCCGGGGGAGTCTGGAAACAGTGTTGTTTCCTATAGAGCGGGGCTAGTTGTTAACCTTATTGCTCTTGAAACGACTAACCGGCTACCCGATGCCGGGTGAACAGCCGGGCAAGGGATGCCGCGGTCCGCAATAGATTCGGTAGACACCGTATCACCGCTACCTGAGGGAGAGGACTGCGCAGGCGACCTCGCACCTGTAACCAGTCGGGAGGAAGGAGGTATCGTGATGGTTAATTCCAGGTGGAGATATTCTTCCAAAACTGGTAGTCAGGAGGCGAGGCTGCCCGCTAGGTACATTTCCCGGTGCTTCGTTGTAAGGCATTGGTCTCTGTCGGGCAGGTGGCCTAACTAGACAGTGGATTGTTTTTATCCCAAGTCTTCTGCGCTTACCTCACGGGAGACAGAACGATCCGGTATCGTTAAAACTTCCCGAGGTGGCGGGTTCGCTCATTGTAGTTGACAGGCCAAATGCAGCAACCCGTATCACGTACGTTCAAGTACTCTCGAGTGAAAAATAAAAAAAAAGGCAAAACTTGTTCAAAATTGTTCCTAATATTCTAAATACATAAAAGGGTAATAAATAGCTCTTGTATAAAAAAAATGTAGGGCGGTTAATGTATAATTGGGACCTATTCTATATTGTTGATGTTTTATCTTCACCCGACTACATATATCCACCATGCTGATTCTGAAACTGCAATAATCTTTATTCGGCCAATAAATAAGCGAGATATAGGGATTTAAAGAAGCGTCAAACACCTACATTTCGGTTATTAGTTTACAAAAAAAAAGCAATTTATAAACACCTATATGGCAGTAGGTTAAGGTTTCCAATTTTTTTTATCCAAAGTTTAATTTTTGCTCGTATTGATTCACCCCAATCGAAGATGTAACTAGTTTTTTTTATAAAACTGTCGTAACACCTATCGTATCGAATCGAATCGAATATTTTTCCACGCATAGTATGTAATTTACAAAATTGTATGTCTCAAAATGTTGCGTAGCTATTTTATATCAGATTTAGCAAATGATTGAATCTAGTAGTGGTTTTTAATTTATTTTGATAAATGAAAAATGTGCCGATACTACATAAATTCCAAGGATTTCTCGAGTTGATGCCACGGCTACAAGATTCCAACTAGTTGTGTTGAAGATATATTGACTGAAGGACTCACCTGAAGCTCCGGCGCCTACTTCCTTGAGCCGTTCAAACCTAGAGTGTGGGTCGTCCTTATTGCAAATTCTTCTCAGCTCTTCGTAAATTTCCTCATCGGAGAGTGTAGAATTTATAAGCTCTTTTTTACGTAAGATGGGGCTTTCCTCTTCGCTACCGATGAGCGTTAAGTCTTGAACGGCGGCGTTTAGATCGATGAAGGGCTCTTTTTTGAAGACGGTCCGTTTGGGCGGGAGAGCGGGCATCGTCTGCCGCTCTGTCGGCAAGTCGGGAGCTGTAGATTGGAGGCTGTTGTCTTCTTCGCTGCTCGTGCTCTGTCCGATGGATATATCCGAGTCCTGGCTCTGGTGAGCATTTTTTTTATCCAGGAGTTTTTCGATCTCCTTGGATTCCTCGGTGATCACCTCCTCGGTCACGTGCGGTTTGAACGGCTCGATCGGCTCCTTCTTTTTGATGGAATAATTGTAGAATTTGACGGCCAGGTACGCAGCGTTCGGGTTCTCATTCTGTTCAGCTATAGTGATCTGGGTGTTCATCAGTCGTATCCATGACGTCGGCAGGCCCTCCAGCATGCCCGTCTCCGTGTTTTTACTCACATGGATGTGTTGCTGGACGTTGGTCGGGAATCCTATTTCGGTGGCGCGATCTTCCCTCGCGCTCGCCTTCTTCGAGAACAACTTCGATATGCTCTGCGTGAACCCATTCATTTTCACTAATTGGCGCCGCTGTTACATTAATTACACATACTGTTAAAGGACATCACAAAGGATGCGCAGAAATGTTTTTATCTGAAGGAGTGGCCACCGAAATCACGGCAGCCGAGCGAGCGAATCACACACAATCAGCTGTCAGATCGTCTTCTTCTTTTTCGTATTTATTTTTTATAGAGTGGCGACACTACTGCATTTCCGCGGATTGTGTGAAATATGGAAAACCACTACGAGCTAACGATAACCGTCCGCTTGAAGGTTTGTTTCGAGTTCACTTATGATTTGTTTATTTATGATGATTTATCTTGATGTATACGTTGTACCTAGTTTACGAAATATGAACTTGCATCATCGGAATTAAAAAGCAGTAAAATAATTCTAATAATAATTCATTTGGCTTAAACATTATTAAAACATTGCCGGTCCACTGAAAATAAAAGCAATATTCTATTCTGATTACGTTCTTGGCTACTTCTAACGTCGTAATAAAATGATTTTTCTATGCATAAGTTATTTTTTTAAATGATATTTTTAACGCCCAATATCAACTTTTTTAAATTTTGAAATAATTATTTTCCGGCACTACAGTGCTTTTCCGGCAGTACAGTGCTTTTAACTCTAACGTTCAAAATTTCCTGATTCGTTGCGAAGTCCTGTATAATATAACAATAACATATTTTTCTGAAGTCGAAATCAATAAAACTTAATAGGTAGCCAAGACACAGAAAAGTCAGCACTAATCAAAAGTTTATCAATATTGAAACATCCTAATTAAAATTGAAATGCGTATTGGGTATATTAATGTGAGCCAGGACAATACTTTTATAAAGTCGGTTTGTTGCAAGAAGTCATTAAATTGCGTAATACTTCTATTGGGATGACTGGCTTGCTCGATCTTCTTCCACGTTAAATAAAGATCTTTACCATATTATAATGATTTCTACATATAAAACCTTATTTTAAGACATAGAACCAAAGATCATATTGACGATTTCAAGGTTCCATATTTATCGATCTCTGGCATTGTTGATATTCGTCTGACATATTGGCAACACTACCCGAAAATGACACCGAATTCAAAACGCTATCACCGCGCGCAAATTGCCCGCCCACTCATTAGCGCATATTCCCCCGCAATTAAAGCGATTAAATTAGCATAATAATGTACGGCGTGCGTTTTGAACGATCTTAAATATATATTAGTTCCATTTTGGTCGGCGTCCCGTCCACGCGAGTCCGTGAAAATTGGGCGTTTATCCAAAATCGCAATGACACGATCGCGGATCAGTATCGGACCGTCCTCTCCGCGCAGTCGACGCGCGTTTTTCGCAAACCCTCCAAATAATAATAACCGTCAATAATTAAAAAATAATAATAATTAATCCCCCTAGCTAGTCCGTAGAAAACGAAACGAAAAACGCGCGATTTCCGAATTCGGAAAAACCTCGAATCGTGAAAAATTACGAAAAACAGTGTATTTTAATAAGTGAACAAGTTATTTTTGTTAAATAAGAGTTTGCTGTGATTCTGTGGAATTATCGGTGCGTATATCCGCTTTTTAATTGGTCGTAATGGCGATTTACGTAAAAACAAATGAGCATTATATTTGTTTTTCCGTTTCGCTCCGTTTCATTTAAGTACCGTCAAACGGGGATACTTATGCAAGTTTATTAATTTTATTCGATTTGTTGGAGAGGGTAGCACCCCCACCCGCAATGCACAATACAAAATAGATACACAAATCAATTATGAAAAAAGAAAGAAAATTAACTTTATTGTACCAAAAACACTAATAATGAAAAAGAAAAACTTAAATTGAATTTTAAATTCGTACAAACGCCGGGCTTATTGCTTTACGATGTCTTACAGCCAACCGTTAATAATAATAATAATGAGTATAAGAACGTTATAACTTTTACGTAGGTACATAATTATAATTACACGCAATCTAGTCACAAAAGAGAGTATGTAGGTACACAAAAACCTGTTTTTTTTTAATTTTAACTTCAGACCACGATCATAGTGTGTCGATAGTTTGAGTAGGTGTCAGAAACTCTGTCTGAGTATCTTTATTTATTTATTTGAAATATTATTCAGGAGCCTTACAGACTAATCCAATTCGTTTTTCTACCAGTGGGTCGCGACCTCATGGGGGCTCGCGAAAAGACCCTCGGGGGTTGCAGGCTATCTAAAAATAAAAAAAACGAAGATATTACAAAATCTTTATTATGTAATATGCAAACATTTACAGCTTCGGAAGAGAAACACATTTATTATGTCTTTTTAACCATTTCTTTTACAAAACTTTATGTTTATCTAGGATGTAGCTAGATACAGCTACAAAAGTGAAAAACAGTTGAAATAAATGTGGTTTTCGCCAATGTCTCTAAAAAAATATTATTTATTGAATGTTTACAGTTACAGCTGTGGAAGAGGCTAAGGGGGGTTGAGAGAACTAAGTTACAGTTTAAGGGGGGGGGGGGGGTCGCGTAAGAGTTTTATTTTTTACCAAAAAGGGGGGTCGCGATGAAAAGTAGGTTGAAAAGTACTGTTATAGAGTTCTCCTCGCTATGTAATTTACTTGTGAACACAATTCAAACTTACATAGTATCTCTGGTAGATAAATAGTTATTTGAATTAATTTATATGCAAATATAATAAGGAAAATATATCGACGCGTTTCGAGAGTGTTGTATCCGACAATTCCTAAAATAAAATTAGTATGGCCGTAAGATATTGCCCCGTGGAAATAGGCCCACCACATTGTACTCTTATGTGTGTGCAATCAAGCTTTTCAAACAAACAAACAAACAAACAATTATTCTTTTATGGCTTTTTTAATAAAATATTTGTGTTTTAGGTATTTATTAATATAGTATAGATACATATATATATCTGAAATGTACTCAATCAGACCTTTAATTTGACACTAAACACGATATATTATGTTACTTATAATGTTGACATTTGAACATTTATATAACGAATTAATTGATATTTGGACAATTAAGGTACCGCATGACACTCGGGATGGCATAACGATTCTACCAATACCACACACTTTTAAATCGGTTCAAGCGTTTAGAAGTTATGGTGAAATAAAGGAACGAAAAACATACACAGATGAACCTTGAACACATTACACTACTTTTTTGTTGGGCAGTCGTGGAACAATTACCTTAGGATTCGTTTCAAATCTAATAAACAATCTACAAAAAAAAATGTGTCGTACGAAGCGCCGTGGATGCTATGCTGGGCGTTTTAGTCAAAGAAGTTTTTTTAGAAACATACATTTGAAGCCCCCTTAAATTTCCACCCGGGGCAGGTACCCCGGTTTGCTCGCCCTCAGATCCGGTGCTACAGCGAATCTGAATGGAGTCTTGAGGATGTTATTCTCATAATAGCGATATATTTACGATTTCCCAAGTATCCCCGTGTGACGGTATGCGTCAGGGAGCGTCCCAGGATAGTAGTAGCATCATGTCGGTCAACCAAACCCATACGTCAAGCTAAAAATAGAGCAAGTGGGTCGAAGCGTTCGTGCTTCACTCAATGACTAATTTGCAATAAAAATTCGCTGGATGTGACTCGTCTGCTGGAAACGGGTCGTGAAAATAGCTTGGATAGCAATGCTGTTTGGGAACACCATGCCAAATGTTATCGTGATAAGTAATGATTCTAGAAGTACCTATACGTAGATATATGCGACGTTTATAAGTTTACAAATACATGGATGTCTTCAGCTATAAGGGTTACGGGGACGAACGATCAGTCATTTAAAAAAAATGAGATACCGATTCCTTCTTGTGGCTTGTTCCCAAACGAATTGAAGCACAAAACGATTTTCGAAAGAATGATCGTAACCTGCCCTTAAATGAAGAGAGAAAAAAATGTGTGACGGGAAAAAACGATTGAAGTCAGCGTGGTGACTGAGGACATTTATCTTTCTTACCCGTCACGTCTATAGGGGTCTGGGAGGGGGGGGGGGGTATGGAATACTCCCCAGGTCAAAGAGGGGTCCGGGGCCGTCAAAGGGGGACCCTCCCCCGGTTTTTTTTTTTTTAAATTTGGCGTTTAAATGATGTAGATTAAAGATTTTTAAAACTCTTTTACATACCAAACCAGCATAAATCCTACTAATATTTTAAACGCGAAAGTGTGTAAGAATGTATGTATGGATGTTTGTTACTCTTTCACGCAAAAACTACTGAATGGATTGTGATGAAATTTTACAATAATATAGCTTACACATCAGAATAACACATAGGCTATAATTTATAAAGATATATAGTTTTCTGTCATCATTATCACAATTTTCTATCACCACGCGGGTGAAACCATACATATTCTGTTTATTATTTATGTGCCTTGTAAAATGTTTTTTTTAGTAACATCCATAAACAACTTTTTAAAGTTTGGTATGTTTGTGATAATTTGAATGCTTAACCTAGTCGAGTATAGGTACATTAAGAAAACATCATACGAAAATAAACAATGCTTTATTGAATGTTTGCTTTATTGAACAATGAACATTTTTTTACTTGATGCCACCACATGTACAATAACTATTTTACACAAAATGAAGCTCTTTTGTTTTGAGTTAAAATCGCTTACAAATATTTTTGTTACTTTTTACGCATTCATTTTGAACATAAAAGCTGTTATTATGTGTTAATTAAAATGTTTCTGAGACAAGTTTAATAAAGAATCAAGATTGTGCCTCGTTTATTTATTTATTTATTTTATTTTATTTTATTTATTTATTTTATTGTTATTTAGTTTATAAACTGTAATGTTTCACTTGTTTGCAATAAACTGATATTTTTACTGTCGATTTTTGGGGTGGCAAAAAGGGGGGTTTAGGAAATCTGGGGTGCCTACTGCCACCCCTTGCCACCCCGTAATTACGCCACTGGGTGATGCTGAGGAGAAACTGTGATGGGACATACTGATCAAGGCCAATGACTTTTCCACGTTTTCCGTTTTTCCGAAGATATGATTTGAGTAAAATGTATTTTTTTAGAAACTCACGTATTCTTATTATTTTATTACACCTATATTATAATTTCTTATTTTTTCTGAGGTGAAATTTAGGTAAAATGTATTTTTTTTAGAAATTCAAATATTTTTTGGTTTATAGAAAAAATATATGTTTTTCTCATACAAACCATTGCTGAAATGTCTTTTTTTAAGTCAGTAAACTTGGAATTACCAAGAATGTCAAAATGTTGACTTTGATCGTCATTTCCCGTAACCGTTCGTTTATTATATCATTGATTTTATACACTATAAAATCAATGATTATATCTAATTTCATGGAGTTGATTCTGATCAAGCCATTAACTTTCAAATTAATTCGACCTTCGCAGTTTTCGGATAAATTTCCCGAAAGTCAATTCGAACTTCGTATTTCCCTCGCCCCAAACTACGTTCTACACTTATAAAGCAACATGCGTGTTCCGATTACTTTAAAAACATGCGTGTTTTCAAAGCGTGACTGGCCTAATGTTTGAAGTTCAGTGACGGCATTGCCTAAAAATATCACTAATATGAGTTCCGTCAGGTCTTTCTTAATTTCTTTACGAAGGTCTTCTGTCAGATTGCGTTTAGCTAGACACAGACGGTGATCTATTTTTATTGGGTATAATGTTTGGCTGACTGACGTTTACCGGATTCTTAGGAAATGCTTGGACGACAGCCAAGCGCCATAGACCCCTATAATATTGATGTGTAGCCCAACCTAGCTCTAAGCTATTTGAGCTACATATTGTTGCAGTAGGTACTTGTATACTTAAGTATATGGGCGTTTTTTTAAAGTGTACACATTCCGGACACTTTTCACTGTCTGACATCTTAGAAATAAGGCTTTAAGTCTGTTACATCAATTACGATCTATTAAATAATACTTTTATGGACTATAGTATGATATTGATAAAAGCCCCAAATGGAAATATAGTAGATACGTTTTCTTTGCGGGAAATTTGTTACATCCACTGACAAACATTTCCAAAAACGTCAGTCAGTGGAACAGTTAAGAAATTCTTTTCAAAATTGGTAGGTACTTTAAAAAAACGCCCATATATTTGACAAATAAAATGGGGTCTCTAAGCTATAGCTTGTCCAGCTTATCGTCAATCCTGCACTGGTTGCGCAACTCTGATAGTTATAAAAAATATTTGAAACAGTGAAACAAAATAAAACGGACAATTTATTATGAATTTAGGAAAACAAAATCTCTTATCTCAGAGAGAAAAGCAAAAATTAAAATGGATGAAGTTTTTTGTTTATTAATATTCATCAGCAGCTTCTCCTTCGGCCTCGCCCGAGTCCATGCCGACCTCTTCGTAGTCCTTTTCGAGCGCGGCGAGGTCTTCGCGCGCCTCCGAGAACTCGCCCTCTTCCATCCCTTCGCCGACGTACCAGTGGACGAACGCTCGCTTGGCGTACATGAGGTCGAACTTGTGGTCCAGGCGCGACCACGCCTCCGCGATGGCCGTCGTGTTGGACAGCATGCAGACGGCGCGCTGCACCTTGGCCAGGTCGCCGCCGGGCACCGCGGTCGGCGGCTGGTAGTTGATGCCCACCTTGAACCCCGTCGGGCACCAGTCCACGAACTGGATCGTGCGCTTCGTCTTGATGGCGCCGATGGCCGCGTTCACGTCCTTCGGCACGACGTCCCCGCGGTACAGCATGCAGCACGCCATGTACTTGCCGTGGCGCGGGTCGCACTTCACCATCTGATTAGCCGGCTCGAAGCATGCGTTGCTGATCTCCGCCACGGACAGCTGTTCGTGATACGCCTTCTCCGCGGACACGATCGGCGCATACGTCACCAGCGGGAAGTGGATCCGCGGGTACGGCACCAAATTCGTCTGGAACTCGGTGAGATCCACGTTGAGCGCGCCGTCGAAGCGCAGCGACGCAGTGATCGAAGACACGATCTGCCCGATCAGCCGATTCAAATTCGTGTAAGTCGGCCGCTCTATATCGAGATTGCGTCTGCAGATATCGTAGATCGCTTCGTTGTCCACCATGAAAGCGGCGTCAGAGTGCTCCAGCGTGGTGTGCGTGGTCAGAATAGCGTTGTAGGGCTCGACGACCGCCGTTGAGATCTGCGGCGCCGGATACACGGCGAACTCCAACTTGGACTTCTTCCCGTAGTCGACGGAGAGGCGCTCCATGAGCAGCGACGCGAATCCGGAACCGGTACCTCCGCCGAACGAGTGGAAGACGAGGAATCCCTGCAGCCCGGTGCACTGATCCGCGAGCTTCCGCACGCGGTCCAAAACCAAGTCCACGATTTCCTTGCCGACCGTGTAGTGTCCGCGCGCGTAGTTGTTTGCCGCATCCTCCTTCCCAGAGATCAGCTGCTCGGGGTGGAACAGCTGCCGGTAGGTACCCGTGCGCACCTCATCGATCACCGTCGGCTCCAGATCCACAAAAGCGGCGCGCGGCACGTGTTTTCCGGCGCCGGTCTCGCTGAAGAACGTGCTGAAAGAGTCGTCGCCGCCTCCGACCGTCTTATCCGAGGGCATCTGCCCGTCCGGTTGGATACCGTGCTCCAGGCAGTACAGCTCCCAGCACGCGTTGCCCATCTGGACGCCAGCCTGGCCCGTGTGGATCGAAATGCACTCGCGCATATTTACTCCAGGAATATTCAATCTAACACAAATTATTTTCAAGCGAGCGTTGATTTTTTTTCACAATTCTGAAACAAATGACGATGTCGAGCAACTTTTGTTTCAATGCGAAAATTTCGAATTTAGATTTAATTCTAAACGCAGACTTTCATGGCGATTTAATTTGAAAATTTCGCTGGCCGCGCTAGCTCTGACAATATATTGAACTGGCAAACTATACGAATGGCTACGTGTGCGCAAGACTTTTTGTAGGTGGCGCTAGCAGCGGTTGACTCATGCAAGTATGAAGCTTGGGCAATTGACCGCCGCAGTGCTATAACAGATAACTGGCACAATTTTTAGTCATAATACTGCTAAAAACAAAAAAAATGCATTTCGAAACATAACATGCGTAAGACTCTCGTTAAACTATGTATAAAAAACGGCCAATTCAGCGGGTAAAATTGCGAATCATGTAACGCTGTCGATTCATTTTAGTATAGAATCCTTGCATTGAATCTATTTAACCCGAGCTTCATACGCGGTACCTCGAGCGGTACGTGCTCACATCACGTACGTACCTTTTTCTTACGAATGCTCCCTCGTGCGATGCCTGCTCACTTGACACTTCCGTGGGTCAATTGCCCTCTGCGCCCTCTAGCGGAAGAAAAAGCGAAAATGCTGATGCCACGCGTTAGATTATGAAACAGTCTGACCTTATGTTTCGAGTTCTTTATTGCACGAGTCCTGATGAATTTTCAGCTTTTCCAAAACACCCTTTACGCCAGCGCCAGGTGTCCCGGAATATGGCCTGCTGGTACCCTGGCATTCTATGGCCAAAATACCGACTGATCTGGAAATATCAGATTTTCCAAAACTTTTGCTTTTTTTTTTGTCGCTGGCTCTTTTGGCTATTCGGCCAAAACGTAACAAATGCAACATAGAAGATTTTTAGATAATCGCATTGAAAGATTTTGGATGATAGAGAGAAGGAAATAAAGGTCTTATAGAATAGAATATATTTTTATTGCTTAACTGTGTTTAAGCTATATAAATAGGCAGTTACTACACAGTTTACCATTAGATGCACAACATTATTTTGTTATATTACTATATCAATATTATTGTTCAATATATTGTACATTATTATTAAATATCTATGAACAAATTAATCTATGAATATTTGTACAAAAGTGTAATGTAGATTCTTGAATAGGAAAGTGTAAGTAATCTGTTAATGACTACAATCAGTGGCGTAACTAATCCGGTACAGCCGGTGACGCGCATCGGGGCCCACAGCAGTCCGGGGGGGGGGGGGGGGGGGGGGGGGTGGGGGGGCAAAACTAAACTTCTTTCTACAAAACGACGTGTAATACAACTCTGTTAGGAAGCTAAGGAAGATCCCGCGTGTCCCGCTGAACTTGTTTGGGAGTTAATGGGCCCTTGCTGAGTTGGCCACGAAGACCCATTCTGTTCAGGGTTGGTCACACTCACGGGTCAACACCTATTCGACGGCCTCCACGCATGAAGTGCGAGCCCGGATAGGACTCTGGCCGTATGGTCAGTTTCCCCTGGGAATCAAACTTCTGGCGCTCCTGAACGGTCTGCGCACCGTGCGGCGTAAGCCAATCGACTGTGCACTCTGACTAACAACTTGCGGTGTCAACTACAACGGGCGAGCCCGTCAAGACAGGACGTTTTAACGATTTTCTCGTTCTGTCGCCCTGCAGTGAACGTACAAGACTTTGGACAGAAAAAAATCCAACGTCCAGCTACGTCACAACCCGCAAGAAGCCAACGCCTTACCGCGAGATAGCCAGTGCTACCTGGCGGGCCGACCCTCGCGCCCTTGCTTCCAATTGTGACCGGATTTCTCCGGTCTCTCGATTGGTTCCGAGTTCGAGGTCGCTTGCGCGGTCCTCTCCCTTACGAAACGGTGAAACGGTGTGCACCGAATCTATCGCGGACCAAGGCGTCCTTTGCCCGACTCTGAACCGGGATCGGATGGCCAATGGTCATTTCAAGAGCAGTCGCCGTAAGGAAGACAACCACCCCCGCTCTATAGGAAACAATACAGTTCCCAGACTCCCCCGATTGTTAGTCGGAGAGCACAGTCGATTGGCTTGCGCCGCTCGGTGCGCAGACCGTCCAGGAGCGCCAGAGGTTTGATTCCCAGGGGAGACTGGTTGACCCAGTGTCCTACCCAGGTTCGCACCCCATGCCTGGAGGCCAGCGGATGGGTGTTGACCCGTGAGTGTGACCGACCCTGAACACATGGGTCATCGTGGCCACCTCATCATGGGCCCATTAGCTCCCATTCTGACTAACAGTCGGGGGAGTCTGGAAGCAGTACTGTTTCCTATAGAGCGGGGGTGGTTGCGGACCTTACGGCGACTGCTCTTGAAATGACCATCGGCCATCCGATCCTGGGTCAACAACCGGACAAAGGACGCTGTGGTCCGCGATAGATTCGGTATACACCGTTTCACCGCTTCGTAAGGGAGAGAACCGCGCAAGCGGCCTCGAACTCGTAACCAATCGAGAGACCGGAGTAATCTGGTCACAATTGGAAGTAAGGGCGTGAGTGTCGGCCCGCCAGGTAACGTTCCTGGCTATCTCGCGGTTAAGGCGTTGGCCTCGGTGACGGGCTCGCCCGCTGTAGTCGACAACCCAAGTTGTCCCGCTGAACTTCTTGGGAACTTGTTGAACCCCAAATGAAAATGCCGATTTATAATGTAGCTACAATATAAATATGTAACAGTAATTACATCCTATATGCCATAATAAATGTAAGTGAGAAGAGGGAGGGGCCGTTTTCACTTAAAAAACTTTTCTTAGTAGCACTTAATGATTACCCATTTCTTTAATTCGATTATAAATTGTAGTGGTAGCTGATTGTATATTATTAGGTATACTATTGTAGTTTTGATACTTAAAATTGTATTGATTTTTAGGTATATTTAGTGTATGCCCATTTCTGGTTATCTTGGAATGCACTTCTCTCAATATTTTTATTTTTTTATTTATTTAACCATTTTTTTAATACAGCTTTCGAATAAAATCCAGCCAAGCCCTAGGCTTACCTGCTGGAGATTATGATAGGGTGACTTTTAGTGCGTCTTTTGTGGCCATTTTGACCATATTATAAGATATATACTGCAGTTGCATTAATTAATATTAGTCGGCACAAAAGCCGACTTTTTGATAGAAAGCTCGGAGCCGCGTGTGTGTATTCCTCTACGATAGCGCCCAAACGCTTCATCCGATGAAGCTGAAATTTGGCATACAGGCATCATTTGGTCGTGGCAAGAGTTGAAAAGATTGTAGTGGTATTTCTATTTTTGATATTTCTAAATGATCTCTTTAATGTTTAGACGATGTAATGGTTGATTTTGTGTAGTTTGTTGACTTTCGGATTTCTGACTTGATTTAATTTTGTTTTTGCCAGATAAATGATATGTTTAAAATGGGAATATTATAAAAAATGTATTTATTAATTGTAAGTTCTATACCCTTACCGGGTTTTTTGGAGTGAATAAACTTTGAACTTTGAACTTTGAGTCAAAATCAGTCCACCAAGGGGGCGCGCTAGTCACTTAAATCTCGAAATATTGCTGTTAGAGATGAAATTCGGTACACAGATGCCTTGTTGGGCCGGCGACGTTGTGATATTTTGGTTGGAATATCTCGTATACAAGCGACGCATTTTTTTTAAATACCGCCGCATTAAAGAAAATACTTCATCATTTTTGGAAAAAAAACCATTTTAATACTGCAGTTAGAGACTTGAAATTCGGTACACAGATGCCTTGTTAGACCGAAATCACGCTGTGAAATATCTTGGTTGTAATATTTCGTATACAAGCGAGGCAAATAATATTTAAAGTCCGCAATATTTAAGAAAATAATATTTAAAATCATTTTCGAAAAAAAAAGACATTTTAACACCGCGGAAAATACTAGAAATATACTACGAATTGGCGCGCAGGGGGGAGGATGGGTTGGTTGGTGCGGGTGGTGTGGGGGGGTTGGCTGGAGCTTGTCTACTTGTCGGGAAAGTCTTTGGGTGACACAACCGATCTTTCTATCAAGAAAGCTCCGAGCGCCGATCTTCATATCTTCGAGCCGAAAGCTTGATAATGTTTACATAAAAAGATAAGGCGTACTTAACGCTAATATAATATGTATCTGTGAATGTATCTTAATCGTATCTTTTAGACGTATGTTTCTATTTCACGTACTTTAAAGATAACTATTTTTAATTCATTTTCTTACATTTTTTATTTATAGAGAAATTTTATTTAATATATGATGGATAAGCAAATTAATTTTTCTTTTTTTATAAAGGTTGCGAAAAGGAGGGACTAGTAGCCATTCATTTTGTATCTGTCTAGTGCTATGTTTATGTATATGCGAAGGGTTAAGGGGAATAATTATCAATATCAAGTTTAAAATTTTTTGGTAATTCCATTTTTAAAATTTACTAACATAAAAAAATGACATTTTAGCAATGGTTGAAGTGAGAAAAAATACTTTGTAAACCAAATATATTTGAGTTTCTCAAAGAAAATAGAAAAAAAACTAAATAATATGAGAATAAGAATATTTAGAAGAGTTAAATTATATTATTATTATTTGAGTTAAATTATATTATTAATTATATTATCGCTTTTTACTGAGATATAATTTAAGTAAAAACACATTTTACTTAAATTATATCTCAGTAAAAAGCGAAAACGTGGAAAAACCAATGGGTTTGATTTGTATTCCCCATCACAGTTGTTCTCAGCGTGTTTTATATACATTCGCGCATCTTTGCTATGATATTAGCATTTAGAGCAGCCGAAGTGGCCTCGAGATTTAGACAGCCTAAGGGCCTCTACAAGCGTTAATCCGGCACTGACTTAGCATGCTAATTAGTTATTGCCTATGTGCTGTTTAACTGACGATTCACAAGAAATGTTAACATAAAAACTGTAAAAAATATATCTAAAATACATCAAAAATAAATAAAACAACATCCTTAAAATTACCATAAAAATTAAAATTTTAGAGATAAATTTAAACCTACAATAAACTGAGGAACAAAAATCTATTTCATAATATTTAATTTTGTCTAAAAAAAATTATGAAAATCTACTGTAAAATATTAATTCGTGTCTCGTAATTTAGATTCTAAAATGGATGTAATTGTTAGGGGTTCCATTGAAAGAATCAATATTATCGGTTATGGTGTTGCATATCCGGCATACACGTGAGATGGGATTGTGGGCATATTGATTTGTCTGCCAAATGTGAATGTGGAATGGTGAGTGCTACCTCACTCGTCTGGATGGTACGTTGAAATATAACACTCCTAATAAAGCTGGCGAGTCTATCGAACCGTTGAGGAGTTTGTGCAGAAACATATCTGTCTGTGCTTATCACACGCAGTGGCGTAGCCACTAATGTGCGAAGAGGTGCAGTGCACCAGAGCCTACAGTGCCAGAGGGCCCACGGGGCCTTTGGTTGACTAAAA
Organism: Micropterix aruncella; assembly: GCA_944548615.1. NCBI lineage: Eukaryota > Metazoa > Arthropoda > Insecta > Lepidoptera > Micropterigidae > Micropterix > Micropterix aruncella. The sequence goes on from OX155957.1 coordinate 25,119,462, forward strand.
TAATGAAAATATTTGACGAATAATAACAGCATATCTTATTTATTCAAAGAAACTGAAAGATCGTTCAGCAAATTAATAACCATAAAGAATTACCTTAAAGAACAGGGTGGGACAAGTCCGCTTGAAATACTCGTCATTGATATCAATAGAAAATCATAATAAATGGGATTTGAGTACGGTCATTCATAGCTTTGCAAATATCAAGGCTCGCCGAAATTTGTAATTTAAATAGAATGTATTCTGTGATAGTACGCTTCGATTTTTATTTGATTATAATGTGCCCGACTAATAATGCCAGTTCAAATATTTATATTGGAAATAAAACATTTTTCAATTGGTTTTGTTTTGATTTGAGGAGATCGGTGACGGGGACCCAAATTCCTCTCCGCATAGGAGTATTCGACCACCTAACTACGCCACTGATCACAGGTGTCTTATATCAAGCTTTTTCTATTTCGACCCGTTCTATTGGAATGAATACAACTTGGGTTGTCGACTACAGCGGGCGAGCCCGTCACCTCAGGAAGTTTTAACGATTAGTCGTTCTATCTCCCTGGAGTGAACGTAGAAGACTTGGGGACAGAACAGTCCACCATCTAGCTACGTCACAAGCCCGTAAGAGGCCGTTACCTGGCGGGCCGACATTCACGACCTTACTTCCAATTGTGACCAGATTACTCCGGTCTCTCGATTGGTTACGAGTTCGAGGTCGCTTGCGCGGTCCTCTCCCTTACGAAGCGGTGAAACGGTGTATACCGAATCTATCGCTGACCACAGCGTCCTTTGCCCGGCTGTTCACCCAGGATTGGATGGCCGATGGTCGTTTCAAGAGCAGTCGCCGTAAGGTCCGCAACCACCCCCTCTATAGGAAACAGTACTGCTTCCAGACTCCCCCGACTGTTAGTCAGAGTCTAACATGCACAATCGAAAGTCGTGCACATCCGTAAGTATATCTCATTCAAACATAAGCGTTTCCCAATCCAAGCTGGGATTTCCTTCGCTGCTATTCAAGTGGCGTTTACTAATTTTATTTTACTGCGAATCATCATCCTATGAACGGATTATTTACAAAACCTTATCAAATATAAAAATATTATACAGTTTTTTTACCATGTTTCTTTATATGGGCTGTGGGCATATACCATGGGCTGGTCTATGTGGGTTTTCCGTGACATGTTTTAGTCGGTGTAAGTTCCTGGAAATTTAGTGGACTTGGCAATCTCATTAGAGTAATTTAACTGTTTTTCTTTTTTATTTGAGAAGTTTATCAACACTGCTTTGCTTAAATTGGCGACATCGGGTTCACTCTAAACTAGTCATTGACTTCAAAAAGTGTTTCGCTTGTTGGATCCTCCATTTTTGCTCTATAGTCACTTTCAAGAATGCGCGTGGTGTCGTCTGCGAGTTGGACAGTCTTGGCACATGTTATGTTGGTGGCTAAATCGTTACAATAGAGTTTGAAGAGGAGGGGTCCTAATGTTGAGCCGTGAGGCACACCGGTGTTTACTATTTCACAACTCGATTGCTCAGCCTTTTCCTCAATTCCATCAATTATTTTAATCTCCACCACTTGCTGCCTGTTTTGTGGGTACGATTTAATGAGTGAATTGGCCGCTCCTCTAATTCCATGATGGTTTAGCTTGTCTACCAGGGTATTGATGTTTATACAGTCGAATGCTTTGCTTGGATCGCAGAACTTTTATACACTTTTTTTATACACTGTTAGCTTAGATCGCAGAACTTTTTATACACTTTTTTTATAATTTAAAATGTAATTTCATTTGTAGAAATACTATTTGTTGTAATTTCGTAATGTTATTATATATATAATAATTTTTTGTAAAGTAGTTTCTATACCCAGATCGGGTTTATGAAAATAAATTTTTCTTATTTCTTATTCTTATTTCTTATTTCTTATACTCGTACATTTGCTAATGTTATACAATTTTATACATGTTTACCTTATTTTGATATTATTATATAGTCTTTAGTATAAACTTCTCTGCCAGAAATTAAGATTGAAGTATCTTCTTTCATTTCATTGTGCATTGGAGGTTTTTTATTTTTATTTCGATTCAATGGCTCGTTGATAACTAACGCAGCCTAATAATGTCATATTTTAAATGTTGGAAACGTTCGAAATTTTGAATTATTTCGAAACGTCATCCTCCATTTATGAAACGGCCTTAGCCGATGTGATCAAAGTGTTTTATTTTAGTTTTTTCGCTTTAATTAGCCTCAATTGGAGGCATTTTGTGTTGCAAAAAGGAAAAAGCTCGATTTTTGAGATATATGGATGATGAGTGATCGTTCGTCGACGGTAAAGGGACCCATAAACTAACATGCACAATCGAAAGTCGTGCACATCCGTAGGTAAGTATATCTCATTCAAACATAAGCGTTTCCCAATCCAAGCTGAGATTTCCTTCGCTGCTATTCAAGTGGCGTTTACTAATTTTATTTTACTGCGAATCATCATCCTATGAACGGATTATTTACAAAACCTTATCAAATATAAAAATATTATACAGTTTTTTTACCATGTTTCTTTATACATTTGCTAATGTTATACAATTTGGGGCTAATGGGCCCTTGCTGGGTTGGCCACGAAGACCCATTCTGTTTCAGGGTCGGTCACACTCACGGGTCAACACCCATCCGATGGCCTCCACGCATGGGGTGCGAGCCTGGGTAGGACACTGGGTCAACCAGTCTCCCCTGGGAACAATCCTCTGGCGCTCCTGGACGGTCTGCGCACCGAGCGGCGCAAGCCAATCGATTGTGCTCTCCGACTAACAATCGGGGGAGTCTGGGAACTGTATTGTTTCCTATAGAGCGGGGGTAGTTGTCTACCTTACGGCGACCTCTCTTGAAATGACCATTGGCCATCCGATCCCGGTTCAGAGTCGGGCAAAGGACGCCTTGGTCCGCGACAGATTCGGTGCACTCCGTTTCACCGCTTCGTAAGGGAGAGGACCGCGCAAGCGACCTCGAACTCGGAACCAATCGAGAGACCGGAGAAATCTGGTCACAATTGGTAGTTAGGGCGCGAGTGATGCCCGCCAGGTAACATACCTGGCTACTCGCGGTAAGGCGTTGGTCTCTAACGGGTTGTGGCGTAGCTAGACGTCGGATTTGTTATGTCCAAAGTCTTCTACGCTCACTGCACGGTCGATAGAACGAACAATCGTTAAAACGTCCTGCGGTTGACAACTCAATATGTTAGTCAGAGTCAACCAGTCTCAGTCTGAGTCAACCCAGAGTCAACCAGACTGGGTCAACCAGTCTCCCCTGGGAATCAAACCTCTGGCGCCCCTGGACGGTCTGCACACCGTGCGGCGCAAGCCAATCGATTGTGCTCTCCGACTAACAGTCGGGGGAGTCTGGGAACTGTATTGTTTCCTACAGAGCGGGGGTGGTTGTCTACCTTACGGCGACTGCTCTTGAAATGACCATTGGCCATCCGATCCCGGTTCAGAGTCGGGCAAAGGACGCCTTGGTCCGCGATAGATTCGGTGCACTCCGTTTCACCGCTTCGTAAGGGAGAGGACCGCGCAAGCGACCTCGAACTCGGAACCAATCGAGAGACCGGAGAAATCTGGTCAGAATTGGAAGTGAGGGCGCGAGTATCTCGAGCCCGCCGGGTTTATTCCTGGCTAACTCGCGGTAAGGCGTTGGACTCTCACGGGTTGTGAGGTAGCTGGACGTAGAATTGTACTGTCTAAAGTCTTCTACGTTAACTGTAGGGCGACAGAACGACTAATCGTTAAAACGTCCTGTGGTGACGGGCTCGCCCGTTGTAGTCGACACCGCAAGATGTTAGTCAGAGTTCCGTGGAGGACGCCGGTGGACCCGGCATCCTCCACGTTGGTGGGCTTGTCCTGTCGTATTCGGGCGGAGAGTCTGCGCGTCTGACAGGAGCGGTGGGATGGCGGCCTTACCCATAGTTTCTTTCCGTCGGTGTCCGAGCGGATGAAAAAGGAGGATTTTCTGCGGCTTGACCACCATAGCACTCAGCTCATTGGGGGTCACGGTGAGTTCAAAGCCAAGTTATTTGACCTTGGACTCAACGACGATCCCTGGTGCTCGTGTGGCACTGGTCGCCAGACGGCCGAACACATCGTTTGGACATGCCCCAAGCTCGACGCCGCACGGGCGGAAATGTTGTTTGTGGTTGGTTCGTGCGTCGGCAGTCTGCCGGTTTGGTATGCGGACTTGGTAAGTTGTAGGGGTTGCTTTGCTGCGTTTCGCGAGTTTGTGGATCACTGGGTGTCCCTCTGGGAGGATCTGAGGCAGAGGGGCTATCCTCCTCCGGGCGAGCCCCCCCCCCCCCTCTTAGCGGTGCGAGCCGTGGGCTGCTTCATCATCCGAAGTCGCCCGTACTGTATCGTCCCTAATCGCCCCTGTGGGTGCGTGCCCTTTCACAGGATCCCGGTCGTCGACGTCTCCGACGGCGCCCCTGCTGTTTGCTGCCCGTTTTTATTTATTTTTTTTCGACACGCCGCATGGAGCATACCTTCCACCGCCTCATCATTGAAATAAAAATAATATATTATACTATATAAATAATGAAATATGTTACCGCTTAGTCGCCTCGCTTAGTTTAGTAATTAAGTAATAATTGTAAACATTTTAAAGTTTAAATAAACGGTTTACGGGGTGCCGGCGGGGGCTGAAGCCCGGAGAATCCTTCCTAAGGTCTCCGTTCGCTCACCCCTCACGCGTTACCCTTCCGGCACGCGTGAGGTTGTCGTTGCATGACATCCTGGGCAGATAAAACGACCCACGTCGTTAGAACTGCCCGGGTGGTGGGCGGGGTTTTCAACCCTCGCCTGTCGCCGCGTAAATATTAAATGTTAGTCAGAGTGCACAGTCGATTGGCTTACGCCGCACGGTGCGCAGACCGTCCAGGAGCGCCAGAAGTTTGATTCCCAGGGGAAACTGACCATAAGGCCAGAGTCCTACCCAGGCTCGCACTTCATGCGTGGAGGCCGTCGGATAGGTGTTGACCCGTGAGTGTGACCAACCCTGAACAGAATTAGTCTTCGTGGCCAACTCGGCAAGGGGCCATTTACTCCCATTGGAATGAATACAATTTATTACACTATTGCTATCTCTTTTGTTACAGAATCACAATAGAACGAAAGGATAGGATAGCAAGCAAACTGTAGATAGCGACTGCGGACGTGTTACGAGAAGAATACGAATCCACGATGGCGTCGTGCGCGACGCCTACGGAGCAAACGACCTCCAGCAACGGCCCCGCCTCCCTGGAGACGGACTCGAAGCGAAACGCCGCCAAGATGAGGGCCGCCAAAGAGGCCGACTCGCAGACGAAGCTGAAGTGCGCGATCGAGAAGCTGCGCCTGGAGAACTCGGAGCTGAGGACGGCCCTGGACGGCGAGCGGAGCGCCGGCCGGGCGTTCAGAGCGCGCCAGGAGGCGACGGCGCGGAAGGAGCGCGCCGAGTTCAGGAAGAGAGAGGAGTCCCTGGAGAAACAGATCAGGGCAGAGGCCCACAAATGCAAGGCGGCGCCGAGTCCCAGCCCCAGGCCAGAGCGACGTCCAGCAGACAGTCCCAAGGCGAACGAGCAAGTCGAATCGTTGAGGAGACTCAATAAGGAACTCAACGACAGATTGCAGGTATGCATTTATTGCTATAATCATAACCATAATCGTGTATTTCATCTCGGATAGTAACCATATAACTACACTAGCTGACCCGTGCCCACTTTGTTGGGCGGTAAAACCCCACTTTGTTGGGCGGACTTTCGGACAGGTAGCCTCTGCACCGATTACGCAGAGAGAGTAACAACACACAAAATGCATTTTCTGTATTCAAGACGAAAATTCTTAGACAGCATTTTCTTATATAAAATTATTCATAACCACATCAACTCTGCACCGCTTTTGGAAAAAAATCTTTTTAAAATCCCGCGGTCTTCCTCCTCACGTTCAAAAGATACTCTCTATATTCCCTCTTTTCATTCAAACTACGCAAAAAATACCTTCTTCAGACGCTCTTGCATGTGTTATAATGAAGTTTGAAACGACATAGATATATTCTCAGTGTCATTAATTACTTTTAGGAAACAATTGAGTGATTTGTTGTTGCATTAGTTTTAGTTTACAGCCAATAATTTAGGTACTCGTACTAAATGAAAACAGTTCGATCCGACTAGACATTTACATTGTTGTGGCTACATTTACAAGTTTTGTTAAAATTAATGGTAATGTAGGTCTATTTGTTTAAGTGTATTTGTAAAAACATTTGTTTATGACTGTTTTTTACCTAAATAAAAAAATAAAAAAAAAAACTTTTTACCTGTGATGAAATTATGAGTGTGGTTCGCTTAGTACTAGGTGCTATGATTTATTTCCTGACTGCCAAAAGAAGGGTTATATTTTTACTGCATATGTATGTATGTATTTGCATGCCAATTTGACTATAATACCGTTATTTGTGAGTGTCTTCTTGTGAGTGTCTTATTTGTGAGCGTATTATCTCTTTAACTATTTATGCAGCAAAAGGGAAATTATATGCAGTAAAATGGAAAAGTCTTTTGTTTTAAACACTTGGGACGATAAATTTACTTATTTTGATAAGAATTCATAATTGTTGATAATATGACCAATAAACATGGCCTAAGGATTTAAATTATTTTTTTAATATAAAATACTATTTTTTGTGACTTAAATATAAAAGTTAGACATATGCTGTCGTTGAATTTTTTGTAGGCATTATCAAGCTCTAGAACTTTTCTCTATAACTTAATAATATATCTCTTTAAGGCAGCGTTAGTTAGAAACGTTTTCGTTCTACCGCTTTTCTCCGACTTACTTTGCAAATCCGACTACCGAGAAAAAGTCTCTTCATTTTTCGGATTAATATATAGCCTATGACACTCACAAATAACGTGGCCTTCTATTGGTAAAAGAATTTTCAAAATCGGCTCAGTAAATCCAGAGATTAATTCCTACAACGTCACAAACTTTACCTCTTTATAATATTAGTATAGAAGTATAGATTAGTATAGATTACATAATACGTGTATTACATTGAGATACGTCAGCGAAAGTAAAGTCCAAACAAAATGAAATTAAGCTTCGTGAAAGATTAATAAATCATAGGATAGTACTAATTATACATGTATGCGATGTAAGAAATTGACAATAGTACCTACTTATATTTTACGTAGAATAATTAAACATTATAACTAAAACAAACATATTATAACAAAAACATCAAAGGCTAAAACCGGGATAGATGCCCCAGTTTTCGAAGAGCCTCATTATTCTAATACCAAATATATTGGCATAGATTATCCCCGTAATCGTCTTGCACTATTTTAAAAATTTTAATATAAGCTATTCACAAAAATATTACAAGTTACAATTAAGAAGCATCAAATAAAATATCATATAACTAAAACACAGCAAGAAATTAGACTCAATTATTAAATGATGCCCTCTGTCCAATGTCGCCCAACTAAGCAAAGCTTGTGTTTGGGTGGACATTCCAACTTAACCTAACCTAACATAAGGTAGTTGAATACTATATATCTACAGGTAGCTTCTAAAAAGGCAAATAAATGCCCCCTACATTAACAAATCGATTCGAAACTTTACGTAAAGCGAAGCCGCGGGCAACAGCTAGTACTATATGAGCTTACCTACTTGAATCGCTTATTTTGAAAACAAAATAATAAATTGAAAGTACATTTCTGAAACTCATAATAACTAGGAGTTGTGGTGTTATCGACATGATTTGGAAATTGATGTGGCATTCGTATCCTCAATGATCCGACTTTTATTCTGTTTTCGATTGGAAACGTATGCGTGATAGTTTTTAGTACCCAAATCTGAAGGAAAGTGATGTGCAAATATGACTTTATAAGGTGAAAGTACGTCTAAAGTATTGCTAAAGTAAAGTAAAGTAAAGTATTGCTAAAACTGAAAGTACGTCTTCCTCGTCGAAACTTACTTTTGTATCTACACAAAATGTTTGTTTAAACATAAAACATTTCTATACGCAGAAGACAGCTTGTGTATGAAAACAATTGTTTTTGTTTATTGTTTCGAAAAAACACGCGCATGAGACCCGGCTTTACGGACTCATATCGAGACACGATTAATCGCTATACTAAGTTATATACTGAGCTTTTCGTTACATAGAAGTGTTTTTTTCCCCAGAGGATAAAAAATTCGCTACATCACGGTATAAAAATAAAATACAAACGGAGCTGCCATGGAATTCACCGACCAAAAATCGGGCCCATCATATATAATTATTACACTTCTGGGAGGTGAAGAATGGATTCCGGACTAACGACCGGCGGTGGTAGGTTTAGGACAGCTGTCTTGCCACATGTGAGCGTACACCTTACCACCCATTCACTCCCCCTTCGAAGCCATAGAATTTGAGAACGGAATATGTTCGTAATATACACATTGTGTTTTTTATTAGTGACATCTTTGTAGTGGATGAATCAGTACGAGCAAATAAGCAACTTTAGATAAATAAATAAAAAAAAAAGAAACAAAAAAATGTTTCTTTTTTGTGGATTTGAGCAATATGACTGTTATATAAAAACCTGACACAAGTGAGCGCGCTGCGCCATCTAGCCCAATGTGAAATATCGCGAATATTGGTTATTCGCGTTTTTTTTTCTACCCCAGTAAGCGAAGTCCGCTCAACGCTTTTATAATTTAAAAAAAAAACTCATTTTTTTTTTAACTTCTTTTTTGCGTTTTTTTTAAGTTGGTAATATGTGTGTACTGATTCACCCACTACAAAGATGCCACTAATAAAAAACTCAACCTGTAGAAGTAACATTTAGTTCAAAGAGATTTTAAAAAAATCGTAACATCGACGAATTCGTTATATTAAGGTTTGTTATATTAAGGTTGTACTGATATATTATTTAGGGTGCCATTAAAATTAGGTGTTTAATTTAAATACGATCAATTCTAATGCAAACGTAACTAAACTCAGCGTTACACCGCCTACCAGTAAATAAAATATTGTCATCAGATTGCTCGTAGAAATATGAGTATGAGGAAATAATTTGCCGTATATTTTAACGTCCGGCAACGATCCTCCCAGTTTCTTGGTGCGTTCTACCCAATGCAGTACCAAACCGGATTCCTTGAACGTATTCAGTATGTCGTTCACCCTGTCAGCATAGGGAGAGCCGTATGCCGTGCTGTAGACGGATAGACACGGCACCAGGCTCTCTTTCACGACGTGGTAGTAAGGTCTGCTGTTGTCGTCTATGTACTCGGGCAGTCGCGTGAACCGTCGCATCTCTTCATATTTCCCTAGCAGTGCGCCTGTGAGATTTCTCGATTTGACCATGCGGAAGATTTGAAGCTCGTTCAGTATTTCCATTTTTTGATTGACCTTCTCGAGATACTCCGCTGGCAGGCTCGTATTAAGCACGGAGATGAAACGCTCCTCGACGAAGACTTTCGTGTTCATTTGGAAGGCTTCCTCGATTGTGTTCACGTCGCTGATGTATTTTCGCGATAAGAGAGCGCTGGTCATCTGAGCCTGTAAGAAGTAAAGCTAATGTGATGTCATGCGCCTTAAGGCGGGTTTTCATTAGGCCAGTAGCCGCCGTGCAAATGCAAGCGTAGCCGTCGCGTCGAGGTGTGACATGTCACGTTGGTATTCGAAATGATCAGTTTACTTTCCCGGCCCACCAAACCGACGATGATGGAAAGTATTGCAAACGAGCAATTTTTTCAGAGGTAAAAACGGAAATATCCATTTTAAGACCCCCTGCGACGATTAAGACTATTTCCGGACTGAAGTCTGTCTGTGTGTCTGTCTGTCTATCTGTATGTATTCCTTCAAGATAGCGCCCAAGCGCTTAATCTGATTGAACTGATATTTGGTATGGAGGCATCATATGGTCATGAAAAGATTGAGGTTAAAATCGGGGGCACTCGTCATATATCATCCTTGAAATAATAGACTTAGAGAATTGAAATTTTGTATACAGATGCCTTGTTGGACCGAAATCATTTTGTGAAATGTTGGTTAAAGTATTTCATATATAAGCTGCACTAATAATTTAAAAACTTCGCGATACATTTTAATCAAATATTAACGCCAAGCCGCCCGAGGCTAGCCGAGAAAGGAACCGCACCGCCTGGGCGATTGTGTAATGGAACACAAACGAATTCGTCGAGAGAGGGCGCCCATCGATTTTATTTATGAAATTAATATTAAGATTAAATTAGTCTTTAGCTACTGAAAAAGCGATTATGGCGCCCGTTGAAAGCGTCTTCTTAGTCTTGCAGCCAGTGCCGGATTTAGACTTGACAAGGCCTTAAGCTATTTGAGCTATTGCTGCAGTATTTTAAGTATATATGACAATTGCTCACTCGGAGATTTTTTTTTGGGGCCCATAAGAAAGAGGGGGCCCTAAACTATAGCTTATGTTGCTTATACGGAAATCCTGCACTGTTTACAGCCGATTTTATTTTGTAAATTTTACAATACAAACCTCAAATTTGCAGAGAAACACCAGCGAGTACAAGTTCAACCCCACCGTGAACACTCTCCACGCTTGTCCTCGAAAGTTGAAATTGCTGGGCTGCTTCGTGAACGTTTTGACAGCCTCGAAAAAGGCTTCTTTAAACTCCTCCAAGCCGATCGTCGTCGAGAAAGCCACGAACATTTCGGCTTTGAGAAAAACGAAAGACATTACTGTGGCGACTACGACGTTTATCGTCATGAGAATGATGGTGTCGGTTTTGAAGATGATCGAGAGAAAGTTGCCATCGTCCTCTTTTTGTCCTTTGGGTAGCAGAAAGCAGAGATCTTCTCGTTCCATGACTATTGTCGGTTCGAAGTGGGTGTCGATATCTAGTCTGTATATCCTAATATTGAAAGCCAGTTCTGTCTTTCCGGTCGACAGATCGTGCATTGTTCCAGTAGTTGATCCATTGGGATAAGAATAGCCGTTCTTTCTTTGATCCTTCGGGTTTATGATTGCAAATGAGGCGTTAAGTTTCCTTCTCATAGCGGTCATGACATCTCCGTCTCTTCCAACGTATATAGTTCGGTTGTTCTTTTTCATTTTCCACGCTCTTGGAAACTGCTGGAAGAATGATACGTTTATTTTGTATCCCATTAGATCATTCGTTTTATCGTAGAACATTCTTTCTGGTTCTGATTCAGATACCTGAGAAGAAAAATATTAATGAAGTTTTTAAAATAAATCAGAATATTGACGAGAATAAACTTTCCAAGAGTTACAATTTAGTTACCCAACCGATTTGAGAGTGGATTGCATGATTAAAAATATATTTTGCTAATTCTCCCTGTATTTTTTACGAATTAAAAAAAATCGACTTCGTCACCCCAAGACTTTCCCGGCAAGTAACCAAGGACTGACTTCATCTGAATATCAATTTCATGTATAAAATGAAATGATGAGCGCCCTCTCCCGAGGCCTTAGGCGGCGCGGTTCGTTTTTGGCTAAGGGCGGGTTTGGGCCAAGCGTCAACAGATGGCGTTAATATTTAATTAAAATGTATGGCTGAACTTAAATAATATTAGTGTAGCTTTTATATGAAATATTCCAACCAAAATTTCACAATGTTTTACAACTACAACCTTTTGAACTCTTGCCATGACCAATTGATGCATGTATACCAAATTTCAGCCCAATCGGATTAAGCATTTGGGCGCTATCGTGAATAAATGAATAAACACACACAGACACACATACAGATAGACAGAATTCAATCTGGAAATGGTCCTAATCGTCTCGGGGGGCATAAAATGGATATTTCCGTTTTCTTGTCGATTTTTTAGCGCCTTCACAAAACTTTCCCTCCTCATAGGTTGGTGGGCCGGGAAATGAAAATTGACATCTTTATGTATTTAATATTAAAATAGTAACAGCTATGATTAAAAAAAATGTTTGTTATTTTATTACTATTTTATTTTGAGATACCGTTAAAAGTTTTTGGAAAACGCCATCTACTTGTATTTGGCTACTGAACATAAGAGAAAATTAATCAATTTTTGGAACTATGCGTGCTATCTACACGTCTCGTTTCGTCGTAAAACCCATGCTGCCAAAATGTAGTACGGCCTTGAGCCATCAAATACCCTATATATTCAATGATGTAACTCACCGCACCTTTTCTGCATAATTCCCAGCAAACGGGTTATACGTATAGGCGTGCAGCTCGTTGCTCCAAAATATCAACCCGGCGTTCAGCATTCTATACTTCCAAATATTTTTGAAAATTTCTTCCAAGTTTTTCAAAGCCGCATCTGTATTGCGGACTGTGTTCTTGACTATAAAAACCACTTTCGTCTTCGGCTTCCAAGTTTTCCTCTTTTTGAGTGTTATCACCATTTTGTTAACCTCCTCCAAAGTTATATCCGATATTAACAATATATAAACTGGAATCCATTCCGATTTGTCACTCCGATCGTAGCTTTGCAACGGATCGCAAGTTATAATCGGCAGTGTGTTGCCGTTTGTTTGTAGTGATCGAAAAAAAGTATCATCGAAAGGATGTGCAAAGTCCGAAAAAATAAACCAATGTTTGATGATCGTGTAATTCTGTACATTTATTAGAAAAGAACTGTAGTGTTCAATTTTCTCCAAATGTTCGCTGCAATCTTCCGTTAAGAAATTTAGCAAATAAGCCACGTTTAAATTAGTGACGAGAAGTGTCAAAAATAATGACACCCTCATGGTGTTTCTGCATCGAAGCCGCACAGAGAAATGACACTTTCTTTCAGTACGGCATGTCTTATAAATCATAACAAGGAAAGGATATGTAGTGTTGACTTTGTACGGTTTAATTTGATGTGCGCTCGTAAAACAGATCGAATCAGTGATATCATAATGACTAGGGATGTGGGATTTTTAAGCAGCATTGAACGAATATTATCGTTTTATTAACGCATTTATGTATATGAATTCGTAAACGTTTTTGAAACCAAGATGATAGTAAAATGAATCATTAAACATAGAACCTTTATAGTTTTCCTGGCTAATCCTGGCACTTTCCTGGTTAATTTACAACACACAATTTGCACAAAGCCGAAATGCCCAACATCACAGGCCCGAAATGCAACACAAAGCTGGCGCGAGGATTTTTAAAATCTATAGATATTTTTAAAAATCGGTTTTATCTCCCCAAGACTTTCCCGGCAAGTAGCCAATGACTGATTTGTTCTGAATATTAATTTCACAAATAAAATCGATTTGCACCCTCCTTGGTCGGCAGACTAATCAGTTTGAGTTCCGTTGCAAGCGCTTCGGGCAGCGCGGTCGTTTATCAACTAAGGGCTGGGTTGGGCCAAGCGCCAGCAGATGGCTTTTATATTTCATTAAAATGTACAGCGGAATTTAAATAATATTAGTGTATCTTATATATGAGATATTCCAACAACAACTCATTAAGAGCGTTCACAATACTTTCCTTCCTCGTCAGGCTGGGGAGGGTTAACATAAATTTGCTCAAAATCAAATTTATCCACATTTTAAAATATTCAGAACCAGAAAAAAAAAAAAAAAATTATGGAGCTAATGGGCCCTTTTGCAGTTTGGCCGCGAAGACCCATTTGTTCAGGGTCGGTTATACTGACGGGTCAACACCCATCCGGCGGCCTCCACGTAGAAGTGCGAGCCAGGGTACGACTCTGGCCTTTGGGCCAGTTTTCCCTAGGAGTCAACCTTCAGACGCTCGTGGACGGTATGCGCACCGTGCGGTGTCAGCCAATCGATTGTGCATTCTGGCCGATAGCCGGGGGAGTCTGGAAACAGTACGGTCTCCTATAGAGTGGGGGTAGTTGTTCACCTTACGCAACTACTCTTTAACACGACCAATCGGCTACCCGATTCCGGGTGAAGGCCGGATAAAGAACGCCGTGTTTCGCAATAGATTCGGTAGACCCCGTATCACCGCTACGTAAGGAAGAGGACCGCGCAAGCCACCTCGATCCTGTAACCAGTCGGAGGTATACTGAAGGTTGGTTCTAGATGGAGATATCCTTCCAAACTAGTAGCCAGGGGGCGAGGCTTCCTGCTGGTTACCGTTCCTTGTGCCTCGCCGCAAAGCGTTGGCCTCTGACAGGAAGATGGCGTAACTAGGCTGTGGATTGTTTTTCGTCCTTGCGCTCACCTGACGGGAGACTGCACGATCAATATCGTTAAAACTTCCTAAGGTGACGGGTTCGCCCCTTGTATTCGACAGCTCTAATTGTCAGTATGTCTGTCTTGAGTCATCGATATCCCGAGAACGCGATTTACCCTTTCGAAAATTCTTCCGCCATTCCATTTTATTCATCAATGGCAATAGTTGATTAGCTTTTGGGGGATGTTAAACCAAGTCAGGGTGCTGATCATAAAATGACGTTTTTACCTTACGCTCACTATTTTTTTTATCAATTCGCCGAATTAAAACTAAAAACCGATTACTTAAGTTTTTTTAAGCTATTGCATAGCTTTTATCGCGGGCCTTAGGCCAGCGCGGCGACCGAATGAAGAAATTTCTTAACGAAAATTAATGATTTTAAACTGATAATTACGTCTAAACGAGTACTGCTTACGATTCGAAAAAAATATATGTTAAACAAGAACATTTTCCTAATATTCTTAGCTATGAATATTTTAGATTTTGTTTATATTACATAGTGTAATTAATTTGTGAAATTAGGTCTAACCGAACACAAAAACGACTACTACGCAAATACTATCTGGCGTATTATTATGAAACCTGCACCATTTTAAAGATAATTTAATTATCTATCTTTTTATCCACGATTTTTTTCGAATAATCCGATTTTTTGTTTTATCGAATAACAAATTCGTGCGCGGCGCTCTAGTTAGTTAGTTAGTTAGTTTGTCTGGGCTTTTTCCCGCACTTGGCCTCTTGATTGGGCCGTTGTAAGTGGCTCATGTTTCTATTTATGTTACTCCAGCCAACCCAGGCTGTCCCAGAAGGTTAGCAGCCTGTTTGGGTTGCTACAGGCCTCCGGGACAGATGCTGGAGATTGTAGTATTCTTGCCCGTTGCTCTGCCACGCTCCTGCATCCCATGAGCACATGCTGTGGCGTTTCTTCTTCCTCCATGCATCCTCTGCATAGAGGGCTGTCTGTCACACCTATGGTAAACAGGTGTTTGTTAAGGGGACAGTGGCCTGTCATAGTACCTATGACTTTACGGATTTTGTCCCTTTTTAATCTGGTGAGGTTGCGGGCAAGTTTTTTGGACGCTTCCGGAACCGCGTTCTTTGTTTGCCTGCATCCTGCGTTTTTTTCCATTCTGTAAGGTGGGTTTCTTCGGTGTTCCTGCGTAGCCATGTTTTTATTTGGGCCTGGGGAATGGGCATCAAGGGTTCCGGTCCATATAATATTTCCTTTGATCCCCTTTTGGCCAGTTCGTCTGCCGCGTCGTTGCCCAGTGAGTCGCTGTGCCCTTTAATCCATTGCAGGGTCACTCTATTTGACCTTGCAATGGATTGAAGCGCATTGTGGCTTTCCAGTACAAGAACAGAGGTTATAGTATTTTTTGCGGGCGCTTGTAGCACGGAGGCACTGTCGGAGACAAATTTCAAGCTTAGGTCTCCGACATCTTTGGCTGCAACTGCTTGTGCTGCTCTGGTGATGCCAATGCATTCTGCTTGGAAGATAGTATTTAGGTTGCCTAGGGTAGTTGATATTTTGATGTTTAGATCATTTGAGAAGACGCCGGCTCCGGTACCTTCAGTGGTTTTGGAGCCATCTGTGTATATCCTTACTTCATTTGTACCAGAGTGATCTGCTGGTTCTGCAATGAGTTGGATATTGTATCTTCGATCAAAGACATGATGGCATATTATCCTGTCCATGGGTGCGTCCAGAAGAGGTATTTTTTCTAGAACCCGTTTCAGAATTTTTGAGTGTGGTGTTTCTGTGTTTTGTTTCCACAGTCCATTTGCTCTTAGTCTTAGAGCGGCTGCCTTAGCCTCCTCTTGGATGACAAGATCCAGAGGTCTCATGTTTAGGAGGTACTCTAAAGCGGCCGATGGTGTGGTTCTCATACATCCAGTGGCTGCTACACACGCTAAGTGTTGCAGGCTCTGGAGTCTCGCTTTCACTGTGGTCAGTTGTGTTCTGGGCCACCATACAACTGATCCATAAGTCAGAGAGGGCCTGATGACTGATGTGTACAGCCAGAGTGTGATTTTTGGGTTGAGACCCCATTTTTCCCCACTAGTCTCCGACACTGCCAAAAAGTTAGGCAGGCCCTCTTTGTTTTGGCTTCGATATGACTCGCCCAGTTTAATTTGCTGTCAAGGATAACTCCCAGATATTTCACTTCTGTAGATAGGGAGAGTTTTGGTGTTGAATAATTTTGGTACTTGTAGTTCTGGTAACTTCCTCTTGTTGGTGAAGAGGATGAGTTTTGTCTTTTTCGGATTTACTGACAATTTATGTTCGTCACACCATTTTTCTACTATCTGCAAAGCTGAGCGCATGACTTACATATTTTCTGCGTTTCCATTTATCATTATTGTTAGGTCGTCGGCATAACCAATAGTAGTGTAACCCCTTTCATTTAGTGTTTTAATGAGGCTGTCCACTACTATGTTCCATAGAAGTGGTGATAGGACCCCCCCTTGGGGGCATCCTTTAACTACCTTTGCTCTTGTGGTAGAATTCATCACTATCTGGACCGCCCTTTTGCTAACCAGCTCCATGATCCATTTTATGGTGACTGGTTCCACCTTAAGTTCTTGTAGGGCGTGGTTTATGCTGTTGTGCATGGTTTTGTCAAAAGCGCCTTCTATGTCTATAAAGGCGGCGAGTGTTGACAGCTTATTTGTTAGAGCCGATTCTATTTTGTGCACCACCATGTGTAGTGCCGACTCTGTTGATTTGCCTTTTGTGTAGGCGTGTTGTTGTGGGTGTAGTTGTTTATTTCTTAGTGCCCCATCCCTTAGGTGACGGTCCATCAGTCTTTCTAACGTCTTTAGTAAGAAAGACGTTAGGCTGATAGGTCTGAAGGATTTAGAGTGTGAGTAGTCCTCCTTTCCCGGTTTCGGTAAGGAGACTACTTTCTCCTCTCTCTATGCCTTTGGAATGTATTTGAAGGCTATGCAGGCCCTATAGATTGGTAGTAAGTATTTTGTTGCATTGTTTGGTAGCCATTGTAGTAGTGCTGGGAAAATGCCATCCAGCCCTGCGGATTTGAAAGGTTTGAAGCTTTTCAGGGCCCATTTTATCTTGTCCGCAGTTACTATCTTGTTTGCGACTTCCCATTCTTGGGTTGTTGGTGTGCTGTAGTTTTCGTCTGGCCACTCAGGATCTTCTGTGATTTGACATCCTGGAAAGTGTGTTTCCAGGAGTACTGAGCTGGTTTCTACATCTGTGTTTGTGTAAGTGCCGTCTTCCTTTTTTAGGGAGCCTAGGAGGTTGGGCTCACCTTTAGCTAGGATTTTCTTTATTCTTCCGGCTTGGTTCGTTGAGTTTATGCTACTACAGAAGTTGTGCCAGGATTCTGTTCTCCGGAATCTGATCCGCTTCTTGTAGTGTTTTTGTGCCGTTTTGTATTTATCCCAGTCCTCACTGGTTCTGGTATTTTTTGCTCGGTTAAAGAGTGTCCTGAGTCCTCGACGTAGCCTTTCCAGCTCTGGCCCCCACCATGAGCTTTTTCCTGGGTCTTTAGGTTTCACAACAGGACATGCCAGTTCATAACTACTTTAAAAGGTTGTAGTTAGGATCTGTGCGCGCGGCGCTCTATCGGAAGACGTTTAAATTATTCCGAATCATTTGCTTTCGCAGCCGCAAATGATTCGGAATAATTTCAACGTTTTCCGATAGAGTGCAGTTATCTGATATCAGAAAAAATAAAATAAATAAAATACATAAATAATTATAATTGCCTAAGTTGTTAAAAATGCTATGCAATAGCTTTACCGCGGCAGTCCCCGAGTGCCACACGTATTTTTTTTTTAAATTGGACTATACCTTTTTGAGTTACAGTGATAGTCTTAGGAGGCCATTGCTTAAGAATGCGTTTTCGGGAGAGGGAAGAGAGGACACTCGAGAGAAGAATATTTTTTCGATTAAAAAAAAAAAACGCAAAACCCTGACTAATGATAAACTGGCCAATCGATTCGACAAACAAATGGGACTTCCCTTGGGGCTATGCTGATGAGGTGCCTCTATGGCAAATCGGTACATTAAAAAAGTGAGATTTCATCGATGGTCTTCAAACTTGACCTTTCCGTTTTTGGTCTTACATTATGACAGTGAAAGAAAATGTATTTTTCATTTCTTTAATATCATTGAAAGTGTTTGCTCACCGCGTAGGTAATAATAGCGTCAAATATTAAACTTGACATTAATGGTTTTTCAGTTATTAATTTTGGGGAATATGGCTCTAACTCTACGTAAAATATTGATTGCGTCTTCCTCTATTGTTTTACCGGACTACTGGGTATCTAGATACCTTTCTCTAGCTAAAAGGGTGTTCCACTGCCGGAGAGTTAAAAACAAAATCGTTTGTGTCACCCCAAGACTTTCCCGGCAAGCAACTAAGGACTGATTTCATCTGAATATTAATTTCATCAATGAAATCGATGAGCGGGATGAACTCAGTTGGGTTTCATTGCGACTCATCGGGCGGCGCGGTTCGTTTCTCGGCTAAGGGCGTGTTTTGGCCGAGCGCCAATATATGGTGCTAAAATTTAATTAAAATGTATGGTTGAATTTAAATATTAGTACTGTAGCATGTGATTTCGGCCCTACAAGGCATCTGTACAAAATTTCAAGTCTTCGAGATTACGATATTATTAATGACTAGTGCGCCCTCTGGTGGAGCGATTTCAAATACAATCTTTTAAACTTTTGCCATGATGCCTGCATACCAAACCAAATGATGCCTGCTTACCAAATTTCAGACTAATCGCTTTATCGTGGAGGAATACATACACACACACACACACATACACACACACACACACCTTCACATACATACACACATACTTCTCGGTCTTAATCGTCTCGGGGGGAAATGTATATCTTTGTCTTCATCACGAAAAATAAAATACCGTGTTCACAATACTTCTTCTTGTTGGTTGGTAGGCCGGTAAAGTAAAGCAAACATATGAGATTGTAACGGCCCTTAAGTACCGTCACATGCAATCAACAAATGCATTGATTTCCAGTGAAATACACTGACACAATTCAGCTATTATTCTACCTCGTGAAGCGATGAATCAGCACGATGAAACAATACTTTTACTCGGAATATTTTGGATTGCATCATTTATCGGCCTATATAAACTGACGAAAAAGCAACCGAAGTATCATTCCTCGAGTGATCACGTCCCCAAAATAGCGACGGCATACTTCGGTACCCCGGCTTCTTGGTTACCTTTTCCTTCCTTTCCTCATCGAGGCGAGTAGCAGCTCTGCATTCCCACAGACTCGAGCCGTGCCCAGTACGAGATACTAGGAGCGCAAGTACAATCCTTCTCCATAATCCTCATAACTTCATTCTCGGAGAAATACCCTCGCGTCAACATAACCTATTCGGAAAGCGTTATAAACTGGCAATATCTAACTTTCAATAAACACCTTCTGATATATTTAAATCGACTTTTAATACGGAGATAATCCGCAAGTTGACACCACCACCTCACACCGCACAATTTGGAGTCTAGTGAGGGGTGGTCCCTCACAAGATACTTAAATAACGATCTTCTTGTCTAAAACAATGGGCCAAAAAGAACACGATAACGATCATGTATGGGGTATAATGGTGGGGCATAATGTATGGGGCATAATGGTGGGGCATAATGCATGGGACATAATGGTGTTTAGGCTGGTTGCCAAAAAGAGCACTGCGCAGCATCTATCAGCTAACGCCCAGGACCTCATGCAGAGCATACTTCAGTAAGGCAAAGATAATGACCATGTATTCGGCGTTCATATACCAGTGCTTAATGTATGCCAGACAGCACCTAACAGAAACCGCAACTAGAGCGGACATTCACTCTTACCATACACGCGGTAATTCCCTATTATGAGTACCCCGAACAAGACTGGCAAAAGTACAGAAGAGCTACTTATACCTTAGCATTAAATTCTACAATTTACTCCCTACCTCTATCAAACAACTGGAGGACAAACAATTAAAAAAAAACATTAAGGAGATGCTGATAGACCACCCTTTCTATAATCTGACCGAATTCGAGGGCCATGACTTTGCAAATATTGTACCAATTTGAATGATAATTATATATGTACTTCTAGTATTTAAATTTAAGATTTTGTTTTAGTTTGATTATTTAACAAATTACTTACTACTTTGGATATTACTATGTACAGTTTTTAGTACGTATATATTTGATTTATTGACTATTTCAATTGTTAGGCTTCTGCTTTGATTATTCAACTTTTTAACTGACTATTTTAATTATTGTGTGTTTAGTAGGTAGCCATTGACTATTCTTTAATTTGTTTTGTAATACGATTCTACGACGAATAACTTTTAGTAGGTTCCAAAGGTTGTTAGATACTATATATTTTTTAAAATTAATATATGTATGTAAAGTAAAGATTAAAGTAGTAATGACACTTACTACTTAAAACACAAATATTTTGACACGTCCAAGAGCGGTTTTTAACCACCAATTGGACACGACGTAAATGTAATGTAATGTAATGTAATAATTTCTGGTATGTAAAACGCCGTTGCCTTCACGTAGCAATATTGTAACGCCACTGTGGTGCAGTCAGATACATCATTTGATGGCATTCATATATGTCATATATGTCAAATATATGCAAATCAGTCGTATGTATTGTCCTAAAATCTAATCAGGTCTTCCCATTGACGAAAGGATTTTTGAAATCAATAACGCGCTCTTGAGATATGGTACATACAAAGTTGGGAGAAATTAGGGGGAGGCACACGGGTCAGCCAAGAAATAATATATAATTGTACAGCTGTAAATATGCGTTCAGTCATCCAGCTCACATTTCCATCTCCTCGTATGTTAGATGCTTCAAGTTAAATAGCATTTCATTCGCTCTTCGTAGGACTTTCTCTAAAAGTTTAATATACCTACTTTTCAAAGTTCTTCTGTTTTTTGTTTCTACTCTTTAGTGTGAAATTTTGCAATGGGCGGTTTTATTATCCTACGACAATCTCTTATAACCAACCTTATTATAAAGTGTGTATTGTGTTTATTTTAGTGTATTGCTGTTGCTTGCAATCGACATAATTGAAATGCAATTGCGTTAATTTTATCTTAACGAAATTTGATGAACCAGCCGGGAATCGAACCCGGAACCTTACAATATAAGATCAGGCGACCTAACCACTATGCCATCGTGGGCACATGGGTTACGCCACTATGTGTCTACTATCTGGCTCTGCTAAAGTATGGATTCCAAACATGAAAGGCATGTTCTAAAATAGGTCTCACAAAGGATATAGATTTGTAGCATCAGTTTGTCTGTAATATGGTGAACAGCTTTCCTAATGAGGCACAACAAAAAGCTTGACTTCTTCACTATTGCAGTCAAGTTCTCTTCCCATTTTAAATCTTCGGTGACAATTGCGCTAAGATCCTTTGTGATTTAACAATACGAAGACGTGGCTGTATAAGAACGTGTGTTTGTTTAGTAATTTTTCTTCCGAGATGAAGAACTACACATTTTTCAGCATTCAGAGTTAAAAGCTATTTCGTTGGCCAGGTGCTGAGTTTGTTGAGGTCAGTCTGTAAGCTGCTGAGTAGTCGATTGGCATATACATTCGTTTCGTCTGTGTAAAGACTTATATGTGACGATATAATAAGTCGTAGATCTGTCAAGTATAGGAGGAATAATACTGGTCCCAAAGCAGTGGCAGTTTCGTGCAGCTTGGACCATATGACCCGTTTGTTACAATGGATCGGTTCAACTCCCGATTTAACTCCCATCCGGTTGCCTCTTCGAATGAGGGACGAACCTGGAAAGGTGTCGACTTCAACGGGCGAACTTCAAGAAGTTTTAAAAATATTGATCGTTCTGTCGTCAACAGGTGAGATCGGATCCCCTGGGGAAGACCTTGGGCGTTGCTGGGCGGTTGACGCATCCTGCAGTCAGCCAATCGACTGTGCACTCCACCGAATAACTGGGGGGGGGGGGGGCTGGAAATGATGTTAAACGTTCCCTGAGCAGCGGGGGTAGTTGTTGACCCGATGTTAGCTACTATTGAAACGATCCGTTGGCCATCCGATACCGTGCGAAAGACGGGCAAACCTCCGCGATAATTTCTATCTAAATTACCGCTAACATTAGATATAGACCGCGCAAGCGACTTCGAGCCTGAGACCAGACGTGGAAAAGGACGGAGAAATCCGGCCAAATCTGGTAAAGAGGACGTGAGGTCGACTCACAGGTTCACTTCCCAGTGTCTTGCGGTAAGGCGTTGGACACTCACGGGAATGTTGGCATAGTTAGACGGTGGACTGTGTCGTCCCTAAGTATCTGCGTTGAATATAGGTATAGTATAAACCAAGATAGTTAATATAGGTTAGGTTATGTTAGGTTAGGTTAGGAAGCAGGTAGGTATATTAATTTAGTAGAAAGTCATATTATACATATTTATTAGGTACTGTAAACCCATATGTTATTATAGGATTATAGATTAGTTTAAGTTAGGTTAGGAAATGAGTATATCTACTTAACGTAAATCAAGCTATAATAGCTAAAAGTATAATCTATATAATAAAAATGAGTCGGGTTTTATGTATGTTACCTAATAACTCACGATCGGCTAACCCGATTTGGATGATTCTTTTTTTGTTTTGTTCATAATCACTTCGGTCTTACTATAATAGGCAATAAAAAATCGGGAAAATCTCTCGGAAAAGTGAGAAAAATGTGAAAAACCGAAAATTATTTTAGTACTAAGCTTGATAGATGGCGTTGCTTGACAAGAATAAAAATTCGAAAATCAAGATGGCGGTACAGTTAACATTTGACAGTTAAGTTGAATTTTACGATTTCTTGATAGCGTTTTCGTGATTCTGAAGGTAAATCAACTGAATTAAATGAATTTGTGTAACTCGTGAAGAGAGGTTCGAGCAACTGAAAGCGATGAGCGTCGCCAAAAATTGAATAAAGCGGCACGGATCCGTAATGTTGCAGTGCGAAGACGATTGAATTTGAGACAAAACACATACAGAGAGGCAATCTATTATGACCTGACGAAACAATACAGCGATTATAAATGCATGCAAATTGGAGAAATGGACCATTTGTGCCAATATTGCAATGCATTGAAGTACCGCCACGAACCACTCGCTTTGTGTTGAGCAGGGGGTAAAATGAGATTGACACCATTGGTTCCATTAGGATCGTTCGTGTCTGGAAATGCACCAGATTCTAAGCATTTTATGTCTAACATTCTCTGTCAAACAAAATCGTACTTTTTACACACTTTTCTCCTCCATTTAGGACACAAATGGCAATTGATGAAACTGCTCTTTTGGTGAGACAAAAAATAAACAATCAGACTGCTTTCAATGAAGAATTTAAACAAACAATGCAAATTTCAAACAACTGTCGATGAAAATTACCTATGTTAACGCCATCTGCTGCTAAGCGAACAAATTCGTGGCGAGACGAAGTTCGCCGGGTTCCGCTAGTAGGTAATATATATTATAAGTCTAATTTGAACACATTATTGTTAGTTACCCACTGAAAAGGCACTAGCCTTAGTCCTAACAAAAGGAACTGTGACATGTAATTTGTATCTTTTTATCAATAAAGACTACTAGCAAAAAAAATTAAATATATCGTAAGACCTTTCTGGGGTGGCGGGTTCGCACGTAATAGGTGACAAATCCAAAATGGTCCCAAAGCAAATTCTTGTGGGATACCGCTGATGACATTACGTGAGTGCGATAAATCCACTTCGACCCTTATTCGGAATTTGACCGTTTATTTCTTGTTTATTATTACAGAATGCAAGTCAGGCCGAAAAGCGAGCCGTTGCCGAGTTGCGTGCACGCGATGAATCGCGAGTACAAGAGCTGGCGAACGCTGCGCGGACGGAGCGCGTGCACATCGCTAAATTGGTAAATATACATATCATAAGTTTGAAAGCCCTAGATTTGTCCGGCCTCCCGACTGGTTACAGGTTTGAAGCCGCTTGCGCGGTCCTCTCCCTTGTATAGCGGTAATTCGGTGTCTACCGAATCTATCGCACACCACGGCATCCTTTGCCCGGCTTTTCACCCGGTATCCCGATACCGGCTACCCGTAGCCGAATGGTCGTTTCAAGAGCGGCTGCCTCAAGGTAAACAACCGCCCCCGCTCTATAGGAAACAAAGCTGTTTCCGGACTCCCCCAACTATCAGTCAGAATGCACAGTCGATTAATTGACGCCGCGGAATGATTCCTAGGGGATCTGGCCCGCAGGTCAGGGTGCTACCCGGGCTCGCATTTCTGAGTGGAGGCTGCCGGGTGGGTGGTGAACGGTTTCGTGCAGCTTGGGCCACAAGTAATTAGGTCAGAATTATAAAACAGGCATATTAGGATTTATGAAACAAACGAAGAACCATTCCAAAATTATCCGTCCTCTTTTAAAACGGCTATTTTGCGTAAAAAGCGTATCGTGACATCTACCGGCGACATCAGGTGTGAAGCGCGCGAATATCAAATACATATATCAAACTCGCAGTATGTGTTGTTCAGATAGACTTGTGCTATTTTTTTATTCTTTGCCGAAGCGTCTAGATGGCGTTGCTCGTTTATTTTTTATCGTTTAATTTAATCTGATGGCCTATCGCAATATTGTTATCATATTATTTGATTGATGATTATTTAGATTTGCTTATTAGACTTGCTTGACTTATTGGATATTGTTAAGTTTTGAAAGAATATATATCATGCGTTTCTGAGAGTAATGTAGATGGGCTTGCCTTACTTACGTTCGGATTTTTTATGAATTGACAGGCTTGGCAACTTTGTCCGGACTTTTGTCCGGATTGTGTATTTTATATCGATTTTTAAAGATATTCAGAACTTACTAAGGCCATCTTCCTCAATATCCAGCTGCCTGTATCCAATTTTTATATATAATAAGTTATAAATAATAAGTTGACAGACAACTGGAACAAAACTAGGCTTAAACCCATAAAGACGAGGGGTAAGGCGTACTTTGTCATGAACCCTCAGATTGCGCCTAAGATTTGGTACAATAAAAATCCTTTTCGACTGAAGGAGACTATTCGCCTCTGCATAATAAGAATATGGCATTGCTCTACACCCTCTTACCTTTACCGTGCAATACCATCGCCTTAGTAGGAATGCGGCTTCGCAGACTGTATATTGGACAATATGTTTTTAGTTGCCCACTGTTAAACACCCTTCCGTCATCTTACTGGTTAAAGCCAAAGTACCTTTTCCTACTCTATGAGCAGTCTCCTATCGACTAACTATAAATATTTACAAAATAATATCTAAATACATTCTCTTAAATAATATACCGATCTAATACAAACTGGTAATACTCTGGTATTCTATTTCCATTTTATTATTGTTTTGTATATTTATTTTTAATTGTATGTTTAATACTGTATATCCTAAAGTAGTCATATAGCCTTAAATAAACATAGTTAATTAGTAAAGAAATTCCTTGTTATAGATTGGTTACCTTACACACATCCAACTCCCTCATATAAATACAAATGTACTAACTTCAAGTAGTTAAACACAATATATTGCAACTGGACAGTAAACTACTGCAGCTGGACAGTTAAAAGAATAAGGATACACCACGCATAAGGAAAAGGAAGAATTAGAATTGATACTGGGTTTGACTACTGGCATAAATCACCTACACTCGGGTGCATTGTTTATCATAAAAATAATAAGAGGAAAGATAACCAGGAAAAATTATTAAAAATATAATTTATTGTTTGGAAAATTTTGTCATATGAACAAAAATTGCTGAGATTTATCGAAGTATCTAAAGCAACAATTTGAAATAATCGAATTTATTTTGTGTATCATGAGAACTTAAGTGACAGTTGAAAAAACCTTTTTCGATAATGAAGCATTTATGGTCACAAGAGCGCAGTCGAATGCCAATGTTAAATAACAAAATTTATAATAATGAGGACTGCGCGAGTTTTTACAACAAAATAAAAAAGGATACATGTATTTAAGAACTACACCAGAGAATTATGAGTGGTTCGTAAAAGAATCTGAAGGAACTAAGAGAAGGAATGATCATGAAGCCAAAGAATGGTCATGTACATGTACACATTTATATTCAAAAAATATAAATGTGTTTTAATTGTTTTTGTATTTATTTCTACTCTTTATTGTGAAATTTCGCAATAGTCGGGTTTATTATCATACCACGATCTCTTACAACCAACCCTAATATGACGTGTTTATAAGCATATGTGCGTGTAACATGTGTTTAGGTGTGTGCCATTTTTGAGTTTATATTTTCAATTACGGGCTTACGAATAAAACAATATTTTCATCTATAAGTAAGCAACATCTGAAAACGGACATGTTTAAAGTTTTTCTAGCAATTGAATATACTTGGTGACATAGAAAAATTAGGGTCAACTGTGTCATGAACTTGTCCGGAAACTGTCATAAACACTACTTTGCAGAGAACCTTAAATGTCAGTGCTCTTAGTTGAAAGTATACATTAATTTAATTGTTTTTTTACGCAGCTGGAGGAATTAAAAACGAAAGATCGCCAGATCGATCATTTGAAGAAGAGCGGGAAGGAATCTGATGGACGGGATGCACCACAGACTCCAACGAGACGACGCACGAAAGCCAAAGAAACGAGCGACAATAAGGTAAGTTCGCTGTTTTAATTTGGCATGTTCGCTGTCACATGACGTTTGCCCTTTGCTGCGTAGGGTACGCGTAATGGAATACCATAATAATATGGCCACTGTAGACCACTATACCACGCGACTGGCAGAATGTTCTTCTGCAGTATAGAATAGAATAACTTTATTGTGCTATAAAAATATAAATTAATGAATATTACACGGGTTTTATAAAAAAGACAATTTATGCACAAATGGCGGACTTATCTTAAATGGCAGACACATCTTAAGGTGGGTATCTCTTAAGTTCGCGCGCCAACTTTGCTCCGCGCACCTGCAACTGCTCATATCGAGACGGTTCGCGCATCAACTCAAGAACAACGAGTGCTCCGCAGTTTTCATTCGAACATTGAGCGAACCTGTCGTCGCCAGAATTTATTTTAAAATTTATCGCCCTTCGGATCCCACAGCACTGTATAATTTCGGTATACCTGGATTAGGGCTAGACATTTCTCCTCGGCCCACTCCATAGCGATAGATTCGCGTTTACTGAACGCCGAACGTGATGCGCGAGACGTACCCACCAACGTCTCACTTTGCTCGCGTCCGCGAACATACTGCGCATCACTTTGTGTTCGCGCATTTACCGCCACCTGAGCGCTCGCCGCGGAGCGTGCAACGTTGCACGATCCAGGAGCGCAGACGTATCCACTACTGGAGCAGTTGCAGATGCGCGGAGCAGAGTTGGTGCGCGAACCTAATGGATATCCACCTTTACAGTCAGCCATTGTTAGTTCTCTGTATAGTCTCTGGGTAAGGTAGGACGATGGGACACCGGTAGCACCTGCCTCTTGCTCTAGCTCACTGTGTCTTTCTGGCAGTCATGTGGGATATTTTAGTGAGAGAAAGGACTTTTTTCGAATTTTTGGCTTAAAATAAACGAATTTTTCAGCCAGAAATATTTAATTTGAAATAATATTATGCTTCAGTTTTACTATTCTAGTTTAATTATATGTTTTTTTTTTCATTGTGTTTTCCTCTCTTGGGGGTGGGCTTCTGTGGTAGGATATGTACTCTGTCCTCTACCTCGCACCTACATTAACATTGCCTTCAGTTTACAACCGCCGTCACCGCCATAGTGCTCTACTCTACTATTATCTATGTGTGTTCAGTTCATTCATTGTTACTGTTGTTTTATTTACTTTTGTTATTAATTATTGTTATTGTATTTCATTTTCTACTTAATTAAATTATTAAATGGCTACAGGGTTGACATGAAAGGAAATAAAAACAAATATCACCTTAATATCATACTTAATAAAAAAATCTATCATACCTAGCCTATCTCCTACTTCTTAAGATTTCACTAACTGCCATCCTAATGTACTGTATTATATGATTATTATATTATAACATACTATTGTATTATATCATATTATGTATAATAAATATTATTATCCAATTACACATACTTCTATTTTGCTCTATCCAAATAACCTTATTAACAACTTATTTAATTATTACTTTTCTTACCCTTATTTTATTATTAGCTTTCTTATATTTTTTTCTACTATTAACTTGTTCATGTTATTTCTATGTTAATTTGTTTTGCAAGTATTGCAAACTATTCATAGGATAGTAAATTTGTTTCGTTTTGGATATGTTTTTAAAATACTAGTAGGTATCATATATTTACTATCTGTAAGTTTGCTATAAAATAAAATAAAATAAATAAATTTAATAGGTATGCTGAATGTCAATAGACAATAATTGATGAGGTTGCTACGCGGGAGCCCGCCATCTTAGGATATTATTTGTATCGCATCATGATGCCTATTGTCGTTTTATCACTCTGAAATGAGTCGTAAAGAATTTGAGAAGAAAACGTTCTACTGTTACAATTCCGCCTTAGACCCACAGAGGCCTTCCTCGAACGGTGAGGGCACTGGCACGTAGCAGTTAGAAGTCGTCTGAGTGGACGACTACTGTGCGCGTGTTTCGTCATGGACCCATGGCGCCCTTTGCCTCTGCCTGCTGAACTACGGAAAAATCCGGCCGAATCTAGTAGTGAGGGCGTGAGGTCGGCCCGCTGGTCTCGCTTCTCAGTGCCTCGCGATAAGGTGTTGGACTCTCACGGGCCTGTTAGCGTTGTTAGACGGTGGACTATTGTCCCTAATTCTCTGCGTCCACCCCGTGGGAGAAAGAATAATCTAATATCGTTATAACTTACTAGGGTAGCGGGTTAGCCTATAGTAGTTGATGACACTTAAGTGCCTACAAATTAAGGTAGGTTACTGGATGTGAGCTGAGCCATGAGTTGGGCCGACCAACAACCCATACATGGAATCGTTCGGCTTCTGGTATCGTACCGTACCGTACCGAACCGTAGACAATAATAGTGCATTTAGGATGGACATAGAAACCATAGAACCATGTACAAACATGTAAGTACAAGCCCTTCCTCCTCTACTTTTAATTGCAGAAATTCCACCATAAATTGAAGATGACTGGCGCCGACACGTGCCATTACCCCATCATTCAATCTTTCTGCCATTCCTTTAGATATTTATTTTTTAGTGCATTCTCCCACGAATCGTGGCGCATTCTCGTTTTCATCTTGTTTCGAGAACTTTCCTTCTTTCCCAGAAGTAAGACAACTGTAAAGCGCTTTAGATGCAGCGTGACAGATAAACACATTCTCAAAACCGAGGGAAAATGTCGCATTATCATATTAAAACGTGGTCAGCGCCAGATTTGAGATGATTTAAAATAAGCCGAGTGGGTATCAAACATGAATAATAAGTGAAATTTGTATGAGAAGTCGGTCAAAAGTATGAACTTCCCATTGTTGTGTTAGTTATAGCTTATATAGCTATATACATTAGAGTTAGGATTTTGACATTTCAGATATTTTTGATTTATTTATTTATTCAGAGAAATACGCAGCACGTATGAAGTTGTAAAAATTAAAAAGTAAATAAAAGTAACTAAATATTGTAATAAATATCGAAATTCGTTTCATCTTGATAGTCAAAAATGTGAAGACCTGTCTTAAATATGAGTTAAAAACTTAACGTATGAAATCGTCTGAAGCATCAACATAAATGACATTCGATCTGGGTAAATTTGAATTCCATCAGTTCATACTATCGAAGTTTAAATCTTCTTGTAGTTTCCAGGCTCGGAAACAGTCGATTTTTAAAATGGAAAATGTATATAAATACATAGTCTTGGTCATTTATTATAAATAGGTGTCTTTTTGTTTGTTTTCGTTAAAAATTTGGTAATTTTGATATATTATTTATAAGCTTTGTTCTTTTTACTGTACTCTAGTAATTTTAGTCGTAATATCGATGCCAATGAATATAGCATTTATAAATAGGTTTTATATATTTTTTTCATCCTCCTTTTGAAAGTGCCTATATTTAGCACGATGCCATTGCTTTGTCTTGGTAGCGGTTTGGGCGAGGTTTTTTAACAGTTTGTGAACAGCAGGCCTCGCGATTATTAGATCCATTAAAAATGCTGGAATGAAAGTTCCAGGACAACAAGCGATAAAAAACATAAGCCTTTCGTTGAAAAGGAAGTTAAAACTACGTTCTCTCAGTAAAGGTAAATAAACTAGGGCTAATACCACGAGTTTTCAATTGCCACTGTCTAGTTAACTACTATTTGAAAAATATGAGAATGGCTGAGAATGAAATGGGCAGATTTGGCAAAGAAATGCTGAAACGGCAGAGCATCAACTTGACGAGCATCGCGTCAGAGCTTTCGACTCTGACCTATCGTCTAGAAAAGGCGATAATAACCCCTGAGGAGCCACACCTGGAACACTTGTGATAATTATAAGAAATGGAAAATAAGGATCAAGAACTCGATTGCTTTAAAAACGGGTTGGCTTGCTTCTTTGCTGCTGTCGGCTTGTTGACCGCGTTCTGCCGCGATGCCCGTCAAGTCAGTAAGCGTTTATTATCATCTGAATTTACATACGCATGCAATTTAAAGTCGCTCAGGTATTTACTATCATTTTTAATTTCGGAGCGTAAGGCGAGCTCTGTAATTTCCACATGCGAAAAGCAATTAAACTATACTAGACGAGATTACGTACAATTTCTCTTTACCTACCTACGTCGTTTGGCAGATTGCAATTTTGATTTTATTTTGAGATTCTGCCTGAAGCGATTCGGTGATTGATTAACGAATGGTTACGTAGAAACAAAATCAGCCGTAGGTGTTATTTAACCGCCAATTTATAGTCTTTATATCGGCCATCTGCGACCCCAGAATCAGAACCAGAGCAATCTATGTCGATATTTTTTTGCATTTTTATTTTATCTCAAATTTAAAATCCATACCAACCCAAACCAGGTGGTTGCAGCACTCAATTAAACCCTAGGAATTTCAGCTCAATTTTCGAAGCGATAATGACAGAGGCCATCTCAATGACGCAGATATATGCCTATGTAGGTAATTATCATTTATCCTTTTATTATTACTGCTTTACTTACCAGCATTAGTTTAGGTTACCCTTTTCTTTAAATTTTATAAATTATGTTGTCAATTATATTAATTGAAGATGCTTAAAAATAGGTTAGAAATAGATAAACAAACTATAACACAGGTATCTCTCCAGAACAGACTATTGTCTAGTGGATGATCTAGACTGTGATCCATCAAATCTCTACTTTCTTTGCTTCGCAAACAATGATTTTGAATCTTTTCGCTTTAATTTGTCAACATTGTAAACTTTTCATTTAGATTTAAATTAATAAAAAAATAAAAAAAACATAAATAAAAAAAGATGACGGTATATTCGAGGGGGTTTTTGTTCCCCCCTCCCCGAAGTTTGGAAAATTTGAACCAAATGCTTACAGGAAAAAATAATATATAGAGAAAGCAAATTGATTCATAGAATTGGTGTTTATAATGGCATTACAAGTCTAACAACGTATTTAATGACAACGTATTTAATGATATCGACCAAAATTAATTACGTAATATCACGAATCTTAGCGATTGTGTGGTTCAATGTTATTTTCTCTGCTTCAGTCTATGTAAAACATTTCAATCTCCCCATTGGATTAGATTAGATAGAATATTAAGTAGGTCTAAAGTATCCGCGAAAATAGCAATTCAATGATGGATACTTTATTTATATAAAACGCCCAAGATGACCGGGCACGGGGCAAACAGTTACCAGGATCCTGAAACATATTTTAAAATCACCACTATGAAGATTATTTTTAACCACCTCTCAGACTTTATGAAGAGTGTCAGACATTATCAGTTTAGTTTCACTCAAGATTCGAAGATCAGTAAATTATAATACCTTCTCTTTGCATTTGAAACAATAATCATCGTAACAGTTATTAATTTTTAACAACCTCTCAGATTTTAACGACCAGCTTCGCAAAAATTCTAAGATTAGAAATTATATTATCTTCTCTCAGCATTTTAATCACATCTAATTGTTGCAACAATGACAGTAGTTTTCGTCTAAAATACTAAAAGTCTTGATTTCGAATTCCTCAACCCCCAGATCAACCATAATTATATCACAAAATCGTTGAGTCTACATTTGTTTACATCAAAACTTGATTCAACGAAGCATTAACTGTAAGTCTTACCTAAGTATAACACATAATTCATTTTTTAATTCTATTACATTCACTGATTTCAGGTAAGAAACTAAAAATTTATGAACTTTAAGTAAAAGAGTAGTTTTTTATTTATATTATTTAGAAGATCCGGTATTTTTGGATAATCCCGGATCGGGTATCCTCGTGGAATTTCAAAAATAGCAACGCTTGTATACACGTAATTTACACACCCTCACATCTCTGACAATATAAATTACCTATAGTACACAAGAGTGAATTCAGATTTATGGTTTTATTACTTAATGTTTTGTATTTTGATTTATTTTATAAGTATTTTCAACTACTTTTATTATTTAATGATTATTTGGAATTAATATGATTATTTTGTTTGTTTTTTTTTTTAAATTTTACTGTGATATATTCGTAACCATTTCGATCTCAGCTTATGAAACCAATAATTTTGAAAACATTTTTTCCATAAAAATACATTTAAATATAATAGAAAATTGGTGTCATCCTTGAAACCGCTGCCTAGTTAGGATTGCGCAGAATTATTGTGTTTAAATAATAATTATATCTTTTCATGAATTAATGAAATAGGTAAAAAAACAATCCTCCTTCCTTTTATTTCCCGGCCTACCAACCGACCAGGAGGGAAAGTATTGTGAAAGCGCAATTTTTTTGAATGCGCAAGATGAAAGCGGAAATATCCCTTGACGATTAAGACCATTTCAAGATTGAAATCTGTGTGTCTGTGTGTCTGTGTGTCTCTCTCTCTCTCTGTGTGTGTGTGTGTTTTTTTTTTTTTTTTTTTTTTCAGAGGTTTGGAGAAAAAATACTTTTACGTATCATCAGGACAGTATTCTGCCTGGGTATGTCGGACTCGGATTAATTTCCCCTACCGACTAAAAACCTCATCCTCTGGTCTCTGCCTCTGTTTCCTCCGCGGCCCCGCCGTTAGGCATTACTTCGCGGAGGGAGGGTCTTGCTATTGCTTCTTCTGGCGGTTCAAGCCACTCTTTCTTTTATTTAGTGCTCCTGGTTCTGAGCTCGGTCTCTTTCTAGGCGACGAAGTTCTTGCAGTACTTCCGTCACGAATGAGTTTGTCGTCTCCCAGGCATCCTTTGACGAGAGCATCGCTCTCATTAAGGATTCCGGCCGGATTTTCTGTGTAAGAGCAGTTTCCCAAGTACTGCGTGATGATTCGAAACGGGGGCACATGAAGAACACGTGCTCAGCATCTTCATTGGCTCCAGGACAAGACGGGCACTCTGGAGAAGTATCGTGTTTGAATTTGAAGAGGTATTCTCGAAAGCACCCGTGCCCCGATATCATCTGGGTCAGGTAGTAATTCACCTCTCCATACTCTCGGCTCAGCCAGACATCTACTTCCGGAATAAGACGGTGCGTCCACCTACCATTTGATGAGGTGTCCCACATAGTTTGCCATCGGCGTATGCTTTTCCGCCGTTCTTCAGTTTTCAGTTCTTCGGGGCTCCTAGTGTTTGATCCTTTTCGCCGGTAGAGGGCTTTTCGCTCTTCAGCGAGTATTTCAATAGGCAGCATCCCAGAGATAACGCACACTGCGTCCTCAGATACTGTGTGGAAGGCGCTGGCTACTCTCAGAGCACTCAATCGATATACTGGCGCGACTTTTCTCCGTGACTCCTGTATTCTAAGGGTATCACCCCATATGGAGATGCCATATGTGAGCACTGACGTGACCACTGACGATAGGAGTGTCCTTCTAGTCTGCTTTGGGCCGCCTATGTTGGGCATCAATCGCGATAAAGCCGCTCTAACCACCGATGCTTTCGCACCCACATGCTCTGCCTGCTGCTTGAAATTGAGTCGGGCATCGATCATCACTCCTAAGTAGCGAATAAACGGCTGAGATGTGATTTCATGGGCTCCAACTCGTAGTGTGATGGTTTCTAGCTGTTTCCTACTAGTGATGAGAACTGCCTCAGTCTTGTGTTCTGCCAGCTTCAGGCCAACTGTGTCCATCCACTGACTGATTATCTCAAAGGTGGTATCAAAAGCCAGATTTATCTCTTCGAGATGTTTTGCGACGAACACCAGAGCCACGTCATCTGCATATGCCGTGAGTTTGACTTCCCTTGGTAGTACTAGTCTCAGTAGCCCGTCGTACATGACATTCCATTGAAGTGGGCCCAGAACCGAGCCCTGAGGCACCCCCCCTGTGACCCTGTATTCTTTCGGGCCCGTCTTCGTGTCGTATTTCAGGACCCTATCAGTGAAGTAGCTTGCTACCATCCTTCGTAGATATCCTGGTACATTCATTGCGGTGAGAGAACTCATAATGCAGTCCCAGTTGGCGGAGTTAAACGCATTCTTTATATCCAGCGTTGCCACCAGGCAGTAATTCTTCGTACCTCTCTTCCATCTGGTCCCTGCGATCGCTTCTTAGGCTGTGTTGACGACAAGGTCAATCGCATCCAGGGTGGAGCGACCCTTCCGGAAGCCATATTGGTTGCTTGAAAGCTGCGGGTCTACTATCGCTTCTATCCTCCTATGAATTATACTTTCTAGTATTTTGCCTGCCGTATCCAACATGCAGAGCGGACGGTAGGCTGATGGATCATCTGGTGGTTGCTTACCCTTAGGGAGAAGTACTAATCTCTGTTGCTTCCATTTCAGAGGTACAGTTCCCTCCTTAAGGCATGCGTTGTAAACTTCCAAGAACAGTGACGGTGCTGCTTTGATGGCTTCCTTTAATGCAATGTTTGGAATTCCATCCAGACCTGGTGCTTTCGTATTCCCCACCTTGTTACATGCTTCCATCAACTGTTTTTCTGTGACCGGTTGAATTTCTTCTAACTCGTACTGCTCTGCCCGGTGTTGGAATTCCGTTTGTTGAGGAAAAAGTGCAGTTACAATTTTCTCAAGAAGTTTGGGGCATGTGGGTGGAGGTGTCAGCTGGCATCTTATGTGCGTCATAACCACCTTATACGGTCTACCCCATGGGTCGCCCTCTACTTCATTGATCAGCTCTCTCCAGCATTGTCTCTTACTATCCTTGATGGCTTTGTTCAGCATTCTTCGTGTCTTTTTGTACTCTGCCACCAGTTGTTCATAGTTAGGTCTATTCCGGCAACGCTGGGATGTCCTTCTTGTCGCAAGGCACTTTTTACGAAGGGCAGAAATTTGGTCATTCCACCAGTGAACTGGTGGAAGCTTGTTTATCCCGCGTTTTCGTGGCATACTAGCGTCACAGGCGTCCGTAACTCTCTTCATCATATCTACTGCCTTCTGTGAAGCGTTTCCATTGCTGGTTAGATGGCTATCCAGGGCTACTTTGAAGATGTCTGGGTCAAAGGTGGTTACCTTCCAACCAATTGCATTTGTTTTCCTTTGGTGATTGCTTATTTTCTTGCCTGTAGCCACTTCTCATACAATAGCACAGTGGTCACTGGCTGTGTAAATGTCCGTCACTACCCAGGAGTAACTTATCTTAACAAGGCTGCTGCTGACGAATGTGAGATCCACTATGGACGTAGCTTCTCCTCTTATAAATGTTGGTTTATCACCACTGTTGAGAAGGACCACGTCCAGTGTGGACATGGCCTCCAGTAGAGCTTTTCCTCGTGCATTTGTTTCTTTGCTGCCCCAGTCAACTGCCCAAGAGTTGAAGTCTCCGGCAATAGCCACATGACAGTGCTGCTTTGCGTCTTCAGTCAGTCGATCTAAGAGTTCCACGAACTCTTCAAGTGAAAGGCTGGGTGGGGCATAGCAGCTGTAATAATATATTTCTTCCAGTTTTGCTACCACAAAACCGGCTTCTGTGCCATTAACGACCTTCTGGAACGGGCACTTGCCGCATGACCAAATGACGGCTTTAGCGGTGCTATCCGTTTTCCATGGTTTATTATTGAGGTGCCTGTATGGCTCTGAGATCAGTGCAATGTCTGGCTTCAGTTCGCGTACGGTTTGCATAAGCAAATCGTGTGCAGCTTCACAGTGGTTCAGGTTTAGCTGTAGTATCTTCATGATTGTTTTTTCTTCTTCACCTTCTGGAGTGCCTCTTTTAAGACTGGGCATCTGCTGCTACCAGCTATGTGTGCACAATTCTTCGTATTATCTTTTTCAACGCAGAGGGCACATCGAGCCTCTTTTTCGCAGGTGGCTAGTTTGTGGCCTTCTTCTCCGCACTTAGAACAGCTCTTGGATCGGCCCACTTCACTTTTGCACTTAGTTGCGAGGTGTCCGTAGTGCCAGCACCTAAAACACTTGGTTGGTCTTTCCACTGTTTTTATTCGGCACTTGACCCAGCCAATCCTAATCTTGCTGTTTTCTCCGAGTACTTTCTCCGCCGTTTGTGATGCCAACGTTACTAAGGCAGTCTGGGTACCTCCATAAGACTTACGAAGTGACTTGATGGCGTCCAACGTGATTTCGCCTACTTGTCCAGCCACTTTTTGTAAGGCTTCTAAGATCTCTTCCTTTGTGGTCATTTCATCGAGATCTCGAATTTCAATGTCTTCCTGTGGTCCCTTTCTAATGACTTGGGCGTCATCCCCGAGAATATCGTTAATGGTTTTTTGAAGACCATGACCCTTATCTGTATTCTCCTTTGTGAGGATAATCAACAGGTCTCCGGTTGCTGTCCTGCGGATCTTGTCAACTGAGGCCTGGACCTGATCGTAAGGGACGTCTTTCTTGACCCGACTGAGTATCTCAGCATATTTCTCCTTTTCCTTCGGGCGGACGATCAGTGCATTAGATCTGTTCACCGTCGCCCGTGGCTTCTGGCGTTACAGCTTCTTCTCCTTTTTGGATGATACTGTCTGCCAGTCCGTTATCTTCTTGTCGGGGGGCTGTGTATCTTCCTTGTTGGGTGGAGATGGTCCTGTCTCCTTCCACTTCTTCTTTTCATTAGCAGGTTCTGGTGACGGCCGATGTTTCCGCTTGACTTTGCGGATTTCTCGCATGTCCCCAGTGACTGATTCACAGTCAGCATCTACCTCAGTGTCCACTGTCGTCGTCGTCTCCGTAACGGTTCTTCTCCGTGGTGTTGTTAGCGTATTCATAGGTTCGGGAGCCGAGATTTCAAGGCGTTGGTATGTGACTTGTGTGTCTTCTAGGACTTTTAGCCTCTTATAGGCACTACCAATGCTGGCTACCTTAGCTTTGATCTCCTTGTGAACGTTTATCCTCGGTTGTATGAACTCATGAAGCTCACTGATGAGCTTTTCCAGATGGGTCCACGCTTGCGTCCTCTTCATTTCCGCATTTGCATCTAAGGCTGCTTGTTGAGCATGATGTCCGCTGATATCTTCTTTCTCTTTTTCGTTTTGTTTTTTAATTTTGTTTGTCTCCATTTTGTTCCCACGAGTCCTAGGGAAATAAAGGTCAACTTCAACAGAGCCCCGGATTGTTGAAGCAAGGCCATTCACATACACCTGGGGTGCGACCTGGTGCCCCAGGGGAATCGCTTGTGGCACCATAACCCTGGTACCATCCAGCCCTCGACACGATGTCTCACCTTCTTGGCTTGGGGTGTTTTGGTCCGCGGGAGCTATTTTATTTCACTCCTACCCTCCATCGCACTAGGCAAACAGCGGGCATTCCCCAATCCGCCACCCGGGGATGCGCCACGTAGCAGTATCACCTCTGCCTGTGGTGTGTGTGTGTGTGTGTGTGAAGGTGTGCGTGTGTGTGTCTATGTGTCTATGTGTGCATGTGTGTATGTGTGTGTGTGCGTGTGTGTGTGTGTGTGTGTGTGTATTCCTCCATGATAGCGCCCAAATGCTTTATCCGATTGAGCTGAAGCTTGATATGCAGGAATCATTTGGTCATTGCAAGAGTGAGGTTGAAATCGGTCCAGCAGAGGGCGCACTGGACTATGTCGAAATATTGGACTGACAGACTTTAAATTTGGTACATAGATGCCTTGTTGGGTTATTTTTTATTGCATTTTCATTGAATTTTCGTCTGACACATTCAAATTTTCATGTCATGACAACATTGAATTTTCGTCTGATAGTATATTTGTATATACGATTGAATGTATATTTGTATAAACACGAACGTATTTAATGCGTTGCATTTTTACTATCCGCTCTCTTCAACCTTCGCTCAAGCTTGTAACATCAACCTCCTTCCCGAAGGGCCGACACACTCAAAGTCCTTGGCTACTTGCCGGGAAAGATTTGAGGTGACACAACTGATGACGACATTCATTACAATAACGCGCGCGGTACCCGCAACTTGAATTTGCCTGTACAATGAAACGAAAATACGCAGGATTTCGAGGGATTAAAGCCCAACCCCCCCCCCCTCTTTCCCGGATACGTGCCTGACACTAGGTACATAAGTCACGGATTCTCCCTGTTTCTTAATTTTTCTCGACTTAATTTTTTTCTCAAAAAAAAAAACCGGTGAGGCGGGGGGGGGGGGGGGGTGGCATCTTCTATCCCTTATGCCCTCCCCCCCTCATATTAGTTTTAAATCGTAGATGTTTTTGAATGGATTACGAGCCTGTTCAATTCTGCAAAAAAAACCTTGCAAGTAATCTGACTGATTGTTGAAGAACCACTTTAATGAACTAAATTAATTTACACTAATTATCTTCTTCGATCTAATCCGGGACATAATCAATATTAGATATAAAAGTGGGCAGTAAAATCGTAAAATCGGTTAGGCGATGTTACATCGGATCGGAAATGCCTTACACCGATTGGGTTATTAAAAGGCCGAAATATTTCAAGTGTGCTCCACATTCGGCCTTAGGCCATTCTGAGGCGAGCGGATCGTGGGAAACGCTTCTTGAGCAATCGTAAAGATATTTAAATTGAGGCACAGGAACTTTGCGTGCGCTTCGCGGCCAAGAGGTGGCTATTAGATGCACACGTCATTGAACGAATTATCGGCATTTGGAAATTGACGGTGGTTAAAGTTAAAATTGACTGATTTGATTAGTTAAAATATCGCTGACAACCTTACCCATGATAGTGGAATGGTGTTTTTCTCTTCTAACATTATCTTCACTAAGATATTAGACGCTCCTAATCAACACTCTCGTATTACCCGTCCTTGATTACGACGACTGCGTGTACTTACGACACAAAAAAATCTTAGGCTACAAAACGCCTGTCCTAGGTTTTGTTTCTATATTCCTATACAAACATTCCATCCTAAATATGTCCACTTTCACCTTCACGGTGACATGATACCTGGGAACGACCATATCTGAAGAATGTTAGGTTTATGATTTTTTTGAAAAATATAAGCATTAATTTAAAAAAAGTTTCTAAGCGAATCTTTTGGTAAGGAACCAATTTACAATTTAGACTCAAAAAAGTTGCTCATTGCCTTGGACATTAAGCTTTGAAAAACTTTCAGGCGCGGTTACTCTTACAATGTAAGCGGTGAGTGTGTTTTATTTTAGTTTCATTATATTGACTGGTTAGTTCTCTAGCGTCGCGCTTAGATATATTTTTTAATTTAGGCCCTAAATTAATTAAAAACAATTAAAACGTGAGAGCGCTCTGAGAGTTACGCTAAATATGCTTTACCAATAACACCCTTGTATCACCACTGCGTAAAGACTGTTATTATTCTGTTCTAGCGTTGCGATCGAAAGTTTAGTATGCGCCCGGTCGCTGGCGTGAACGGACGTGGAATCTTGCCTGACGGTTTGTCAACGCTGGATTTTTATTGGTCAAACCCTACAAAATTGACCCCGCCTGTTTCTTTTCTGAGGTCTCATGTCGCCTTAACTCCCCCTGAAAATAGTAAGAAACAAAACTCAAACATACTTATCCTACCTCATAAAATGGTCACGTCGTATAAAAAAAATTAAATTGCGATTTCAATAAATATACATACATTTATCCCGTTTATTTCAATAAATATACATACATATACCCCGTTTATCCGGAAATATACATCTATCTATATGGATAAATACATAAACCACAAATATTTAATAAAAAATCCATAATGAAAATAATTATGAATACAATAGTTTTATTTCTGTAACGGCAGTCGTGTTTTTTATTGTCTTTAATATATTATATTTACTCGTTTTTCTTTCTATACTCTGAATGCCTATATGACTGCCTATGATTTTAGGCGTTGAACCTAGGCAGCAACACCCGTAGGGTACAGAAAACGGCTTTTTCTTTTGTTAAACTGAGGACATGCCTCGTCGACATAGCCTCTACATTACTTAACTGCATTTCAAAAAAAAAATTGTTTGCCGGCAATACTGAGCTTTGAATTTGTGAGCGCAGAAATCTGCATTCCCTCTCACTCCTTTATAAAGTCCTGAATAGTCCTATGGCACCTTCTTACCTTAAAGACCTCTTTCACCCGTTAGGAAGTCATGGTGTACCACTCAGATCAAGTCAGGGCAACACCATAGCAATTCCATTACATCAGTCTTCTTTTTTCACTCATTTAACGTCCAGTCTGCTCGACTTTGAAACCAGCTTCCGCATGCTATTCGTCATGCAACTTCGTTGCCCTGCTTCAAGGCGTTACTGAAATAATATTTTCTCTCGCAAAATATTAACTACGCACCCCCCCCCCCCCTCTCACCTCCCCCCTCCCTTCCTTTTTTTTGTTATTGATTGGATAGTCCAATAACAACTTTGTAATATTTATTATTTTATATAAGTCAGTATTATTATTTATCTGTAGTTCCTATGTATTATATATATATATATAAATTATATTTTATATGTGTGAATGTATATGTATGTATATATGAATGTATGTATATTTATATATGTGTATATGTTTATGTATGTGAACCGTCTTATTATTTCTTTTATTTAATATTTCAACCGTTGTCTGTGAGAAATCGTAAAACCATAAGCCCGCCGTTTTAAATTTTCTTTACCAATGTATAATTCTTTACCAATAATTTTATTACAATAAAGGTATTTTTTTCTTTCTTCTTTTCTTTCTGATTTGTATAATATATGTATTCTCTATCATATATACAATCTCTATCACAATAAAAAAAAATCGGTTGTGTCACCCCAAGACTCTACCGGCAAGCAGAACCTCCGGCCACGCTACCCCTCCTCCCCACGATCCACACCCCTCAATAGGGATTGTGTCAAGTGACTATGATAGAAAAAGTAGTATATTTTAGTATTTTGTAGTATTTCCGTGGTTAGTTAGTTAGTTAGTTTGTCTGGGCTATTTCCCGCACTTGGCCTCTTGATTGGGCCGTTGTGCGTGGCTCATGTTTCTATTTATGTTACTCCAGCCAACCCAGGCTGTCCCAGATGGTTAGCAGCCTGTTTAGGTTGCTACAGGCCTCCGGGACAGATGCTGGAGATTGTAGTATTCTTGCCCGTTGCTCTGCCACGCTCCTGCATTCCATGAGCACATGCGCTGTGGCGTTTCTTCTTCCTCCATGCAGTCCCCCTTTGGCCAGTTCGTCTGCCGCGTCGTTGCCAAGTGAGTCGCTGTGCCCCTTAATCTATTGCAGGGTCACTCTATTTGACCTTGCAATGGATTGAAGCGCATTGTGGCATTCCAGTACAAGGACAGAGGTTATAGTATTTTTTGCTAGCGCTTGTAGCACGGAGGCACTGTCGGAGACAAATTTCAAGCTTAGGTCTCCGACATCTTTGGCTGCAACTGCCTGTGCTGCTCTGGTGATGCCAATGCATTCTGCTTGGAAGATCGTATTTAAGTTGCCTAGGGTAGTTGATATTTTGATGTTTTTGAATTTTTGAGTGTGGTGTTTCTGTGTTTTGTTTCCACAGTCCATTTGCTCTTAGTCTTAGAGCGGCTGCCTTAGCCTCCTCTTGGATGACAAGATCCAGAGGTCTCATGTTTAGGAGGTACTCTAGTACGGCCTATGGTGTGCTTCTCATACATCCAGTGGCTGCTACACACGCTAAGCGTTGCAGGCTCTGGAGTCTCGCTTTCACTGTGGTCAGTTGTGTTCTGGGCCACCATACAACTGATCCATAAGTCAGAGAGGGCCTGATGACTAATGTGTACAGCCAGAGTGTGATTTTTGGGTTGAGACCCCATTTTTTCATAAAGTTAGGCAGGCCCTCTTTATTTTGGCATCGATATGACTCGCCCAGTTTAATTTACTGTCAAGGATGACTCCCAGATATTTCACCTGTGTTGATAGCGAGAGTATTTCCGTGGTATTAAAATTGCTATTTTACTATTAATGTTTTTTTTTATACGGCGGTTTATTTATGTTTTTTTGCGTCACTTGTATAAGACATACTCTAATTAAAATGGTCACAATGTGGTTTAGGCCCTACGATACATCTGTGTACCGAATTTTAAGTCCGTAACTGCAATATTTCGACATTGAAGTATGAAAAATGATTGAAGTATGACGTGATTGAAGTATATGAAATATGAGCCCTCTAGTGGACCGATTTCAACTACAATCTTTTCTCTTGCCATGACCGAATGATGCCTGCATGCCAAATTCCAGCTCAATCGGATGAAGCGCTATCATCAAGGAACACACAGACACACAGCAGTGCGTTCACAATACTTTCCTCTGCCAGAAAGTAGTATCGGTTGGGTCACTAAAAAACTTTCCCGGCAAGTAGCTAAGTACTTATAGAAGGATTTTGAGTTTGATGTCCCTTCGGAAACGAGGTATACCTGATTGAAAGGGACAGTCGGCGATGAGCGCGGATAGTGAGAATGCACCTTATTAAACACGTTCGATTCAATATTATCGATCAATCATTCGATCAATGAAACAATTCGTTGACGCAAATATACTGGACGGACAGAAAATACAAAATTTCAGCTCTACAAGGCATCTGTGTACCAAAATTTCAATCTGTGTACTAAAGTTTAATATTTCGAGATTGAAATATGGCTAGTGCGGCCCTTCGGTGGATCTATTTCCGCCACAACATTTTCAACTCTAGCCATGACCAAATGACGCCTGCATACCAAATTTCAGCTTATTCGGATGCCAGCTTTCAATCCTATCGTGGAGGAATACACACACACAAGCACATATACAGACAGACATTCAGATAGACTTCAATCTGGTAATGGTCTTAATCGTTTCATGGCGACATAAAGGGATATTTCCGTGTTCATTTCGATTTTTTAGCGCGTTCACAATACTTTCCTTCTGGTCAGTTGGTGGGACGGGAAAGTAAAATATAATAGCAACTATCTCAAATACTTAGAATTACAATAATAAAAGACACAAATAAATAATTCGTTGAGCTCTCTCATCAGCGTCAGAAGAAACCCGTTTTTTTCCTCCTCAGAAGAGCTGAGCTATGTACAGGTGAGTTTTTATTAGTGACGTCCTTGAAAAGGGTGAATTAGTACCTACAAGCAAATAATCAACCTTTATTATTTTTTTTTGAAAAAACCAAAAAAAAAAT
Source organism: Micropterix aruncella (assembly GCA_944548615.1). NCBI lineage: Eukaryota > Metazoa > Arthropoda > Insecta > Lepidoptera > Micropterigidae > Micropterix > Micropterix aruncella. The sequence goes on from OX155957.1 coordinate 25,163,263, forward strand.
GTTTGAAAAATTTGACTGATAAATAAAAGTTTGACAAGCGTTGAACGCGCTGCGCCATGTAGCAATAGGTAAAATAACGCGAATAAACAATATTCGCAATATTTTACCTACCGCTAGATGAAATATTTTACCTACCTACCGCAATATTTTTACCTACACTTTTTATACTATTTTAAATAATAAAATTTTCATTTTTTTTTGTGTTTTTACCAATTTTTTGAAATCAAAAGTTACTTATTTGCTCGTACTGTATCACTCACTTCTTGGACGTCACTTATTAAAAAGTCACCTTTATATTCTGTTTTATTTATTGACTAGCTACTTGACTATTTTAATTACTGGCTTTTTATTTTATTTTAATTATTTTTTTTTATTTTTCAAATTATTACCCTGTTATTTTTCTCTACTTACTGATTATCACTGCAATTATAATTTTATTGTATTTTATTATTATAATTATTTTAACAATTTTTTTACTGGATATATTTTGATTTCATTATTACTTTTTTATTTTTCAACATGATTATAATTTAGGTATTAGTTATCATTAGAATAACTCTTGAAATTTATGCTAAGTATTTATTAGAGTTATTAGATTTACTATATTTCATTTATTTTTTAATTTTTGTTTTTCTCAGTAATAGTACTTTAATAAGTGTGCGCACAATATAAAATGTACAAGTGACCTAGTCGAGTCTACCTTGGTACGGGCTTCGGCCTAGTTAGGCAGACTTTGTGAATAATGTTTTTGAAAAATTACTTACGAAAATAAATTTATTCTTATTCTTATTCTTATATACATGTTACTCAAGCGCATGACATCGATCAAAACTTTAACGTTTTTGCAGCACAAATTTATGTTGCTTGATGTGACGGAATGAATAAAAACACCGATAAATATTGCGGAAGTAAAATCCAGCGGTATGCAAGATGCACTCAAAACATCGTTCGAGGCTTGCAAAACGGATTGCAAATTTGCAAGCACCAAAGTCATACCCATCCATCATGGTTAGTTGGGATAACTGATAAATAGCTCATTGAAATAAATAGGATAAAACGAATTTACCGCGTGAAGTCTGTATAAACCGACGTTTCGGCGATGTTGCCACCGGCGTTGTCTAGGGTAGACTGTCTGAGTCTGACTCTGGGACTGAGTCTACCCTGGACAACGGTGGTTGAAAAATCGCTGAAATGTCGGATACAAAAAAACCACACACCGTAAATTCGTTTTATCCTATTTATAATGTCAAACAATCACGATAGTCTTTGATTTCATAAGTAAATAAAACTGATAGTCGGACATAAAAAAGGATTTTCCAAGTTATCTTACAATCGTAACAATATACCCTTCTATTTATCTCGTCCTTCTGAAGATAAGTATATTAGATAGACACTTATCAATTGACAATGAAAACGAAAGGCCGAATTCACGAACATTACTGAATTTCTCAAGATATACCAAAATTTAAAAAAAAGGTAGTCACCCCAAGGCTTCTCCGGCAAGTAGCCAATGGCTGATTTCATCTAAATATTAGGTTCATAAATAAAATCGACGAGCACCCTCTCTCGGCCGGCGGAAGAACCTGGTTGGAATCCATAATTACGTCTTGGGCGGCGCGGTTCGTTTCTCGACTAAGGGCGGGTTTGGTCCAAGCGCTAACAGATAGCGTAATATTTAATTAAAATGTATGGCTTTTTTGTAGCTTAGTGTAGATTCCAACCAAAGTGCAACTGTGCAAACCCAACAATGCATCTTTGTGCAAATCTCAAGTGTCTAAGCCCAATATTTCGAGATTAAAGTTTTACTAGAGCGCCCCCTGGTGGACCGATTTCAACCACAATTTTTTCAACTGTTGCCATGGCCATATAAAACTTGCACACCAAATTTCAGCTCAATAGGTTTAAGCGTTTGGCGCTTATTTAATCGGTAAACAGGTGCTTTGTTGAACCGAAACCATATTGTGAAATTTTGTTTGGAATATCTCATATACAAGCGACACAAATAAAATTTAAAGTCCGCCATACATTCATTAAATAAGTGACGTAGCTTGTCATGCGTGGATCGTTCGAAATTCGAAATCGAGGGCTCACGGCGACCTGCGCTTGCAATTTGAATTTTAATTTCAATGAGATGAGGCGCGTTCGAAATTCAAAAATTTCATTGCGTTGCGTCGCATATTAACAGGAATTTTCGCTAACTGCTCATCGACTTTATTTATAAAATGAATATTTGGATGAAATAAGTCCCTAGCTACTTGCCGGGAAAGTCTCGGGCTGGGACAAGCGATTTTTTAAAATGGTTTTAGAATATTATATTGCGGTTACAGTTAAAATAGGAGAAATCGAATTGGTCCGGAATTCGCCCCTAATGTATTGGAAGGTATTGGAAGGATGAAGGTAGGTAAAGGTATTGGAAATAATTACAGACCAAAAAAGAATTTTAATTTTGTATGTGGAAATAGTGGTCCATAAGTGTTGAGACCATAAAAAAATATATATTAAAAGCCTTCTTCCCATGAATTTGAATGTTATGTGCGGCATTTTGAATGGCTGTTCGTTGCATCGTCGCCGCGCCGCGCGCGCCGTTCGTATACACATAGGATTGAAAGCAGCGTTGCCAAAGAATTCTTAAATGTACAATTTATCACCCAATTTTGTTGAGTTGCGACGATTGGAAGTGGATAATCTTTAGTTGTTAAATGAAATTGGTCCCGTATTTTTTTTATCAGATAAATAAAATTGTTTTTTGGAAATTGAAGAGATTGTTTTCTTAACAAATAGCATGTGTAACATCAATATACTAAAAATTATGAATTGAAAAAACGCAAAAAATCACATTAAAAAAAGGTTCCCATACTAAGATCCCGCCAGAGTTGGCGATGAAGCGATAACTGTATTCCAATTGCCTGTTTGTGTGCTTGCGTTATCGAGCAGGGCAGTAGTCAGATAGGGGTCAAAGGGGGCAAAGATTCTGTCATAACGCAACGAAAAGGATTACACCAGTGATTCTTGCGTCTTCGTGTGGATCGTGAATTATTCTAAAATGTGAGCTGAGCCTGTCCTAAGACGTTGTTCAACGATATCTCAAAGTCTAACCATCTGTTCCATGAACACAATACAGCTGTGATATTTAAAAGCTCATTACTCTTCCTTCTACGTATAGATTCCATAAAACATTGACTCAAACCAGAAACAAGATAGGTTCCAAATCGTTGCCTTGAGGAACACCGAAAATCAAGTGAGCAATGCGACTGGATGGTTACTAACTTGAATCACTTTCGGTATCATCTTCCGCAAATATATTTTTTTTTACCCACAAGGCATATGCCTTTTCGTGGAACCCGCCTTGTTGCCTATTGGCACCATCTTCTAGGTCGGCATTTGTAGCATCACGCTGTGAAACACTCAAGCGGTCACCCAAAGACGGGCTCCACACACGGTGAAAGAGAATGAGAAGAAGTCACTGCTGTGACTAGGGATAGAGAGTAGCAGGTTGTCTTTTGATCTCAGAGGGCGTCCATGAGCCGATAGTGCAGTAAATCTACCGGTAAGAAAATTGGGAGCGACGCCATCCAAGAACTTAAAAAGAATACAGATAACTCGCATGTCTCTTTTCTCCCGGGTCGATAGCCAGTGAAGCTTCTCTCTGCACTCCATGATGTGGTCAAATCTGAGGCCATGGATATACCGAATGCAAACATTTTGGAGACGCTCAACTTTGGCGGATAACTTCTCTGTGAGGTCGAGAAATGCAATATCTCCATAATCCAGAAGGGGCAGGAGAGCAGACTGACAAATCGTAATCTTGCTCTCCTCCGGGAGGATATTTTTCAGCCTATTCAGCGAATGAAATCGGCCGAAGAATTTGCGTTGCATTTCTCGAATATGTGGCCGCCGTGAGAGGTTGTCGTCCATATGAACACCGAGGTTTTTAACCTCGAAACTGAAAGGGACCTCATTTGCACCGATGCAGATCTTCAGGACTTCATTTATATTAATCCTCCAGTTAAAGTAACTGCTACCGATCATAATAGCCTAATGAGTGATATATCGATTAACAACATTATAATTGCCAATAACAAAAAGCATAACTAAAATATCAAATCACCAGCTCTCCTCGAAAAAATCATCATTAAAATGTACTCGTTAAAACACAAATAAAAATAATCAAGATAATCTTAAATAAAAAAAGTAAATCTTAAATTAAAAAAATCTACTGTATTTTTGTATGGTATAATGTATCTAATTATAAGTTTGTCGATATGTTGTAATCTACGTAGTAGTAGTAAGTGGAACTCGGGTTAATTAATTGACTGTGATTTCCATGTGATAATGAGCTAGAATTGATAAAAAATCTGACATTTATTAAAAAATCCGACATTTAATTGTTTTTTCCATTATATAAAAAATATGGACTCTGTCAATTATGACTCTGTCATTATGTAAAAATGATGACCCTTTTAACGATTATTGTTTCCAGAATCATTTTTAACCAATTAAAAAACATGTCTATGAGTATGTGAAACAAGTAAATATATTAAAAAAGAAAAAAAAACACTACTGTCGGTAAAGAAAGTGTATTTTTTTTATGTTCATTTTTTTTAAAATGAAATATTTGTGGTTTCTGTATTTTTCCATATAGATACATTTATATTTGTGCAATGACCTCGATCAGACCTTTCATTGGATACTAAACACGATATATTTATGTTATTTTTATTGACATTTGGACGTTTGGACATTTAGGCAACTACTTACTTGATATTTGGACAGTTAAAGACCTTATGACACTCGGAATGGCATAGCAATTCTAACAATACTATACACTTCTAAATCGGTTTAAGCGTTTAAAAGTTGTGGTGGAATAAAGAAACGGAGACATACATAGATGCACCCTGAACACATTTCACTCCCTTTTTTGCTGGGCAGTTGTGTAAAAATAAGTCTGAATATTGGTTTTGGTGTTGTCCGGGATTGATCTGAATGATGATGTTAATGATAATGGTGTTAGTAAGAACAGTTTGGCAACACCGTTTCGTTAAAAAACTTGACAGCTAGCAGCAGCTAGTGCCACAACCTACAGCCAGCGCAACGGGTGGACGGGCGGCGAAAAGCACCGACTACGGCACTGCGCAAGTCAGGTGGTTCGGTGCGGACGTGTGCACACACCGTCCATCGTGCCGGCAACGGTGAATGTCAACAAACGCTTTCGACCGCAAATTGAGCATTTTATTTTGATAATTCAATAGTTTTTGCTACTGCAGTGAATGGATTGTTTCAGTGTTTTGACGCTTTGATCGTTAACAAAGACTGTTGAATTTTGTGGGTGCTGTGTTTTAAAAACTGCTTTGCGGATATGTTGTGCTGGTGTTGTTTACATAGAAGTCGCTGAACCGGATAGTACGTAAACCTGGGACTGGATAAGGTAAGATTTCTTATACCTTTTAAAATCATAATGTCTTCACCGTTCTCCTCCTCAACGAAGTAAGTGAAATGGTATGTAGGTAGAGATCCCTACTTATCATTCAAAATGTTTCTTGTAAGTTGAATTGTTAAAATAGTTAAGTAAGTAGTTAGGATCATGACTATCTAACTTTTTTAAGCAAGTGCATAATTATATCTCACAGTTCTCCTCCTCAACGAAGTAACTGAAATGGTATTTAGAGATTCCTACCTATCATTTAAATTGTTTCTTGTAAGTTGAATCGTTAAAATAGTTAAGTAATAATATCATGACTATCTAACTTTTTTAAGCAAGTGCATAATTATATCTTTACAGTTCTCCTCCTCAACGAAGTAACTGAAATTGTATTTAGAGATTCTTACATATCATTCAAATTGTTTCTTGTAAGTTGAATTGTTAAAATAGTTAAGTAATAAGATCATGACTATCTAAGTTCTTTAAACAGGTGCATAATAATATCTTCGCCGTTCTCATCCTCAATCAAGTAGGTAAGTGGAATAGTATGTAGAGATTCCTACTTATTCAAATTGTTTCTTGTAAATTGAATTGTTAACATAATTAAGTAATAAGATCATGACTATCTATGTTTTTAGGCAAGTGCATAATAATATCTTCACCGTTCTCCTCCTCAAGTACATAAGTGAAATGATATGTAGATATTTCTACTTATCATTTAAATAGTTTTTTGTATATTGAATTGTTAAAATCGTTAACTAATATAATCATGACTATCTATGTTTTTTAAGCAAGTACATAATAATATCTTCACCGTTCTCCTCCTCAACGAAGTACGTGATATAGAGATTTCTACGTATCATTTAAAAACTTTCTTGTAAAGTTCATTGTTAAAATCGTTAAGTAATAAGATCATGACTATGTATTTTTTAAGTTAGTTCATACATGTCAAAATCACAGAGTCAAAAATATTCAAGACTAGGGTTTCTCCCTTGGCCGCAGTATAGTCTGGTGTCTTTACAGAAAAAAATCCTAAAAAACAGGGAGGGAAAAAATAATATGCGAAGCTTTCCCTAGTCTATTTGGTTTATATTAGGTTTATATTTCATTTATATACAATTTACCTAAATTGCCGATAGATTTGGTATGAAATATATATTATATTAATCGAATTATTTACCCCGTTATATATTTATTTTTGCCATTTTAAATGGAGTTGGTAAATACTTCCGCTGTAAAACTCTCATTGCCAGGAATCGTTGAATGCTTTGAAGGCGTTTTTCACTGCCTCTTCGGAACTGTTTTTTTCTGTAAAAAAGTTATCCAAATTCTGAATAAAGTGGGACTCTGTCGGGAAAAGGTCTGTCAAGTACGGTGTGACGAAGATGAGGTTCTGAGGAACAGTCGCAACTCCCCGCAATTTTGCGACTGCTGTGTGGTGTGATTTCCTATAAACAATTCTATATCTAATGAAATGTCTACTCTATTCATCATCCGTTAATTATACATATTTCTTTATTAGTGATTTTATTGTTTGGGAGAAAAGAGAAAAAACAAAAAAAATAAAATGAAAATGTAAGTGATGCGAGACATACATCAACATGTGAAATTATAATATTATTACTTATTTTGCACTGATGGCCAGTGATGGAAAATAAAAATATATTGTAAAAACTGTTCACGAAACTGTTAAGACATTAAATGAGAGAGGAAAGGGCCGAGGACTGAAATGATTATCAGTGGTTTCCTTGAAGTGACTTTTAGCGAATGTGAAAATATCAACTTACCCGAACCTATCATCACCCGAACCTATCGAACGTTGTTTATAGCTCTGTTTATTAGGGAGTGGTTGGTATAGTACTAGGTGTATCTCTTTGTACAAAACAAGTGCAAGTAAGGCAAATACGATCCAGAATAGAGAAATTTTCAACCAGTAATGCATTGTCAAATTCTTTGTTTGTTTTTATTATACAGGAACATCATATCGTATAGGTTTTTCAGGTACCTGATAAGCTAATTAACCTTTCTGGAATAGAACCGCGTTGCAACTTTGCAACCGCTTTGAAAAACACGACTGCCGTTACAACAAGTAAACTACTGTATTTATAATTATTTTTATAACGGTTTTTTTGTGTAATATTTTGGGGTTATGTATTTATCCATATAGACACATATATATATATTTTCGGAATGTACTCAATCAGACATTTCATTTGCCACTAAACACCATATATTTATGTTAATTTATTGACATCTGGAGATTTGGACATTTAGACATAAATGATGACATAAATATTGACATAAATATTCTATGGATGACTCGGGATGACATAAATGATGAAGATGAAGGATGACTCGGGATTACATAAATATTCTAACAATACTACATACTTATAAATCGGTTCAAGCGTTTAAAAGCTATAGTGGAACAAAGAAACGGAAAACATACATAAATGAACCCTGAACACATTACTCTTCTTTTTTGTTGTGCAGTCATGTAAAAATAGTCAATAAATTGTCATTAAATAGTAAAAAAAACCCAGTTGATAAAATATAACAAAAATGAAGATATCTTAAAAATCAAACTAAAAATGTGAGCAATAAAACAATGAAGAATTGTGTTATTTAAATAAAAAAAATGTGTAAAATAAGTAAATTTAAATAAGTGTAAAATAAGATAAGTAATTGAAGCAAACATCGGTAAATCCAATAGGCATTGCTTGTATGATAGTGCGTTATTTCAAAAGAGCATATTCATCGCATCTAAAATATCTTCATCCGATATTCATCCTCTATAAGGAGTAATAAAACAAGGAATCGTCACATATCTCGTGGTCATGTCGATACCGTATGATGTAAGCAAGAAGTTGATCTAACATAACTACCAGGTTAACTATCAGTAGTTGCATCCAACCAAATAGCGAATCAGATGATTTTTTATGTCATTAGACTTTGAAGTAATACGATATTGACACTTGACAGTGAAATCGTTATTAAAAAAGCATTGAAACGCTTTTCACCTTGCTTGATCGTGACAAATTTAATTGCAGCAGGCAAAATGAGCTTCCGAGCAATATTGTGAGGTTTCTTAGCAGCAATAAAAAAATGTGTTTTTGTGCAATTGTCGCGTGTTTTTAAAATGTACTTGTTAGGAGGCTAGTCGATTGACATAAAAGATCGTTTTTAACTGCAAGATGCTTAATCCAACCTTCCATAAAGTCATGAACGTCTATTTTTAAGAATATGTTGTTAGGGCCTGTGCCAGTAGTAAGATACTAAGTTCTGTAACGGCAGTCAGTTTTTTTATTCTTTTTAATATATTTACTTGTTATACAGATTAAATTTGCTGCAACAATGTTTGGGAGCTAATGGGCCCTTGCTGAGTTGGCCACGAAGACACATTCTGTTCAGGGTTGGTCACACTCACGGGTCAACACCCATCCGGCGGCCTCCACGCATGAATTGCGAGCCCGGGCAGGACTCTGGCCTTAGAGCTAGTTTCCCCTAGGAGTCAACCTTCTGGCGCTCCTGGATGGTCTGCGCACCGTGCGGCGTAAGCCAATCGATTGTGCATTCTGACTAACAGTCAGGGGACTCTGAAAGCAGTACTGTTTCCTATAGAGCGGGGGTGGTTGCAGAAACACTCACTAACAACGGTTACGGAATTTTAAATGCACTTTGAAGCGGAGCAGTTCCAGAGACGTCAGTCAGCGGTGACTGCTCAGCCCGAAGTCAACTAGCAGTCGGGGGAGTCTGGAAGCAGTACCTACTGTTTCCTATAGAGCGGGGGTGGTTGCGGACCTTACGGCGACTGCTCTTGTAACGACCATCGGCTACCCGATCCTGGGTGAACAGCCGGGCAAAGGATGCCGTGGTCCGCGATAGATTCGGTATAAACCGTTTCACCGCTTCGTAAGGGAGAGGACCACGCAAGCGACCTCGAACTCGTAACCAATCGAGAGACCGGAGTAATATGGTCGCAATTGGAAGTAAGGGCGTGAGTGTGAGCCCGCTGGGTAACATACCTGGTTATCTCGCGGTTAAGGCGTTGGCCTCTTACGGGCATGTGGCGGAGCTTGACGGTGGACTGTTTTGTCCTAGTCTTCTGCACTCACTTCACAGTAGATAGAACGACTAATCGTTAAAACTTCCTGAGGTGACGGGTTCGCCCGTTGTAGTTGACAACTCTATTTGCAACAATGTTTCTGGCGATAACCTGGATTATCGCTTTTTGTGCCTTTACAAAGGGAGCGATAGCAGTGTCTGTGGCAGCTCCCCACGCTAGGATAGAATTTACAAATAGACTATTAGTACCATCTTTAGGGAAGTTCACTCTCGTAATGACCTGTATATTGGAATTTGCACTATAATCCGCTTAGAAAGGAGGTCAAGGTTACTCCAAGGTATCTAATATCCGACAAATAATCGGACTTGATACCATGGCAGTCGCAAAATATGGTTGGACATAATAGGCTAACCTTTGGAATCGATTTAATGGAGAAAGTAATCATTTATGTCTTGCTGATATTGAGAGTCAGCAGGTTAAAGGTAAGTCATTTCTTCACAGCCCTAGCATGTTGTTTAACGATGTCCAAAAATCTAACCATCTGGATTTCGAACGCGAATAAGGAGCTACTCAATAAACGGGAAAGGATTTAAAACGCGCGTATTAGATTAATTTATTCCCCGAGGAAGTTTTATTATATTTCGACCTTTCGTAGGCAAATGGAGTGACTCCCAATTAGTCTATGTCGTGATTTACACATACTTGCCCTACTATTTCGTGTTTAAACGTGCCTTCTTATTTTATAATCAATTATCTTCCTATTCATCCTATGGCCTTTCATTATACTCTCAGAAAAATATATTGCTGGCTATATACTCGTATACCTCAGCATTCATCAACTTTCATGTCAGAGTCATTTGTAATGCAGGCGGCCAGAATATAGAACTCTGTGCGTTTGTCCCTGGCACAGCATAAACACCTGATCAGGGTTATACAATCTGTTGAGACATTATTCTTATTATTCTTCATTCTATCCATAGATTCCATAAATCATTGACGTAAACCAGCAACAAGATACACCCTAAAACGTTGCCTTGAGGAAACCCGAAAAATCGAGTGAGCTTGGATGGTTATCAACTTGAACTACTTGCTTACGTTCAGTCAGGTAGCCCTCAGTGTCATCTTGTGACGTATCTGAATAAGTAGATACATACTATTTTCCTTTTCTCGAATGGATAAATTACTGTTGTTAGGTCGATAGTCGTTTCGTTCCACTAATTTTGTAAGTCGCTAGCCGGCCCCCAGCGGGGAAAACGCATACAGCTCGACTGCGAGTGCGTTATGCCGATAATCAATTGATCCGTACATACTGCATCTCATTTCAAAACAAACGGTCCGACGCTAGTCGGAATAGCTTTCGCGAGTGTATATAGTTTTTATAGGAAATAAGTGAATACTCAAATAAACGGTTTTACATCCTGAAATTCATTGAGACATGTCAAACGAACCAAAATATGATAGACTTATTGTTAGCCACTGAGCAGTCCCTATGATCACCTCCCACCCAGCCCCGGATCGAAAGGGGGGGGGGGGGGGGAAGCCAACCGGGGTACCTGCCCTGGACGGCAATTCAAGGGGGCGTCCGTCATATTCATGTGTTTAAAAAAAACTTCTTATACAACTGCCCAACAAAAAAGGAGTGTAATGTGTTCAGGGCTCATCTTTGTATGTTTTCCGTTTCTTTATTCCACCATAACTTTAAAGCGCTTGAACCGATTTAAAAGTGTGTAATATTGTTAGAAGCATTATGTCATTTCGACATGACATGATAAGTTTTGGCGTTTTCTTGGGTTCAACTTGCTATTTCGAAGCAAGAAACTATCATCTCTTGGTGTCTTCTTTATTTTTGTTCCCTAGTTAACTGATTTCTTCACTTCAGCTGATCCCGTGTCCCTTTTACGCTTCAAAATCTTGCTTACTGCTCCTTGACTCACTTCACACTCCCGAGCAATGTCTTTTTGTGACATAGACAAGTGTTCGCTCGTTCGCGCAATCTTTTCGCGCTTTCTTGGCGTGATATCCATCATGAAAATTCGACTACACAATTTCACTAAAAACTTTGAATATACATACATACATAGAATATACAGCTTTGAATGATAAAACATCAAAAACCTGGGGCAAAATCACCGAATATCAACTTCTAATAACAGCAAGATAATTAAAGATTATGTTTTTAATGCTTTGACACCTGTCAAGTGACATCACTGTGTTGCAATATGCAAAAAATGTAAAAACTCGGAATGATTCCATTAATTTGCACAATACTGTAGTTATAGAAATATTCAATATTTTTTTGTCGAATAGAAACTCAATAGAAACAGAAATACATAGTCAAGATGCACACAGTTATTAGAGATCGTTAATATCGAACAGTTCTCTTTCAATGATATACATAGAGAAATATTCTACAGCAGTCGCGGGATGGTCTTTGACCACTGAAGATGGACGCAGACAAAATCAGAATATGCTACAATGATGAAGATAGATTCTTTAAAAGGGTTTCCAACCAGGGGATACGATTTTCCAAACAAAAACCGTAAATCTCAGCATAACACAGAAGCGAATGCCAAAAGCTGATGATATCTCGTTCTTTTAGTCCTATCTGATTGTGTTTTGTTGGCTGGCGTGATACTGTTTGTTTATCGGATTATAAATTATTATCGACGAAGGCATCACCCGTATCTGGTTTCGATAATTTCCAACCTCAGTCTCTTTGTGCATTTTTATTTCTGCTATCAATTTAGCAAATCAAACATTGTATAGACTGCGAAGTAATATTTGTCGATGATAAGATTTGGGTCCTTGCAATTTTACTTCCCCGGCCGACCAACCGACGAGGACGGAAAGTATTGTTAACGCGAAGTATTGAGAACGGACATATCAATTTTGATAGACAAAACATATATCTTGATAGCCCCTCGTAGATGATTAAGAACATTTTCAGATAAAAGTCGGTCTGTCTCTGTCTGCCTGTCCGTCTCTCTGTGTATATTCCTCCACGATAGCGCCCAATTGATTAAACCGATGCAGGCATCGTTTGGTCATGACAAAAGTTAAAAAGATTGTGGTTGAAATCTGACATCCTCGAAATATTGGACTTGAAATTTAGTACAATATAATATTGGCATTGTTGGGACGATATAATATTGTGAATATTTGGTTATAATATCTCATATACAAGCTACGCCAGAGGTACCATTTTTTTTTTGTTCCGTAGACCACTTGCTATTTTTTTTTCTGTAGACCCCTTGCTTGTTCAATATTAAATTTTCCTACAATTATTAACTTTAAATGTGTTTTTGACAGCTTGCAGAGTACTAGTCGCTTACGTAGGGTTTTTGGTAAAGTGGACAGTTATAAAACATGAAACACATATTCAATGTTTAGTTGTAGCTTTACTGAAAAGTACTTAAATTTTGCATGGTTTAATTTTTGCGTTTTTAAGCGTCCACAACCTTGAAATACAAAGTATTTGAGAAAGCCACACATAACTGCACATGTAGCACTATCTCGCTTGCTCATTCATTTGACGCGTCTATCCTATTCGCTCGCAAAGATAGCCGTTAAAGCGCAATTTATTCACATATATCGCTCGCACCTTCCCTCGTTAGAGGTAGTTCTATAAATAGGTAGAAACAAATTTACCGTGTGAAATTTGTAGCACCCGACGTTTCGGCGACGTTGCAGCCGCCTGCGAGTCTGCGATGCTACAAATTTCACGCGGTAAAGTCGTTTCTATCCTATTTATAATGTGAAACAACCGCGATAGTCTTCGAGAGGTAGCTGTTGAGTATTAGAGCATACCAGGCTGACGACAGTTTAAATTCCAGGACATCTTTTCATCCAGGAGTCCTAGGAATTTAACTGATTCTGCTAATTAGTACTTTTTATAGATTTGACATAAAAAACAGTTTTTAAGCAGGCACGAATCCAGAACTTTGATCAAGGCTTAAAATCTTCGGGGTGAATAAACGGTCGATGTGCGATGTAGTACCACATAAAACAATACCATAACCACAGTCTCGGATATGGCCGCCAGATGTCCGCTACTCGGCCCACGCGGATATGCAAACGTTCGAAAAGTCGCCAGCCTTTACCTGCGCGTAACGCTAACCATATGTGTTCGTCGAGACGTACCCCTCTGCCCACATTCCTCGCACAATGCCCTGTAGCTCGAAAATAAACCTACTGTTTGGTATACTGTGCCATAACGCAGATGTGATTCAAACTAGTGTGTAATAGTGTGAGTGAGTACGGAAATTGGCTAGATAGAGCAGATTAATGATTTTCCTTTGCTCTTACACGACATCAACAAACATCCCAAGACATCCTCAGCGAATAACCACGAGAAGCGAATACCGGTACCATAGCTAGACGCAACAGAGCTACAACCACATATCAGGAGATACATCTCTGCTACAACTAGGGTTGTCAAATACAGCGGGCGAGCCCGTCACCTCAGGAAGTTTTAACGTTTAGTCATTCTATCTCCCTGGAGTGAGCGCAGAAGACTTGAGGACAAAACAGTCCACCGTCTGGCTACGCCACAAGCCCGTAAGAGGCCAACGCCTTAACCGCGAGATAGCCAGGAGTGTTACCCGGCGAGCGTACACTCACGCCCTTACTTCCAATTGTGACCAGATTACTCCGGTCTCTCGATTGGTTCCAAGTTCGAGGTCGCTTGCGCGGTCCTCTCCCTTACGAAGCGGTGAAACGGTGTTTACCGAATCCATCGCGGACCACATCTCTGCTACAACTTGGGTTGTCGACTACAACGGGCGAGCCCGTCACCTCAGGAAGTTTTAACGATTAGTCGTTCTATCTCCCTGGAGTGAACGTAGAAGACTTGGGACAAAAACAGTCCACCATCTAGCTACGTCACAAGCCCGTAAGAGGCCAACGCCTTAACCGCGAGATAGCCAGGAATGTTACCCGGCGGGCCGACACTCACGCCCTTACTTCCAATTGTGACCAGATTACTCCGGTCTCTCGATTGGTTACGAGTTCGAGGTCGCTTGCGCGGTCCTCTCCCTTACGAAGCGGTGAAACGGTGTATACCGAATCTATCGCGCACCACAGCGTCCTTTGCCCGGCTGTTCACCCAGGATCGGATGGCCGATGGTCGTTTCAAGAGCAGTCGCCGTAAGGTCCGCAACCACCGCTCTATAGGAAACAGTACTGCTTCCAGACTCCCTCGACTGTTAGTCAGAGTGCACTGTCGATTGGCTTACGCCACATAGTGCGCAGACCGTCCAGGAGCGCCAGAAGTTTGATTCCCAGGGTAAACTGACCATAAGGCCAGAGTCCTCCCCAGGCTCGCACTTCATGCGTGGAGGCCGTCGGATTGGTGTTGACCCGTTAGTGTGACCAACCCTGAACAGAATGGGTCTTCGTGGCCAACTCAGCAAGGGCCCATTAACTCCCACATCTCTGCTACAACTTGCGGTGCCAACTACAACGGGCGAGCCCGTCACCACAGGACGTTCTAACGATTTTCTCGTTCTGTCGCCCTGCTGTGAACGTAGAAGACTTTGGACGAAACAAATCCAACGTCCAGCTACGTCACAACCCGCAAGAAGCCAACGCCTTACCGCGAGATAGCCAGTGTTACCTGGCGGCCCGACCCTCGCGCCCTTGCTTCCAATTGTGACCAGATTTCTCCGGTCTCTCGATTGGTTCCGAGTTCGAGGTCGCTTGCGCGGTCCTCTCCCTTACGAAGCGGTGAAACGGTGTTCACCGAATCTATCGCGGACCAAGGCGTCCTTTGCCCGACTCTGAACCGGGATCGGATGGCCAATGGTCATTTCAAGAGCAGTCGCCGTAAGGTAGACAACCACCCCCGCTCTATAGGAAACAATACAGTTCCCAGACTCCCCCGATTGTTAGTCGGAGAGCACAGTCGATTGGCTTGCGCCGCTCGGTGCGCAGACCGTCCAGGAGCGCCAGAGGTTTGATTCCCAGGGGAGACTGGTTGACCCAGTGTCCTACCCAGGCTCGCACCCCATGCGTGGAGGCCATCGGATGGGTGTTGACCCGTGAGTGTGACCGACCCTGAACACATGGGTCATCGTGGCCACCTCATCATGGGCCCATTAGCTCCCACATCTCCCCATCTCTGCTACAGCTAGATATCGCGGTCGAATATCGCACCGGTATATTTTATAACACCTGTTCTGTGGCGGGAAACCTGGCATTTAATTCAGTGGCAGCTGTAAAACTCAAACATAACTGCAGCGGATCGAGTGCGATTAAAATTAGATACGTTCGTTATATAACTGCCGCTAATTGCACTGTCATTAATTAGCACCTCTTCTATTAATCCGTGTGGGATTATTCGGTGCATTAGCTGCATTTCGCGGCTGCTTTTGTGCAATGGCCATGGTTATCCATCCGAGTAAAATAATTAACAAGATAAGCCCATGCATTGACGAAAATGTAAATAGAATAGAATATAATAGAATAACTTTATTGTGCTATAAAAACATAACTTAATGAATATTACGCTGGTTTTATAAAGAAAACACTTTATGCACAAATGGCGGACTTATCGCTATAGCGATATCTTACAGTCAACCATTTGATAAAAAAATTCTAATTTTCACCGTACAATACACAAAGAAGTAGTAAAGTTAAATTTAAAATAAACTTATACAGATACATGTCAGTAACTTATGCTAAGGTTGCCCAGGGAAGGATAAAGGAGAGGACAAGGTGAGGTATTTGGTTAGTGGCTGTGTAACAAAAAATGTTTCTTCAACAATTTTTTGAAAGTATGCAGCGAAGGTGCATACCTGATAGAGTGAGGGAGCTGATTCCATAAACGAGCAGAATGGACTGTAAAAGAGTGCGTGTAAACAGAAGAATGATGTATCGGACTGGCGAGTGTGTTATCCCGGCTTGATCGAAGTGGAAGACCGTGGCCTCCCAAAGGGTGGAAATTCTCCTTTAGATAGGTGGGTGAAGTGGGGTTATTGGGTATGTTGTAGAATAGCGACAACGTATGAAAATTTCTTCGATCCCGAATAGGAAGCCAATGAAGTTGCTCACGAAAGCAGCTAACGTGGTCGAACTTTCGCAAATTAAAAACATACCTGAGTAAGATATTTTGCAGACGCTCCAGCTTATTCAAAATAACCTCACTGGCATCTATATAACAAACATCACCGTAGTCAAGTATAGGCATTAAGAGTGTGGACACAATCATTTCTTTATGTGACATGGGGAGAAATCTCTGAAGCCGCCGGAGACTATGAAAACCATGGAAAATGCGACGACTTACTTGGTTTACTTGATCTTGCCAAGAGAGATGTTGATCTATTAGAATGCCAAGGTTTTTAACATTTCCAAGGCAAATGTCAATACAAGCATCACTAATACACTCTTTATTCGCACTTAAAATAAATAAAATACAAATATAGGTATAATACAATAATAGGTGAGATTATCGCAATATCGATTGGCAATATCTTCTTACAACTAAACTATTTACATACCTATTCATATTTAATTTTTAATAGGATAGGAAATTGGGAGAGGAAGGAGACAGAAAGGGAAGAACTGGCTACTTCTTAGAAAAGTTGTACTTTTTGAGGTGAGTCATGAACGATTCTAACAAAGGCGACTTTCGTATATTTGCTGGGAGTACACTGAAAGAGTAGGAGCAGATATCAGTATTATGACGAGGAAATTTGGGTAAATTGTCAGAGGCTGACCGGAGTACGAGACCGTGGGAACATCATGGTTCGAAAAGCTGGTGGAGATAGGATGGTGTTGATCGGGAGAGTACACAACACGAGAGCAAGTATATGAACTCTTCTCCTTTGCCGTACTGGCAACAACTTTAACTGTGCTCTATATTCGGACACGTGATCGTATGTACGTAGACCAAAAATGAATCCTATGCATACAATTTGCAAATGTTCAAGTTTGTTGAGTGGTTCCTCTGATAAATCGGGATAGTCCACATCTGCATAGTCGAGAAAAGGTAAGAGAAGGGACTGTGCAAGAGATAGATAGATATAGTCACATGCTTTTCAATAATTAATTGTCCAAAGTACTTCAGAGCGATAGGCCGTGTTTTGTTGAGAAAAGCTACATAAAACGATATACAGAATAAGTCGCATGACTTTGGAATCGTTACAAGGCTCTGATTAGTGCTAATGGGCTTCGGCTAACCACATACGTGCAGAACTGTGAAACTGTGAATTAGACGTGTGCCTCCAGTCGGTAGAGGCTTGTGCTCTTTAAGACGATAATATTAATAATAAGACTTTACTGCAAATGCTTACTATAAGACAGTACATTGTTCAAACCTCCCGAATCCGCCCCAATATTTCACGCAGTAATCAAATACCCTGAGTCGATGTCTCTAATTTAATTCAATTGTTAAGGTGTTACTCAATACTTTAATAGTTTCATTATAATATCATCTGTAATAAATTATAAGCAGATAGCTTCAATTAAATGACTATCATAATATTGCAAAATTATTATTAATAATATATTTATTTATTTATTAAAAAAAACAGTTTGTGGTTTATGCATTTATCCATAAAGATACATGTATATTTCCTTTCATTTGACACTAAACACGATATATTTATGTTAATTTATTGACGTTTGGACATTTAGACAACTACTTACTTAATATTTGGACAATTAAGTACCCTATTAGACTTCTGAAGACATAACGATTCTAAAAATACCACACACTTCTAAATCGGTTCAAGCGTTTAGAGGTTATGGTGGGAAAAGAAACGGAAAACCCTGATCATTTTACACTCCTTTTTTGTTGGGCAGTCGTGTAAAAAAACGCGCATGCGCATTCAACTTAGACATCTCCATTCATCTAAGCACACTTTCCGTGCTTCATTTGTTTACGAAAAAATAAGGTTGTATAATTTTCGAGCAGACTACGTATACTCTGCCAGCTTATTTTTCGAATAAAGTCTGTATCTGGTCATTGTAGCATACTTTTATTCACTATAATATCACTGTAATATGTACATTGTATTGCCGTGTCATGGTAATACGGCGGTAATAGGCGATACGTTGCTTGAATGACACTGCAATTTCGATCTTAACGATTCAGATATTCACACCGTTGCAATTATAAACTGTTGAGTAATAGTCTCAAGAAGTGTCCTCATCGCCGAAATATTATGCGGCCAACTTAAATGTTAACGTGCGTCTGGTATAAAATACGAGTATATTTCTAATGACTAATACCATCGGCCATTATACGGCGACATGCGCCACGACTGCTCACAGAGGGGCCATTAATGAAAGTTTTCTATGATCGATACAGCGCGAAAAACTTTCAAGAGATTCTCTACTCCATAACATAAAAGTATAGGAGAAAATTGAATGAAAAAATATTGTGATTTTGTTCTTTTTTTTTAAAAAAAAAAACCTGTTTTTGAATATAGGGCATTTTTTGTACAGGCGAATATTCTACACGAAAAACTAAGGTAAGGCGACATTAGACCTGAGAAAAATATCTGAAATGGGTTGCCCGCGGCTTTCGGGTGTTTATTATCCGGCTACGATTGGTGTGTATTTGCCTTATTAGACGCTACCTTTAGATATATAGTGCAAGACGTCCCCCTCAGATGCAAGCTACCTATCTCGTAGACGCCTGGCCACCCGCGTCACTTCCTCGCCACCCGCGCCGCATTTCGCTGTGCGCTGACCTAGGTATTTCGAGGCGCTTGCAAGCGTCACTAATTTAAAGGTATCTTTATAACTACACTACCAAAGAACTTACAGTAAATGGCTAATTTTATCTCTATTTACCACTCGTGATCAGAATTAATTTATTTGGATAAGGATTCCTATTTTATTGCTAATTCCTTGAATAAACACTGTCTAATATTATTTATTGAGCAGTTATTGTAGCTTACATATAAATGTTGGATATATACTGTTGCTGATTTTTTTATAGATCTCTTTGGGGCCGATATTTTTGTCATATATTGTTTTCACATAATCAAACCGTTTCGTCGGCGCACGCCAATAAAACAACTCACCAGCTCATTTTTCTCCGACTTGATTTACAAATATCGTGATTTACTATTGAAAACCAATATTTATCGCTATAAAATATAGCCTTTAGCACTCGTCGATAATGGGGCTTTCCATTACTTAAAGAGTTTTGGAAATCTGATTAGTAGTTTCGGAAGTTACCCCCTACATACTAACTTACAAACATTACTTCTTTATAATGGGCCCGATTGCGTTTCTTTGTGAACTAAAACTAAAATTAGTCCAAGCGAACGAGACAGAGCAATACGTTAGAGCGGAATATGAAACGAACGATCGTCGATAAATACTACCTGTTGAACTTATACTCGTCCGAATAAATTCGAGCATATTTCGTGCGGTGTAAGATTTGACCTTGGCGGGCAGTTTTATTGCGAAAAAGTGACAACCGGTCATCTCACATTCCGCTCTAGCGTATTGCCCTGTCTCGTTCACACGGACTAATTGCCGATTTTAGTTCACGGAGAAACGCAATCGAGCCCAATATTAGTATAAAATAGAAAAATAAAGGTTTTGTGATGATTTCGATTTTTATTTTTAGATAGCTTGCGCCCCCTCGGGGGTCTCTTCGCGACCCACTGGTTGAAAATCATTGGTTTAAAGCAATCTCTCAAAAGAGTTAAAAATTGTATATGTTTCTAATAATATGGTTACTCCTTTATGTAAAAAATGCAAGGCGACCAAGAAAGACGACCATAAATTTAACATTCTCTTAAATGGCTTTATTTTTCTATAAAATTTATGTTTCTAAATGAAAGATTGAAAAAAAAACATGACCGGATGGCCATCGACCATCAAAACTCTCACGATCGACCATTTGGTCACCAGTGCTATATCTTTGATAGATCATCGGTTCTCGTGTGCGCCGTCGCGTCGATGTGATTGCATTTCCCACCTGCAATTATGCCAGCTGATTGCGATGATCGCGCTTTTCGTTACTTAATCCGCTGTAAATTGCTGTCATTACTCCTGGCCTGGCCATTTCTAGCAACAAGTGCAGAGATTCTTCGCTATCTAATGCGATGCGATGGACGTGCAACCAGCATATTTCGCTTTGCTAAACTTTATTCAACTTTCTTCTCTTGGTTTATAGAACGACAAATCAAAGTTTAGCTTGATACAGTTGTAACGACAGAATGCAGTTGAAGAAAAAAAAAACACTTTTTGCTCGATTGATCGAATATGTATTTTGATCAATTTCTCCCCATTCCACTTTATTTTTTTGGGAGAAGAAATCGTTATCATTTCTCACAAAAAAAAACATCAAACTGACAATGGCGTTATCATTCGTAACGTTTTATTTACCACACATGGTATTATCATTTGGTTAAAACACTTCATATTTCAGGCCCCAAAAAAATAATATCTACTATTAGAAAGCATGAAATAAAAAAAACATATTTTTCGACTTACGCTTGCTAGCGAGATAAAGGACTTTATCGTGATCGAAACATAGGGAAGGATTTTGATCGTGATGTGCCTTCGGGTAGGAAATTAACATGATTGAAAGGGATAGTCGGCGACGAGCGCGGAGAAGGAGAATGCAACGCACGTTCGATTCAATCGTTTACGCAAATATACTAACCAGCGAAAACTAAATGTAATTTCAGCCTAACAAAGAATATGAGTACCACATTTCAAATTTACAGACTTCCAATTTGGAAATGGTCTTAATCGTCTCGGGAGGGCTCAAAACAGATATTTCCGTCTTTATCTTGGTTTTTTAGGGTGTTCACAATACTTTCCCTCCTCGTGGTTGGTGGGCCGAGAAAGTGATAGATACGCTTCTGTGAGATACAAAGACCGGTTGTCGTAATTGAATGGTTTTACAAAATTTCGTGTGTGCTGTTGACCGTTGAGGACCCGGACCGTTGAGGAGCTATTGACCCAGAGTTCTGTTCTGGGCGCAGCAGCCGTGTCATGGTAAAACTTGGTACGGGCTATCATAACTGAATGCGTATGCTAAATTTCGTGTCAGTGCTATTGACCGTTGAGGAGTCCCCTCGTCTGGAGCCAACCTTGGGTGAAGAATCAGGTCACGCTTACCATAAAAAATGCGTTGTCATCGGAATTGAACCAACATGTAAATTTTCAACTTTATATGATAATATTTGAGGAGTCCCCTCAATTCCTCATGGATCCTTTCATCAGAACAGGATTTCGACCAATCTGAAAATATATCTTTTAAAATAAAAAAAAAGAATTTTCCAAATCGGTTCATAAATGACGGAGTTCTAAGGTAACAAGCATTATAAATAAAAAATAGATACAACCGAACATCAACCGAATTGATAACTTCTCCTATTTTTGAAGTCGGTTAAAAATCTATATGTGTTCGTTTTAAAATTATGCTAACATATATAACAATATTCCGTGAAAATTATGTTAGTTACACACTATTTTGGATAGATGCTAGCACTGTCGCTTAGTGGGTTGCGAATTATTGCATTTTTTTCACTAAATTAATTTCAGAGAGGTCTCAGGAAATACCAAATTATTCGAAATTGGCTATTCTAATCCCATTTTTTTGTATTATATAAATTAAGAGTTTTTTGAGGAATGCTTTGATCTCATAAGTGCATAACTTCCTTGTCCTAACAGCACATAAATATGACCGAAAATGGTCATTTTATAAATATTTTTTTTACCTATTGATTTATTAAAAAAATCAAATAATAACAAAGCATTCTTTAACAGCTTTTATTCTTCTTTGATTAGAAATAAACTATCCAAGAATATAATATGCAACTGCGCAAAGAGGGCTGTTTTCATCAGATGCACCTTCTCTGTAGCGGACGTTTAATGTATTAGCATATGCTTATTGACAGTATACTTAAACATATTGTTTTCCTATTGTTTCAGGTATGTCGCCAGTTTTAAGTACTTAAGTGAAGACGAGTATAACCGATGGTAACTACATATTTCTTTTATTTTTATGTGACTTGCAAATAAAATACCTAGAAATAGAATACGGGGCTGAGCAAAGAGGTATAGGCCAATGGTCCTCTCTGTAGCGACAGGTACAACAGGCATTAATAATGACAGGTACGCGTGCCATCGATTAGTATAATCTTGCGTAGTTTGCATAAAAAATGCTGAAGGTTTCTTCCGTCCACATCTTCAGTATTTCTCATGTTTTTCAAATAGTACTTCACTAAACTATATAAAAAACTATTACGTCATCATCATTGGCGGTACAACTCATTGTGAGTCTTAGTTTTGTCAAGAACTTCTTCAAATCCAACCTATCCTGGGCTTTGGTTTTTTAGTTCTTCGCTCAAGTACATTTAGGCCGCCTGGTTTAGACGGCCAAAAAACATGTTTTTCATGTTGTTTTTAAAACCTAAAGTTCAAATCTATTAATGAATCTTTTACCTCTAGAATCGCTGATAGTTGCAGCTTGCTGTAAGTGTAAAAAACTTACTACTGCTCTTTTAATAAAATTTGAAACGCGTTTTTCTCATAACCATATTTTTCTGTTCTGCGCCGGTGATAATAAAAACTACTAGACAGATCGAGTTGTTAAAAAAAAAGAAATATTATTTAATTCTCTTCTATTTGAACTTAAAAAAAATGAGAAAAGGATGTTTTTATATATATTTTTTTACTATTTAAACACAATATTTTGGGGCGAAAATCGTTATTTTATTTCTTTAAATCTCTGCAAAATTATAACAATAATAAGTTTTTGGTAATTTTCTTAGTTCATCTACAAAATACACATGGAAAAATTAATATCCTAGTTTACTTTTTTTGTTTCAAGCAAAATTACGTTTGCTGTTACCGGCGCAAACAGATACCGTAATTTCTGCAGCGGTAGAAATATTTGCAATTCAATACCTCAAAAACAGGTTTTTTTACTATTGTAAAAAATATTTATATTTTTCAGATGCTAGTTAAACTGACATAAAAGATTCATGATCAGATTTCAACTTTAAGTTAAAAAAAAACATGGAAAACATGTTTATACTAAGTTCCCACGGTCTCGTACTTCGGTCAGCCTCTGACAGTTTATTAAAAAATCCGAGTCATAATAGTGATTTCTATTCCTATTCTTTCTGTGTCCATGGTGCAAGACTCTGGAACGATCTCCCAGCAAATATACGAAACTCGCCTTCTTTACCATCGTTCAAGACTCACCTTAAGGATTACTACCTTTCTAAGAAGTAACCAGTTCTTCCCTTTCTCTCCTGTTCCTCTCCCAATTTCCTCTCCTCGGGCATTATTAGTCTTAAATTCTTCCACTTGTCTGTATGTTATGTAATAATCTTTATTTTCACAATGCGCGCATGCACCACTATGTTTAGGTTAGCTGTAAGACATTGCCATGTGGCAATAAGCTCGCCTTTTTTGTATACTTATTAAGTGCAAATAAAGAGTTTATTATTATTATTATTATATAAACATGAAACACATGCCCTAATCATACTAAGACTTCCGATTTTTAAAGATCTCACAGTATGCACATCATTACACTGGTTTTACAGTTCTTTGTTTGTTTATCTACTCCACACGTCGTTCTCCTGCACGGCACCGATGATCCTGCGAAATATTTCGCGTTCAAAGACATATTATGGTGCATTCCACCCGTTTTGGTGTCCATGTTTCTGAAGCGGAAGTTAAGACTAATCTAATGAAGTATTGTAGATCAGTCTTCGTCCGCCGGAATAGCAGACTGGATTTTATTTGAGACATGACCCCGGCGAACTACCTATTTGCAGCTATACAGGTTGTTTGGCAGAAAACCTTTTTTTTTAGGGATTAGGGAGGTGATTTGCTAGCGTTCACCCATATACCCTATGTCCTAATTGTAACCGTTTTTTCAAAAAATTATTTTTTGGTATCATCCGAAATTTTGCGGTTAAACCCTTCCTATGTGAGCTAACCATTTTTGGTTAGACGCTTTCCGCGCTGTGCTAACTGTAATATTTATTCATTATTATCTTAATTGTTTTACGAGATAATGTTGTAACGTTATAATATTTCAAATTTCAATGCGATCATTTTGCAGTTATTCTTTTTACGATCCGTATAGTAGTTTAAAAGTTATGCGCAAAACTATCCCGGGCAGAAATTTTTACCCCGCCATAGCGCCATAGGAGGGGTTAAGTCATCATAAGCTTTTTTGCTTATGGCAGTAATAACATGAAATAACGTGTTGTATTCTGCAATGTATTGTTATTCTAAATAAATAATTATTTGACGCAATTAGTTTTAAGAAAATGACTTACGAGCTTTCAAAGTTTTAAACATGTGTAGATGTATGAAATTTATCATGATCTATATTCATTATAAAAAAAAATAAACGATATTTTGAACTTTGCTTTATTTTAAAAAGTTTCGTAATTTATAGCCGTTCCAATAACAGGCTGCGTGTAATAGAAAACATTCAGTATTTGGTCAAAATAAGAGATAATACTTTGTCAAGACTGAACACCCATTCTAATAATGAAACCGATTAAAAAAAATGCATTCAACGGAATTATTAATAATGCATTGCAGAATACAATAAAAGTTATTTTGCGTCATTACAACAGCAAACAAAAAAGTTATGATGACTTAACCCCTGGGTGGCCTCATGCGCCGGTCGGCGTCTTTCGTATTATCCGTATTTATTCAATTATCGGCTCTTTCTCTGTCAACTGCGGTAAAACCCTGCCATTAAATAAGCTACCGTTATATATTAGTATGCTTGCACATACCTTCTATAAACAAATTTTCGAGGGCTTCGAAATTTTTGAGTGGAATGACTGGCTTCCGAAAGGTTAAACGCAAAATTTCGGGTAATAAAAGAAAAAAAATCAACAAAAAAAAAATACCGTGGGTTCTAGGACATAGGGTCTATGGGCAAAAGCTAGCAAATGAGCCCCCCTCCCCCCTCCAATCTCCCAAAAAATGTGTCGGTTTATCTTCCAATCATCCTGCACAACAAGTAGGATTTTTGTAAAGTAGTGGTCATTAAAAATGAGTACAGTTACATATTAAACATAATAATGAAAATAAGACAGAAATTAATAACCTATGTTAACTTAATAAAGAAGGGAGGAATGGGATATAAGGACAAACGAGGAGAGGGGGGGGGGGAGGGGTATTTCTACATTAAGTAAATGCCTCTTAATAGATTTTTTAAACCCGATCAGGATTTAATTTGTCTCAGTGGCAAAGGCACATAATTCCATATTCGGGCCGCCTGCACTGCAAATGACTTGGACATGAAAGTTGATGAATGCTGAGGTATAGCCAGTAATAGATTTTCCTGAGAGCGTAATGGAAGGCCATGCGATTAAAGCTAAGAGGAGAGATTATATATAAATAGGAAGGCATGTTTGAATGAAGTACACTAAAGAGCGGTGAGTGTGTGAAAATCCGGACATCGTCTAATGGGTAGCCAATTCATTTGCCTACGAAAATTTGATATGTAGTCAAACTTCCTCAGGGAATAAATGTGTGAGTGATCAGTATTTATGATTTAATTTTATCTTTTTGCACGACTGCCCAACAAAAAACGAGTGTAATGTGTACAGGGTTTATCTATGTAAGTTTTCCGTTTCTTTATTCCACTATAACTTCTAAACGCTCGAACCGATTTAGAAGTATGTGATATTGTTAGAACCGCCATATCACCGTGATTGTCATTCGGTAGCTTAACTGTAAAAATATCATGTAAATAATTGTCTAAATGTCCGAATCTCCATATGTCAATAAATAACAATAAATATGTCGTGTATAGTGTCAAATGAAACGTCTGATTGGAGTACATTCCAAAAATATTATGAATACATACATAAACCACAAATATTTCATTAAAAAAACAGTAATAAAAATAATTATGAATACAATAGCTTATTTTTTGTAACGGCAGTTATGTTTTTTATTCTTTTTAATATATTTACTTGTTTTAACCTTTTCTCTAGAGTACCTTTTTATGATGAAATTTTGGCCTTATATTATATAATGTACCTAATTAGACTCAAGTTGAATTTGGTAGGAACCCGTTATACTTCTAATTAGAGTTTTAATTAGGTTCTAATATGCATAATTTTTATTTATGGAAGTCATCGATGATGGAAATAGACGAAATATGAAATAGATACAAGACCTTGGCAGTCTTCAAAATTTTCAATATGTAGCTGAAAGGACGTAATTATTGGTTCCTTACCTATGAAGCTGCTGCTATAAAGGAAATTTGGGGCCAAAAAATTTGTATGAAAAATAATAATAATAATAATAATAATAAACTCTTTATTTGCACTTAAAAAAGTATACAAAAAAGGCGAGCTTATTGCCACATGGCAATGTCTTACAGCTAACCTAAACATAGTGGTACATGCGCGCATAGTGAAAATAAAGATTATTACATAACATACAGACAAGTGGAAGAATTTAAGACTAATAGTGCCCGAGGAGAGGAAATTGGGAGAGGAACAGGAGAGAAAGGGAAGAACTGGTTACTTCTTAGAAAGGTAGTAATCCTTAAGGTGAGTCTTGAACGATGGTAAAGAAGGCGAGTTTCGTATATTTGCTGGGAGATCGTTCCAGAGTTTAGATCGTTCCAAATTAAAAATACATGTTTAATTTTTAGAAATATTGACCACTATTATCTATGCAGATTTGTCATTTTAATGGGAGTTGCTTAATTTCTCTTCTGTAAAACTCTCGTGGACAGGAACCAATTAAAGCTTTAAAGGCGTTGTCCACCGACTCTTCATAGTTGATTTTTTCCTTGTAAGGTAAAAAGTTATCTAAATTCTGATAAAAATGATACTCTATTAAAGCAAGGTCTGGGAAGTGCGGTGGGTGACCAAGAGTCTCCAGCCGCAGCTCCTGCAAGTTTGCTACTGTTTGCAGTGAAATCTGTGGTTATACGCTGTCGTGCAGAAGCAGTGGCTATGAGCGATTGACCAGGCTCGGTTATTTAATCACGAGCTTCTCCATCATTGTTTGCAGTTTTTAGCAGTACACATTGACGGTAACTGTATAGCCAGACTGCAAGAAGCTGTAATAGAAAACACCGGCACATGATCTCATATTTGAAAATAATGCAAATTTTCAACTTTACCATGTGTGCACAAACGAAATTTTTTGAGCAAAAATAAACTACGGAAAGAAAAATAAACAGCTCATTCTTAAAAAAGAATAACATGGCCTTGAATTAAAAGTTATTTCAATTTGAAATTCCAACTCAAACCCGAGTTATCCAAGTTCAAAGTGGCCAGTTGCAGTTCTTTGCAGTTCAGTTGCATTGCAACTGACCTAACTCTGATACCTAAATAAATGCCCCGCGGTCGCGGCCTGTAATCTCCAGTCCTCTTTATGCAGCGCGGCGGCTTTTTAATGCACACTAAAAGCAGCATGAATTTTCCCGTTGTAATGCAAAGCCTCCCGAATGGCGGCGCAGGCTACATTCAAATGCTGATTTATGTCCGTTTAGATTTATGGTCAGACGGAGAGGCCAGCAGCGCGCCGGAGTTGGCCGGCATCGTTTGCGTCTCGCCGCGTCGCGATACAAATCTGGTGAAGGGCTCGCCCAGAACCCGCGATCAATAGAAAGCCACGCTCTGCGCACGGCTTACGGCGACGAATACAAAATGGATTTTAAGAGCTGTCAACTACTACGGGCGAACCCGCCACCCCAGGATGTTACAACGATATCAGATCATATTTCTTTCATGGAGTGACCGCAGAGCTTTCACTGTCAGAGTGATCAAAACGAGATCGCCTAAATAGCGTACATTCATACTTTTGCTAGAATGCTGCTGTACGTATTGCTACCACATTTAGAGTGCTGAAAAAGGACACACAGAATCCTTATTTTATTTTTCTAATTATTTTATCTATTCCTCGTTTTACATGATTAAATTTCCTATAATGCGGGGAGATTACGACAGCAATAGTATGGCTCACGCTATTGGCCTTCAATGCCAGAATGATTGGACAACAATTGGAGACTTTTGCATTCCTTCTCCAATGCACTGGAAAGTAATGTTGCATGACTGGACGCCAGAGATGCTGAAATTTTATTTAAATGCCTTTCAGCATACACTTCCAGACCCCAGTAACCTCGCTTGTTGGAGCTATGCCGAAGATAGTTCATGTTCCCTTTGTAGCAACACCCCTTGCACTGCTAGACATATTCTAGCTGGCTGCAAGGTGGCCTTGGATCAAGGACGGTACACTTACCGCCACGACAAAGTCCTTGCTGTTATTCGCGAGGTACTTAGCCTCTCAGTGGCTCGTGCCAACAAGGGTTTGACAGTATCCTGCAAACCCCCAATACAGTTTGTGCGGGTTGGCTCTAAAGGCAAAAAACATCTCACTGCAAAACCTTTCTCAATAATCGAGAAAGCTTCAGATTGGATTATGGAGGTCGATTCGGTCTCTAAGCAGTATAAATTCCCTGAAAGTCTCGGATGCACAGCCCTGCGTCCAGATATAACTCTTTACTCTCTATCTCGGAAGATGGTCCTTATCGTAGAATTAACTGTTCCATGGGAATCAAATATCCCAAAAGACCACGAGTACAAATTAAATAAATACCATGACCTCGCAAATGCCGTCACCCGGAACGGCTTCACTGTTCACCTTCACGCGGTGGAAGTAGGCGCTCGTGGCCTGCCAGCTAAATCTTTGTTTCACCTTTTTAAAGATCTTTGTCTCTCCAGGAAAATAATCAACTCCTTTCTATAAAAATTATCTAAAACCGCGATTTCTGCATCTCAAATTCTATGGCTTCGAAGGGGGAGTGAATGGGTGGTAAGGTGAACGCTCACATGTGGCAAGACAGCTGTCCTAAACCTACCACCGCCGGTCGTAAGTCCGGAATCCACCCTTCATCTCCCAGAAGTGTAATAATTATATATGATGGGCCCGATTGTTGGTCGGTGAATTATATGGCAGCTCCGTTTGTATTTTATTTATTTTACATGATTAATTTAGTCGTACATACATTTTGGAGCCCTATAAATTTACTCAAAAGTGCATCATCGACGGGATTTTATCACCTCACTAGGCAGAGCCTGTATTGAGGAGATATTTAGTACTGCGTTCATCTGTCCGGTGTATATAAGTAATTGCTGCAATTTGATATAGAAATGCGTCGTTGCCATTTGATCGAATATGAAGGCTACCCTTTTGCTGTTGGATCATTTGAGAGTTGTCAATTACTAACGGGCGAACCCGCCACCCACAAAGTTATAACGATATTAGATCATTATTTTTCTCATTGGGTGAACGCAGAGATTATGGGACAACACAGCCCACCATCTAACTACGCAAACAACACCGTAAGAGTCCCAACGCCTTACCGCAAGGCTCTGGGAAGTGAAACCAGTGGGCCGACCTCGCACCCCTACTGCCAATTTTGAACGCATTTCTCCGCCCTCGTCACGGATTCGAGTTGGCTTACCTCTACAGCGGGAGCTAATGTGCCCTTGCTGAGTTGGCCACGAAGACCTATTTGTTCAGGGTCGGTCACACTTACGGGTCAACACCCATCCGGCGGTCTCCAAGCATGAAGCTAGGGTAGGACTCTGGCCTTAGGGTTAGTTTCCCCTAGGAGTCAATCTTCTGGCGCTCTTGGATGGTCTGCGCACCGCGCGGCGTAAGCCAATCGATTGTGTACTCTGACTAACAGTCGGGGGAGTCTGGAAGCTGTACTGTTTCCTATAGAGCGGTGGTGGTGGTGGCGCGGTGGTGGACTACTCTTGAAACGACCATCGGTTACCCGATTCCGGGTGAAGAGCCGGGCAAAGGATGCCTTGGTCCGCGATAGATTCGGTTGTAACCGTATCACTGCTACGTAAGAGAAAGGACCGCGCAAGCGACCTCGAACTCGTATCCAGTCGAGAGACCGGAGTAATCTGGTCGCAACTGGAAGTAAGGGCGTCAGTGTATGCCCGCTGGGTAACATTCCTGGCTATCTCGCGGTTAAGGCGTTGGCCTCTTACGGGCATGTGGCAGAGCTTGACGGTGGACTGTTTTGTCCAAGTCTTATGGGCATGCGGCGGAGCTTGTCGGTGGATTGTTTTGTTCTGCGCTCACTTCACGGGAGATAGAACGATTATTTCGTTTAAACTTCATGAGGTGACGGTTTCGCCCGTTGTATTTGACAACTCTACTTGACGTTAGCGGTAATTCATATTGAATTTATCGGGGATCCATGTTGCCCTTTGGCACAAAAAAAACCGCTAAGTGGAAAACAATATAATTACTTTTCTAAATTAACTTCCAATTTAATTATATATTTTTTGAGAAAAATAGAAAGGTTTTTAATTCAGTTTATTGTCCGAGAATTTTCATATTTCTGAAATTTAGGTTAAGTTTTAAAAATCTGTTGCGGCTAAATGGAAGGCAAAAGAACAAGGTATCAGAAATCGAAGACTATCGCGGTTGCTTGATATTATAAATAGGATAGAAGGAATTTACCGCGTGAAGTTTGTAGCCCCCGACGTTTCGGCGACGTTGCAGCCACCGTTGTCCAGGGTAGACTAATTACAGTTAATCTTAATCCGTTGTTCTTCAGATAGGCCGCAAGCTGCTGCTGTTACTACGCAAATTATAAAGGTAGAATCAGAATCAGAATCAGAATTAATTTATTTTCCTGTTTCGTGTTTTACATTTTCAATCCGCTGCGTTTGTGAACGCACTCGGTTGTGTCAGCTAACTTATTACTATGGACGTCACCAGTAGATGCGCAAGCAATCTGAGTGGTGCCTCCACGAGAGACGATGTTAGTCCCGCAGGTTTATTCGCGTGTTAGTCTGATTTTACTATGTTTTTACGATCTAAGTTATATGTACAACTTACGAGCTATGGTATGTAGATACGATCTATGTTATAATATGTACAACTTACAAACTATGTTAGCGAAGTAGAAGGGGCGGCGTGGTCGGCGGCTGCAACGTCGCCGAGACGTCGGGTTCACGCGGTAAATTCGTTTTAACACGGGTTCATGCGGTAAATTCGCTTTATCCTATTTATAAGATGGTATCTGTTTGCAGTTTAATGAAATCTTATTATATTTTAAATAGCAGCCATTTCGGGAAAAAATCACACGACTCCTTTATCAAGGCTTGTGTCTGTAGTAACTGGTGGCTGTAAGCTTTGTTCTATTCTGTTCTGGATTCTGTGTATCCGCCTCTTTGTCTTCGGGCGCGAACCGCCCGCTTAAAATTATGTATAACAGTTCAGTTATGGCAGATTCGTTGTTTTGTATTCTTCTCGTTGTTCATGAGAGAAATCCTTTGCGGACAGCGGTACACAATACATACAGATTAAGCACTCCGCGACCCGCAAAGGTTGCTCAATTAATAGCGAATATTAATTTCCTGGGCCACCAACCGACGAGGAGGGAAAGTATTGTGAACGCGCTTATTTTTTTGGAGATAAAAATGGAAATATCAATTTTGAGATCCACCGAGACGATTAAGACGCGGTGTGTCTTTCTCCAGTCTCCTTCCAAAAATAAAATAATAATAATAATAATAATAATCAGATTGAGCTGATTTTTGGCGTGCAAGTATCATTTGGTCATGGAGTGTGGTTGAAATCTGTCCACCAGGGGGCGCACTAGTCATATTTCAATCATGAAATATTGTTCACACTGTGATTACGGCCTAACAAGGCCGTAATCGCAGTAAGAGAATGGGCATTTTGGGCCCACTTTTCCAATCGCTGTAAATCATATACCAATATAAAGATCCCTTTATTTAGAACATTTATTACTATGACGATTGATCTCAATTATGAGCCGTTTCTTAGTTATATCCTAAAAAATATGGCTAATTACCTATATCCCCTAGGGTAAGTAACACATCCAGGCATTGTAATTTTATTAACGATTTAAACGAAACCCGTGGCAGAATACCCGCAACGATAAACTATATGTGCTGTAGGAGTTCAAACTATATATTCCTAAGAATGCTAAAGTTTGTCAGCAGTAGAGGGGAAATACTGGGATATATTGCTTTAACTCTGTCTCATGATTTCACTCCCGCTCTGTTTCTTGACATATGTAATATGCTAATGTCAGATAAATCAACATGGTGTGCCCAGTGACCATACATCATAATATACTATATTTTATGGATCTTTACTGCAAATGATATATTTAAAATAAATAATTGACATGGGGGTTTTCGTATAATTATCCATATTTAAGAAGTTTTGGAACTTCAAAACTCCGAATTGAGGTAAGTTGTAGTAGTCATAAATATTCTAGATAAATAGATCTCTCAAATGGTAAATACGTTATTGTTAATGGAGAGGTGGGCCCAGCGCCCATACAAGTTTGACAACGTCCTTTGGGTTGGTATATCTCATACACAAGCTACACTAATAATATTGAAATTCCGCCATTCATTTTAATTAACCGCTAGGGCGCCAAAAAACCGATCGCTCTTCTGCGGTGGTTAACAGATTCGCAGGTAGCCGTTTCGGCTGCCCTTCACATATATTATATAAATATATAATATACATGACTAACAAGATTTCTCGTTAGGTAACAAGAGATAATTCATAAAAAAAATGATATCGGGCCCGATTGCGTTTCTTTGTGAACTAAAACTGAAATTAGTTCAAGCAAAAGAGATGAAACGGAATATGAAACGAATAAGAACTACCTATCGAACTTATACTCGTCCCAATAAATTTGATTGTAACGTAATGCTCTGTCTCGTTCACACGAACTAATTTCCGATTTTAGTTCACGAAAAAACGCAATCGAGCCCATTTTTAGTAAAATCGCCCATATACAAAATCGACCAAAAAAGGTTCGGTGCTTTTTTTGCGCGCAAAAGCTGACTTCCGTAAGGTTACATATTAACGCCATCTTTCGGCGCTTGCTCCAAACCCGCCCTTAGCCATAAAACAATCCGCGTCGCCTGAGGCGTTGCAATGGAACCCAACCTAACATAACCTAACCTAACTGCGGACAGCGGCAGAGAATATGTACATACCAATAGAGCACTCCGCGACCCGCAAAGGTTAGCTCAATCAATAGCGTCTATTTCATTTCGCCTTATCGATCAATCAAATCTCGATCAATCAAATCTAATCAGACGCGAAATGTTGGTATAATTGCCGAACCTTCACGCTAGAAGCATTTGCATATTAATCAAGTAGCGCTGCAGCGTTTTAATTTCGCCCAGAGCGTCTTATTCGTTATTTAAAAAGATTTCTCCGCTTGACACCGTTTGTAAAGTGAATTGTTTGTATTCGCATTCTTAATTGGTGCTTAAAATGTAGATAATATTATGATTTTCTCTCGTGCTTGTGTCGATGAGGAATGTTGAGGTTGGATTAGACTACTCAATTCTTAATGCATTGGTAATGAATCGAACGAAAGTGAAATCGTTAATGATGTTTAGTTTAGTTCAAGAGTCGAGAATCACTTTATGAGTACCCTTTATTCAGTATTCAGTATTGAGTATTCAATTTATTCATTCAGAATATACAATAAAAGCATGAATTATCAATTAAAGCTAATTATCGCATATTAGAATTCGTCAGTTGCTAGTAACATATTAATATATGTAGATATAAAACTATTATAGCAGAAATATTAATTTGACAATAGCGTTGACTAAAGTCGGCTTTACACGGCAGACAAATAAAATTAAAACAATAGAGCTGAATCGATGTACATGAGTATACATATAAAATAGATTATTATTATAAGAATATTAATAGTCATATTCGGCGCTCTATACAAAAAACAATCACGCAAAAGAAAGTATCAAAACGAAATTGGAAAAAAAACAACGTATGTATATGGTCAGGTATGTTACGTTAAACATTGTTATCTACATATTAAATATTAAATTCATAATATTATTATTAAACAATAAAAACTAAAATGTTAAAGTTAGTAAAGTTAGTAAGTTAAAGTGAATGTTAAAAACCTGAAAGTTACATATTAATGTTATTCCCATTTGAAAGAATTAGCATGCTCAAAAAATCACCCAGCTTATAGAAAGCATATGTGGATTGCAGCTTTTGTTTAATAAATCTTTTAAACGCCTTTGTTTCCATCTTTCTTGTGGAGAGTGGTAGCTGGTTAAAGAGCTTATAGCTCAAATATCCATAGGACTTTTGTGTCTGCGTAAGGCGTACTTTAGGCAGGATAACATCATCACGTCTGCGTGTATTGTGGGAGTGCATATTCCCGTTTACACCTTGTTCGTTAATATTAGATTTAGCATATAGTAGACATTTTAAAACATATTCAGACTAAAAGTCAGTATTTTGTACTTAATGAATAATGGTTCGCAGTGCGTGTCATGGGATACTCCTGCAACTGCTCTCAGTGCACTTTTCTGTAAAATGAAAACCCTAAAACTGTCTGTGGCATTCTCCCATATCAGTATACCATAAGTCATTTTAGAATGGAAACAGGCATGATACGCAGTTATTTCATCATTAATCATCAGTGCTACAACTCATTGTATGTCTTGGCTTCGTTCCTTTAATTCCACCTTATCCTGGGTTTTGGTTTTCCAATTGTTTACTCTAAGTGCATTTTATCCCGTATGTTTATTTGGGTCAGACGATCCAACTATGCAGACTCAACTTCGACAAGGAGGTCTGTCGACGAATCCAACTCTGATGGACAGCGTTCAGGAAACTAGACCATATATTCTGTTCACAAATACCGCAGAGCTTCAAGACCAAAGTCTATAAACAGCGCGTGTTGTCAGTGATGACATACGGCACTGAGACGTGGTCGCTAACTATTGGCCTCATACACAAGCTCAAAGTCGCGCAACGATCCATGGAGAGAGCTATATTCACTGCGTGATAGGATCCGAAACGAGGAAATCCACAGAAGAACCAAGGTCACTGGCATAGGTGGTTAAATTTGAAACTTGAAATGGTTGAATGAGTTCTCGAATGGCGACCACGAACCGGCAGACGCAGTCTAGAACGGTTCCCTACGAAATGGACCGACGACATTGCCACGATCGCAGAAGTAGGTGGATGGAGGCGGCCCAAGACCGTTCGTCATGACATTCTATGGGGTATATAGATAATTCCCTTCGCGCATACATTAACACAAATAATAACATAATATAAATAAAACCGTAAGATAATAATATAATGTAAAAGGCATAGGTAATATAAATAGATATAATATATTTATAATGTTAATATACATATGTACTTTTATAGAAAATAATATACTGGCTTGATTATATTAATACTACAAAACATTGTTATAGTTACTATGTAGTGACCATTACCACATCCTACAGTACCTAACGGACGAATAAATACCAAACAAGCCCGAAGGCTATTATCGTGTAACTAATTTCTTCAAAGCAAGTATTTAAAGTTATACATTTGATCGAGGTGCTCTATAAAAACTCTCGGTAGATAAAAAGAAAGAAAAACAGTATACTGTAGTTTCAACATGATTCATGTTGTTACTACATACGTGTTAGATACTAGAAGCGAGATCCCAAGGTCGCGGCGTAATGATATAACAATATTACGACACGTTAACTACCGTCACGCCAACACCGTTACGCTTCATGTTAATTTATACGTATTGACCTTAGTCCGAGTTATTTATGTAATCTTTGTTGAAACGTATTTCCGTGTATTACATCGTTATATTTTTCGCTAGAGAATCGTAGATCCGGTACTGGCTGAAGGTACATATGTGCATACTTTCTAATAAAAGTAACGCCCTGATCTGATTATTTTCTCGAATATTTGAACCTTTTACGACATCTCCCTCTCTTATATATGACATCAAAGCTGCACCATAAAGCGCATTGTCATTTTGCCACAGAAAGAGAAATCCTAACCAGCTACGATCGCGTCGCGTTCGCGTCGTTAGCGCGGGCGGTTTCGCCATCAGAGAACCTCGTTACTCTATCAATGGGAGATAAAGATTGCAGCAAAATGTACATCGTTATGGAGTCGACCGTTCATTGACGAGCTCCAGTACATCGAATTTGAAATAGATATTTTAAATCATTTGCAGGATTTAATGCTGACTCAATACCTGCATATACCTAATAATCTGATAAACACGGTGGAGATTTCAATAGCAAATGTCCAATGCCGCGTAAGAGTGCAGAACGACCTGTCAGAACCTTTCTACACCTTCAATGGGCTTTGAAGGAGACTCTTCAAGGAGTCAAGATTTGGAGACTCTTCAATTTGCCTCTTCGTTCGTTAACGTGTCCGGGCCGATTTAGCACACGTCTCTCCAAAAATATGCGGCCTGGATGGCCTTGTCGTTTGCCTCTTGTAGATACTGGTGTGTGATGAACGTTGACAGTTGCGGGCAGGATCGGAGGTGGTATTTATCCTGCAGCGTTCCACAGATGCATATTATGTTCTCGGTGTAGCCTCAGCGAACGAGATTAGCTCGGCATCTTGTCACACCCACCCTCAGTCTGTTCAGACTGTGCCAGCTGGTCCTATCTCCTATAGAGGAGATAGGACCCCGGTGCTATCTGTTCCTTAACATCCTTGTTAAGTGAAGCCCTCTATTGAGTTATGCGATTCGACCATTCACTTTCATGGTGTGGTTGTGTTCGGCTCATGAACGACTTCTGCAATTTGAGGCAATTGTAGGGTGGTTCTTGTCCGGATTTGGCTCTTGAGAAGGCAAAACGTTTGTTTGTTTGTTTCTACTCTTTTTTGTGAAACTTCACAATGGGTGGGTTTATTATCATACGACAACCTCTTACAACCAACGACTATAAAGTATTTATATATACATATGTGTGCGCGTAACATGTGTAACATGCATACATATATACACACACACACACTAACAGTGTGTGTGTGTGTATATATGTATGTGTGTGTGTGTGTACACACACACACACACACATATATAGGGAAATAGTGATAAGATTGAATTTAGAAGAGAATGTGTTTTTTTCTTGTTTTTTTGGCTAGTAATTTATAGTCGGCATTGAGTATCGCTTGAGACTTCAATGAATGGGTTGTTTGGTGTACCAAGCATCGCAAACCACTCCCACTTTCACACAATATCTAGTAGGTAAGTGAAGAATATTAATTTCTTCACGTATTTGCGATGTCTCACACGCCAATCTTGCAATGCTATCCGGCCCCTCGAGAACACGGTCTGAATAATATTATGTATTATTGTTTGACGCGGCGGCGAGGTGACACAGAGTCACTGCATTCACAGCTTTATTATTAAACAGAAGTCGTGTACGACAAGTACTTATTGCTCGCAATTACCGCGGGAACTTATTGTCGGCTCCGGTTCCCGTAATCCGCTTAGCGGGGTCGCATTCGCATTGATCCGCTTAATAATGCGGACAAATTACTTGCTTATAAATTGATTGGAAAGGATTTATCGCTGGAAAGGGCCGATTTAAATTATCTGTAGAGTCTGTGGTGGACAGAGAACTATAAGAACCCCGCACACCGAGCCACTAGACGCGGCCACTAGACGCGACCACTAGTGGCTCAGTCAAGCCACTAGACGCGGCTACCAATCGCAGCCACTAGTGGCTGACTGTCGGCCACCAGTCGCCGCGCTCGGCTATCACTTTTGGCTTAATTCAGTTCATTTCGTTAGTGTATTTGCAGGTGTCGATCGTATTTGTAAGATGGAAACTCTCTTGATTTCGTTATTGTTGATTATTGTGGGACGTAGGAAACGTCACCGAATTCAAAACTATCGACGGCGGGTAACAGAATAGAGAACGGGAGTGCGAAGGCAGGCTGTGAGTGAATGCGTTCACCGAATAGAAAGAGATAGTTGCATGTGAGACCCTCCTCTATCCTTGTCTAGTTGCGCATACATGTTTATCCATAGCATATCAGACTTATGGCATCGAAGCGTTGCCATGGTGATAAATACGCGTTGCCATAGTGATATATATATAGGTGTCTCCGTGCATGAGCGACTAGACGAGGATGGAGGGGGTACAATATGCTGCTGTCTCTTTCTATTCGGCTGACGCATTCTCAGGCTGGTCACGAGGTCTAGTAGTTATATGTCAATAGTAGAAGCCGACGACTGTGGCTGAGTGTGCGCGCGAGGCGAGCGACAAAACGCGGCCACTAGTAGCGAGAGCGGTCGACTCCCGCAGCTTGTGGCTCGAACGCGGCCACTCGAACGCTCGGTTTGCGACGATGCTATACAAAACGTATGGAAAAACAGGTCCGCAGCTTGTGGTCGCGTCTGGTGGCCGCCACCGGTGGCCCGGTGGCGGCCACCAGACGCGAAATGCCTCAATACTCCGCAAAATGCCTTTTTCATCTTAAAGAATGTACTTCTGGATTTTGTTATGCGTATTTTTATTTCCTGGCCCATAACTTAGTTTTCTTCGCAAAACCGAAATTGCAAGTACCGCAACAACAAGTTAATATATTAAAAAGAATAAAAACACTATTGCCGTTACAGAAAGTGAACTATTGTATTTATAATTATTTTCATTACGTTTTTTTATGAAATATTTGTGGTTTATTTATTTATCCATATAAATAGTTATATATTTCCGGAATTTACTGAATCAGATCTGTCATTTGCCACTAGATACGATATATTTATGGTAATTTATTGACATGTTTATATTTAGACTAGTATTTTTTGACATTTGGACAGTTCAGGTATCCTATGACACTCGGGATGACATAATGATTCTAACACACTTCTAAATCGGTTCAATCTTTTAGAAGTTATGGTGGAATAAAATATCAGGGTTTTATCATTAATACATACCGGAATTTTTCCGAGTACAATTTCGTAGTTTTTAATTTTCCAAAATCTTAGAATGGAATAAATTCGTAAGAATCAAAAACGGTTATTTAAAAATCGGTAATATTTTGTGGAGTGTAATAATTATACACATTTTGTATAATTTATTTTGCTAAATTAATATTCCAAATAATATGTCCCTTTGTTACTTGGCCTACCGGATCTATTCCTGACGGCCGCAAAGAGGAAGAACAAAAAAAAGAAACTGTCAAATGATGAATGTCAAATGACGATGACACGCACCGCGTCACACGGCGATTTATATTAAAGACGCTGCTTTCTCCTTTGTCACCCGGGAGGACAAAACGATTCTAACAATACGACACACTTCTAAATCGGTTCAAGCGTTCAGAAGTCACGGTGTAATAAAGAAGCGAAAACAAAACATAGACATAACAACAAAACATAGAGATAACAACAAAACCGAAATTGCAACGGAGCATAAAATGTTATCAGTCTTGCAAATGCAATGAGCATGTGCCTTACTGGCTAGTAATCTAAGCTGTTCAGGTTGTTTCACACTGTCTGATCAGCTTGTTGGTGATCGATGTTTTGCTTTTGTACCGTCAACATTTCCAATAAATAATTTCGAGTTGTCCGAGTCGAGTTGTTGTTGATTAGAAACATTAAATAATTTCGAGTCGCACCTTCAATATTTTCGAGTTTTTTGTTCTCTCGCCTGTAAATCTTACCGAAGTAGTATCGTATATATTAATTGGACACATTGAGAATCAGCGAAGGTTGGCATCGTCAATAGTGCCTGTAATATAGTGAAATAGTGAAATAAATAAATAAATAAATAAATAAATAAATAAATAATGCCAGTGCTAGCTAGATAGAGGGGTACAGATGCAATTAGAATTTGGCGAAAACTACGAAAATTGAATGCTTAACGATCTTCAGACATTAGTAGCCACTAAATATTGTTATTTAGACAGTATAGGGTTAGAATCAGCGTAATCAGGTCTATGCCGTAATCACTACAAATAGGTTATAGTGTGTATATTTTTTTTATAAATTCAGTATACCATCACCGTACCTATTGTTTGTGGCAAACACTATACGTATATTTAACATAATATTACGAGATGGAGTTGCTTTTTATCATTCAAATTCTATATCACGATTGTAGATGTAACACACACAATAGTTTCAATCACAACAATGATTGTATATCTACCATCATTGATGTAATTTAAACTATTTTGCGTGTTGCATCTACAATAGTTTGAATGCAAAAAAAGCAACTCCAGCTAGTAATGTTTCGAAAGATTATACGCGGAAAAAACGCAATTACGACTTTTGTTATTATTTATGGCAGTTTTTCAGTTTTTATAAATCCCCTGAAAGTCTCGGATGCACAGCCCTCCGTCCAGATATAACTCTTTACTCTCTATCTCGGAAGGTGGCTCTTATTGTAGAATTAACTGTTCCATGGGAATCAAATATCCCAAAAGACCACTAGTACAAATTAAATAAATACCATGATCTTGCAAATGCCGTAACCCGGAACGGCTTCACTGTTCACCTTCACGCGGTGGAAGTTGGCGCTCGTGGCCTGCCAGCTAAATCTCTTTTTCACCTCTTTAAAGATCTTGGCCTTTCCAGAAAAATAATCAACTCTTTCTTAGAAAAATTATCTAAAACTGCGATTTGCGCATCTCAAATTCTATGGCTTCGAAGGGGGAGTGAATGGGTGGTAAGGTGAACGCTCACATGTGGCAAGACAGCTGTCCTAAACCTACCACAGCCGGTTCGTAAGTCCGGAATCCACTGCTCACCCCCCAGAAGTGTAAAAAAATTTAGTATTATGATGGGCCCGACTCCGGTCGGTGAATTCCATGGCAGCTCCGTTTGTATTTATTTATATATCTTTCATCTTTGGAGATAATTTCATCGTATTTATATAATACAATACTAACTTAATTCTTATCTCCACCTATAAAACGGCGCCTAATCTTATGTGTAAATCGAAATAATCATTCATTCGTATTGCATTTTCTCATTGTTCACAAAGTACATATTACATAGTCGAATGGTGCTGGGTTTTTATCCTGGTTGCGTGTTTTCAAAGGACATAATATTGGTTATCGTGCCGTCTTGCACGCGGTTAGTTATCTTGGGCAAATGTAAAGTGATTTCGCACGGTTTTCCACGCCGAGGTGACATGGCAACTTTTTGTGCAGCGACCCGTGCACCCGACAGACACGATAACCGACTTAGCGAAATCGAGAAAAAATAGGTACTGGCGTTGCGAGTTTCATACGATTTTTGTGTTTTAATCTTTTATAGTGTTCCTTCTTGCTTTGGAATGACACATAATATAGGACAACCTGGATAGGACATATTTATTCCAACCTATTCCAATCATACTATAATCGTCCTATAATTATCCCGCCATACTTGTTTTTATGTATATATTTTATCTCGGCCCGCGGGTGAACCCGTATGGGTTCCGTTACACAGCCGCCTCGGGCGGTGCAGTTCGTTTCTTGGCTAGCCTCGGGCGGCTCGGCGTTAATATTTGAATGAACCGTATGCCGGAATTTAAATATTATTAGTGCAGCTTGTATATTCAAACATAGAATTGTTGTCATATTTAAACATATATCAATATGACATATTCCTACAAAAATCAGTGGACCGATTTCAAACACAATCTTTTGAACCTTGACTAAGTGATTCCTGCATACCAATTTTCAGATCAATAGGATTGCGCATTTGGGCGCTATCGTGGAGGAATACTCACACACAGGCAGACACACTGACAGACTTTAATCTGGAAATGGTCGTAATCGTTCCGTCTTCATCTCGATTTTATTTTATCATTTTCACAATGCTTTTCCTTCTGGTCGGTTAATGGGTCCGGAAAGTATAATTTATGCCTTAGCCTTAGACACTAAGAAACTGCCCCATCCGCCCAGCCCAAAATTAAATAATTCCAATATAACCTTTAATTTAAATTTATAAGACAAATTAAGGGTCACAAAATCCCACCGGTGATGCTTACGACTGCGATATGAAAAATATGTGATCGCACAGGTGATGCTCATTGGCAGCCGACGTATTAATCACACAACACAGGCCCGGACTGGCCAGGTCAGCTGGTCGGCGATGCCGAAGGCCCCTGACTCAAAGGGGGTCTCAAATTAGCCCTAAAAAATGTTTTATAATTTATATTAGTTTTTTTTTGCTACCAGAAATGTTTACTCCGTCAATGCTCCAAATTTGGAATCCTATTTATGCCTGTTGTTTTACTAGATTTATTTCTAGTTCCATCTCGTTTCAAAATACTTACAAAGTAATATAATAACTTTACAAATTATTTACAAAGTAATATTTACAAAGAAATATTTATTAAAATTTAGAAGTAATATTTAAAATATTTTCAAAGTAATATAGACATCTCCTGTTTCAAAATATTGTCAAAGTAATATTTACAAAGAAATATTTATTAAAATTTAGAAGTAATATTTAAAATATTTTCAAAGTAATATAGACATCTCCTGTTTCAAAATATTGTCAAAGTAATATTTATAAAGTAATATTTAATAATATTTAGTAGTAATATTTAAAATATTTTCAAGTAATATAGACATCTCCTGTTTCAAAATATTTATAAAGTAAAACCATTGACTATTCTACCGCCTGAAACTTGGTACAGACGCTGATTCAACAAGTAAGCGACAAAATGAGTGATAAATACTTTTAGGTTCTGTATTCAAAAAGGAAATATTACCTATGCAAGTACTAATAGCAGTTTATAAGTTGCCTAAATCTAAAGATATTTCTCACTCTCATTTTAAATTACTAAATCATTTGTACACAGATTACATTTGTTTCTGGTGTGTACCAAGTTTAGATATAATAAAAATAATTTAAAAAAGGAATTGTTAACATAAGTACAACATACAACAACAAACTTAAGCGGAACATACAACAGAATAGCTTAATTTTT
Organism: Micropterix aruncella; assembly: GCA_944548615.1. Taxonomy (NCBI): domain Eukaryota; kingdom Metazoa; phylum Arthropoda; class Insecta; order Lepidoptera; family Micropterigidae; genus Micropterix; species Micropterix aruncella. Next base: position 25,206,503 of record OX155957.1, read on the forward strand.
GATAAAAATCTTGCCTTTACTTAAATACTTTTGAGTGTTAAAATAGCAGAAAATTTTATTTTCAGGTAAGTTATTTTTAAAAAATCCCGGGGGGGGGGGGTGACCCTGCCCCCCCCCCCCCCCCTTCGACCTAACCAGTCTTTAGCCGAGGGGCCCCTGAAGGAGCTAGTCCAGGTCTGCTAACACCCACAGCCACACACACACACACACAAACACATCCTTTATATGTTCAAATAATCAAATCTTCATGTTTAATTCTCTTCTTGCTTTTCATTAACAGTAGACGAATAAGAAGCGATGCCTCTCGCCATAATTAAATTCTCAGTTTTATTGATTGGAGGTCTTTGCGCAATTGCTAGTCGGTCGTCTCGTCCGCTATTGCATAGTTTCTCCTCTCGTCTCTGAATGAAAATAGCTCAGTGGCGACTACAATTGAAAACACGCCGTGCTTTTGTTTGATTGATCGACCAACCATCCTCACGCCGCACACTGGGCAAAAGAACCTATTTACGGCGACAAAAATGTTTTTGTGATAACTAATAATAGGAAGCATTTTTAATATTAAGAAAGTTGATTACTGATCATTTTATTGTATGTTTTAAGTACTTTAAGCCTATACAAATTAAAAAGTATTGTTATGTTTCTTATGTATTTATTCAATATAAAATTATATTAAAAATAAGGTAAAATTAAACTAATTAAACACACTGGAATCACTTTGTTCTTCGTCATCGTCAACCTCTTGATCAATAGCCATTTCTGGAAAAATATTGTCTAAATATTCGGCAATTGTAATAATTGTCAACGCTTGATTACTGAATCGTTCTTTCGTTGTTGATGCCGCTTCAAAGTAATCACAGAATCGAATTAATTAGCATCCAGTGAATAATATCTGTGTTAGTATCTTTTCTACTGGTTTTTCTTGACTGAAATAGCCTAATGTTTTTGTAGTCTTTCTGGCTAATGTCCAAAACATCCTCTGAGAGCTGGCCTACAGGCAATGGCAAAGAAGCTATAACGTCGCTGCCATGGATGAGTAGCTTATTCATAGAAGCACTCATTTTATACCATCCATATAGTTGGATACAAAGCTTAGCTGTTTCTAGTCAGTACCCTTTAAAAGATCCTATTTTAATATAATGGTAACTTGAAATCGCAACTAAGATATTGGCAAATCTGCTGATAACATTTTCGTCCAGGCCTGTTATTTCAGCTGAAGCTGTTAAGTTTGCGAAAACAATACTAGCGTTGTATGCACGACGGATTTTCGAAGCGAGCAATTTGGGTTGACTTGAGATATAACATTGTATGCTGGGTACAAAGATGCTCCTCGTGATTTTGCTCCTCTTTGAATTATTATATAGGTAGTCTCCCTTGCGCTTGTCTCGACTATGAGAGACAATGCTTTTTCTGGCGTAAACGCAGTGAACGTAGAATTGGTTAATCGTTGCATTTTCTTTAGCTTTTTGTGTGAAGCTTCTAACTCTAATTTCATAACTTTTGCAGTTCTCCTTTTCCCAGACTGGAACAAGCTAGATTCAGCCGCATATGTAAGCTGCTCGGGAGAAATATTTGTTATGAGCGATTAAACACTTCTTTGTTTAATACGACTTGTTGACACAGAAAATGTTTTTTTTTTTGGTCTACCTTTTCGTTGATCCTTTTGTTTCGTTTGACTGACTTCACGCAATCGAGGTAGCTTGATTTCTTCTTCTATCCACAGTGAATTCTTTTCATGAAACTTCTCTTAAATGTGATGGCTCTCCTTCCATTTGGCTACAAACTTCGTTACAAAACCTTAATTGAGTTTTTGACAGATTTTTGCAACTGCGAAGTAAAGTTGTCAATGTAAAATTTCTCCAAAATATAACTCACTAGCCTTTTATTACACTTTGATAACGACAGCTTAAAAAACTTTTCTTTTATTAACTCTAAAAATAGTTCTTTTCTAGTAATTTTTACTGACTCCATAAAATCATTTCCACTAACTGAAAATAAAGATAAATTAAATCAAAAGTTGGAAAAAGTAGGGACTACAACTGCTTTTAAATGAAAGAAAACATTAACATCTTTGAGTTAAAGGTATGAATAGAGTGGAACTCGGTGGAACTTTTTTTAAAAACTACAATGAAATCGAACACTAATTAAAATATTGGCTTTGATGACTTCCTATAAAATGTGGAGCTATTTTTCAAATCTGTGCATTACTGTGTATATAAAAAATATTTTAAAATGAAGTACTTACTGCTAGGTAAAATATCCATGGTGGAAAATATTAATTTGGTACGCGGATATTATATTAAAACACAACTTATTGGCACTAAATTTTGCACACAAATGGATGCAATTTTCCAGGTAGCGGGAAGACCCAACTTTTATGACGCCAATTTAACCGTTTTTTCCTATTCTGTTAAAATTCTTTCGTTGTTTCGTACGTAAGGAATGCTGAGGCAGACTTTCCAATTTGAATCATGTGTAATTGTCGAATTTGATTTTTTGATTTTTGGCGCCGTAAATAAGCTATTTTGCCCAATGTGCGCCGTGTCCGCCGCACTGTGTAGCGCATAGTAATGACCTTCTGAGTCTTATTTTCATGGAATAGCCTTTTGGTTACAGGGCTATTTCATATCTATTCGCAGCTAATTCAAGAGGAATTGTACCACGGTCGTTTTATCAAACCATAGGCCAAATGAAATTAAAACGTTTTTTTTCCTAAACGCCATAAGGCAAAAAAATTATTTATTTATTTATTTATTTATACTTTATCCAATTTTTATAGTTACATATAATCGATTGCGTTAATTTTTTTAACACATAAAAAAACATTCATATTATAAAAATCGCGAAAGGGCATTACTTGTCAGGATTACATCACCCCACTAGGTATACGCCTGTGTTGGGCTGATGGATACAAAGTTCTGTGGTATTATTTGCTGAGCCTGTACGCTTTGCCTGCTGTCCTTCTTCCGTCTCATAAAGAACAATACGTAATATAATTTAGCATAATATAATATAAATAATATAATACAATACAATATAATATATATTATAACATATAATATAATGTATCATATTTATATATAATATAGTATAACATAATAAAATATAATACATTATAATTTATAATCTGTATATCTGTATATCCATAATTTACATCTGTATATCCTATAATTTGTGGTTAGAAATAAAATATTTTAATATATCATACTTTCGCATTCATCTCTAGTATAATTCGTGAGCCAATGAGACACCCGTCTCTTGAACTGGTTGTCGGTTATGTTTAAAATCTGTCCTGTGTACGAGTTAAATATATTATAGAGTTTAGGTCCGAGATATGCGTAGTGTCGTTGTCCGTATACAGTCCTCATTTTTGGTTGAATTTGTTTGGCTTTGTGTCTAGTGTTGTGTTTGTGCTCTGGTTTGTCTTTATCCGTGTTCCTCATGAGGTCCCTCCGATAGCGCACCAGAACAGCGCGTATGTATAGTTGGCGTACGTCAAGTATACTTTAAAGTCTGTATATAGGTGGTCTGACGGGGAGCGATATGGCTTCTTGTTAATGACTCTGAGCAAAGCCTTTTGCGCTTTGACCAGTGGGTCAAGAATTATGTTTAGCATTTTTTTTCGATATATACTATACGTAGATGCGATGCTTATCAGCTCATGGGTGCCCTCTGAGTTCTGAAGACAACCTACTGCTCTCGATAGCGATCGATGGGGATGCAGGGAAGGTGGATTGGAGATGACGAGGGAAATTTATGAGAGCGTGTTAAGGTGCTCTTTGAGATTGCGACAAAAAACATTTTAAGTCGACATACTACCTGAGAAAAATATCTGAAATGTGCAGACCTGCGAAGAAATAGGCGGGGTAGAGTTTGTAAAGTAATCTTTTGTAGAGTTTGACCAAAAAAAATCCGGCGTTTTATCCCCGTAGGTACGTATGCACGGGCGAGCGGGCATACGCTAAACGTTCGATCGCAGCGCTGTCACGGTAAACTGTCTTTCCGCAGCAGTGGTATAAGGGTGTCAATGGTAAAGTATATTTAGCGCAACTCTCAGAGCGTTCTCACGCTTTAATTAATTGTAATTAATTTGGGGCCTAAATAAAAAATGTGCCTAAAAGCGACGCTAGAGAATTAACCAGTCAATATAAGTAAATTAAAATAAAACACACTCACCACTTACATTGTAGGGAGACTGAATGTTCAAGGCAATGAGGAACTTTTTGGAGTCTAAATTATAAATTGGTTTCTTATCGAGGGATTCTCTTAATAACTTTTTTTTAATTAGTGCTTATATTTTTCAAAAAAATCACAAAACAAAATTCATCAGATACCTATGGTCATACCCAGGAATCATGTCACCTTTCCATTCAACCTATCTTGTCACCATCTCCCTAGTCCCCCACCGTCCCCCTTTACTGCATAAATATAGGTTTATTCGTTTTAAAATAAAAAAAAATGATGTGTCATTGAAGTGATTTTAATAATAGTTTTACTATATTTTTATTAGGCTAAGGTTAGCTGTAAGATATTGATTCAATGCAATAAGCTCGCCGATTTGATTCATCAAATAAAGCATTAGTTATTATATTCGCAAAAAAAAAATAAATCAAAATGTTCTTTATTCATATAGACACAATTAAATATTATTTTTAATTTATGTTCTTATGATGCGTCCAAGCCTTACTCCCAAGCCGTTTTGTCATTTACATAATCAGATATTCTATAGTATGCTTTTTTATACAATTTTGCTTAGATGGTAGTTTTAAACTTATTTACAGATAGTTCTCTAATAGTATGAGGAAGTTTGTTATAGAAGCGTATACATTGTCCCAAAAAAGAATTGCTTATTTTATGAAGACGAGTAGCACGTACAACAAGGTTATGCTTAGATATGTCTAGTATTAAAATTATGAGTGTCGCTTTTTATTTTAAACTTGTCAATATTCTTGTGGACATACAACAGATTTTCGTATATATATTGTGATGCAACAGTAAGAATATTTATCTCTTTGAATTTTTCTCTAAGTGAAACACGAGGACCAAGTTTATATATAGCTCTTACAGCACGTTTCTGTAGTATAAAGATGTTATTGATGTCCGCACAGCTTCCCCAGAGAAGAATCCCATAGGACATAATGCTATGAAAGTAACTAAAGTATACTATTCTTGCTGTATCTACATCAGTCAGCCGCCTTATTGTTTTAACTGCGTTTTAATTCGCTGAAAAGAATCGCCAAAGAAACCCAGATTGCCATTTTTTTCTGTAATATTATTGTCAATGCAATCAAAGTATTATCTGCTTTCCAATGTCATGAGCATATACACGGCCCGGTGGTATAGTGCTTTGGTCGCCTGATCTTACGAGTAGATTATAAGGTCCCGGGTTCGATTCCCGGCTGGGTCACCATTTTCCGTTGGGATCAAATAAACGGAATTGCATTTTCAATTCTGTCGATCGAATGCAATAACATGACACACACTTACACACATGCTACACGCATACATACATATAAACACTTCACAGTAGGGATGGTTGTAAGAAATTGTCATATGACAATTAACCTGCCCATTGTGTAATTTTCACAATAAAGAGTAGAAACAAGAAACAAGCATATGAATGTCCATTAAGTGACGTTCCTGGGAATTAGATACATGAAACAGAAAGCAAAGTAAGGCAACCATGTGCCGTTTATGTATTGATATGAACTGGGAACACTACACAAATTACATATTGACCTCGAACCTTAAATTATAATCATTACTAATATTTTAAATAAGTCATGTTTGTAAGTTTGTATGTAGGGGGTAATCTCCGAAACTACTTATCCGAATTCTAAAGCTGTTTCACTAATGGAAAGCATCATTATCTACGAGTGCGATAGGCTATATTTTATTGTGAAAGATATTGGTTTTTAATCAGAAATCACGATATTTGTAAATCAAGTCAGAAAAAAATGTCAAGCTGGTGATTTGATTTATCGGCGCACGACGAAGAAACGGTTTGATATATGTTAAAATAATATGTGGCAAAAATATATGCCTTAAAGAGATCTATAAAAAAGTCGAAGACAGCATATCTCCATCGTTCATATTTAAGCTACAATAACTGATTTTATGTCACAAAAAATAAGAAAAATAAGTTGGCAGGGTTTGTTGAAGACATTAGCAATAAAATAAGAATCCTTAGCAAAATAGATAATTCCATTATTACATGTGTTATATAGAGATAAAATTAGCCATTTACAGTAAGTTTTTAAGTGGTATAGTTATAAACATATCGTGAAATTAGTAACGCGTTGCGAGGAACAAGACGCGTACGTTTACGAGATAGGTAGCGTGCATCTGAGGGATGACGTCTTGCACTATATATCTAAAGGTAGCGTCTTAAAAAGTAAATAAACGCCACCCTACTTAAATTAAAAAATCGATTTGAACTTTACGCCAAGCGAAGCCGCGGACAATAGCTAGTAGTTAATAAAAATAGATATAGTCTGAGGGTACTTAAAGTATAAAAGATATACGTTGAGCGAAAATACTATATATAGATTGATTATCACCATTCATCTTCATCACGTCTATTTTACAGTATGCTTTTTTACACCGTGTGTTTACACAGACGTAGCTTAAATGTTTTCCTTGGATATTTTAAAATTTCTTCAGGAATTTTACTATAAAATTGTATTTATTGCCACATAGAAGAGAATTATACTGCATTTATACAAAACTTAAGAAATAAAAGCTTATTTCTGCGTCTCGTGTTTACACCATCGATATACGATCCTCTAGATAGGCCTTTCGCGCTCGTAAATAACCCCTTCAAAACCACTACTGAAAGCCGGCCAGTAGTAGTGTTAGTGTTACAAATTAACTGGCCTGAAAAAATCCTTATCTGTCTTTGAGGTATCTACTATATTGCACTGTGCGCCGCTGCAACCGGTGAACGCTAAGCTTTTGTCCGTGACCTCTCTCGTTGATCTCTCTCGCTTTGGTATTAGAGAGCTAAAATTGTGCAATTAACAGTTAGGGTCTTCTATACTATTTAGTCTGATCAAGTAATCCAAGGAATTGGGGCCGACGAATCGTAAATTTCCCCAAATAGTGTAAAAATGCAGTTTTGGGTGTACATCAAAAATGCAAATCTGGACCATTTTGTATATGTTTTTCTCACGTATCCTTTTAAGTTTGTAAGGAGTAGTGCCTAAGTAATCTTCTAGGGCTTTTAATATGTACTCACTATTACAATTCATGGACAATGACTATAAATTGGCAAAAAACCTGTATTTACAGGACCTCCAAGATATGTTTGATTTGGCGAAACAGACCATGCTTTTTCTTTTCCCCAAAATAACGTTATTTTAATCTATTTTAATTCTACAGGTAAGCTAATGTCTCATGGTTTTAAATGTAATCACCCACAGGGGCAAGTAGCATTTAAAACATTGAAAATAATTAAAACAATAATAAAAATTAATTCAATTAGAAAAAAGGGATTCGTATCAATGTATGTTTACTTTGTTTCTATGTATGAACATTATTTATACTACGAATGGATATATTGTATGGTAGAATATGTGGTAAATATTTATTTACCACATATTCTACCATACCAACCTAAATGAGGGTTACTAATTTATTTTTATTTTTCTATTTTATTTTTTTTTAAATATTATAAGAATATGATGCTTTTACTTTACGTTTTTACAACACAATTTTGTTTCTGGACACAGGTCTAAAAAGCCCCGTTAGATGTGCACAGCGCAGTTTGTGTGGCTTTTAAACTGTTAAATGACAAAAGGTAACCGACAAAACGACATTTCAGGATACCTTTTGTCATCAATACTCAAAGTCATTGAAAATCCCTCGAAAATAGTCCCCTTTTTTTTTAAATCTCGCGGACATATATATTTTTTCGATCGCTTTTTTGATCAAAATATTGCATTAAATCTAAAATCTTTGCAAAATATCATAATTTCTGTAATATCGCTATTATCGATATTACGATATACTCGGCTACGTTCCCACACGGGATGTGGAAACAAAATGGCCACAGTTTGTTGACACACGGAGTGAAAATTTTGAATGCCTATATCTCGCTTATTTATTAAGGTCGAATAGAATTAGGAATCGGAAAATTAGGATTAGGATCTGCATGGTGAATATAGTCAGGTGAATATCGAATATCGTCACAAACATGCGATATATCTATGTCACTATGAAACTTTCAAGTCGAAATATTGCTAATTTCACGACTCCGACGCTATTTTCTTTCAGATTTAGCATTAAAATGATCAAATCTATTCGTGAGTATTTTTCTTTTTTAGAAAGGTTCCTATAGGTTTTGCAGTTATTCCGAAACGTATTAATAGAAGTGAAATATAAATAGAAACTTTAGGATTATATAAGGTCGATTATATATAGATAGTGTTTCAGCTAAGTTAATATATTCGTAGCTCGAATCCCACGCTCCTATAACGATGGAACTTGTCTACCAGAAATAAAGAGGTGATTTGCAACGGCTAAAGATACAATTACCCAGCTCTGCAACAACCGATGCATCACCATAAACACCAAGATCCATTTATTGCTTTACCTTTATGACGTGGAATCATGACCAGTACTCAGGGCGATGATGATTATAATTACCTCGGTTCGCGAATACTAATGAACGGCAACGCTTTATTCTGATACAACGAAGAAGCAAAAATAATGCAGACTAACTGGGGAAAATTTAATTTATTTTGATTTAACTTTACTATTCTTACAAAATTATTTGAAGCGATAAAATTTCTAAAAGATAATATTATTGTCAACTAGCTGACCCGTGCCCACTTCGTTGGGCGGTAAACATTTTTACTTGTGATGAAATTATGAGTGTGGTTCGGTTAGTACTGAGTGCTATGATTTATTTCCTGACTGCCAAAAGGAGGGTTATATTTTTTCTGCATATGTAAGTATGTATTTGCATGCCAATTTGGCTATATTACCAGGTTTCAAATGAGTGAATGAAATGATTATGATTGAATAAATTATATTTAATTTAATTGTTCAAAACTTCTCTGTATACTAGATGTAATGACAATGAGATATTAGATGTAATGTTATTATTTAGTACCAAAATATATTGTCTTTCAGGAGTCCCAACCCGTTCTACTTTATGTGAAATTATTATATAAGTTAGACATATGCTGTCGCTGACTTTTTTGTGGGCATTATCAAGCTCTAGAACTTTTCTCTAGAACTCGATCATATATCTTTCATCGTTAAGGCAGCGTTCGTAAGAAACGTTTTCATTCGACCGTTTTTTCTCCGACTTACTTTGCAAATACGACTACCACGAAAAAGTATTTTCATTTTTCGGATTAATATATAGCCTATGACACTCACAACTAACGTGGATTTCTATTAGTGAAAGAATTTTTAAAATCGATTCAGTAGATCCAGAGATTATTCCCTACAACCTCACAAACTCACAAACTTTACCTCTTTATAATATTAGTATAGATGTATATTTTTTTTAAAGAATATATTAGAAAGAATTGCATACATTTTATCGATCATTGACTATCGCGACTGTGTCTGTAATCTCTTTAGGATATCTTTTAAAAAAAAAATGAAAAATAAATAAATGGTTGTGTCACCCCAAACCTTTCCCGGCTAGAAGTCAAGGACTTATGGAAGGATTTCGAGCGTGATGTTCTTTTAGGAAGGAGGTTAACCTGTTTGAAAGGGACAGTCGGCGACGAGCGCAGTTAGTGAGAATGCAACGCAATAAATACGTTCGAATCAATCGTTTACGCAAATATACTGACCGGCGGAAAATTAAATTCGATTTCAGATCAACAAGGCATCTGTCTATCAAATTTCAAGTCTATAAGTCTAATATTTCGAGATTGAAATATGATTATTGCGCCGCTGGTGGACCGATTTCAACCACAACCTTTTCAACTCTTGCCGTAACTAAATGATGCCTGCATGCCAAATATTAGATCAATCGTTTGGGCGCTATCGTGGAAGAATACACATAGCCAAACAATCAAACAGAGAGACACATAGACAGACTGCCCTCTGGAATTATGTCTTTATCATCTCAGAGAAACTCGAAATAGATATTTCCGTCTTCATCTCAAAAAAAAATTGCGCGTTCACAATACATTCCTTTCTCGTTAGTTGGTGGGCTGAGAAAGTAATAAAGTAAGCTAGATTTTATAATGGCATGCGTTCGAGTATAGAGTTTAGCAAAATTGGCTATAACAAGTAAGCGAATTATTTAACACGATAATTTAAGCACTTTGCTAGCTGTAACCTTTTTTGTATTGAAGAATATGCTTATCGTAGCGACTGCGCTACTTTATCGGCAACCAAAAGATTAGTGATGGATGTGATAATTGCAATATTGGATCCTTACCTATATACTTGCTGTGTTTCACACTGGCTTTGAACTTGGATAACTAGGGTTTGAATGAAATTTCAAATCCAAATAAATTTTAATTGAAGGCCTTGTTATTCTTTTTTAAGAATCAGCTGTTTATTTGTCCTTCCAGCCTTTGTTTTTTGCTCAAATATCTTCGTTTGTGCAACCATGGTAAAGTTGAAAATGTTGCATTATTTGCCGGTGTTTTCTTACAGTTACCGTAAATGTGTACTGTTAAGAACTGCAAACAATGATGGTTAAGGTCGTGATTAAAGAACAGAGCTTGGTCAATCGCTCATCGCCACTGCTTCTGCACGACAACGTTATAACCACAGATTTTACTGAAAGCAGTCGCAAAGTTGCAGGATTTGCGGCAGTCGAGACTCTTGATCACTCACCGTACTTGCCAGACATTGCTCCAAAAAAGTTTATTTTTTCTGTCTATAATTTAGATAACTTTTTACAAGGGGAAAAATCAACGTTGAAGAGTCGCTGAGAAACGCCTTCAAAGCTTTCATTGGTTCCTCTCCACGAGTGTTAACGCCCAATAAAATAACATAGATATAGATGCAATCTGCATAGATGATAGGGGTCAATATTTCTATTAATTAAATATATATTTTTGGCCTTAGATTTTCTTTATAGAACAGCAATTTCATAGGTAAGGACCCAATATTTTAGACTGGTTTCAATAATCGGCGAAGAGAAGACTGTAGTAACGCCAGTAACGTCAGACTGTAGTAACGCCAGTAATAGAAACTGTAGTAACGTCACCGCGTGCGAGCTTTTTGCCATCATTCCTTCAAATGAGTCACAAAAAGTTTTGGCTGGCGGCTTCGTCGACGTTGCTCAAAGCCCGCCGAGGCATAGGTCACGTTTTGGCGGCTTCCTTTGCCGGTTAATTTGTCAACCTTAATATCTGTCCCGCTCTTCGTCGGACGACTAATAAAGGTTAAAAGTGGCTCCTTTAGCATGTCAACGATTCGGATAACGGCATGATTTATGCGCGGGTCGCACCGCGCACGAGTTGCGGCTAGCGTTTTCCTCCGCGTTGCGGTCTGCGGCCGGGCGAAACTTGTTAGCGGCACTTGGCACAACGGGAGAAGAGAGTAAACCAACCATGTTTAAAACGCGTTTAATCGTCTATTTAATGCGGGATTTGGCGGTGAAAGCGGCGGCAGTTGTCACGTGACTCCACAATGTGACAGGACACTCTCTAGCTTAGACGACCAACGGCCGTGCACGCCCCAAAGCAACCCATTCTCTTCCTGTTATCGACCCTTCGGCCACCCAGATCAGACACAAAAACAATAATAAAAAAAAATAAAAAACACGATTGCCCTTACAAAACGTGAACTGTTGTATTATATTTAGAATTATTAGAAACTAGATGACCCGGTGAACTTCATACCACCTAAAATTGATTTGATTGTAACTCTTCATAAGCGTTTATTGATCCTAATCAACCTTCCAAATCCAATTCATTGAAATCTATAATATGGCCGAACCATGTACGGTTTGAGTTTCGTTTGGTGATTAAATGAAAGTCGTTTGTAATTAAAATAATTTCAATGTATTTAATTAACATGATGAAATATAAATGCTTTTTCGACTTTTCCGACTTTTTCGACTTTTTTGCATTTTTCGACTTTTTGGACTTTTTCGACTTTTTTGACTTTTTCGACTTTTCCGACTTTTTCGACTTTTCCGACTTTTCCGACTTTTTCGACTTGTTCGGCGTTTTCGACTTTTTCGACTTTTTTGACTTTTCGACTTTTCGACTTTTTGAAATTTTACACAATCGCAGGGAATGATTAACAGTTATGGCGCAGCTGTCAAACAATAGAATCGTCGCGAACGCCATCTATTAAAAGTGGCCCATTTCCCAAAATGAATAATTTCGATTTTTTAAATTTTCGGTTGTTTCTTTTAATTTTTCCTAAATATTTTTTATTTGTAAACCACCCCTGATTCAAGGCAAACAAAACAAAAAAATAATAATTCAAATCGGTCGAGTCATTTTCGAGAGACTAACGCACGGCGATTCATTTTTATCTATAAGAAGATAAATTGTTCGCGCTTAAAAGCACGTTTGGGAAGAATAAAATTCGCCCTGTGCCCTGCAGCAGATATATATTTATCCTAATTTATTGACATTTGGACATTTAGATAATTATTTATTTGACATTTGAGCATTTTGGGTAATGTGAGGGACCAGGCGAAGTACCAACAGTAACCTATGACATATGGGATGACATAACGATTTTAACAATACCACACACTTCTAAATCGGTTTAGGCGTTTCAATGTTATGGTGGAATAAAGAAACGGAAACATAGATACATGAATCCTAAACACATAACACTGCTTTTTTTTAGTAGTCATGTAATAATAACCCTATGTGCGTCAGCAAGAAAGTGTAATAATAATAACAATAATACTTTATTTGAGAGAAATTAGCAAAAAAAGATATGTACATAAAAACTATCCAACTAGGATAATGCCCGTACAAGGGTAGATTATTTTCTTCTAAAATTCAGTTTTTCTGTGCACATGTTATTTTAAAATCGAATTAAGAGGCCGTGTACGAAATCGATGTGGGCCGTGATACCTCTATAATCAATGGTATAATATAACTATAGGTAGGTAGGATTTTCGGAGCCAAAGAGATACGGGACTAGCTGACTTGAGGCGTGAATCGTATCATAGGCGAGTATCATAACGCGAGAATTAGATTGTTTTAAAAGACTTTATTGCCAATTTTAATTCATATTTTGCATTTTTTTTAGGAAATGGATTGATATTGAACTAAAGTTTATTTCTTTTGTTTTTATTTTATGAACGAGAGTTCTAAAAGGCCAAAATCAAAAGCATTTCTTCGCCCATTTTCTAAAAAATTGACAAAGTTAAATATTTTTTTATCAACAATTTTATATGAAAGTAGTAAAAAGTGATTCACTTATTATATAGAGGACTTTCACAACAATACATTGTAATTTTTTTATACCGTTTAGATGTTAAAACGATTCGTAAATATGTTATATTCTAAACCTCTTACAGCAAAAATTCACAAACAGTCGCCGGTTTAAGGTCAATTAATCAAAATTCTATAATAATTTTCTAAAAAGGAGTTCACTCATTAGACAATAATATAAATGATCTTTTATGTTGTGCAATAAAACTTATAGAAATACAGTATTTTAACCTTAAATTCACGTCTGCAAAATTACGTAAATTCACAAAATGCTCAAAATTTCGTGTACGGCCTCTTAAAGTATACGATAATATTAAACAAATATATTATTATTCTTACTTATATATACAATTATACATACACGTATTTATTAGTAACATATAATGATTATAAATTTAATTGATGGTTTGTCATTTTAAACGGGAACATATAAAATAATTTCATCCATCTTATCATCTTTTCATCCAGGTTTTAATCAGCCACAAAATAAGCTTCCCCTTTCAGTTGTAAGCTTCCCCATTGTTTTAACTTAACCTGAAGTAATTATGAAGTTTAGGAGCTACAAAACTAAAGTGTTTTTTTCGCAAATTTAGTACTGGTTATTTTTTCTTACATCTTTTGCTGACGCACAACCTTTCGTTAGAATTTTGTGGTCAATGAAGTTATGTGAGTGTGCATTGTTGAGATAATAAAGTAGGGTCACTTTTGCATAAATTTGCCTAATGTCCAAAAGTCTCAGCTCGTTTAGGTCGTTTGATGGATATCGATGTGGCCTTATAGACATGACCCGCAGGATACGAATCTAATGCCGAGTGTGTAGAACTCCCGCCCCCCCCCCCATCCTAATACACCATATGCAATCGTACTGTGGGCTAGCGCGTAGTAGACGTAAATAAGGTTTCTTAATGGTAGAATATTTGTAAGGGTCTTACGAATAAAAATCAGTTTCCTGATTTTACCCGCAGTAATTAGTATGTGAGGATCCTTCATTAGTACTTCGTTTTAGCGGTTAGGCGTTGTCGACTACAATGGGCGAATTCAAATCTGGTGCAAAACTGCGTATCATTACTGAATTCCCTAGGCGAAAAGAACATGGTGATTCTAAGATAGATTTTCGGCCATGCAGGAATCGAGGGAAATGAAAAAGCCAACGAACTTGCTAAGGCGGGAGCAAAGAAAACGTTATACGGCCCTGAACCTTGCTGTGGCGTACCAAAAAGCCTTGCAAACCGAATGCTCAAAAAAAAATGTTTAGAACAATCCGCCAACCATTTGAACAACACGCCAGGGTTGAATCATTCCAAAGCGCTAATTAAGGCTTACGACCGTAGGACTGGCCGTGAGGCATTATCCCTTAATAGGAACAATCTACGCATACTGGTGAAGGCGCTCATGGGACATTGTGGCCTGAACAAATACATGTACAACCTTAAGCTCCGGGACACGAAAATGTGCAGTTTCTGCTGGCACTCTAAGATTATGGCACTATAAACACGCCTATGCCACGCTAGATGACACTCACGCCTATACGGTATCCTTATCTCGAAATAAAATAATAACAAATAAATTTTCAAATCATACCTCTTATTATTTGAATAATATTTACATAAAGATGTTATTTTACTTTCCTGTTTAAGGAAAGTATTGTGGGCGCACTTCTGTGAGTCTGTTTATCTGTGTGTATTCTCCAACGATAGCGCCGAAACTCTTCATCCGATTGAGCTGAAATTTGGCATGCAGGCATCATTTGGTCATGGCATGAGTTGAAAAGATTTTGGTTAAAATTCGTCCACCCAGGGTTGGCTCCCGACGAAGGAACACCTCAACGGTCAACAGCAGAGACCCGAAATTTTGTGTAAACATTCAATTATGATAGCAATGAAATTTCTTTCTTCAAGTTTCTTTCAAGTTTCACCATTATATGGCTCATGTACCCTGAGTTGGCTCCCGCCGAGGGAGCTCCTCAACGGTCAACAGCAGACACAACATTCGAATAGTCGAAAAGTCGAAAAGTCGAATAGTGGGAAAGTTGAAAAGTCGAAAGTCGAAAGTTGAAAGTCGAAAAGTCGAAAAGCCTAAAAGTGGAAAAGTCGAAAAGACTTTATGAAATTAATTAAGATTTTATGAAATTAATATTCAGATGAATTAAGTTCCTGGCTACTTGACAGGAAAGTCTTGGGGTGACACAACCAATTTTTTCATTATTAGATACTAATTTTATTTTTGAAATCTTATGATACTAGGATAGAAAACGAATTTACTGCGTAAGGTTTGTAGCACCCGACGTTTCGACGACGTTGCAGCCGCCGTTGTCTAGGCTAGACTGGTCTACAACGGCGGTTGCAACGTCGCCGAAACGCCGGGTGCTACAAACTTCACGTGGTAAATTCGTTTTCTATCTTATTTATAATCTCAAACAACCGCGATAGTCTTCGATTTCATCTTATAATACTAATTTTATACTTGGTACACCTGCCTTAGTACGGGCCCAGGCCTAGTTAGGCGGCGTTGATCTGATGAAATACTGGGCTGCGGTACTCTCTTTTTTGCTACTATTTATAATGGAGCCTTTAGTGATGATGTAATACTTATGGATGGCCAAATAAATTGCTATTTCAGCCTATATAAAAATGCGCTAGATGGCACTCATAATTGAATGTATCATTGTTAATTAATGATTTCTTGAATAATATATTGTTATCATTGGTTAAATTATTTGGTTTTTATAATTAAAAAAACTATCATTATCAATGTTATAATGGATGAAATTAAAGTGCTATTAGTTTCACCGTCAATTATATCAGCGCCACCTACATTTCACCGGTCCAGAAGGGTTGCCAAAATGTACTATGGCGTTGAGTAATCTAATACCATATATAATCGATAGCGTGATAACCTATCTTTCTCCATTATATTGATTTCGCCCGTATCATTTTAATACAAATGTATTGACACATCTCTGCACTCGAAGGCAATACTCATATGACCTCTACAAATCTAGCACGTCTAAATCATTTAAAAGCGAATCTCAAAGGTTAACCCGTCAAATAAATCAATCGGCTATCAATTCTCTTTGAATATATTTTTCATTGTGCAACGATATACCACTATAAATTCGTTGTTTTATTATATGTATATGATGCATCAACGACAGGTGCGATCATTTTGTATAAGGACCATGTTACTCTTCTGGAATAACAGATTCCAAATTTTAATATCGTTTTTGTTCTGTGTGTTGTTTTATCTTTTGTTATTTACTGGTTGACCCGACAGACGCTGTCCTGTCCGAATTGCAATAAATTTATAATTGATAATTTTATGAATTTGTGAAAAGCTTTTGAAATATGTAAACAAAGTGAAAAATCTGGAATTCTGGATGAGAACGGTATTACGGCGAGAGGAGCAGTTTCAGTAGCAATTTTGTGCAGCATCGTCGTCTTCCGGTTCACTTTCTTGCTGTTCGTAGTTTTATAAAATCGAAGACTATCGCGCTGGTTTGACATTATAAATAGGATATAACACGAAATTCACCGCGTGAAATTTGTAGACGAAACTCAGAAACCGAGCAGATCGAGAGCATTCTTACCATACGTCAAGGGCGTGACAGATCGAATTAGTAAGATCCTAAACAGATTCGATATAAAAACGATCTTCAAACCGACCCAAAATATAGCTCGATTTTTGAGGCCTGTAAAGGATGTAATACCACTGCAAACCCCCGGTGTGTATAAAGTCGAATGCAGTTGCGGTCTAGCCTACGTTGGACAAACGAAACGGCCCATAGCCACTCGACTGACAGAACACAACAAAGCTGTTAAAAACGTTCAGCGAGAAAAATCGGCGATCTGCGAACATATATTGGATAGCAGCAGTAACCACTGGATGCAGTTTCAAAATCCCATTGTGCTATCCAAAGAACAATTCTACTTTCCTCGCATGATCCGGAAAGCCATTGAAATAAGAAGAACCCCGAACTTCAATAGAGACGACGGTTACAAACTCTTCTACGTGGAACCCTCTTCTTAAAATGTTCCCGCCGCCAAACGCCGAACGCAAAGACGTAAAACAGGATACAGTGAGTGTTGTATGCAAGACGAATTTTCAAAATTCCCGCGCTCCGAGCCCGGCCCCCCACTACCGTTATAACCTACGCAGTGGCGGAATCTGTATGCGGCCTACCCGCAAAACAACGGATTGACAGCTCTTCAGTCTACCCTGGACAACGGCGGCTGCAACGTCACCGAAACGTCGAGTGCTACAAATTTCACGCGGTAAATTTCGTTTTATATCCTATTTATAATGTTTGTAGTTTTGTCCCAACTTTTGCAAGGTTTTCCCATTCCTCCATGGTTACATCTTAATATTCCATATTGTGTTATATTATTATGTGTAATAATATTATGTGTAATATTATGTGTAATATTATATATAATATTATTATGTGTAAATTGGTTTTCAAACCTTCCTTTTTCCTGCAGAGTATCTGATCGCTGCGTGTTAATAGATGCGTGGACTCCCTTCTTATTTCGGGACCATAGTACTTACACAAACGGTATACTCTTACTGTTTTGTATTTATTTTTTTTGTATACTTAGTATTTCCTTAATCTTATCTCCTGTTTTATTTCGTCAGTGCAGATGCCTCCAGACCGTAAATCATCGTTGATACTATGACCATTATATAAAATATTTGATAATAAAATAATTGACATTATATAAATAAAAAATAATTGATTTTTCGTTTCATTCATATTTTTACGCGACTGTCCATCAAAAAGGGAGTGTAATGTGTTCTGGGTTTATCTATGTATGTTTTCCGTTTCTTTTTTCCACTATAACTTCTAAACGCTCGCACCGATTTAAAAGTATGTAATATTGTTAGAATCGTTATATCATCCCGAGTATCATAGGGTACCATAACTGTCCAAATATCAAGTAAATAGTTGTCTAAATGTGCAAATCTCCAAATGTCAATAAATATACATAAATAGATCGTGGCTGGTGTCAAATAACGCGGCCCGATGGCATAGTGGTTAGGTCGCGTGATCTTACATTGAAAGGTCCCGGGTTCGATTCCCGGCTGGGTCACCATTTTCCGTTGGGATCAAATTAACGGAATTGCATTTTCAATTCTGTCGATGGAATGCAATAACAATACACACACTTACACACATGTTACACGCACACATACATATAACACGTCATAGTAGGCTTGGTTGTAAGAGATTGTCATATGACAATAAACTTGTGACATTTCACAATAAAGAATATAAACAAATAAACAAACAAACAAATAAAAGGTCTACCTACATTCTGAAAATATAGCCTACATATATACCTACATTCCTAAGCCTATATATACCTATATACCTACATTAATACCTACATGAAAATATAGCCTATATATACCTACATTCTGATTTGTTACGCTTGTTGCATATTATTTACATTACCATAAATAAATAAACAAATAAATAGATGTGTCTATACGAATAAATACATAAACCACAAACATTTCGTAAATAAGCGTAATAAAAATAATTATAAATATAGTAGTTCTCTTTTTGTAACGGCAGTCGTGTTTTTTATTCCTTTTAATATGTTTACTTGTTTGTATTTTTTCAGTCCAGTGCATCTTTTATCGCTTTTATATGTAGCTTTCTTATGTCCTGTTTGATTTCGCCAGTGCAGATGCCTCCAGGACGTACATCATCGTAGATAGTATGGCCATTATTTAGAATAATTTCTAATAAAATAATTGACATGATATAAATAAAAAATAATTGATTATTCGTTTCATTCATATTATTGATTATTTGTGTTTTCAATATTTATTACTAGCTGACCCGTACCCACTTCGTTGGGCGGGAAAACTTTTTACTTGTGATGAAATTATGAGTGTGTTCTTGTAAGTGTCTTATTTGTGAGTGTCTTATCTCTTTAACCATTTATGCAGTAAAAGTGAAATTACATGCAGTAAAAGGGAAAAGTATTTTGTTTTAAATACTTGAGACGATAAATTTCCTTATTTTGATAAGAATTCATAATTGTTTATAACATGACCAATAAACATGACCTAATGATTTAAATTATTTTTTTAATATGAAAAAGTAATTTTTGTGACTTAAATATAAAAGTTAGAAATATGCTGTCGCTGAATTTTTTGTAGGCATTATCAAGCTCTACAACTTTTCTCTAGAACTTAATCATATATCACTCATCGTTAAGGCAGCGTTCGTTAGAAACGTTTTCGTTCGACCGTTTTTTCCGACTTACTTTGGAAATCCGACTACCACGAAAAAGTCTTTCCATTTTTCGGATTAATGTATAGCCTATGACACTCACAAATAATGTGGCTTTCTATTGGTAAAAGAATTTTCAAAATCGGGTCAGTAGATCCAGTGATTACTTCCTACAACGTCACAAACTTTACCTCTTTATAATATTAATATAGATTAGTATAGATATAGATGAAGACATATAAAACTGTAATTATGGATGAACAAAATTGACTAGTTTTATGGTCCGCCAATCCATGTTCCTTAATAATATAAATAAAAGTTTTATTTTGGCATTGGCAATTCCTTGCTTGTATAGTGTCTTTATGGTATTATTTCGGTTGAGGCTTGAAGTGATGTAAGTAATAAATGTTTTATTCTCTTTGATGGTTTGAGTTAGACGCTATTTATGTTTATGGTTGCATTGAGTGTTTTACGTCCAAGGGTGTGATTCTCAATTTATTTCTTTATTTCATTTATTTTTAGTACTACAGATTCGAGCGATGGTACTGCGATTTTTATTCGATCGTAATTTAAATTGGCGTTTTATATGCAGAATTCCCTTTTACCGACCACTTAAATGATTTTATTTCCATTTTCTTTACTTATACTATGTGTCATTAATGCTACCGAAAGTAAGTTTACATTTCGCTGATTGCACTTCGAAATGAAAGGTGTTGGATTTCCAATCATGTAGTATTTTTCCAATCATGTAGTATGTTAACGTCTTTAATACAACTGTCTTTTTGCTCAAACAATTTAGGATATCTTCTGATTCTTCATTTTTGACTCTAAAGACCCAGCTTAGACAAATTATCATCTGATAATTTCAATTTCAATTATATTTGTTTTATTCTTCAGTTTTCATTCTCAGGTTGCGCATGTTCAAACTTCATGTTCAGTCGTTTTGGTGCTGTCTTCAAGATAGAATATATGTAGTCTTCCTCATAGAAAGATTTCGACAAGCGATAATGTGTTGACTAAAATGTACCAGTAGAGAGAGTTGTAATAATAATAATATGCTAAAGGCCATCAATGCATAAAAAAATGCATATTAAATATAACGTATAGTCGTCGAAATACTATTTGACAATAGTGTCGTTAGCACATTGATCAAATCAAATATCTGTCGACGGGCCTTGCTAGAGGCCCGTGACATCTTCCACTAGGCATTTTGCCTTTTCGTGGGGTTTCACGTGAGCCGGGCCCATTGGCCCGGCTTTCTGGATTGGCGTCACAGGGCTTTGTGCCCTGTGGCAAGACTCATTGTTATGTGCTTAGGCACCTTATCGCGAAGGATTGTGACGGGAGGTGGTATTGACATCTTTTGTGGCAAGGCTGCTGTGCTGCGGGACCCGCGCTGGTGCGCACATTGATACCTTTTTCACAACGATCCAGACCTTTTTCACACGTATCGTCAAGTGTCTAATGGCATGACTAAATCGCCTTGATCGCTTAATAATATTAATTATTTTTACGTATCAAAAACACTAATAATAACAAAAACACTAATAATAATAATTCTTCCGAATCTTTCAATGACAGCTGAATAAGCAATACAATTAATTTTGGAAAAATCTTTATTTTAGTAAAAAGTAACAAAATTATTAGGACGCTAAGCTAAAAAGTTATACGATTAGGACTATTAATTAGTGAAACCCTAACAGTTTGATTTCGAAATCATTAGTAATTAGTGTGTATTTTAATATATCTGTATCAAGTACACATTTTACAATTATTGTTATAATTGTAAAATCGAAATCGGTAATCACCGAATTTAACATGGAAAGTAGCTAACCGATTAAGACTATTAAGTGGTGTAACAGTAACAGTTCGATTTCGAAATCATCATTATTTAGTGCGTATTTAAATATATCCGTCTGAAATACACATTTTACAATTATTGTTAGGTACCTATACTGCAATATTTACTCTGATCGTTGGTGGTATAAAGATCAAGGTGTTATGATCGAACCCGGTGCAGCGGTCAGTTTGTGCCTTTAAAGCGTTTGTTAAAGTGTTCCACGCAGGTAAAATCGATCTCCATAGTAAAATAAAGGTTACAACTTGTTGGGAATCACTGTTTATTTTATGACATTTTAACGACACTTTTGTCAAATAATATTTCGCAGACTATATACCTAGCGATTGGTGATGGGATCACATACTAGCAAATGGGATCATGCACTAGAGTTATAACTCAAATTATCAAAGAAAACAAAATATTTGGTACTTACATCACATCAAGCCTCAGCCGAAAGAAAACCACAAAGACACGCTACAAGCAAGGAATAGCCAAATCCCAAAACCATAATTCTGTTTATAAAAATTAATAAACAATTGACGCACCATATGATACATATTTACGAACTGAAGGCATCTGTACCAAATACCCCTAAGTACTAAGCGGTCTGTTAATTACTAGATGGTCAAGGTCATGGATCTGAATAGAATATTCGTATTATTTTTGATACCTTCTATTATTTTATTTATGGAAGTAATAAACAATTCGCGTCATATGTTTGCTTTTAATTGGCAATTAGCAAAAAATCCTATCTGCGTTTTTATTAATATTTATTATACAAAGGTATATCGGCCGGGGTAATTCAAATTTATATCCGTATGATAAATTAATTATTGTTATATCTTGAGTGAAAGCGTGATGTGGTTGTTAGATATTTATCTAATAAGCTAATACATTCTCTATAGATGTGAAAACCATCTATAGATCTCAAAACCAATGTGTCGAAACAAAAATCTAAAGAATTTACTTATTAGATATAATTTTAACAACCATATTGTGCTTTTATTGAGGATTGCACAATACGTAATTAGCAAAGTACTAATTACTTATACTACTTACGTATTGAGGATTGCATAATACGTAATTAGTATAAGTACTACTAGCTGAGTAGTATAAGTAATTAGTAAAGTGGGAGAGGATTTAGGATTGTGATGGCAGTAAATACTGTTCATTTTCTTTGCGTTTATCTTTCTCACTTTTAGTCCTTAATTTTTAAGTATATTTTGGGATATTTGTCTTTTTTGTTTGATGTCGCCTTGTGTCGTAGATCTATTTGTCTATTTTTCTTCGCTGATGTCCATATCCGTTTCATCCATTTTATAGATTCATTATTAATTATTTTTTGTTGTTTTTTTTTATTTTTGTAGGTTTGTTTTAATATATATTTTTATGATGTGACATATCGAAGAAAATAACGTGACATCAATTATTATTATTTCTTTGACTATTTAAATATTATTTTTATTAACCTTGGATTTTAAACTATACGCTCCGAGGAATCGGGTGCTGAAAGCTGGTGGCTGTATGCTGCCCCCGACCATCGGGGGCTGTGTAAAGCTTGCCCAGCCCCCGATTCCTCGGAGCTTGCGCGCGGACTGTAATAATGCAACTGTTCACTACATTTTTTTATGCAAGGTATTTTTTCCCATTTCTTAAATAATTGAAATATTTTATATAATTTTCACCGTTTATGGGATAATTTTTATTCTTGGACTATTTAACATATTTTTTTCATTTCTAAATTACTTATTTTAAATGTTATTACATTTTTAAATGCTAAGTTGATTAATTCTTAGACTCTTAAATTCTATTATGATTTAATTTAATTGGTTATTTTTAACTGGTTGCTGTAATTAAAAATATAATAAGTAATTAGCACAAAAGAGTGACCTGTGGTTATAAACATATCATTTAATTTGTACGCCCTGTGGGTAAACTCTATCCTACCATTTTGTACCAACAATTTGTATCTCTAACATACAATTAAGATCTATATATCTATCTATTATTCTATATACTTCCTGCACCGCTCTCCACTTCTCTATCCCATATGTCTTAGTCTTTTTTATCGAACTATAACATTCCGTTTGTATCGGTCTTCGTACTTTCTGTTTAGCTTCCGAGTGGATACTCAGTACTACTCAGCAGGCAAACGTAGGCAGTCGTATGAAGATCCATGTGACTGTATGTAGGTTATGCGGTGCCTTTCTTTGAAGGGTGTGACCGGCTTTAAGTTGCTAGTATACTGATCGATTGATTGATCTTTTCTTCCCTTTCTTAAAGTAAGAACTTCTCGTAAACTTCTTAAACTTAAACTTAAACTTCTTTGGCGAGATCGTCCGACAGAATGGAGAATTCAGCGATCGGCACCGAAGAAAACCTGGCTAAATAACATCAAAGACGACCTTAAAAATCAACGCTTATCGGCTAAGGATGCTCGAGACGTGGCAAAAATCGTCAAGAATGGAAGCGAATTGTGAATGGAGTACGAGATCTAGCGGCACCGACAGAAGCGTATTGGCTGCAAGGGCGAGTCCCCCTCCCCAATCACCGGCTACGAAATAAATAATAATAATAATAAATAATAATAATAAGAACTTCTCGACCTTATGTAAGAATGGAGAAATCCGTGTAAATCTCTTAGCCAGGGCTCCAGTATGCCTACTAGATGCATTTCTTAGTTCTTCGCGGCTTGGTTTGAGCCTCTCAGTTCTTCCATTTTTTCTCTCAGTTCTTCTCAGTTCTTCAGCCTTCTATTTCTCAGTTCTTCGCGGGCATGTGGCAGATGTTAGGAAACAGATAGCACCGAGGTCCTGTCTCTTCTATACCAACTGGCGCATTCTCAACGGACTGACGGTGGGCGTGACAAAATGCCCATCTAGTCTCGTCCGCTGTGCGACTCCAATATGCGACTGTGGAATGCTGTAGGATGAAGTGCACCTGCTTGTAGTTGTCAACCCCTATCACAGACCAGCCCCCAAATTCTGAAGCGACGATACGATACACGATTGTGGTCACTCGACGATATTTGCGATTCTGGAAGCGATTTGACAGTCCTTCAATCGTCAGAAGTAAGGTTAGGAGAGACGACAGCACATGAAGTGTGGTTTGCATGCCGTTGCTCTAGGAGATAGTTTGGAATGGCAGTATAAATCCCCATTAAGCAATAATTACAGACTATTTCCACCCAAGACGATTGACATTTGAATATAGCGCCGAGAAATAAGGATATTAGATATAAGAAATAAAGGATGCTTTTGTTTTACTGCTGTTGGTTTTCAATTTTGCTATATTGGCAGGAATTATTAACCGAGTTGAATAGGTCGTCTCGTAGAGTAGATGTAGATCATCTGTATTACTTGCTAGTAGTAAGTATCATCCGTCTATCGGATATTCACCATTTACGTCCGTCTTCACCATTTACACCAATACTGCACCATCAAGTACGTCTACCATTATTTCATCGCAATACGCATTGCTCGTAGCCTTGCTTCACTCTTCTTCTTACTATATCTACCTTCTTAGATAAGGCATCTCCTACTCTGTCGGCTGCGTCTGGTTCCATTTTAATAAAGGTTAGCTAACATAGCAAACTAAGCACGCTTATTGCCCGGTCCGAATTGAGCATACACCGCTCACTGCTAAACGGCCAACCCTGCCTAGTCGGGACACGATATCAAGTAGAAATCATGCGGGAATTATCGAGTTCCGAGATTAGCGGAGGATTCTGAAACAGAATCAGTCAAGTCGTCGAATCGAAGACGATATCGAATTCAATGTCGCTTCGCGTTGACATATCGTATCGCCAGTTCAGAATCCCGGGGCAGGACTTACAATAGGCGAACGACAAGGTCATACATGTCGCATATTTTTAGAGAGACGTGTCCTAGCCTGGCCCGGCCACGTTGACGAACAAACGGCGGAGTTGGAATGTAGATCGTGTACCCCTACACGTGTGTTGGTTTGTTTGTTAGTTTATACTCTTTACAAAGTCGTTGCCATTAATTCTAGGGTGACAAGATGGCAACAAGATGGCGATTACGCTCGCAGCAATGGACATCTCTAAAATGCTTCTGTATTAAGAGTCCAACTTGGATATGCAGCTTGAGCCTGATAGCAAATATGCCTTGTTGGTCTGTCCAAATCATGGTTCGGCTCCCATCTGGTAGCCCCCTTGAAGAGGGAATTTAATTACAACATTTGGGACCGATTTTCACTTTAAAAATCCTATTGACGACTTCTATGTTATCAAAAACATTCACATTGAATGCTATTGAATCCGAATCCAATTTCACGACATAAAAGACCTACTTCGCATAAAGTAATTATGCCAACTTAAACTGGGCCGCGATACAGCTTCAGACCATTACGAAATGTCACGTGTTAGCTGCGCAGTGTACTTCTGTCTGCGACATTTAGTTTTGTGACTAAACGGAAAATTAACTCAGTATAGAGGCTATCTGTAAATTAATTCATTCTGTTGATCTAATAGGAATGCAACGTTAAGGCTCCCTTCCGAGTTGACGCGACTAAAAATTTAGGTATTTTTGCAATGCCACGCGCCCGCGCGCTTTCGATATATACATAAAGATGTATAGGTATACCGCGGCGACAAGGGAATACGTCCCACCGTTGGCAGTGGCCAATTACGAATAACGATTTCGGCTTCGCGCGTCGTCTAATATAGTCGATTTGGCTTTTCAATTATAATATAATAAATTATCAAATGAATCGTTTTTTATAAAGCAAAAATTAGATTACAATAATAAAATAACTTAAGATCACTGTGTTATTTTTTATATCACTCAAAAGATTTCTCTGGGCCCGTTTGCGTATCGTTGTGAACTAAAATTGAGTTTAGTTCATGCGAGCGAGACAGGCTAATACGTTAGAGCGGAATATGTAATGAATGACTGGCACTTTACCAGCATAAACAAACCAATCGATCGTAAAGCAGCATAATGTAAGACCCGATGAAACGTTTTCAAACTAGTTCAGATGGTTTTTTGTTCCGCAGGTAATTTTGGTGCTTGAAGAGATAAGATCGTTTATTTTACATTCCGCTCTGACGCACTGCTCTGTCTCAATAGTCAATAGTCTTTTATTCATGCGAAATTGCAAATACAGTTGGATATGTCATAATCATAATTGTTTAAAACACAACGATCACAATATAAATTTAACAAATAATCCTTTTTTTTTCAAATCCGTAAAAATAATACTAAAAATAACCAAAAGTCAGACAAAATAAAAGATAAATGCTCAATAATGTCATACGTAAAACGACAATAATCATAATGAATTATCAAATAATGGGCTCGATTGCGTTTCTTCGTGAACTAAAATCGGAAATTAGTTCGTGTGAACAAGACAGGGCAATACGTTTGAGCGGAATGTGAAATAAACGGTTGTCACTTTTTCGCATCAAAACTAGCCACCGATAAATAAATAGATAAACAATCTGAATCTCAGACAGCACGAAATGTGTTCAAATTTATTCGAACGAGTACCTATAAGTCCGACATGTAGTTTTTATCGTTGATCTTTCGTTTTATATTCCGCTCTAACGTATTGCTCTATCTCGTTCGCTTGAACTAATTTCAGTTTTAGTTCACAAAGAAACGCAATCGGGCCCTTTATCAACTTTTTATTACGAGGTTTACCTCGTTGTAGTATAGCATGTGTGATGAGCCAGTGTTTAACTCTCGTTCGCATCAACTATTTGCCGATATTAGTTCACGAAGAAACGCAATCGAGCCCTATATATGGGACAGTCCCAGTGTCAATGTTTGTATGGTTCTGATTTTGATATCTTTCGGTATAACGTCTTGAAAAAATAAGGAACCGTGGGTGTCAGAAAAGGTGAGTGTGTCTTAATAGTCTATAGTAGAATAATAGTTATAATCTAGAATAATAGCCTAGAAAAATAATTAACGATTTGGAATCATCTGTAAGGTTAATTATGTTTTGGGAAATAAATAAATAAATAAAAAAATAAATAAATGTGTTATACTCTGATACATACCTCTAATTATCTTCTCAATATAACATGTATGTATTTGAAACCGTAACGGTTACACATGATTTCATGAGTGAGTTGATACTATTAATTTCTTGCGGTTAAAATAGTAAATTATTAAAGACGATCTATCTGAGATTGCTGGACAGTTACATTTGTGGGACTCTTTATTACATACATGTTTTCTGATAACTTTACTTTTTGATCTTTTATAAACTTGTTTATTAGTTACCTGTTTTATAAACGCCCTCAATGGTTACCTTAAAAAGTTATATTACTGTATGCTTGTATGCGCCGTGCGTAGCCCTCGGGCGAAGTGATCTTGTAAAAAACAACGAAAGAGAGAGAGTGCTTCTGTCCATATTGAGATCACGCTAGAATATGTAAGGAATTCCCGTGACAGCATCAGAATCCCACGAGCGTGCTGTATCACTGCGTGTCTTACATACGAATGATGTCTAATTTCATAATGTGCCTTTGGCGGCTTAATATCATGTCCAACAACAAATAAGAAAAAGCAACGTTGGATGTGACTCTGATGTAGGACTAATCTTGCTTAAAATCGCTCGTCGTCTTGGGCGCGTCAGTCAAGACCAGTGGTTTGTGTAGTGCTGAATTATAATAAAGATGGGTAGTTTCGTACCCACTTGCGAAGTTTGTTGTAACGCTTTGCCACGTATACTAAACGAAAGCTTATTACAACTGTAACATTACATAAACGGAAGCTTATTACAACTGTAACATTACATTCTATAGCAGCTACGCTGAAATACGTGACTGAAAAAAGTTATGGGGTGTTGAAATAGCAAATATTATATTGAAATGTTTTTTTTTAGTGAAATACCTTAATTACTTCGTTCAATTAAAACAATACAGTTGTTTATATTATTTATGTCCAAGGTATATAGATAAAATATATAGAAAATGTCTTAAGCTATAAACCTACATATATCAATATCAACTATTAATCGTTATCTTTGTATTTACATAACTTATTCCTTTTTTCTATTTTTGGTTCTCATAGAATGTGTCATTACAGAATTATATATTTTATTTTCTTATTACTATCTATTTAAAAATAAATTAATTTATCACCATATTAATATACATGTTTATGAATCTATTTACTGTTTTTTCTGCTCTATTTACTTTATATTTACTCTTTCAATACTTTGGACTGTTTAGTAACTTAGCATTTACTTTTCAGAATATTTTCTGTTTATTTAAAAAACCCTAATAATTTCATTTTTCACTTTAAAAAATGCTTGTATATTTTAAACTTTTCTTTAATATAGAATAACGCACTATATGACCGTTTAATTGGTGGGAACATATAAATGGTTTATGTTTGTTGTAAATATGTTTTTTGTACTGTCTGTTTCCTGAATAAAATAAAATAAAAATAAAAATATACAAATTGCATGGTACCGAGTGAGTATTTTATATTATCGCGAAAGCAAAAGCGATAAATAAGTTTATGGATGAAAAACAAACAGCCAATAAGTAAGATAGAGATAGGCGATCGGTGTGCGGGTGTCAGATACGTTTTTGCGTCTAAGATGACGGTATTCTTTTGTTTTACGTTGGGGTTGTCTAAACACGTTTATGGATGTGTAAACTTGTCTAAACTTTCTCAAAACTTCGGATGTATACGACATGAATCTATGAGTTAAATTTGATATTAATACTTCTTTACACAATCACAATTAATTATTGTAGGTCCCTAGTTGTTACACTTTGGGTAAACCTTTCATAGAAAAATGCCCATTCTCCTTTGTATATACAAAATACAGAGTATTTATCTCCATTACAACTTCACAATAATTGTGTAGGAATGAGCAAGTATATTAAGTTAATCTGAATGTTATTTAATTTAACATAGAATCAGTTACAGAATATTCAGTAAATGATATTCCAAAATTATTGCAATTAACGAATAGACTATTATAATGATAATAAAAAATAGTACCTTAAATTGATTCGGTAAGTACGATGTTATTTTAAAATATCGTTAAGCGCATACATGTTGATTTTAAACTGATAAACCCGAAAGTATCTCTTGAAAATATAAATGTTTTTAATCGCCTTTAATTTATCAGTCAATTTATAAAAACAGTTTGAAGTCCTATGTGGAGACTAGTCGCCTGGAACTTAGCCGTACGTTTGATTCCTGGAGTCATCCTAATGTACTTCCTCGCGGGATATTTCCGATTTTTCCCTATGTTTTTCTCATTGGAATAGAATTCCAAAGAGATTCTCAGGTAAACATTGAATATACGGTCAATGTCATTAGTTTTTAGAAGTGCTCACGACATGACTGCCGTGGACCAACACCACTATTCAATTCAATTTAACTTGTAAAGGATATGGAAAATTTGGATGACTTTTTGCATGAGAAAAATCAACTCCGAGGAGGTAATGAAAGCACCTTTAAAGCATACATTGCTTCCTGTACACGGGAGTTCTAAATCATATACGTTAAGCAACTTCCTTGAAAATAAGTTAATAGTAAAAACACATTTTAAAAAACAAGCTTTTATTAAAATGTTCTGTCCCGAGACAACCCTGGGTGCAGCAGCAATGTCATAGTGGAACTTAGAACGGGCTATCATAATTGAATGCTATACATAATTTCGTGTTTGTGCTGTTGACCGTTGAGGAGTCCACTCGTTGGAAGCTAACCCTGGCTGCAGCAGCCCTGTCGCGGTGAAACTTAGAACGGGCTATTATAATTTAATACGTATACAAAATTTCGTGTCTGTGCTGTTAGCCGTTGAGGGGTCCCCTCGTCGGGAGCCAACCCTGGGCGAAGTAGCCATGTCATGGTGAAACTTAGAACGGGCTATCATAATTGAATGCGTATACAAAATTTCGTGTCTGTGCTGTTGACCGATGAGGAGTCCCCCCGTCGGGAGCCAATCCTGGCTGCAGAATCAGGTCATGCTTACCATTAAAATACATTCTCATAGGAACTGAACCAACATGTAAAATTCCAACTTTATCGGATAAGAGATAACATACTGACAAACATTGCAAGGTAAATAGTGTAATGATAACGCTGCATAAGTAAGATGGGTCAAAATTCCCATTAATTAACCTTATATGATTCATATAAATATTTGCTATAATAAATAATAAATAAAACCTCGTAAGTAAGAACATTGTATAATTGTAGGACTGAAGAGAAAGCTGGCCAAGAGATGTTTTTTGCATACCTAAAATATGGACTCAATAAATATTTTTTTAAATATAAATATTCAAATAATGTTGGGTGAACCTACATGACATACGTGCTCATAGGTTGTTGTTGTTTTATAGTATTTCTTTTTTTAGGCAACATAAATATGTAGAAAGAAAAATCATGCAGAAAAGTGGTTATTTGTCTTACCAATCATCCTTCGTTTTTTTATATTGCTGCAATATCCATTAAAATTGAACGCATTCAACTTGAAGCATGCCGTAATTAATTTATATTATGTAGTCCAAAAAACACAATGTGGCGTTCCGAAAAGAGCTCGAGCCAAATATTACTTTTGGAACAATGCCACCACGAAATTTCTCCTGGCCAAAGTCGTCGATGGAATGCGTTTATCAATATTCGAATTTAGAAAAAAATCGTGACTGGCCTGCGCGATCATTTCGACCTACTTCCGCCGTCTTGGGTTTGTTTACGTTGTAATCGTTTCTAATTATGTAATTTGTACGTGCCTAATGGGCTTTCTACTTACGGTCCAGGTCACTTATACGTTTTAAGAAAGCTTAATTTGTTTTAACTATTGTATGTAAATAGAATGATTATTCAATACTGTTTGATTGACAACGTATTTCACTTTTGCGTAAAACCGTTGAAGATACTAATCCTCCGCTTTTTTTCACAAGTCGTTCACATTGACTTTGCGACATTGTTTCTTTGTCTTTTGATTTAGTAGTTACCTATTTTACTGGTTGCTGCAAAGTATTATCCGGCTCGAAGCACCATCATTGTTTGCTGGTGGCAAGTCCCAAAGGCCAAACGGAATTTTTTGGTGATTCACTACCTTAAACTTGAAATCCCGGAAGAAACGGATAGATTTGTGAAACTACAAGTTGCAAGTTTAATTTTAATTCCATAAAAAATACAAGAAATAGTGGATTTTCTTGCTTCAAAGATATTTATAGATTACTAGTTATATTAAAACACTAAAATGAAGACATACTGAAAACCGTTCAATAACAATAATCAACATTCGTGCCGTGCACGTGATGGTTTACATTTAGATGACATTAGTTGAAAACAATTCCTAAACTGCGTATTTTAATATTTAATATATATTTTATAGACAGAGGTCAACCTTTCTTTTATATTGATACATCAAATATAAACTTTCTTTTGAGACACCTGTAGATATGACGTACTCGTCCATAAGCTATTTGGTCGTGTTTTGATATTTTAGTTCTGTCCGCAAATTAACTAAAACAATTAAAACTAAAACTAAAACTAAAATAATGTACATGACAAAATCATACATCTGTGTTTATAGTGAATGAATGAATGAAAATCTCTTTATTGGACAATAAAAATAAGGTACAATAACTGACTTATTGCTACATTACAATATCTTCTAGTCAACCAACATGTAGGTGTCAAAAGAAGAGTAGGCAAAAAATTATAGCTTTAAATTTAAATTATAGCATAAATTTTTAAATTAAAGCATAGTGATATAGTGAGCATTTGGAAATAAACAATAGGTCAAATCAATTTCATATTATTTTATATTGCAGTTAATCGAAAACTATCGCGGTTGTTTGACATTATAAATAAGATTAAAAATAATTTACTGCGTAAAGTTTTGTAGCACTTGATGTTTCAGCGATGTTGTAACCACCGTTGGCCAGGCTAGACTGTCGGGTAGGAAGATAGTCTACCATGGCCAACGGCGGCTGCAACACCACCGAAACTTCGGGTGCTACAAACTTTACGCGGTAAATTCGTTTTTATCATAATTTATATTATATTGCATGAATTTTAATTGCTCTACCACTGAAGACAATCAGCCCATTAACGCGATTGAGTTTTTCCCATCACCTCGGCCTCTTAAAATAGCGACCTTCGCTATGCAAAGCATCTCCATTAGCTGTTTCACGCATGACTATTATGTTTATAAAGAAACAGCTATTCATTATTGATAAACGCGCGACTAAGAGAAAAATAACGGTTAAAGTTATGTAATTATTTGATGTTGTCTTTCCTGTCTTTGTTGTCTGACAAGCGCAGCGTTGAGCGTCGTATTTTGCAAATATTGGGCGTTGCATTAAATACCTTATTTAAGTACTTCACCTTTTTAAAGTACCAACTCCTTGTCATGAAGATTTTGTTTCACGTTCGAATGGTCTGCCATGAATATATTAAAATTAAATACTGCATCGAAAACGGAACAACATGAACTAAACATTTTGAAAACCTTTTGTTTTGAAAGATATGATTTGAGCACCGATCGAAAGCGAGACGATGGAGGGAGGAGCAGCAGAAAAGTTCTTTGAAGCAGGGGATTGGGTACAAGATGCCATTTTAAAGTCACAGTTCTTGTTGTTAACAGTCATGATGCATAAAAAAAATGTATTGCTGTCTTTCTTGACCTGGCTAAGGCCTTCGATACGGTGTCAACAATTGATAATCTTGTGGATCGCAGGCTATTGGTTACGGTTGGTAGTAATTTGAGTGACATTATGAATTCAGTTTCTAGTCTTGTTGAACCAGTCTTGTTATTTATTGTTTCTATATAAATGAACTTTGTAAATTATATACTAATGGAAACATATTAAGTTTTGCTGATGATACAGCAGTACTGTGTTTGAGGGGTTCTTAGTGTTATCTCCAGGATTCGTTGAGTAACAGTATAGGGATTGTAAAGAGTTGGCTTAATGAAAATTTACTAACATTCAACCCAAATAAAACGAAGCATATGTCCCTGAGCATAACCTAGACCTCTAACCCTATCAGCCTTTCCCATTGGAAGTCAAAATACACGAGTGTCAAGACCATAAGAGCGACCGCCAGTGTATGGGTTAAAACCTTAGATGGACACACCGCCTGGATCTCCTGTCGACGATTGCAATCGTACATCTCGATTTGTAAGGCACTCCGTAGAGTCGTGGCTAAGCCCACCCTAAAAAGTCTATAACGCACTGTCAAAGAGTCTTCTAACATACTCGATCTTGGCATGGGTGGGGGGGGGGGGGGTACTTTGATGCGGCAATCTTTTTTCACTTTATTTTTAGTGATCATCATAGGGATCGTCGTACTTCACACTCCTGTAATATTTCACCATATAAAAGTAACGGGTATTATAAACTAAATGAGTATTATTTGTGATGACAGCGCGACTACCTAGTATACAGTTAAATCAATCGTATTGTCAATGCCTGTATCGGTCACTCCCACAACTTCTCAGTATTTCAGGCTAGGGGCGGCTAAGGGCGCCAAAGTTGAATATGAAATCATACCTACCTCAAACCTACTCCCGTCGAAAAGCTTTATCCGATCATCGGCATCGCTTTCCCTGCAATACGTCATGATGTACTGACTGATTCAGAACGCCTGAAGGTGATAGATGACCCAAGACAAGCACTGCATGGACAAGAACCACAGCCACAATCGCGTCAAATCGCGAAAGTCGTTCATGAGCCAAACACAACCACTCCATGACAGTTAATCATCGAATCGTATAACTCAATGGACGACTTTACTTGTCAAGGATGTTAAGAAACAGATAGCACCGGGGTCCCATCCCCCTTTTTCCAAATGGCGCAGTCTGAACAGACTGAGGGTGGGTGTGACAAGATGCCGAGCTTATCTCGTTCGCTGAAGCACACCGAAAACCCAATATGCATCTGTGGAACGTTGCAGGATGAAGATCAACTCCGATCCAGCCTGCAACTGTCAGCCTCCATCACACACCAGGATCTACAAGAGGCAAACTATAAGGCCATCCAGGCCGCATATATTTGGAGATACGTGTCCTAAATTGGCCCGGACACGTTAACCAACGAACGAACTATGCTACAAGGCAGCCATACGAATCCCGATTAAACAGCGGATGGAGGAAGAAATAGCGGAGCTGATAAAAGAACGAATATTCTGCAAAACTGGCAGAAATCTAAAATAATTCAGCTAAAATGAGTTGGACAGACTGATTATGGAAATCATTTCAGTCAAAAAAAATAAATATTAGTGGTTGATTTATAACCATTGCAGTCCGAGTTCATCTCCGAAGCGATAAGAAACAGTCATCTTTAATATGAAAAATTGGACCCCGGTTCTCCGATATAACTATGCCAATGAACATAATTCGACAATAAAATTAGCATCACGAATAACTTCCGAAGTAGTCGAAACCCATCTTAAGCTACTTTTTGAGAGCAATGAAATTGCATATCAGATTAATCTATAGTGGTGATAAATAATAAAAGCTACTAGCATAGCATAGAAGGATTTCCCGGACTGACTTGGGAAACTCTTATGTTTAAATGATATGTATGTATGGATGTGCACAACCAGGCTCGTATCCGGACTTCAGTTTCGGTGAGGGGTATTCATTATAAATATCACAATGAAACGAAAATACGCTGGATTTCGGGGGTTAAATCCCAACTACCACCCCCCCCCCCCCTCTCTGGATACGTGCCTGACAAGGTATGTACATAAGTTGCGGATTCTCCCTGATTCATTTTTTTTCATTTTTTACTGAAAAAACTGATTATATAAAATTAACTATAGCAATAGTTGTGACTATATAAATTTAAGTATTATAATTTATAACCGGAATGAGAATCACCAATATATAGAAAATAATGTAATAAAGAAAAATGCTGAATAAAGAGAAAAATGTCTATAACCATATTTATCATAGTAATAACGTCATAGTCATAAAAATAGATAATCGTATACTAAAAAAGTCAATATTTAAATAAATGGTCAAATCCAGCCATATAGCCTTCGTTGAAAAAAAATAAAAATACGATCTTTGGCAAATGTCAACTGTCAAGATATTCCCCTTTATTTTAAAGCATGATACTCTTGGATTACGGATTCATCATTATCCAAATATTGAATTTTTGACTAAGCTATGGATATTATACAACCTATGACGCTCGGGATGACAACGATTCTAACAATACTACATTTCTAACAAAAGCCAGTGGCACCGACAGCAGGGCGACCCCCTCCACAATCCCCGGCTACGTAATAAAGAAGATGACGGAGAAACCATATACTTCTAAATCGGTTCGAGCGTTTTAAAGTTATGGTGAAATAAAGAAACGGAAGACATACATATATGAACCCTGACACACTACTTTTTATTGGGCAGTCGAGTAAAACCAGAGGCATTGGTGAAGGAAAAAGTTAGGTATGTAATTTAAGGTGTGTAGCAAGGTGCGCAACAGGTTTTATATGGTTTTTATATGTTTTTATATGCTACCAAAGCCTCCGATTGTATATGTCTCATCTCTAGTGCAAAATGATTGGCTTCACGCAAGTGACGTGCTCTATACACAGGGATGTTTGTACCAAGCGTGAGTAGCATTGACAATGTATGATGGTGTGAATCAATATGTAAATAATATGGTCTAGTTCCACGCAGTGAGAATCCGTTTTCTTTTCTTTGAATCCGTCACTATTGATTTTATAGCGCATTAGATTGATTAACGCCGTATTACAATTTGGCAACCAACATTTTACTACGAAATGCAACGCAGGGGCGGACCGTGAGTTTGTGGGGCCCTGGGCTAATATTACTTGGGGGCCTGCCTAATTTATGAACTAATTTCCATTCGGTCAAAAAAGTGTTAACGATTATGATGTCTATCTAGGTCACTAGATACGCGGTATAGGAAAAAGGAGGACAATAAATCATTTTATTTATTTAATATGACAGATACACAAACAGCAAATGTAAGATAAGATTTTACTTTTCACTAAAAATAGACAAATCGATTTATCCAGGCAAACTAAGTAAAACAAAGTATAATAATAATATAATATAAATAATGTAAGTAATAATTTTAATTGTAAAGCTAGTTAATATAAGTAAAATTTGTATAAACATTTATTACTAGGTACCAATTGACTAGGCACTGGCCTTAGTGGGAAACTGAACTGCTTAATTAACTAGAGTCTTACAATGCAAGAGGTGTAAGACTCTGGCTTAGACTGTAGTAATTAAGATTTGATCTCAGGATTGCCAACCTTATGACATTAATTTTAAATTTTTTAGATTTTGTTTGTAATTTACCATGTTGTCCATTATTTTCAATGGGGACTGGGGCCCTTTATATCCACGGGGCCCTGGGCTGCAGCCCAAAAAGCCCTTATATAGATCCGCGGCTGTGTTGATGGCACTTACAGTTACAAATAATGATGAATCTTCTATTATTGTATTCAATATGGCGACTTTCGTGGTATATCAGTATGGCAGCATCATGTATATATCACTCTAAATACGCCTATATGGTATAAAATAATAATATAACAGCAAACGATTTTTAAATCATAGCTCATATTATTTTAATATTTATTTACATAATGATGTTATTTTTTCATTTCATATACATACATGTTTCAATACTTAATAATTACGGGCATTACAGTTCAGATGTCATTCTATCTCTCCGTATTATTTTTGTGATGTTATCAGGGTATATAAAAATGCTATATTTGGCACTAATGATTGAATGTTATTATTGTCATTGGTTAAATTATTGGGTTTTTATAATCAATCAGCTCTTTATAATAAGCCATTCATTATCAATGTTAATATAGATTGCCAAATAAATTGCTATTAGGTTGACAGCCGATGCTATCAACGCCACCTGCTTTTCGCCGTTTTAGAAGGTTGCCAAATCTTGTAATGGAGTTCAGTAATCTAATACCATATATGTATAATTAATGTTTCAATGTATATGTGAAATAACCGAGAAAGTTTTAGAGTTTATATTGAATGCATGATATTCTAATCGAGACTTGTTTAATTACGAAGGTTGTAATAGTGGCGAAGGTAAAAACTCGGTTGAAATAGCGGGACAAATTCTTGAGAGGACTGAGCCTTTTTGCTCAGCCATAGCTGCGGCATTCCTGCTTGCGATAACTCGAAGGACTGGTCGTTGCTAAACGGTGCGCCATTACATATTAAAACCATTGCGAAATTGCCCGTGTTATCAAAATCGTAAGTGTTATAGTTGTCAAACTTTCAGAATGGCCAAACCGCTTTTCAATCGGATAGATTGGGCGTGAACAAAGGAAGAAACCTTGAAAATTGAAACGTTTTAGGCGGATTGCTTTGACAGTAAGGACGGCCATCTATAGAAATGTAGATTTCAAGGCGTTCTACGCGTTTATATGTAATGTAAACGCCCCCACTCATTTATTTTAAACTCATTTGCAATAACTATTAACAAGAGTTTAATTTATATGCGTCTTCTAAATGCTATATACTAATTATATATTTTCAATTACTTTTATCTAGGCGCATTGCAAGTACAATTCAAGGATTTCAAATTTATTTATTTATTTATTTTATACTTGTACAAATAAAAGTAGTTTATTTATTTATAACGTAGTGCCATCTGGTGCCATCGAGTTAGTCATTTAAGCGCCGTAACGCACGCGCCAACAAGTTCCACTTGATAAGGTTGGTGCGCGAGAACGGCTCCGCGAAAACATGGTGCGATCGAATATGAAGATAATTATTAGACACAAGAAGATCCACTTGTATTATTACTTATTACTAGAGGTACGGAATTTTCGTTTTTACGAAATAGATGCGAATTTATGCGATTTTTTTTGAAATTTGCAAAAAATGCGAAAATACGCACCTGAAAAAAGTTTCACTATAATTTTTTCTGCAGACGAGATTAATTACAACAAATCAAGCCTACTTTTATATTGGTCAGATATGTTGCCCATCTATGGCTGCAAGTCACCACCTTAAAACAAAATACATTACTCGAAAACTTCTCAAAAAATCCTTTTTTCAGAGAACTTTCTCAAAATGAGCTAATGCTTCTTTATTTAATATAATGTCGCCGTTACGGACATAACGATTTTAAATGGTCAAGTATTGGAAGTAAAACAACGTTAGCCTTTAATTAATATCGAAATTAATAATAGCGAAATTTCGATATTTTCAATTTTTAATTTGCGATATAACTGTTTTTTTTTGCGAAAATTCCGTACCTCCATTTATTACTATTATCTCCTTTTCTTTTATGGTTGAAGTTGCTTCTGTTTTTAATTTTGTAAGTCAAATCAGTTTATTCGTCTACTCCAGTAAATACCATGAAAAAAAAATATTTCTTTCATCTTGTCTAATGATAAAATATTCCACATGACGCATTCCAACTCCAATGATGACAGATAACCCATATTATACACGACTATAGTCTCCTATTGTACGCACTGCTGACTGCCATTCACAGCCTTTCCGATGAGATTGGGTTAAGTGATTTCAACGCGTTAAAACGCAAGGACACGCGTTCGACGCTCATTAAGTTTTCCTTTTAATTGCATACTGGCCGCAGACAATGACTCGCTGAATGTCAGCAGCTCCGTTAGATTATAACTCTTTGTCTACGCTGGTAGCACTAGTAATCGTATGCATATTTCTTGCGAGTATTTATTAAATCAAACGGTCGTAGTCTTTTTAGTATATCCTCGATCTGATTACTCGCGAGAACTGATTAGAATCTTGGTAATATAAAATTGTATGCGGTTATTCATTTTTATAATAATATGGAGATGGAGGCGGCCTAAGGTTTTAGTCAAAATTATAGATTGTGAATCTCATGAAAACTGACTGAAGTCTCAAAATCGGAATTTTACGTGATATCGTTACTTTCGCCTTATAACAGTTAAAATAGAAGTGTTGAAATCGGGCTTGTTCACATTTTACATTTTATTTCATCCTTACTTCATTGCAGTTTTTTCACACTGGCCATAAAGGCTGATTGAGTCATTACTAAAAAATTGATTGAGTCTTTACTGATAATCTTTAATTCCACAATGCGCCATTATGTACCACTGTAATTAGGTTAGTTGTAAGGACATTGTAATGTGGCAATAAGCTCGCCTTTTTATATCATGATTAAGTGCAAATAAAGAGTATATTATTATTATTATTATTATCCCATTGAGTCAGTTACTGACTTAAAATTCAATATAAGTCAGTACTGAACCGATACTGCCATCGTGTAAATTGATTTCAAGTCGCGTCAGTGCTGATTTCAATATTCCCCCTATATATTTTGAAGTCAGTCCGCTCCTCCTTGTCTAAACGCCGAAGTCAGTAGTTGGTCAGTCGCTGGCACTGCGCTGTAGGGTGATGTCGCGTCTTGTCGAAAATGTTAACTAGCAAAAACGACGTTGTTTTCGATACCTCTTCTGTAACATTTACGTCAACTCTTCTAACAGCAAATCGATTAATTTTCTCAATAAATTAAGTCACTCGTATACAATTCTGCCGATTTCAAAACTCATTTTTCCCCACTGACTCTAATATCGTGCATACACCGTGAAAAAATAACCACGAATGACTAGCGACTGACTCTATGTAACCAGCGTCAATCAGTTTTTGGCGCTAGCACTGACGCCTGTAGCTGACTCAATGTAAAACAGCCTTAAACTTATATAACTTTGTTTTGAGTCGGATTTCCAAATTCCTTTTAGTTCATTGGCAGCCATGTTATTCCTTTTTCCAAACCCTGTTATTCATTTGTCTTTTGTCGTTTGTTATTTATTGATCGCATATTTTCGTGTATGCAATCATGAAGATGTGGAAAATTTGCGTTATTTTCGAAAGTAAGGTCGGCGTTATCCGTTATAGCTTCTTCCGGTCTGGTTGTTATGCCAGACCTGCGTTAACCGCTACATTAACGCATATTTGTTATGTCAAGAACTATAAACATTGGAGAGAAACTCGTGATTAAACAACCGAACCTTGTCAATTGCTCTTCGCCACTGCTTCAGCAATGAAACGCACGATAACACGACAATCTCCTTAAGCGTTTTACCAATCATTTTTAACTCTGACATTGATTGACACTCTTCGGTTACTACCGTCGCAGCGCGTCTCCGGTGATGGTCATAT
Organism: Micropterix aruncella; assembly: GCA_944548615.1. Taxonomy (NCBI): domain Eukaryota; kingdom Metazoa; phylum Arthropoda; class Insecta; order Lepidoptera; family Micropterigidae; genus Micropterix; species Micropterix aruncella. Next base: position 25,247,112 of record OX155957.1, read on the forward strand.
TTGCGTGGATGTTCGTTAAGTGTGGATGTTCTTCCACGCTTAAACTCTGCACCCCAACATGCAACCATTGCACATGTGCAGAAGATTTTAGTAGACAGTGCGCATAGCATATCATATGATCGCTTGTGTATGGAAAAGGTAACCGCGCGTTAGTTGCCCAGAATGCTTACTGACGTGCAAAAGCAAACTAGACTCAAGATTTCGCAAAGCTCTTTTGAATTGATACGACAAGATTCTGTGCGTTTTTTGGCTCGATTTACAACCAGAACGAAACATGGTTTTACCATTACGATTCCGAAACAAAACAGCAGTACATGAATTGGAAAAGTCCGTCATGTCCAGCCTCTCACAACCGAATATATAGTCAATGCTTAAGCATTGACTCGTTCTTAAAAGTAATGTCAGAGTACCTATTTTAATTCTATAGCCGAGTCAGCAATACTCAAAAAGTGGCCCAGGCCAAGTATCTCATGGGTGATGCTTGACCAATTCTTGGAATATCTCGTTCGTCGCGTTTTCATATTTATTTTTGCATATTTCCTCGCCTTCTTACGTATTTTTATCGACCTTCTTTAGTTGATTCTTGAATTTGATTTGTTTTTCTGCTAGATTGGAAATTTTATAGATATTTTAACGACTTGGCCAGATTTCAACCGAAAAACAAAAATGACAAACAAAATGGCGGCCGGTTAAGCGGCGTATTTTTTTAACAGCAGTTAGTGATAAAAAATTTAGCTAATATGATTTAAAAAAATACACTGACAAAAGAATAGAAACTATGAAAATACAGAAAAAGTTTTTTTAGACGAAATATAAAAGTTTAATAATTTATTTAGGAGCATTTTCCGAAAGAGAAATATTATTTGTTTTAGGGGAAATATTTTTACTATATTGCCAGGCGAAACGAAATCAATCGCGACTGCTCAATCAAGTCGACTGTCTACAGAACACAAGTGATGCTTAAGGATTTGCTAGTGCTTGAGAAATGCTTGGTTAAGGAATATAAATTATACAATATAGGAATATAGATGTACTCGACTATAGATTCGGGTGTAAGAAATTCTAGGTAACTCGAACCGCTGGTAAGATCATGGCGTCTCCTTTTTGGGACAATCGTTGGGTAGTAAATATTAAATACCTCAACAACGGAAATCTATCCCGGATACGTTATATGAAGAACAAATAAGATGGGTAATGAAATATGTGAAAAACGTCGAGGCAAAATCGCGAAAGTTCTATGTTTCACTAAGATGCACCCGGCGTTCAAGTCCGCATTTGCAATAGCTGCCATTCAAGGTACTGACTTTGAAATGCTTGAATATCCTCTATATTCACTAGACCTCGCCACTAGTGATTTTTATATATTTCTGAGATTGAAGAAAAAATATATGAGAGGTACGAAGTAGTCACCGCGGCGCTGAAATTTTTAGGTGCTCAGGGTGAAGAGTTGAAAAATTAAGTTAAATTTATTAAAAGTTAACTCTAACATACTCGTTCTCACTTTGATTTCAATGCTGTAGTATATATTATATATTTTCATACTAAAATGTTGGCCTTAAATATTTTATTCACTTTATACATCCTACATTGGAAAAAGTCGCGTAGTTCTGTTTTGTTATATATGTGACTTGGATCTATGCCAAAGGAAGCCATCAATTTTGTAACTTCTTAAGGTCTTTACGAGCTGCGCAATGCTCTATTGAAGCGATTTTTTACACTTAATTTGATTCTTTTCTATATCTTTTAAAATATGCATTCTGTAGAAAAGAAAAGATATAATCCTATTTAATATTTAAGTACATCAAATTTGATACATCAAATTTGATACATTAAATTTGCTACAAAACAACCGAATGTCTAGAAGTTTTAGAGACATACGTTGCTCGGCTTAGGCTAAAATTGTAGCAAATTTAATTTACTTTTAAAAAAAGTTTTTATATAGGACCATAGACTTTATATTATATTATAACTAAGATACCTAAGGAAATATTAAAAACAATCCGAAAAAGTGGGGAAATTGTGCTGTTTGTGATTACTGCGCAAATCAGGTCTTTTAAAGCTGAAAACTTGGTTTCACTATTGGCATCTTGAAAACTTGGTTTCTAACTAGGTCCTTACAACATATTTAAAATTAGAACTACATGACTTTTTGCAATGTCGAGGTCTTTTTCGTGTACAATTGACTGGCCTTTTCATAGTTAAGTACCTAAAATAGATGCATTGAAGTTAAAATTATGTTTTTTTCATTATTTCAGGTAAGAGACACCATACTGGTATACCGACATATTGAAAAATGAGGTCGATGTATCCAACAGCCAAGAATCGCGATCACGGTAAAAATAAAACAATTTTTTTTTGGTATTTTAAGAATGTTATTAAAAATTAAACTGTTCTAACAGCGTGAAAATCTGCGATGAGACCATAAAATTTGTTAGAGAGTTTCAATTTTTATTTCGCAGTTATTGTAATATCTATAATAGTTATAAATTGCATGAAATCATATAAAATTAAAATCCCGTCGTGGTAATTTTTTTGAAGATCGTGCGTGATCAATAGCCAGCGGGCATTGTCCCCCTCTGGATAGATAGCATGAAATAGTGCGGACGCCCATTATAGATTACACAACGTCATCGGCTACGTGAGTCAAATTAATCTGAGAAGAAACATCTTGTTTATATATAGTTCACTGCCCTACCCGGCTTCGTATGGGTTGTTTTAAATTTATTGTTTGGGATGACGCTACATTATCGAACAAAATTTTGTTCGAATTCTTGGCCATAATTTTCCATACTTATTCAAATTAAGGAATACGAACAAATTCACTGTTTGTTTTATTTAGTGAGTTATAGGCATAATTCTTAGAATACTAAGACACTTCTGGTTTTCATTTTAGCATTTATAATAACGTAAATATGAAGAATAAATTTGTCATCGCAAAGATCCTGCGAACATTCGAAATCTAAATATTGCTCGTAGCGAGACTTTCCATATTTACTGCGTGTAACACGATGCATTTTTTTGGGAATGTACAAAAGTTGTACATTATATTCAACTCATTTTATTCATGTGGAATAATCTGCTGTATAAATACAATCTCCTAATTTATTTTAAAAACAATTTTTTTCCTTATTATGTCTTACAGTTTTGTCTTAACATATATGTCCTATTTATACTCGAGAGCAATGAGTTCGGGTCATCAACATAAACCCTAATATCTCGGAAACTAAGAATGCTAGCTTATTCAATAATTACACCCAGTGGCGTAACTACAGAAAATGGCCCCCCGTGCAAAATTTAACAAAAGCCCCTACCCTCCTACTTACCTTCATTATGGCATATAGGAAGTAATTTCAGTATACTAACTACATTACTTATTCATATTGCAGCTACATTATAAATCGCCGTATTCATTTAGGGGCATTGCTGCGAACATGCTGCGGAATCGAAAACGGAGGTTCAGCTATTGACACGTGACAGGAATAGTTTAATATTATATAAGTAACGAATAAACTTCAGCAAAACTGGCTCTCATAGCATTGTCCTTTATAATAACTGATTTAGCAATACCAAAAATAGTCGCAAATTTTGCAATTTCATTTGTTAAGGACACAAAGTAATAATTGAAATGCGCACGACTCCGAAAGGTTGCTTTAAAATTGTTTTTATACTTTGTTGCATGTGTCACAATTGTGATTTCGTCCCTTTTGGCCCACCGAACTAAATTGGGCCCCGGTGCGCCGCATCGGCTTCACCGGCTTAGTTACACCACTGATTACACCATTACTAATGGATATCGAACACCAGAAATGCTTCTTATATATTTTTTGTGACTTAAAAGAAACAAAAGGAAAAACAAATGCAATTAATTCGTAGGTCGATTTTCAAGAAATCATTCATTTTGTTTTTAGCATTCTTTGGCATTACTTTACAGCAACTGAGAAGTTTTGTTAATTTTGTTTGAGTAGTATTAAATAGTCTATACAATACTTTTTTTGAATAAGCTAGCATTTTTAGTTTCCGAGATATTAAGGATTGATTGCTCCCGAGTGTATTATGTTCAGAATCATCCCCCAAAAAAGAAGGATTTCATGTCCTGATCAACCTGTATTATAACATTAGTCTCCCACACTAAAAGCAAGCTTTCAAAACTCAGTTACGCTACATAAACTATAGATAAATGATAATTATTTGCGAGTTCACGCTCAATGACTTACGTAAAGATGGAAAGCATAGAGCGCGCGGAAGTCTGCCGATTGTGAATCCGAAGGTGCGATTGATTTTTCTGCTGTTTTGTTTTATTGTTTATTCAAATGATAAGAAAGTTCGTTGGCATAAGGAACAATACAAAAGGAAACGGTAAGTATCTATATTTTATTTTAATGTTTTCCTTATTAGGTACCTATACATTATGTACCTACATATCTTTATGGAATTATGTAAGATATCTGCCTTAGTGAAAAGAATAGCTTCATGTAATATGATATTACATTCTTGTAACATATAATTAATGACTAAATTAAAAGATAAAAGAGATATTCTGACGAGGATATCCATAGACTTTTGCTCAGTCTATCACCAGTTATAGACCGTTCGGATGGGGCGGTGCAACGACACTAATCTTGATCCACTGGTAAAATGTCAAAAAGTCCTAATAATAATTATGATAATAAAAAGCTTCATTTGGTGAAACAATTAAACATTTCAATCCAGCAGAAAATGAAACGTAAATGATTAAAAAAAAAAACAATGAACCTAAAACGACAGATCTTATTAAATGTTTCTAACGTCCAGCAGAAAATGAAACTTACAACTTACAATTACAGTTTGGATAAATTAATGATAGAAGTTGTTATACCTACATTAAGAATGAAGTTCGAATACATGTTATATAAGAATGCAAGTTAAGAAGGAAATATATTACATCAGATATACATAGGCGTCTTTAGTACGGGAGGATTTAGTTGCTTCTTTTCCGAAAGACTCGCATAGCCCCATCTCACGAGTAAGAACAATAATGTAAGTGGACACATTTATAAATAAATACTTTATGAAAGTTGAAACAATCGGCGAATACGCATACAATGGCTTCGCATCTGCTTTGCCTTCTATGCAAATGCGATGCATGGTTGCTTTTTGCAGCGAAGCAGCTACGCAGAGAGAAGCGATCGTTGACTATAGAAAGATGTAGAATCGTTAAGCCCGGAATGAGATTCGTGGGAAGTTATGCATATCCGAGTCGAAGAACATTAACGCATAATTACTGCAAACGATTACAAAGACTGCGAAGGTTGTATAACCTATACGCAAATTATCGCCATTATTCGTATAAGACGTTTTATGTAATTATCGTGACGAAATGGCAACTAAAAGGTATAATGAAGATAGAGATAAAATATTTCAATTATAGTGAAGTAGGTATTTTTTATTTAAAAGTTATTATTGCCCGCTCTAAATAAACTTTAGTAGGTAAAGTATAATACAGTGGAAGCGTATATACAGAAGAATAATATATTAATAACGAGCATAATTCGTTCCAGACTCTTACTCGTTAAGCGAAACAATGTTTCCCATACCTCCTCGTTGTGAGAGGTACGAATTACTCGTTATGACAAATTACTGCGAATTACTCATTATGAGAGGTACTCGTTATAAGAAGCTACACTGTAATCTATATCTAATTAAATAATGAATGTTGATATATCTGTGTCCGAGCTTAATAGACTTCGACACCGTTTGACCGATCACTATGAAAGTTGGCACATATATGGGTTTTTTCATAGAGAAGGTTTCTATGATATCCGTTTTTTGTAACTCACCCCTAGATGGCGCTGCAGCACATCAACTTCTATACCTTTCAATGGATCGCCATGAAAAGTGGTGTACATAGGTATATGAGAACGGATAATATTTTCGCGCTATCCTCTTTATTGCCCGGTACCGTTCAACCAATTGCTATGAAAATGTTATTATATAAATTCGGAAGTGGAAGTCGAAAGGGACCAATGACGTTGTTTTGTGAATAAAGATAACTGAAGTTGAGTAACATAGGCTATTTGGGGAGGGGGGGGGGGGGGGTGAGGGGGGAGAGTGGGTACACTAAGTACAAAGAGGGAGGAAAGCTGATATCCGAGCATCGCCGGGTAACACTCCACTAGTGAGTACCTCAATATCAAAGGCGGACGTTTGCCACCCAAGTTAAAAATGAGTGAGAAGTGAATTCTAATAAAACTCTTCGTGCTTTTTTCATTGGTGAAGTCCATTCCTTTCAAAACCGGTCAGTAATATAGCTTTTTCTACAATGAAAGTTTGTATTGGTTTCAGAAGCGCACACCTAGCTACGAGTTTGATTTCAAACCCTGTATTTTTGGATTTGTCTGGATGGACGTCTGGATTTAAAAAATATAATTTTACCTATTTATCAAAAGATATTAATATTGGTTACCTCACAGTATCATTTCTAAAGTATCAAAAAAAAAGTGCACTCCACAAAAAAAACTGTTTTTTCTCTAATTCAAGTAAATTAAATATATCCCTCTGTAACCGTAAGCAAAACATTAGGGTTAAGCCATTCGGGTTCTGTTATTTTTGTAAAATAAATCAATGTTTTTATAGTAATATAATGTTAAATAAATAAATAAATTAAAAAAAAAAATTAATAAATCCAATGGAAGTTATTTTTGTTTTATATCATAATAGAAACACGAGTTAGAGATATTAGCAATACAAATTAGTTACATCAAAAAAAAAAGTTATTATACCTACATATATTAGCTTGTATTAGGTGCTTCCAATCACGCCCACAATACATTTTTAGACATCATCACAAATTGTATGTCGCAGTTAATTATGCCCAGTATGGAATAGAGTGGGTGTTTCGGTCTCACCTTAACCGAGTTATCTCGTAATAATCAGACTTAAAGCATATTTATAACAGGCTAATGCACCTATTGTTGTGACTCATATTTCAGATCTATTCTGTATTGTTACGAGCAATTCAAATTCAAATTCATATTCAAATTCATAATTCATAATTCAAATTCAAATTACGCGGTACCAGTTAAAAATTTCATAAAAATCATTTAGATTGCTGGACATTCAACCCACGCAACTATTGTTTTTTCAAATTTATTTAATGCATGTCATAAAATGTAGTTACAATGTCACTGAAGTAAAGAAATATAACATTGAAGAACAGCAGCTTAAGAGGCCGTGCCGGCCGTGGCGGCCGTGGCGGCCAAAAGCTATATGAAGCATAATTTTGTGGCCTGTTTGTGAGAACACGATAAAGAATTTTATTACAATTATGTCGGATTTTAAAAACCCGGTCCTTAAGCTATCATTTCGCCAAAACGAAATTGGTAAATTATTTCCATATTAATTGTAAATTATTTTTATTCTGTTACTGTTTTCCAAAAAAATAAAAACGAGCGAGATTTGTCTTCAGTTTTTGAAAAACCTAGAAATGATTCTCAACATTAAAAAATACTATTTACACTAGCGTATGGTCTATTTGCATAGTACCAAGACAGTTTTTGGAACTTCCATACAAAAAATATAAGAAAAAAATGTTTGAAATTACTTAATTTCCAGAAATGTTATGGACAAACATTATTTTTTTTCTTTATATTAAAGATACTTTTGAGTGATATAAAAAATAACACAGTGATCTTAAGTTATTTTATTATTGTAATCTAATTTTTACTTTATAAAAACTATTCATTTGATAATTTATTATATTATAATTGAAAAGCCAAATCGACTATATCAGACGACGCGCGAAGCCGAAATCGTTATTCGAAATTGGCCACTGCCAACGATGGGACGTATTCCCTTGTCGCCGCGGTATACCTATACATCTTTATGTATATATCAAGTTCAAGTTCAAGTTGTTTATTTTTCAAAAATCTTTACAGATTGTAGAAACATACTAAAATAATAATAATAATTGAAAGCATGAGAAATAACTTAAATTAAAAGAATAACAAATAAAATTAGTGTAATTTAAACGATTAAAATTTAAATTAAAATATCATTTAAAAATATCAAATCACAATAATAATAATATTTAGTCGCATTCACTTAAAACAAATAAAATTTAAAAAATATAAAATTTAGAAAAGGAATTACAATTTATAATCATTTCATTTAAAATCGTTATCGTCTTCAAAACTTATAAAAAGTTATTTATACATATTTAATTTTCGATTTTACACAATACTTTCGTTAGCCGTTCTTGGTGAATTGTACGTATTCTTCAAAGGTGTAAAAAATATTTTCTAAAAGAAACTTTTTTAAGGACTTTTTAAATATATTATTATTTTTGATATCTTTAATATATGGAGGTAACATATTAAAAAAATAGGGACCGGAGTATTCCTTGACTTGTCTCGCTATTTTTAAATTTGCTTTAGGTAACATGTATTTTGATTTGTTTCTGGTGTTTATGTCATGAATATCTGAAAATTTTTTTTGAAGGTCTCTTTTCTTGTGGAAATCTGTTAGTACATTTAAAAGGTACAATGAAATGAACGTTAGAATTTTCAGTCGTTTAAAATGACTTCTGCAGGATTCGTCCCATTTCAAATTTGCTATAATGCGTATTGCTCTTTTTTGCAGTTTGAATAGAGGTTCTCTGTGGCACGCATAACAATTACCCCAAGTACTAATAGCGTAACTTAAAATACATTCAAAGTAGCTAAAATACACATTTCTAGTCTGGACTTCATTTAGCGTTTTCCTTATGATTCGTAATGCATAACATGCCCGACTTAATCTGTCCTCGAGGTTCTCACAGTGCAAATTCCATTTTAGATTTTCATCGATATTCACACCTAAGAATCTAACACTTGCTGTTTGAGGGACTGTATAATTATTGATTGATAAATGTATTGGTTTATCATGATTTCTGTTTTTGGAATTTGAAAAATGAATAAAGTTGCTTTTTGAAGCATTTAAAGCGAGGTTATTGCTGTTGAACCATCTATAAAGCTTGGATAAAATATCGTTTGACTTCGATTGCAATTCGAGTGTATCCTTACCCACAACTACTACTACTAGGCTTGTGTCGTCTGCAAACATTGTTACGTCTATTTCTTTGAAATTTATTGGCAAGTCGTTGACGTACGCTAAAAATAAAATTGGGCCCAAAATAGAACCCTGTGGAACGCCGAGGCTATTTACTATAGGGGCTGAGTAGTTGTTTCGTACGGTGCCATTCTGACGATGTTTAATTTCGACTACCTGCGTTCTATCTTCCAAGTAAGACTGAAACCACTGTAAAGAATATCCTCTGACACCATAATGATCGAGTTTGCTCAATAAAATATCATGATTTACGCAATCGAATGCTTTAGATAAATCGCAAAAAAATCCTAACGTTAACCATTTATCTATTTGTGAGCGGGTTACATATGATACGAATTCCCCAATCGCTTTATTGGTAGACATATGTTTCCTATATCCGAATTGCCTATCACTAAGAATACCATAAGCCTCGAAATAATCTATAAGCCTAATTTTTACAACGCTTTCTATTATTTTTGAAAAAGAAGACAGAATTGCAATTGGTCTATAATTACCTTTTATATAATATATAAGTCTATAATTACCTTTATATATATATATATATATATATATATATATATATATATATATATATATATATATATATATATATATATATATATATATATATATATATATATATATATATATATATATATATATATATATATATATATATATATATATATATATATATATATATATATATATATATATATATATATATATATATAATTATCGAAAGCGCGCGGGCGCGTAGCATTGCAAAAATATCTAAATTTTTAGTCGCGTCAACTCGGAAGGGAGCCTTAAGGCGACGTGAGACCTCAGAAAAATATCCGAAATGGGCAGACACGCGAAGAAATAGGCGGGGTCAATTTTGTAGGGTTCAACCAATAAAAATCCAGCGTTGACAAAGCGTTAGGCACAGATTCTACGTCCGCTGGCGCCGGCGACCGGGCGCATACTAAACTTTCTACCGCAGCGCTAGCACAGAATAACTATGTTTGCGCAGTGGTGGTATAAGGGTGTTAATGGCAAAGCATATTTAGCGTAACTCTTAGAGCGCTCTCACGTTGTAATTAATTGTAATTAATTTAGGGCTTCAATAAAAAATGTGACCAAGCGCGACGCTAGAGAATTAACCATTCAATTTAATAACACACTTACCGCTTATATTGTAGGAGTAATCGCGTCTGAAAGTTTTCGAAATCAGTTTAAAGTCTTTTTGAGTCCAAATTGTAAATTGGTTCCTTATCGAGGGATTCGCTTAGAAACTATTTTTAATTAATGCTTATATTAAAAAAAAAAAAAATCTTCAGCTTTGGTTGTTCTCAGATATCATGTTACCTTAGCGATATGTATAAATAACGGGGCTTCGTAAGCCTAAATCGAGATGCAAATTGTGGTGTAAAAACATAAAGTAATATTATCAAATATAAAAATATAAAAGTAACCGTCCACCATTTTATTTTATTAAATATGAAAAATATTTTTTTATAGAGATAAATAATAAACATTGATCACATATTATATAACATAATATATAAATTTTATTAATTTGTACAATAAATAAAGTACATACTTAGATACGAATCCCTTTTTATTTTTTTTCTTCTCATAATTTGTATAAGTTCATTTTCCATACGCAGGTATCTAATTTCTTTAAACCATCCGTTTATTTTATGTTTCAACCTATCAATATCGTATGTTTTTTCAGCTTGTCGTCGATGCTGTTAAATATTTTTTGGCGCCATAAAATAAATTTGTATATGCTCAAAGGTAGTCTTCACTAGGGGAATCAGAATATTGCAAGCGTTTTTTCATATGTCCAATACTTACAGTTAGGCCAATATGAACATCCAATTTAGCCGATTTTTTCACCTTCTTCTGTCTGAAGGGTAGAATTTCTGGGCACCTAATTGCGCGATCGGAATCGATTTTTGTAAGAGTTCGAATGTCACTTTACATACATTATTTGAATTGACAGAAAACAGTTTCTTACCGCGTGAAACTAAACGATATCGAAAGAACACCAAATTTAAATCGAGATGAATGTTTCAATCTATCCACCACTTGGAACCCTTTAGTTAAGAAGTTCTCATCGTTAATCCTTGACGACAACCGGAACGAACAGATGTTTTCAAAAATTCGCGCCAAAATATTCATCGCTAGGATCTGCACCAGCTGGCGTCCCGGTGGTAGAAATTGAACTACCCGCGTAACACCCAATGAACGCACGAGTGCCGACACGCAGCAACCACGACAGTAGGACTCTTATTGTCCCCGTGAAGACGGCTAATGTAACTTAGCCGAAACGTTGGAAAAACTATGTATTAAACTATATACAAACTGACCCAGAAGATATTGCTAAAAACACTCACAATACTCGTAAAATTCGGCCAAAGTGAATTAATAATTCAATAAATTATTTCTGATCCACGGTTTTTTTGCAGCAGATGTAAAATTTAAATTCAACGAATACAGCGAGTCATAAAATTCATAACAACCATAAAACTATGTAGGCGTATATTTTTACGATACACCCGTGTCGTGACATTTTATTTTATGGAAAGGATATCATAATAGGCTGGCCCTATGGAGGTAACAAAGTGTAAACAGCTTCATTTACACTGTGAGGTACAATAAGGTTGTGTTTCATAAAAAACTACAAATCAAATAGTTTTCAATGTGGCATATTAGTTGTGAAAGCTTAAAAGTAAACCTTATTACTAAAGTGTCATAAATAAGCATTGATGAAAACCATAACGTGCCAAATGGTCGTGGTTCCGAGTTAGGGCACAGTTAAAGTGGTTGCCAGTACGCCAGAGCAGAAATGTTCATATACTTGCCCTCCTATATCGTGTACTCTCCCAATCAACAGCGTACTATCTCCACGAGCTTTTCAAACCATTACGTTCCCACGGTCTCGTACTTCGGTCAGCCTCTGACAATTTACTCGAAATTCCCTGTCATAATATTGTTTCCTACTCCTACTCTTTTTGCGTCCATGTTGCAAGACTCCCAGCAAATATACGAACCTCGCTTTCTTTACAATCATTCAAGACTCACCTCAAAAATTACAACTTTTTTAACACGCTTTTATTAGGTCGACCTGTATGTAACTAACTATGTAACTTGAATCTAAGGTAACTAATTTAACCATCTTCCAAGGATCGTAGCGTCATGAAAATTGGCAGCTGTATGTATGTAGTTCTGATGACAATACAATAATATGGTACTGTCGAACTGATCTGATGATAGAGTCGGAAGATAGGAAATGGAACTTCATGATGGAACATCGTATCATAGCTGTGTTTGGACTTGTTAGAAAAGTCTTGGAATGAACTTTGACCACGATTAGGTTTCAAGGTCTGATGATGAAGCCGGAAGATAGGCACTGGCATTCCATGATGGAATATCGTATCATAGCCGTGTTTGGACTTGTTAGAAAGGTCTTGTAATGAACTTTGACCACGATTAAGTTTCAAGGTCTGATGATGAAGCCGGAAGACAGGAACTGGCATTCCATGATGGAATATCGTATCATAGTCGTGTCTGCACTTGTGAGAAAGGTCACGTGATGGACTTTGAACACGATCAGGTTTCAAGGTTATAATAAACCTTTTTTGGTTTTTACGTGCATTTATAAAAGCGTGTTTTTAGTGTTTTTTTTAACTATTAATTTATTAAGAAGTAACCAGTTCTTATCTTTCTTTCTCCTTCTTCTCCTCGGACATACTTAGTTTTAAATATACTAGTTTATATTTTATGCATACAAACTTAATAATCTTTATTTCCACAACGCGCGTGCACTGTCATTAGGTTAATTGTAAGATGTTGTCATGTGGCAATAAGCTCCTATTTTGGTGTTTTAATATTTAAGTGAAAATGAAGAGTTTTTTGTTATCATTATTATTAAATGGTTACGATTTAGCAAGCACTGTGCCAACAATTAGCTTATATGCAACCACCTCAACACCTTTATGCATTTACTAGATTAGTCATGACAGGTTCTGATAGCTTTTGGTATATTGTTTGGTATGTTGGCGCGTGCTTTGCGGCGCTTAAATGAAATTCACTCGATGGCACCAGATTTCGATATTTTTACCGCCAACCCTCACTTGTTTAAATTGCAAGCTATTAATTATTTATTTTTACATGATAGCTAGTATTATACGTATCATTCTATTTGTATAGTTATGGTAATATCTTTATTAATTTTACTTTTCAATGCATTGGTTTTACTGTTATGTTGATTAGTAATAATTGAATAAACAAAAATAAATAAAAAAAAAAAAAAAATAATAATATTGCTTCAATGCGACAAGTTAGCTTTTGATATATTTTTATATAGCTATTTTACTAACAAGCATGCTCTGCAAACATTGCGTCTCAAAAATCGGTTTCCGGCTGGCTCACCCTTTTCCGCAAATACAATACACACACTTACCTACATAATACACACACATACATACCATAGCATGGTATAACCATTTATTAAAGTAAGGTTCGTTGTAAGAGATTAACGTATGATAATAAACCCGACCACTGTGAAATCTCCCAAAAAAAGAGTAGACTCAATTAGCTAAACGGCGCGACTGATGTTGCATGCAGTGCAGTCGCGCGACGTGATCATAGACCGTAGCTTTACTCACTATATATGATTACCTTATAAAGGATACATAAATTATAAACACACGTTATAAGCCTTGCGACAATATTATCTTTTTGCATCTTTCGCGATGCAACCATACACCAGATTAATTAAAAAATTTAAACGTTTTGATAAAGTTGCTAATTTTGGCCGTAAATTTGAATTTGCATATGATTAACGCGTAGAATATTAATATTAGATATATTTTAATCTACCGGCTGGGCGGCTTTTTAGTGGGTCACAATGCTTGCGACGATTTTTTATTAGAAATATGCATTCAGTTCATGGCTCTATAAGCTGATACTTTACAAAATAAAGGTTTGCCTCTACTATCCTGATAGTTTGACGGTTGTAATGCCATATCACAGGCATATGATTATGTGTGTGTTTATAGATGCGCCTATCTCATGTTCGTAAAAGTCAAAAATGTAATTTAATTTTTGTTGGATACATTAATTGAAAATACTTTCCTTTCCTGGTTTGAAACATTTACCCCTACAGGTACCGTAATGCGTGTCCCGTAAACAAATTACTCCCTCTTCAACAACATATTTTTATCACTCATAACTTTTATATTATACATGAAGTGAATAATAGTGCTTATATTTTTATTTATTCGTTCTTATTCACTCTTATTTATGATTGATTATATATAACAAATTAGCCCTAGTTTGAACTTATATCTCTTATTATTTTTATGTCAGTTTCACCTCTCTTGTATTCTCTCCCCAACATTGTATATTTTATCGATCAAAATTCTCTCAATTTGGGGTGAGGGGTATGTTGGATACATTAATTAATTTCAGAGTGTTTTCCTTTCCTTTTCTAATTTCATACTTTTCATTGCGACATCCCTGTAACCTGTAAAATTATGAATATCAAAAACTAAAAACTAAAGATCTTATTAATACTGTAGGGTGAATATTAAAAAAAATATGTATTTGTATTGTATTTGTAAAATTACATATCATTTTCTTATACATATATATTAGAATGTAGTGTATATTCATATATTTGTATATATTATTACTTATTTTCCACTTAAATATATTGAATATAATATAAAGTTTACTTTATTTTAGTCCATAATTGCATACATATTTTTTTTCTACTTTAAATTTTACTTTAATTTGTGTAAACAACACATTTGTTAGATTTAGAAATATTTGAAAATTGATCACCTTCGTCAGTTCGCGAGTTACAAAAATACAGTTGATATAACACAGCACAGCCAGAAACAGACCTTCTAGGTCTAGTTGGTTGTGCAATTTCGCCTCATTCGAATATGCTAGCATATTTATATGCATAGAGCTATGTTTTTCGCTATAATAATGTTTGTTCTTAATTATTCCTCATGTACAACAGTATGCATGTCCTTGTATTTTTTCTTGTACGTTATAAATAAATAAATAAATAAATAAATAAATATAAATAGCTCTGCCCATTATTATCAGTTTGAAAATATGAAGTCACCGGCGCGCGCGAAAACGCAATCGCTTGTGCTAATTTATATGAAAAGCTTAATAATTTCGTGCATATTCGGCTTTTTACACATTTTCACCTCAACCGGAGTGCACCCTATGTTTTATAAATATTAATATAGGTACAATTATTCATGTTACATTTTTATTGCTTTATATAATTTTCCCGTACTGACATATTATTAACGTGCTCAGACGCAGGACAGAATATGTCATTCCTGAACTAATAAATAACATGTATATCGAAATGAAACAATCATTTAATAAAAAAATTCTCAAGATCATCTCAATACTCTCCTCAAATAGAAACCAAAGTGGCATACGCACCAAAAGAAACACAATATATTTAACTTCCGGCAACTGCCCACTCATAAATTCCACGTCTCGAATCCAACAGCCACTGGCGACCGTCGTACGTATCGATATTCTATTAATCTACTTAAAAGATCCACTTTAAAGATCTAATGCTATTGCCCACTAACATAATCCGTGACGTAGCCGAGGAACGTAAATTGATTTTAATGAACTTTGGAGGAACGGTGCGAGCAACTGGATCTGATAAGATTTGCAATTAAGATAGTTCTTGTAAGAATTGATTGCAACCGGTATTAATTTGTGAGTTATATTTCTACCGAGAAATGGCGAGAGCGCCTAAAGACCCAGATATAGTAGCGATTTACGCCACAAATAAAGATACATTCTTGGCAAATAAATGTAGCGTGGCAGAGAAACAACTAGAGCTATCGAGTACAACGGACGAACCCGTCACCTCAGGAAGTTGCATCGAAATTTGATCGTTCAGTCTCCCGTGAGGTGAGCGCAGAATATTCCGCCGTCAAGCTCCGCCACATGCCCGTAAGAGGCCGCGAGATAGTCAGGTATGTTACCCAGCGGGCCGACACTCGCGCCCTTATTACCATTTGCAACCAGATTACTCCGGTCTCCCGATTGGTTACGAGTTCTAGGTCGCTTACGCGGTCCTCTTCCTTTCGTAGCGGTGAAACGGTGTCTACCGAATCTAACGCGGATCACGGCATCATTTGCCCGGCTGTTCACCCGGAATCGGGTAGCCGATGTCGTTTCGAGAGCAGTCGCCGTAAGTGAGCAACTACCCCCGCTCTATAGGAGACAGCTTTGTTTCCATACTCCCCCGACTGTTAGTCAGAATGCGCAACCGATTGGCTGACGTCACACGGTGCGCAAACCGCCCAGGAGCGCCAGAAGATTTACAGAACTAGCTCTCAGGCCAGAGTCCTGCCCAGGCTCGTACTTCATGGATGGGTGTCGACCCGTGAGTGTGACCGACCCTGAACAAATGAATCTTCGCGGCCAACTCCAACAGGGCCCATTCGCTCCCATTGGTAGAGAAACAGTACGAAATGCAGATACCTAATATTGCAATGGGTGACCATACAGTACCGGATTATCCAATAGGTCAAGTAGGCACCGGCCTATGAGCTCCACGCCTTTTAGGGGCCCCGCGACAAGGGATCATTACAATCATATTTCAAAAATATATTCTAATAGATAGAAACAAAATAATTGTATTGACATTCTCCTTTTTTTGATCTAACTAGTAGTATAATTGTTATAAATTATCGACAGTGTTATAAATTATCGACATTTTGCTTGCATGCGCGTCTTTGCTACGTGACATAAGTGTTATCAGAAATGGTAAACGTCGCACTTTGCCGACGCGCTCCTGTTTAAAATACACGACTATTCTACACTATATCGTCGTCAGAATGTTTGACAGCCCAAAGGAGGGCCCCGAAAAGTGCAAAGATGCCCCGTCACTTCGACGGCCTAAGGGCCTCTACATGGCTTAATCCGGCACTGTGACCATATCAAAAGAATAACTGAATGTTCTTACTAATTTCCACATAGTCATAAAAAAATGGATCTTACCGCGTAAAATATGCTCTGGATCGCAGGTTACAGTAGTGATTTCGACTCGCACTCCTTCTCCGTGCATAGAGCCCGTCTCAGGAATGCTTTACCCACGCATGTAAGGACAGCACCAAGTTTGTATTGCTTCAAACGCGGGCTCAAAGAACACTTTAACACGCGCTCATACATTTCTCTCGCCCCCCCCTCCCTCCTTCTCCCCCTGCCCTGCATCATTATAAATTTATTGCTTTTTACACGACTGTCCAACAAAAAAGGAGTGTAATGTGTTCAGGTCCCATCTATGTATGTTTTCCGTTTCTTTATTCCACCATAACGCCTAAACGCTTGAACCGGTTTAGATGTGTGTGGTATTGTTAGAATCCTTATGTCATCCCGAGTATCATAGGGTACGTTAACTGCCCAAATAGCAAGTAAGTAGTTGCCTAAATCCCCAAATGTCCAAATGTCCATAAATTAATATAAATATATATTGTTTAGTGTCAAATGAAAGGTCTGATTGAGTAAATTACGGAAATATACATGCATCTATATGAATACATACATAAACCACACATACTTCATGAAAAATCCGTAATAAAAATAAATATAAATATAATAATTCACTTTCTGTGATGGCATTCGCGTTTTTTATTCTTTTTAACATATTTGCTTGTTAAAAGGTTTTTCAATGTATTTTTCATTTCATGATAGGCCGTTTTAAGTTTTACTATGACATGGCTGCTGCACACAGGGTTGGCTCCCGAGAGGCGACCCCTCAACGGTCAACAACACAGACACGAAATTTTGTATACGCATTCAATTATGATAGCCCGTTCTAAGTTTCACCATGATATAGCTAAACTTATAAAAAGTTGTTTTTTTTTTCGTAAAAAATTTTACGTACTCAAATGAAGAGTTACGGGGAAGAAAATAAATGTTAACTGTATAAAATATTTCGTAATTCCATAAAAAAA
Organism: Micropterix aruncella; assembly: GCA_944548615.1. Classification (NCBI taxonomy): domain Eukaryota; kingdom Metazoa; phylum Arthropoda; class Insecta; order Lepidoptera; family Micropterigidae; genus Micropterix; species Micropterix aruncella. The sequence continues at coordinate 25,265,177 of OX155957.1, forward strand.
AACTATTTTTAAATATGACCTTTTAGCAGGGTTTGTATGAGTGAGAAAAAATATAATTTATCCGTAAACCAAAAATAGTTGACGTTTAAAAAAAATATATGATCTTAAATTTATACCTATAAAATATATAGAAATAAAATATAAGTATCTCATCTTGAGAAATAAAACTAACATTGATCTTCTTCCCTGTAACCCTATAAATATATATTTAAAAAAAAATGACATCAAGATTAAAATAAATTTCTGCCTACGATTGCCCTAAGCAGGAACTTTCATTGGCACACTTGTTGTTTTGTTTTCTTTATGGTTCTATAGTGGTCTCTTGTCAGACTGACATCCATATTTGTGTGTGGCGTGTCATATCCGATAGCCGCGATAGTCTCCGATCGGCGTGTTTTATTCATTTATTAGAAAGCCGAGATTTATCGCGCGGCATTTGTATCGCACATTCGCGGAATGCCGGACGCGATGCGCTGTGCTGTAACATCAGATCAGATGTGTGATACTCAAAATTTCACACTGTCTCGCGTATGCGACTCTGCTACAATGGCGATCTGTCTTTTCACGTGTGAATCGTATAGGTTTTATGCATAATTGCTGTTTTTCTATTCAACAAAGCACGGCTTGGTGTGGGCGGTTGTTTGTTTCGCGTGTCAGCTGTGGTTTAGCCTACGTCGGACAAACGAAACGGCCCATAGCCACTCGACTGATGGAAAACACAGAGAAAAATCGGCGATCTGCGAACACATATTGAACAGCAAAACTAACCACTGCGTGCAGTTTCAAAATCCTATTGTGCTATCCAAAGAACAATTTAATTTCCCCGCATGATACTTGAATCCATTGAAATACACTGAGAAAAATATTGGATTTTGGATTTCTTCCTACAATGTCATTACGGTTTTATACAGAATAATGATGTTTCAATCATAAGTTTGTTGAATTGCAAGGAATTTGGTTGAAACTCCATTACTCGATTATATGTTTGACCATGCTCAGTATGGGTAATACGAAAATAACGATATACTGTAGCTTTAACATGACTCTTGTAACTGATTATAACATGCTGTCATGGTAAAAGCAATATTTGGTTGTGCGCCGTAATGAATGCGCGCTGAGCCATTTAGCGGTGGGTTAAATATCGCTAATAAAACAATATTAGCGATATTTTACCTACTACTAGATAGCGCATCGTGCTAATATAAAAAAAATATTAGGAAAATTGTTTTTCCAAAAAAATCTTTTGAAAGTTGCTTAGTTCGTCGTACTGATTCACCCACTACAGGGATGTCACTATTTTAAAACTCTATAAAGACTAAATTCAGAAATGGCCATTCTTTGGCCAAAATGCCTATGCCTATAAATAACCATGTATAAATTATTAAAAATAGATGAATAGGGCAAAGAAGATGCCAATAAAATAGGAAGCAGACACTCTCAGTCTCACGTGCGGTTTTTCTTGAGAAAACGCTCCCACTAATCGTGCACGTCAAGAGCTCGCACATGACTCATCTACTCTTTTTTTGAACTCATTAGCGACTAAAGTGATTCAATCGCGTATGCATATACGGAAGTTTCTTCCATGGACATGAGAATGGAGTAGAAATTAAATTAAAAACGTTGTAGATATCCCATCATTATATGATTTGCATAAATTGCTACCACTACATATTTTTAGGCTCCCGCCGACGACAAAGAAACAAAGCACACGCATTATCCTAGTATAGGATTTACTGTGCCGATTCGACTGAGCACCGATATATTTTTATTAGGCCAGAATAATTCAAATATTGCTCTATAATATTATAGAACATAAGTGAGTCAGAGAGAACAAGAGGGGGGGGGGGGGGGGAGGGGCGGGGGAGGGGGGACATTCTAGATGCCCCGGAAGCTTCAGTCTGAAAACCGCTGTCCCATTCTTATACAATTGTCATTTAGTTTATATACTATTTACACAATGTACGGGTACCTTTAAAAATAAATAAAAAGAAACTGAAATAGTTCCTTTTTATTTATTTTTAAAGGTAAAAGAAACTATTTCAGTTTCTTTTTATTTCTTCTTAAAGGTAGTTTATTTTTTCAATTTATTTTTTTCAGTTTATTAATATATATTTTACTTCACCGGACCACCAAAAAACGAGATGATAAGGTAAAGTATCGTGAAAGCGCTTAAAAAATCGAGAAAAAGACAGATATATACATTTTTACCTCCCCCCCCCCTTCACCCCACCTACCCCCTAGACGATTAAGACAACTTACAGACTAAAGTGTGTGTGTATCTGTGTGTATGCATTTGTGTGTGTCTATGTGTGTGTATTCCTTCACGATAAGGTCAAAACGCTTCATCTGATTGTGCTGAAATTTGGCATGCAGGCATCATTTGCTCATGGCAAGAGTTGATAATATTGTGGTTGAAATCAGTCCACCAGAGGGCGCGCTAGTCATACTTCAATCTAGAACGAAATATAGGACTTAGAGACTTGAAATTAAGTACACGGTTGACTTGTTGAGCCGAAATCACGTTGTGAAGTTTTGGTTCCAAAATCTTTTATACAAGCGACACAAATAATATTTAAAGTCCGTTATACATATGTTTAATAGTAAGGACCTTAAAAGCATTGACGCTTGCGATGCGTGGATAGTTCGAAATTCGAATTCGAAGGCTCACGGCGACCCGCGTTTGCAATTTGATTTTTAAATTGAACGTGATGACGCACGTCCGATATTAAAATTTTCACTGAGTTGCGTCGGATATTTACGGGAATTTTCGCCAACTGCTCATCGACTTTAATTATGAAATTATTCAGATGAAGTAAGTCCCTGGCTACTTGTCGGGAAAGTCTTGGGGTGACATCACCGATTTTTTTCTTATTAATTCCGGAAGTTTACAGTGTGATTCTCGTATTACCCGCTCGAATGGACAATCTTTTAAATGCAATGAGAGAAATTCAAGTGACATAAAAGATTACCGACAATTACGCAACACTCGTCGACAGAATCCACAATGGATCGGAGAAAGCAGGCAAGTGTTAAATGTAAAATATAAACAACATTGGTTGTATGCGTGGCTTGTACAAAGATACTTTTTGTAGTGTGGTCTCGCACTTTTTGTACTCCCTGCTATCGATGTCATTTCCGTTTGTTTTGGACACACCGCTGGTAGAATGTATGAATGAATGAACGAAATGTGGCATCGCCGGTTGGCAGGCCGGTAAAGTAAGAATACATGAATGCCCAAAAATAAATTTATTGTGGTTACATTGGCTATAGACATTTTTAAATATTACAATGTAGTCACGCCAGAATCATCAGTGTGGCAGAATCAGCATTGCTTATGTTCACACATAATAATAATTGCATAATGTTCAGCCTAAAATGACATGTGCCATATTGGTGGTTTTGGCGTCGTGAAAAATTTGAAAATAATTTACGATGTCATTTTAACCTCGCGCCAAAAGAACCAATATGTTTTATTCGGAATACAACAAGTTATAACAATTATTCATTGATTATATTGTCGACGGGTCTTTAACCTGAATTCATTGGCACGGAATTATTAATTTCGCCCAATTTGAAACCTGAGGGCCTATTCTTGAAAAATTAAGCATGCTAAATTTGTCTATGGCCAATGTAAATCAAATGGACCATAGACAAATTTGGCATGCTAAATTTTCAAGAATTGCTCCCCTGAACGAAAGGTTTGTGATTATCTCAGTTTTGTGTTTATCGCGATTATCTCAGAAGTTGTAATTAACAATTGGTTGTTAACCGCTGTTTTCCAGGGTATACTGGTCAACATTGGTTGCAACATCGCCGAAACATCGAATGCTATAAACTTCACGCGGTAAATTCGTTTTTATCCGATTATAATGACAAACAACTGCGATATTCTTTGACGGCATACTAAATATTTAAACAATCGTCAATTAGTGGCAATAGTAGGTAGAATACCAAAATAAATATATGACTTTGAAAGTTATTATAAGTAGCGTCAAAGGTCATGACCATTTTTTTCTGCAGCCTTTCCCGCGCCTTTTTCGTCATTATGTCGTCAAGTTTACCATAGAAACTTTGCTGTGCATGGATGTGTGTATATTAGTACATACTTTATAAAAATCGCCTGTTTTTATCGAAATCGATGAAACGTTGCAGACTATATATATATATATCCTTTAAAACAAGGAGAAAAATACTGTCTTCATTTATTTTACCAAAACCTGAGACATAATGGGCCTAAATAGAAAATAATATAAGACATAGAGCCTTACATTGTAAGGTTCCGGGTTCGATACCCGGCTGGGTCTCCATTTTCCTTTGGGGTGAAATTGACAGAATTGCATTCTGTCGATCGAATGCAATAACAAGACAAATACTTGCATACATTGTTACACGCACACAAACATATAAAGACTTCATAGTAGGGTTGGTTGTAAGAGATTGTCGCATGACAATAAACTTGCCCATTGCGAAATTTCACAATAAAGAATAGAAAGAAACAAACAAACAAACATTCCGGAAGCCCGTAAAATATTTCCGGTCTAATCAAGCAATTAGGTGCTTGAGAAGGAAGGTTAAATAAAATTTACAATTTCATCAGAAAACGGTTTAAAATCGGCTGACAGTGATGGATAACATAGCTATTTAATAATATTAATGTAGATAATAGATATAACAATATAATAATATTACTCAAATGATGCGTTATTGTCATTGTTGGGTATGCCAACAAAATGGTGTTAGTAGGTCCGTTGCAACAACAATATGGATTCATCAATATGAACAGTCGTTCCACATATTATTGTTTATTGTTTTTTATTATTTTGAAAGTGGATACATAACATTGATACGTGTGCTGTTTGGTCTTGTTTTTATTTTATTTTGTGTAAAGTATACAGTTATGATACGATACGGACAAAAATAAGAAGCTTATCGTAATGTATCTAGAAATGGGATATTTATCGACTTAGTCAGCTTCGTTGAATATCACGTTTCTTTTTATCAGATTGATGGATTTGTAAAGAGACCGTTATAGTGGCAACACAGAAATATTATAAACAATATTTAGCCCGTGCCCTCAGGGCATATATAAATAGTTTTGGTATTCGTTTGTCGTTTGTACTTTTTTACACTCAAAATTTTGACCGTTCACCTGTACACCGTTTATTTGACCGTTCAGGAGTCTATATCTAGAATGCAAGTTTCAGTATCAATATAATATAAAAGTTTGTCGTTTGTACTTTTTGTACTGTTTTTTTTTTTTATTTTTTTTTTAATGAATTACTCTGTTTATTTGATCCCTCGGGAGACTATGTTTCAAAGTTCTAAGTTTAGCTCGTGCCCGCATGACACATTTTTAAACTTCTGAACATTTATTTTTTTATTTTACTTTTTATGAATTACACCTCTTAGATTACTCATGAGTCTTATGTTTCAAATTTTAATATTTAACCCGTGCCAGCAGCGCACATTTTTGAACATTTTTGTTTTGTTTTTTTCTTGTTGAACTCTCAGATTTAATATATCTTCAAATTTGAAGGTTTAGCCCGTGCCAGCAGGGCACATTTTTGATCTTTTAAACATTTGAATAGATTTGAACGTTTGTGAATATTTTTTGAACAGCTTTTGAATTACACCGCTTATTTGACCCCTAAGAAATTTTTCTTTTAAATTTTAAGGTTTAACCCGTGCCCGCAACGCATGTTTTTAAACTTTTGAACATTTGAAAACTTTTTTTGAAAAGTTTTTGAATTACGCCGCTTGCCTTACCGCTCAGGAGTCTGTGTTTTAAATTTCACGGTTTAGCCCGTGCCAGCAAGGCACCTTTTTATACTTTTGTAAATTTGAACATTTTTAAACTTCTGTAAACCTTTTTGAACATTATTAAAACATTTCATGAATTACGACGATTACTTGACTTTCAAGGGGTCTATGTTTCAAATTTAAAGTCAATTGGTTGAGCCGTTTAACCTGCAGGTCGGTGAACATAGATATATGGGAACACAAAACTATATAATATATATCAAAGTTTTTTCAAAAGCTTAGAGCAGTGGTTGTTTTCAGCAAACCGTGCAGCGTCAGCAATTGTTTGCACATTACGGCCAATAACCGGGAGAGTCTAGAAACGTACGTTTCCTACGGTGCGAGGGTAGATGTTGACTTGGCTCCATATATATATATTCTGAGAAACGACCCGTTGGCCACCCGATCCCTTGTGAGCTTGGCGGGCAAAGGGCGCTTTGGTTTGCAATAAATTCGAATTTATCGCTAACGTCAGATAGAGGCCGTGCATGCGACCTCAAATCTTTGACCAGACTATAGGATGGAGACATCCATCTAAATCTGGTAGTAACGGCGCGAGCATAGCCCGCTGGTTGACATTTCCCAGCGACTCGCGGTAAGACGTTCGACTTACGGGCTTGTTTGCGTATTTATCTTGTGGACTGTGTTTGTCCCTAAGAACTTATAACGAAAACGGTATAATATCGTTATAACTTCCTGGGGTAGCGGGTTTTCCCGTAGTAGTTGAAAAGTCTCAAGTGGCCATCGGATCGTTTCCAAAGATAGGTGACGCCAGTTTGAAGACTACCCTCGCTGCTTAGGAAACATACGTTTTCAGACTCCTGCGTATTCGCCGGATTGCGCAAGCTAGGTTGACGCAGCCAGGTGCTCAGCACGCCCGATTCCACCCGAGGTGATCCCCTGGATCCGCACTTTCGATTTCAACTGTCTTCGACTGCAGGTTGCAGCCGCTTTTAGAGTTCACGCCGGCCCCTCCAGGTTAATTTCTTCTTCTAGGAGGTTACCGGATAGGAGCTGAACCGTGAGTTGAGCGGTCCCAAAAAACACAGGCCCAAGATGCACGGAACATTAGATAAACCGTTAGATAAACCAAGGTAACAGGGCTGTATTATCAAAGAAACATACTTCGTTTCTTTATATTGGCATGTTAGAAACGTCATTAAAGTAGAGCACAAAAGCAAAGGTCTAAGGACCCTGCTCGGATGTACACCATTTTATACACCATACGCAGGTACATAGCCTCATTGATTTCTGTCCACGAGAGTTTTACAGTTTCCTTTTTAGAACGGCGAATTTGGAAATAATTATCAGGATACCTCCAAACTCCTGACTGGTCCGAAGTCGCTTTCGCGACCTCTTCCTGCCGTATATTCAGCGGTGATTCAGTTTGAATCTATCGTAAACCATTGGCATCTTTAACCAGGCTCTGAATTTGGGATCAGGTAGGCAATTGGTCATTACAAGAGTGATTGACGACAGGTTAATATCCACCCCCGCTGCTTAGGAAACAGTATATGACTCCTTTAGTAATTATTCAGAGTGCACAATGACCGTCGCCGCAAGGTGTGCAAACCGCCCAGTAGCGCTGGGAGGCAATCCCCTAGGTAAACCGATTTACCAGCCGTGAGGCTATACAGCTAGATAGATAGGCCTGGTACGCGAGAGTCCTTCCTGGGGTATTCTTCCACGCGAGGAGGCTACTGAAAAGGAGCTAAAAACACAGTGGCTCTTATGGCCCCAGCTGCACTAAACCATTCGCTAGCAAGGACCTAATAAAACCCTATATTCGAGAATGAAAATCGGTAAAGACAGCCTCGATTACCATTGTCGTAGTGAAATCGATGTTTCCCGCCCGATACAGCTCAATCGACGCATCGATTTCAGGCAATAAATCAGCTGTTAGAGGTGGCTTTCTACGGACAGATTGGTCTGCGCGGGCGCAACTCTTGTCTCGAATTACGCTGTCGCGTTGACGCTATAAGGACTCCCACAAATCATAACACGTATTATGTTTCAATCTCGGAACGGGTTTGGCAACTTTTACCCGTGACTCGTGATATCGAGAGGGAATTGCGAGCGACGCGCGACGAGTCGGAGCGACTGTCGTGTGATACGAAGCATTTTTTATAGCCGAGATTGGTAATAAGCCAGATTAGATTGTCGAAGGCTAGACAGAACGCTAAGCGAGAAAATGAACCCAATCGATAGCCAGCTGTTACTTCAGTTAAAAACGGAGTAATAGTAGAAACTCTTCTCCACTCACAGTAATGTAATGGTGGAAATGATGACATGTAAAATAATTTGACAACTATTTCAGTACTCACTTTATTTTTTTATTACACTCGGGAGCAATGAATCCGGGTCACCAACATACAACTTAATATCTGTTAAATACAGGCTTGCCTAGCTAGGTGGGCTCTGATGGAATAAATCGGCACATTAGAAAGAAACGAAGATTTTTCAGTTGCTGACAGGGCTCAGACAAATGAAAAATACACAAAGAACTCTTAACATTATGAAGCTTAAGTTCCTTATTTTCTTTTGTGTTCCTAATCACTATTATTTAATTTAAGTACCTTTAAAATAAATAAATTCAGTCCCGGATTATTTCTTAGGCTAAATAGGCTTAGCCTTTTAGTCCTTCAAAATTTGGGTTTTTGAATTAAACTCCGAAGATATAATTGAATGAATAAAATCTTTATTGCATTGCATAATAAAGGTATATACCATTACACAACGATATATTACAACCAAACATTGAAGACCCACGTAGAAGTTGTATGTGCGTTAGCAATAACGTTAGTAAAAACGTAAAAACGGTCTAGGTACAGATAGCATTACGATCTTACATTCAAACTAGAAAAGAGGTTGTTTACATAAAGTACATAATAAAGTAAAAAGTAGTTGTCAGCTAAATGTTTTTTTTTAATAGAGGTGTTCCACAAAGTAATATCCAACTGCCTTTACCGGTCCAACCATTAAGGGCCCAACATTATTTATAATATAAATCAATGACATAGCAAAGAAAAAATGGACGGATCTTATGTAACGAAATACTTAGATGGGATAATAAGAATCTAGCCCACACTACAGCCTGGATAATAAAACTGTTACCATATTTGAAGTTTCTAACTATCAATTCAACATTATAATTATCAATTATAATTGTCAACATTATATTATATCAATTCTAAGTTTATAATAAATAAATAAATAAATCAATCAATATTATATATGTGAAATAGATGGAGTGAATACTTTTTGCAAACTGTCATTTAAAAAATTGTTGTGTTGATTTTCTTTTAAAAGTGGGATTTCTTAATAGAGACTATGTCGAAAAATTAACGAAAAATGAACTGTAACGATGGAAGAATGCGACCACGTGAAATAAGCAGTGAAATCTACCAAAAACCTACCAAATGCTTAGGTATGATATACATGACATTAAACTAAGGTGGGATGAGCATCTTGTATATATATTCGAAGCTATAAACCACCACTTTTTCCTCTTGCTTGTCTGATATTTTGTCTATCTTCGAAACTATTTCACCGATTTTAATCCAGTATAGCCTATAACCGATGGTAATACGCAAGCTACATATAGGAAAACAGATCGAAATCAGTCCGGTTTTTCTCGAGTTATTAAAACACATACAACATAGACAGTTGCAGGTGTCGAATACAACGGGCGAACCTTCAGAAAGTTTTTACGATAATGGTCGTTCTGTCTCCCTTGGGGTGAACGTAGAAGACTTGAGGACGAGTGCAAACCTACCATCTAACAAAGCCGACATGTGCCCGCCAGAGTCCAACGCTTTATGGCGAGGCACTAGGAAGTTGACCCAGCGGGCCACCTTCCTAGTTTTGGCAGGAACTCTCCGTCTGGATTTAACCATCAGGATGCCTCCGTCCTCCCGACTGGTTACGGGTACGAAGTCGCTTGCGCAGCCTCTACCTGTTTTAGTACAGCGGTAATTCCGTGTGAATTTATCGCGGATCTTGGCGTCGTTTGCCCGTCATACCAACCGGGCTCGGGTGGCCAAAAGGTTATTTCAAGAGTGGCATGACAACAGGTCAACATTCACCTCCGCTGTTTAGGAAACAGTTTATTTCCATAATCTCCACACTTTTTCAGTAATTAGTCAGGGTGCATGAACCGATTAGCTGACGACGCAAACGGTCCAGTAGCGCCGGAAGGCAATACCCCAGGGGAAACCGATCCACCAGCCATGATACCTGTTACGCGAGAGTTCTTACTGGGGTACACGGAAAAAATATTGGATTGATTCTTACATTACCATGTTGTTATTACGGTTTTATAACAATGACAAAATAACAATGTTTTAATCGTAATTTTGTTGAATTACAAGAAATTTTGTTGAAATTGTTATTATCGACTATATGTATCAATATATTCCGTACGGTTAATACGCAAATAACAGTATACTGTAGTTTAAACATGATTCATGTGTCCGACTATATCCGTACGTAGACAGACGGACAGATACATGCTTTCATGTTAGAAGCAAGATTCCAAGATCTCGACATATTAAAACAACATTATGTTTTAATTTTTCGGCACAGTAACTACCGTCACGCCAACGCCGTTACGCGTCACATTAATTCATACGTATGGATCATAGTCCGAGTTATATGCGCAATCCTTGCCGAAATATTGCATATTTTCGTAATCCCTCACTAAAGGAGGCTACTGAATATGAGCTGAATCATGAGTTGGGCCTACCCTAGAACAAAATGGATCTTATGGTCCGAACTGCACGGGACCATTTGCTACCAAAGACCATTCGCTACCACAGACAGACTTACAGATGTTGCATTTATGTAGATATGCTATGATCATTGGCTTGAGTACATTAGTAAAGTTAAAATCACACCTGACATGCGACAGCGCATGTGAATCCACTCATAATATTATGATTATACTAGAAGCCGTCTGACGCGGGCTGATAGAAGAACGGCGCAACAGCAGTCGCAGACGCAGATCTACTTACATATGTTTATCGTCAGATTATGGTAATGTCAAATCAGAATCTCTTTCTCAAATGGCCACAAACGACGTGGTCACGGTCGATCTATATTTCTCGCACAGCCGCGCCGCGTCGTCTTCTAAAGTTGCGCGATGATATTTATGAATGACCACGAACTTTAAGGCGTATAAGGTTGTAATTGAAACTCTACAATTTATGCGTCCCTCCACTAAATTAATAATATACAATACTCTGGAAGCGGAATTTATGCAGTTTAGCTTACTTATTCTTAACCTATCGCCATATAGGTGTTTATAAGACCCTTCGGATACGTAACGACCAAATTTGGTTGCACATCAGAACACCGTTAACTACGTAACGACCAATATTGGCGGCTTGCTCCCGGAGCGCACAGTAATATTATTTTATAATTCGAACGCATACTAAAATGCATACCAAATATCTTATTATTACCATAGATACATAGACGGCCGCTAGAATAATTTCGCGCGTCATTTCGCGGATATTTCTGGTAAAATGCCATTGTCAAACATCATATAATAATATATATTTTTTCGAGAAATCATAACATTTTTTATTGTTTTTTATGGTATGGTTTTTTATTGGTATCTAATATTTTTTGTATGTAAATAGCAAAACCAAATATTACCTTTGATAGAGAATCTAATAAATATCACGATAGCATTTACAATTTCTGAATAGAGTATTTTTCCATAAGACAACTACAAGTTAGAAATGCCTTTTTTTTTCAGTTTTCGACTTTCTCATATTTATTCATAATTATCTATTTGTTTTACAAAATGAGATTTCAATATTCTATATACGAAATTTAAATGGGATCATTGCACAGTTATTCTTTTTATGATTGCTATAGTAGTTCCATAGTTATAGTATTTTTTGTCGAGCGCGGCGATATTGCAAGAAATTCCAATAAATTGCCGCAGTCTGCCATGAAATTATGCCGCTACTCGCAGGGCAGTAAAAACACATTTTTAAAAACAATATTTTATTAAAATTTTCTGTCCCGGCCAACATTGGATGCAGCAGCCATGAATGAATCCTATTTGAATGCGTATAAAATAATTGGTTTCTGTGCTGTTAACCGTGTAGAAGTCTCGTCGTCGGAAGCCAACCCTGGGTGCAGTAGCCATGTCGCGACGAAACTTAGTACGGGCTATCATAATTGGACGCGTATACAAAAACATCGTTTCTGTGCTGTTGACCGTTAAGGTATCCCCTCTTCAAGAGCCAAACCTGGGTGCAGCAGCCCTGTCGCGGGGACTTTTAGAACGGGGTATCATAATTGAATGCGTATACAAAATTTGAAATACAATTTGAATTTGAAAAACATTTTGTGAAGTTATAAAAATTGGTTTACGTTAGGGAGAATATTTATGAAAATTTAATAAGTTATGAAAAGTGTATTAACGTTAGGGATAATATTTTGAGACACAATACATTATTTTTTGGCTATTCATTGTATTTTCTCTTATACATCCGGAAACTTTCAGTTTGCCCATCGTATCACGATGAAAGAGCTCGTAGGCCACATCGCTTTCAGTAGACCAACATAATTTTACATCATCAGCAAACATTAGACAATGAGCCGAATGTTGACTAATATACTCAGATTATTGACGAATAAATTGAACAGTAGTGACCCCAAGCTTGAGCCTTGGCTGACTCCAAATAGGGATTGTATATTATGATGAGTTATATGTTCGTGGCTTAATTTAGATACAAAATATTTTACGGGCACATCAAGAAGGCATTCTTTGCTGTGATATGAATTTAGATACGCAAAATTTAATCAAAGTTGGCGTTCACACGTAATTCAGCCCACGCAAAACGACAAATCACACACCTGTTAATAATGTATACAAAAAGGTGTCACATCTTGCCCAATCTCAGCATTGTTATGCATATATCATTATAAACTATGGCCGCAAATCATAAACAACTTCAAAGTATTAACTCTTACAAAACGATGAATTTAAACGATTGAATTTTGTATATTTTTGCACTCTGACATTTGTGCTTGAGAAACAATCATATGAAATCGAAGACTATCGCGGTTGTTGGACATTATAAAGAAAACGGATTTATGGTGTGAACTTTGCGAGGCAATTCCCTCGATCTTGTTTATAAAACAGTCATATTTTTTAAAACCTAGGACTGTAAATTTTTTGTATCTTATCGACCGTTTTTCTATAATTGTCGGCGAACACATTACATTTAATTTAATTGCTCGATCAATATTGTAAAAAATAACCAGTTACTAAATTCAGCTAAATTAAAGGAAATGAAAATAAAGAAAACAACACTTAAATTTTAAATAAAAGTGGACGTTTTTGGTAACTTGCGAAATCATTATTCTGTAGTGACCTCAATCTTCTTACTCTAAAATTACGAAAATATCACATCACACCGCCCTATTATTTATGGTAATACGGAAATTACGGAAATTATGGAAATACAGAAATTACGGAAATACGGAATTACGGAAATATCACATCAAATAATCAAAATAACTAATTACAAATGTTCTATAACGGAAGTTCAACGTCTAGTAACGGAAATTTACTATAATAATGACTAGATATAAGTTGTGATTATATTTACTATTCTTATTAATAGCTTTTCACCTTTATCTTTTACGGATTAGTTTTTCATTTACTTTGGATTTACTTCTTTTGTTTAGCCTTCGTTTGAATTTAATCAATAGATTATTGTTATCTTCATATTTTTAGACATTTATAGTTGATTCTTACTTCTTTTTAAACAACTCTGAGATTACATTGTAAATTTAATTTGGTGATTGTGGTTGCATTAAATATTTGATACACTTATTTTGCCTATTGTCGCGATAGTGAGCTCATATTGACCACTGTGCGGCGGTTTCCGGTATTGAGGGTATGCGTATTAGAAAAAATCCCTACTGCTAATTAGCATGAAAGAATGCCTACGCAAATATACACTTGGTTTTTACCTCTGAATTTAAAGCTCGTGATGTTCGCATGCAGGTATGGTCGTATTCGCATTACAACATTAGATCATTTCACCCCTCATTAAAAGATAATAAAACATTATAAAAAATACTTACAACATAATACACTTATTTTGCATTTCGAAGTAATACTGTCGCGCTATTGAACTCATATTGACCACTGTGCGGCAGGTTCCGGTATTGAGGACATGCGCATTCGAAAAAAGGCCCTGCGACTAATTAGCATGAAAGAATGCCTGCGCAAATGCGCACTCGGTTTTACCTCTGAATGTGAAGCTCGTGATGTTCGCATGTGCGTACGGTCGTATTCGCATTACAACGGTATGGTCGCCATAAATCTTGGTAACAATTATGCAAGCAGTCGAGATCTACCATTCATCGCGATATGGATTACTAGATCGCGCTGCGTCTCCATGACAAAAAAACTACGAGATTCCCGCCGGAGGCGTTACGCTTTGCTGAATTTACGGCGCACTTAGGACAGAACACCTATAATATAATGATTTAGATAAATTATAATGATCTAGATATACTTGCTCTTTGAAATTCCAAGAGTTCTGACCTGAGTGCGTATAAAAATACTACTTACTATAGCCGCTTATGCTACATTGCAGTGTGGTTTTATTTTTAAAGGAGGTGCCAGTTTAGATTGTTAATAAGTATTTTCGAAATAGGTTAAAGTTGCTTAAGTCCTTTAAATACATTAAAAAAATAATAAAAAATTGTCTGTTCGAATACAAATAATAGGAATAATAATATAAAATCGAAGACTATCGCGGTTGTTTGACCAGGGTAGACTGACAACGGCGGCTGCAACGTCACCGAAACGTCGGGTGCTACAAATTTCACGCGGTAAATTCGTTTTCTATCCTATTTATAAGGAATAATAATGTCCTTATTCCAAGGAGATAGGAGGGTGTTCGCAGTTATGGATTGTCCCATTTAAAGTATATGTTGTGTTTTTTTAAAAAGCAGCTACCTACACTTACCTATGTGCCGAATTTGAATAAAATAAGACTGGGCTGGGACTGTTTGCGTTCAATATATATTTTACTCTATTATGCTTAACGCAGTTTTTTCTTCAAATATTAAATGTTTCTTTAAATGTTTTTTTTTCATTAGCATTATTTTTATCGTCTTGGTTTCGTTGTATATTATGTAACGAATTTATTGAAGAAGTAGCACTCAGAATGGCGCCCAATTTACACAATACAGATTCAAGATTTCAGATTACTGAAAATAGTTTTGGCTGCTGAAATCGAATTGAAATTCGTATAATTAATCAGGTTACAACAGACGCCTACATATATGTAGTCATCATACGCAAACCAGAGGAAAGTATTTACTTTAAATAAAAAAAAATGGTTTTGTCACCCTATGACTTTCCCGCTATTTTGCCAAGGACTGGTTTCATCTCAGCTAGGGTTGTCGATTACAGCGGGCGAGCCCGTCGCCTCAGGAAGTTTTAACGATTAGTCGTTCTATCTCCCTGGAGTGAGCGCAGAAGACTTAGACAAAACAGTCCACCGACAAGCTCCGCCACATAGATTATAATATGTATAAATGTATATATGTATATATGTGTATGTATATGTGTAGATGTATATGTTTATATGTGTATGTATATATATGATTATTTAATATTATTATGTATATTATGTTACTAAATTATAAGTAGGTATATGTAAAATTTGTGTAAATATAGAGCTACCACGTAAAGCAATGCTACATTATGTCATATTTACCAACTAAAAAAAAAAAAAAGGAAAAAAAGAATACATAAAAGTCTACCTTAGTACGGGCATTACTCCAGCAAGGTAGATTTTAATCTTATTAATCTACTATTATAAATGTGTGTGAAATATTAATAAATAAATAAATAAATAAAATCGGATTATGCGTTCGGGCTCTATCGTAGAGGAATATACACGGACACACAGCCAGACAGTAGGACGCACGCCTTCAAAATGAGTATTTTCCTCTTTATCTCGAATACAATTTTTGCGTTCACAATACTCCCCCCCCCCCCCCCCCCCGCTCGTCTGTTAGTGGTTCAAAACAGTAAAAATCTAATTAGACATTGTTTAGCTAAACTTCATCAATAACTTTTCATAACCACCTCGGCGTTTCCAATCGATGTTATCGTTTTCACTTAAACTATTATCTGTACTTTCTAATTCTGCGTCTGTACTTACTAACGAATCATGTCACTTCTTAACTATCTATTAATCACCGTTGCAATCATGACCTCCGCATGGATTTACGCGCTTGGATACCACTTACGGCACATACGATCAGCTTAATCCATGTAACTTACGGCGAAAATTATTAGCTCTAAAATGCGCTGCGCAATATCTTTAGATTGTATATATTTAATGAAATGCATTCGGTTTAATAGATCTAGTCTGTAGTTAGGTGGGTGAGGACGGGTTGTAAAATAGACCTAGTGGTGACAAACTTTTCATTTTAAATTCTAGATTTTATGACCATCCGTCCATTTGTGGATCAAGGAGATCTGTGTAGCAAGGTGAGCGATGATCGAATGTTTCAAGTCAGACTATTCATGTGAGTTGATGCAGAATAAGAGTTTTGCAAATCCTCTAGTCCACGTTGGACAACTACACTGAGCAAATATACGTTGATGTTTAAAGGAAATAATAAAAGTTTGTCACATATTTCATTAAAATTTCGCTATAACTCTTGTCGTGTTATGGAATTTCATTCAACACTTGCCATACTTTGTCGCCATGGTGCGACGACGGAATTAGCTCAGATAAACAGTTATAAATTAATAGCAAAAAAACATTTTTAAAATCAAACTTTTATAGATCCAAAAACTATTTTGAACGTGCTATCAGAATTGAACGCGTATACAAAATTTTGTGTCTATGCTGTTGACCGATGAGAAGTCCCCTCGTCGGGAGGCAATCCTGGGTGTAGAATCAGGTAATGCTTACCATAAAAATGCATTGTTTTCGAAACTGAACCGACGTCTAAAATTTCATATTTCATAGAAAAAGGGGAAGTGTTTCTAATTCAGCTTGTAAGATTTGACATAAACGAACTGACAAACATTGCAAGCTTGTAATAAGTAAAAAGAGTTAATATTTAATATTTACCCGCCACCTTTGTCCCGCGGACTTAGACTAACTTGCTAGGGGTAAATAAGTACGCATAAGTAACATCTTCAACAGTGTATTGAATCCAGCTTGTCAGCTCTCGCATGTATTAGACAAACTTTGGTAGGTAAAAATGTCAACCATTTGACCTCGCTTGGTAGATAGAATCAGATGTCGAAACAGCGAAGCGTTACACATTACACACATTACACGATCGCTCCGATTATTATTATGCACGCATGTCATTCGGGGCAACGTTGTGCAACAATGGTTTATTTAAACGTGTACGTGGGCCTCTGCATACATATGCAGGCAGCTGCTCTTAAATAGTTTAATATGCACACAATTGATTTTCTCCTCATCTGTGTCCTATGCATCCAAGGGAGTGGCCCACGGATCTTGGCTTCGCCTCGAAATGACATTGTGTTTATTCAGTTTGTACAACACATGTTATTTAATCGAATTTTTGTATAATTTCATTGAATTCGATCAAACCCCCATTTGCAATATTATAATACATGTTCAGATCAGTGAACTGAAGTGTTACTTTATTCAATTCAATTCATTTCAATTCAATTTTATTGTATTGTAATTGTGGGTTAGTGCTGTGAAGTTTTACAATTATTCAGTGCGGCACAACCTGCCTTTTAGGCGTACAATATTTTTTATACAAGATTGCTCACAGATTAGCTAATCGAGTAGGCAATAAAAAAAACAATCAATTTAAAAATACACGATTCGGTGTAATTAAAAACATTATGTGTTTTTATTTATGCGCATTATATTAAAAACACAAAATCAGAGTAACTTAGTAACGTAATATTAGGTCCTTACCTATGTTTTATAAAAGAAATTTAAGACCAAAAATTGTGTATGAAAAATATATATTTAATTAATAGAAATATTGACCCCTATTATCTATGCAGATTTGTCATTTGAATAGGAGTTTAATTCCTCTGCTGTAAAACTCTCGTGGACAGGAACTAATAAATGCTATTGGTTCCTGTATAAAGGTATCTAAATTATGAAAAAAAAAATAATCTCTATTGGAGCAAGGTCTGGCAAGAACGGTGAGTGACCAAGAGTCTCCAGCCGCAACTCTTGCAGCTTTGCGACTGTTTGCAGTCAAATCTGTGGTTATATGTTTGCCATACAGAAGCAGTGGCTATGGGCGATTGACCAGGCTCGGTTATATAATCACGAGCTTCTCCGTCATTGTTTGCAGTTATTTTCAGTACACATTTACGGTAACTGTATAGCCAGAGTGCAAGCTGTAATAGAAAACACCGGCACAGGATCTCATATTTGAAAATAATTCAAATTTTCAACTTTACCATGGTTGCACAAACGAAAATATTTGAGTAAAAACAAACGAAGAAAGACAAATAAAGAGCCCATTCTTAAAAAAAGAATAACACAACCTTGAATTAAAATTTATTTTAATTTAAAATTCCAACTGAAACCCAAGTTATTCAAGTTAAAAGTGGCCGGTGTGAAAAAAACAGCAATTACATAGATACGGATCCAATACTTATCTACTATTTAAAAAGCACAGAAAGTGAAATTAAGCAGGTATTTAAAATTTTCTTAGTAACGCCAAGACTTTCCCGGAAAGTAGATAAACCCCCTCCTGATACCCCCTCCAACCCAACCTCCCCTCCCCCCTCACGTGCCAATTCGTAGTATATTTGTAGTATTTTCCGTGGTAATAAAATGATATTTTTCCAAAAACTATGTAGTACTAGCTGCGCCCCGCGGTTTCACCCGCGTGGTGATGGAAAATTGTGATAATGATGATAGAAAACTATATATCTTTATAAATTATAGCCTATGTGTTATTCTGATGTGTAAGCTATATTATTGTAAAGTTTCATCAAAATCCATTTAGTAGTTTTTGCGTGAAAGAGCAACAAACATCCATACATACATTCTTACAAACTTTCGCGTTTATAATAGTAGTAGGATTGTCTTAAATATGGCGGTGTCAATTTTTTTTTGTGTTGCTTATATATCAGATATCCCGACCAAAATTTTCCAATTTGGTTTCGGGCCAACAAGGCATCTGTGTACCGAATCGCAAGTCTTTAAGTCCAATATTTCGAGTCCGAAGCCACAATCAATGGTGTAAACAAAATGGCAAAAACGATGGAAAGAAATGGATACGCAATTGAAGAAAAAACTTATTTAACTTTATTACCTAATGAAATACTACTGTTGTGTCTAAGCTCATAGATACATTATGGCGGTGTGTTTGAAAGACGATTATCATTGACAAATGAAGTCTATAAAATGAATCAAATCGAACTAATCAACGCAACCGTAATTAATGACATAGAATAGCTTGTAAAATGATCGGGGATTGAGCATTTATTTTTTTATAGCCACATCATCTACGTCGTTAGTTGTCTATTATTATAAACTCTACAATGTTTTGATCTACTCATAAAAATAGCCCTGAAGCTGTTTTTCTTCAGATGATAGATCCTCGAATAACTTTTACTTTTCCGACTGAGGCAAAGTATTGTGAACACACTTCTGTGAGTCTGTGTGTATTCCTCCACCGATTGAGCTGAAATTGGCAAGCAGGCATCATTTGGTCATGGCAAGAGTTTAAAAAAATATGCTTAGAATAGAGAGGCTCACTAGTCGTATTTCAATTTCGAAATATTGGACATAGAGACTTGAAATTTGATACACAGATGCCTTGTTGGGCCGAAATCACAATGTGACATATTGGTTGTAGCGAATGGTTTCGTGCAGCTTGGGTCATAAGATCCACTCTGTTCTTGGATCGGTCCAACTCACGATACAACTCCTATTCAGAAGCCTCCTCATGTGGAAGACTACCCCGGGTAAGACTCTCGCGTAATATCTCATATACAAGCTACACTAATATAATTTAATTCCGCCATACAGTTTAATTAAATATTAACGCTATCTGTTGGTGCTTGGCCCCAACCCAACCTTAGCCGAGAAACGAACCGATCCGCTCGAGGCGTTTGCAATCGAACCCAACCGTATTCGTCCGCCGGCCGAGAGAGGGCGCTAACCGATTTTATTTATTTATTTATTTAACAACAAATCAATATTACGGTACACACTAATTCGTTGAGATGTAATATAACATAAATATTAAAAAAAAATGTATATTTTAAGTACATAATCATGTTTTAAATGGGCATGAAATGTGCAAATAGAAGCATTAAAAATAGTAAAAGTAACAGAATAAATTAAAAACAATCGATCTTATTCTAGCATAAACAGGTAACGCAATGCCCATACCTTGAAGAGATGAGTGTAAAAAATTTCAGGTCTGACGTTGCTGAACATAGCACATTTATGTGTCGCAAGGCACGCGTAAGAAGACTCCATCGACTTAAGTTGGTTCGCGAGTACGGCTCTGCAAATAGAGTATGTGACCGAGCTAATGAAATTAATATTGAGATAAAATCCGTCCTTCGCTACTTGTCGGGAAAGTCTTGAGGTGACACAATCGTTTTTTTAATTATATCTTGTTTACGATATGTCTCATTAAAGTGCCCACTCAACGATTATCTTTATCGGCCTCGGCTCTGCGCATTTCTTTTTATTCTTTTTTATTGGCTCGCTTGTTGCGTAAGTGATCGTAGATCAGCCATCTGTTTTGCGTCTTCGGTGGCGGTTATCATTAATATTGTGTGATCGCTTTCTAATTGATGAATTCAGACACTGACTTTACGGAGATACGCACCGCGAGGAGAGCATGAGTTATGACCCTCTTATGAAATTCGAAAAGTCGTGCAGAGCGCTGACTGCGCGGGCGGCTTTTTCTGTCTTGAGCACATATCAACCGCGCATTGTCGCTGCGGGCGTTGACTTTTTTGGATCGCTCTTTTCGGTTTTTATATTCCGGTTAAAATGTGGCTATTATGTGATAATCTGGGCAGCTCTAGATTCGTGTAAGCATTGCTTTAATTCACATTCTAAAATAACGACAAGTAAGACAAGGCTACACCCTGTCTCCTAAGCGTTCTACTCTTGCGTTATGTTCGCATGAGTGAAACTCTTCATACTAACCATTCATATGTATTGTTTAGGGAAGACTGTTGTACCTTGGATTACCAAAAGATTTTTAATTATTTGTACGCGGAATAAGGGTTACCAGTTTAAATACCTAATTTGGTCGAATTTCGGCAATCGACCAATCTCGATGTTGTTGAGTTGTCGCGTCGGATAAAGGTGATCAGAATCAGTGATCGTTGCCCATCCCTATTTTTTCCGTTGTCATTGTCCAACTCTACTTCCCACTATTTCATCAGTCTTATAGCCATCATCGAGGAAGAAAGAGCTCGCCCGCGGGTTCAAGGAAGGATGAAGTATTTTTTGACGTGATTTTGTGAAAAAAAAGGTGGTTAGCTGCATGAACATGTTCAGTTTGGCAAAAAACAGTAGTAAATAATTCGAAGTAAGGGAAAAAATATTTGGTATGGCAACACTAACCCTTACGTCAGATGATTTGTATCCTGTTGGTTACGTTTAAGAAATTGCAATAATTTTGGTATTTATTCTGGCTATTTGTGTTCTTAAACGCTAACGGCTAACATCATGGGCCCGTTAGGGTGCTAACGGGCCCATGATGAGGTGGCCACGATGACCCATGTGTTCAGGGTCGGTCACACACACAGGTCAACACCCATCCGACGGCCTCCCCGCATGGGGTGCGAATCCTGGGTAGGACACTGGGTCAACCAGTCTCCCCTGGGAATCAAACCTCTGGCGCCCCTGGACGGTCTGCACACCGTGCGGCGTAAGCCAATCGATTGTGCTCTCCGACTAACAGTCGGGAGAGTCTGGGAACTGTATTGTTTCCTACAGAGCGGGGGTGGTTGTCTACCTTACGGCGACTGCTCTTGAAATGACCATTGGCCATCCGATCCCGGTTCAGAGTCGGGCAAAGGACGCCTTGGTCCGCGATAGATTCGGTGCACTCCGTTTTCAGTGTCTCAAAATGTACCTACTTCTAGGTACATTTTGGGGTTGTGTTTTGTCTGATATTTTGTATAGTTTAACCACAAATTGTTTGTTCCCATCTGTCTCAATCGTAGTCAAAATTATTGTTTATTTAATGGAGGCACGACTAACGTTTTTTCTTTCTTTTAAGCTCACAATCATTCAAACGTAGGTGTTACGTGATAGAATCAGTAAAGGAGCAGAAACACTGAGTAAAATACGCCTCTTGGAAGATGGTACTGAGATATATCCCTAGCTTATTTAGTCTTACTATTCTCACATTACTGTACTGCAATATAAATATATTTTTTTTCAAAACGTAGGGTCTACTCTTTCTTGCCAGAATGTAATTACGTTAGCGAAAAATATTTTTACAAGCTTTTATTCAACTTCAGTCTTTGTCAGTATGTATCAAATCTTGTAATCCAATCTTGACCTCCTTCTAAATATCTAATAGGTTTGAAATTTTGCATGCGTCTGCAGTTTCGATGGCACTACTAGTGCGTTATAGAATAATGTCTATAGTTATATGCAGTATTAAAAAAGACGAAGGTATTATAGAGATAATTTATATTTTCAAGAGGTTTTTTTTTTATTGAGATGTGGTACAAACTATTTAATAGCACGTTGGTATGCTGCGATAATAGGCTGTTACAGACAGTGGCGTAACTAGGTTGTCAAGAGCCCTAGTGCGAAGAGGAAATTGGGCCCCCGTCAACCATCTCCTCAAATCAAAACAAAACGAAATAAATTAAAATAAACAAATGTTTGATTTCTATTATAAATGGTTGGATCAACCGTTATTAGTTGAGCACATTAAATAAAAAAAACAAAGCATGCTAAAATTTCTCAATTTTCATATTTGCGAAGCTATCAATGACTGTAGGCTCGCAGTGGAATTGAGACGTAGTAGAAGTAGTAACAAATCCTGGAGATTTCTTTTTGACCAAAAATTTGTCCAGTTTAAGCAATGTTTTATTTAATTTTGTTTAATTTCTTTCCTTATTTGTTGTTGTTTTTGCTTAAAAGCGCCATTACTATTTTTTTGTTCATGATTTTATCCTTAGTTCTACCATTGATTTTATAGTGTAATTACAATATAAAATCAATGGTTCTACTAAGGATAAAAGATTCCCATTGACTTTAAAAATATTATTACAGAAAATAGAAAATATTAAAATATTGACCTGCGAAGTCAATAAGAATAAGAAAGTTTAAATTCTTGATACGGCTGTTTTAATCCCGACTTCGAAATTAATCGATATGATTGTTTCACAATATTTGAAGCTTGTAAACTAGCTATCTTAACCAATTTAGAGATAAAAACGTATAGAAACCATTGGATTGTACTGTACATATTCATACTAGAGTATAAAGTACCTACTATTATACCGTTGATTATATTGTACCAGTAGCGTAGCTAGGTGGTCAAAGGCCCTGGTGCAAGAATAAAATTGGTCCGCCGTCACCTCTCCTCAAATCAAAACAAAACGAATCGAATTGAGATAAAAAATGTGTTATTTCAAATAGAAATGGTTGAACCAATCATTATCAGTTGGGCACATTACAATCAAATAATAATTGAAGCTTACAACTATCCATATTCATCGTACCTTGATATTTGCCAAGCTATCAATGATCTGTTACCGCACTGGAATTAAGACGTAGCAGGAGTATACTCCTGTATACTCCTGCTACTATAGTAACACTTTCTGGAGATTACTATAGTAACACTTTCTGTTACTATAGTAACACTTTCTGGAGATTTCGGTTTCAACAAAAGTTTGTCCACTTTAGGTAACTTTTGTTTGATTTTTTCCCTTTTTTTGTTGTTTTTGCTTAAAAGCGACACTACTATTTTTTTGTCAATAATCTTTTCCTTTTCCATGACCTTTTTTGACAATGATCTTCGTTCTTTTGACTTTCAAATTTTTATAAATAGTTCTACTAGTTGCTCCTATGTGGGTTTTTCAAGGAAGTTGAGATATATTGGAATAATAAAGATATCGTAAAATATTGTCATTATTTCAGTTAGCCATACTAGTAACGTGGACCCTGGTGCTCTGCACCACCTAGCACCTTAGTAGCCATGGCTTTGCTTACAGACTACATACAACAGGTCCGCGAACCACCGGTTGGGAACCACAACTGTAGGTCTTTAGGTGCGTTTCATTTGAGGATAGATAATCTTTGGTAATATGGGTGTGGCTCTGGCAGGCAGAATAATGCCATTTCACCTCTTCCTTATTCGAAATAACAAAACACATATGATTAACCCGTCAAGATTTACAAATAGAGACCGGTGAGTGTAAGTTTAGCTTTCTTAGCTCTCTAGGAGTAATCGTCTATTTTACTACATTGTAGTGTGGTATTACACTGAGATGTTAATTGATAGATATCAATCTTGGCGGTCTTGAATTTTTTTCGCTGCCCCTCGAATTTGTGTATGCGCTCATCGACAGTCAAAAAGTAAAAGTGATACAGATTACGAGTGCACGATTTTTTAGCGAACGGAGAGTGATTCTGACACGACCGTCAAGTGAGCTACAGAACGGATATTATTATATTTTATCCGCCAAATTCAGGGCTACTTCGCAAATGCGTCGATACACCTTTTTCTGCAAAAAAATATGAAAGGACTGGGCAAACATGCATAACATGATTTTCATATTTTTCAACATTCTTACTTTTGTATTTTTAAATTATTTATTTAGTAGGTGGTCTATTGTATTTTGCTATGCTTCTTGATGATATTTGTAGGGATCGGCTATAAAATTATGTCTTTTTCTAAACAAATACGCTGTATCCCAGGTTGTAGTTTCAAGATCTCTTCAGTCGGGGACTCAATCTGACTGGCTGGTTTACTACTATTGGGAACCTACTATTGGTTTACTACTATTGGGGCCCACTAGGGCCCTGATGCAGTTAGGCCACTAAGACCCAGTTGTATAGGGTCGGTCAAACGCACGGGTCAACACCCATCCGGCGGCCTCCACGCAGAAGTGAGAGGGTAACACGCTCCTGGACGGTTTACGCACCGAGCAGCGTCAGCCAATGGGCCCGCTTGTTTCACTTCCCAGTGTCTCACCGTAAGGCGTTGGACTTTCTTGGGCATGTTGGCTTAAATAGACGGTGGTCTGTGTTTACCTAAGTCTCTTCGTCCACCCCATGGTTGAAACAGTGGTCAAATATCGTTATAACTTCTTGGGGTGGCGGATTCGCCCGTAGTTGATTACTCTAAAGTGAAGCTGTGTTTATTTATTCCTATCGACTAATCAAAATTTTGTCGAAAAAAAAACGAATCCCATTTTTTTTATAACTGCAGCAGACATGTCATGGTGAAACTTAGAACAGGCTATCATGATTGAATGCGTATACAAACTTTCATGACTGTGCTGTTGACTGTTGAGGAATTTCCTCGTTGGAAGACAACGCTGTGTGGCGCAGTCATGTATCGTGAGACTTAGAATGGGTTGTCGTAAATAAATGCATATACAAAATTTCGTGTCTGTGCTGTTGACCGTTGAGAAGTCCGCATTCAGTTATATTAGCCCGTTCTAAGTTTCACCATGACATGGCTGCTGCACCTAGGGTTGGCTCCCGATGAGGGAACTCCTCAACGGTCAACAGCACAGACATGAAATTTTGTATACGCATTCAATTGCGATAGCCCGTTCTAAGTTTCACCTTGGCATGGCAGCTGCACTTATAACAATTTTTGGAGTCGTTTTTTTTTGTTAAAATTTTACAATATTTTGAATTTGGTTAAAAACGATTTCGAAACGATATCTTATCGTAACGACACAGTTACAGAATAGCCCCCACCTGTGTCCCAAAGCTATTATTAACAAAG